>CM031242.1:1030683106-1031369437 GCA_018340775.1 Taxus wallichiana var. yunnanensis
CATATTAAATTATTATACAAATAAAATAATGTTGAACTAAGTATTATAATCACAATAAGGGTATATCAATAAAAACATTATCTTAAAGGAAATATATAAAGAATGAGAAAGATGATAGTGTGAGCATGAATACAATGGAAAAATATGACCATTCTCAATCAAGTATTATAGAAAGAATGAGAAAGATGATTATATGAGAAATCATGAATAGAATGAGCATATGTCCATTTTGAACATTTAGGCAATATAGATAGAATGAGAAATATGATTGTATGAGAAATTATGAACATAATGGGAAGATGTCCATAATTTATCATATTATAGAAATGATCGAATGGGCATAATATGTCCATTCTAAACATTCATGAAATATAGAAGGAATGAGAAATATAATTGCAATAATGAGAATGAATAGAATGAGAAGATGCCCATTCTCAATCATATTAAATATATAATGAATGATAAAGATACTTGTATGAGAATGAATAGAATGGGAAGATGTCCATTCTCATATTATAGGAAATGATTAGAGTTGATGCATGTCCTTTCTGAACATTTATGAAATGTAGAAGGAATGAGAAATATGGTAGAGGAGAATGAATACAATGAGAAATTATCCATTCTCGTCCATGTTAAATATAAAATGAACGAGAAATATGATTGTTCTCATGAAGGAAATATAGAAGGAATGAGAAAGGTGATTGTACTATGAGAATGAATAGAAAAGAAAGACGTCCATTCTCATTTTATAAGAAATATATAATGAATGAGAAATATGATTGTATGATTATGAATAGAATGGGAAGGTGTTCATTCTCATATTATTAACAACAATTAGAATGGGATTATTTCCACTTTAAACAGTCAGGTAACATAGAATGAATGATAAAGAAGATTATGTGAAAGTGTTAAGCATTCGTATAATATGCACATTCTCATAGTTTAAGGAAATATAGGAGGAATCAGAAAGAATATTGTATGAACATAAATAGAATGGGAAGATGCCCACTCTGATATTGTAGGAAAAATAGAATGAATGAGAAAGATTACTATATGAGATTAAATAGAATGAGAAGATGTTCATTCTCATATTATTAGAAATGATTAGACTGGCCATATGCCCATTGTGAACATTCATGTTAAATATAAAATGAATGAGAAGGATGATTGTATGAGAGTGTTTATAATTGACATATGTCCATTCTACTAAAGGCAATATAGAAGGAATGAGAAATATTATTGTATTATCATGAATAGAATGGGTAGATGTACATTCTAATTCTGGTAAATTTATAGAATGAATTAGATATATTATTGTATGAGGATGAATAGAAAGGCCATGGTTTGGATATGATGGTAGAAATGGTCCATGACTATAAGTATGGATGATTAAAATTTATAAGTATGAATGGTATGGATTTGGAAATATGATTGGTTTGGAGCTGACAATATGAATTGTTCAGATCAAGAATTACGAATGGTCAGGATTTTGAATTATACATAATGCAGAACTAAAAGTATAAATGGTCTTGAGAAGGAATCTTGTATTTCATATATCAGAAATAGAATCAAAATTGGAATTTTCTGATTTTGAACATTCACTATCATGTTGATTTTACAAAAATCTCCCACAATATTTCTCTCTTTCTTGTATGAAATATGGTTATATGATAATGGATAGAATGAGCAGGTTTACTTTCTCGTTTAGGTCAAATATATAATTCAGAATAAGAATTTAGATGATTTTATGTGAAATTTGAATAGAATGGGTACATGCCCATTCTTATATTATAGGATATGATTAGAATGGGCATATGTCCATTCTAAATATTTATGAAATATAGAAGGACTAAGATGGATGGTTGTACGAGAATGAATATAATGTGCAACTTTCCATTCTCATTCAAGTTAAATATAAAATTAATGAGAAAGATGATTATATGAGAATGAATAGAATGGGCATTTGTCCATTTTGACCAATTAGGCAATATATAAGGAATGATAAAGATGATCATGATCCTGAGGTTTGAATGTTCCAGAGCTAGAAGTATAGCTTACATCATATTAAATTATTATACAAATAAAATAATGTTGAACTAAGTATTATAATTGCAATAAGGGTATATCAATAAAAAACATTATCTTAAAGGAAATATATAAAGAATGAGAAAGATGATAGTGTGAGCATGAATACAATGGAAAAATATGACCATTCTCAATCAAGTATTATAGAAAGAATGAGAAAGATGATTATATGAGAAATCATGAATAGAATGAGCATATGTCCATTTTGAACATTTAGGGAATATAGACATAATGAGAAATATGATTGTATGAGAAATTATGAACATAATGGGAAGATGTCCATAATTTATCATATTATAGGAAATGATCAGAATGGGCATAATATGTCCATTCTAAACATTCATGAAATATAGAAGGAATGAGAAATATAATTGCAATAATGAGAATGAATAGAATGAGAAGATGCCCATTCTCAATCATATTAAATATATAATGAATGATAAAGATAATTGTATGAGAATGAATAGAATGGGAAGATGTCCATTCTCATATTATAGGAAATGATTAGAGTTGATGCATGTTTTTTCTAAACATTTACGAAATATAGAAGGAATGAGAAATATGGTAGAGGAGAATGAATACATGGAAATTATCCATTCTCATCCATGTTAAATATAAAATGAACAGAAATATGATTGTTCTCATAAAGGAAATATAGAAGGAATGAGAAAGATGATTGTATGAGAATGAATAGAATAGAAAGATGTCCATTCTCATTTTATAAGAAATATATAATGAATGAGAAATATGATTGTATGATAATGAATAGAATGGGAAGATGTTCATTCTCATATTATTAACAACAAGTTAGAATGGGATTATTTCCATCCACGAGCAGTCGGGTAATATAGAATGAATGATAAAGAAGATTATGTGAAAGTGTTATGCATTCATATAATATGCACATTCTCATAGTTTAAGGAAATATAGGAGGAATAAAAAGAATATTGTATGAACATAAATAGAATGGAAGATGCCCACTCTAATATTGTAGGAAAAATAGAATGAATGAGAAAGATTACTATATAAGATTAAATAGAATGAGAAGATGTTCATTCTCATATTATTAGAAATGATTAGATTGACCATATGGCCATTGTGGACATTCATGTTAAATATATAATGAATGAGAAAGATGATTGTATGAGAGTGTTTAGAATTGACATATGTCCATTGAACTAAAGTCAATATAGAAGGAATGAGAAAGATGATTGTATTAAAATGAATAGAATGGGTAGATGTCATTCTAATTACAGTAAATTTATAGAATGAATTAGATATATTATTATGAGGATGAATAGAAAGGGCATGGTTTGGAGATGATGGTAGAAATGGTTGATGACTATAAGTATGGATGATTAAAATTTATATGTATGAATGGTATGGATTTGGAAATATGATTGGTTTGGAGCTGACAATATGAATGGTTCAAATCAGGAATTACGAATGGTGCAAGGCATGAAGTATGAATGGAGAGGATTTTGAATTATACATAGTGCAGAGCTAGAAGTATAAATGGTCTTGAGAAGGAATCTTGTATTTCATATATCAGAAATAGAATCAAAATTGGAATTTTCTTATTTTGAACATTCACTATCATGTTGATTTTATAAAAATCTCCCACAATATTTCTCTCTTTCTTGTATGAAATATGGTTATATGATAATGTAAAAATATCACTTTACAAATATCTTCCACATTATTTCTATATTAATAGTATGAGAATGGAAAAGGAAAATATGAAATATGACTAGAATAACCAAGTAGTTAAATACCACAAACCCTAACAAAATCAATCTCACAAAACCTAATCAATTGAACCTAATAAACCATAAGTAGTTGAATAATCATAAACCTTGAGAAACTGAATAACATAAAACATAAGCTATTACATATTTTGAACGATATACATATAAAGGAATTATTATTTTTATTTTTATTTTGATAATATGAGACATTTTAAGGGTGTGGAGGTCCATGCTTGTTTCTAGAAGTATGAGTATAGGTAAAATTCCAATTTTGTTTTAACTATAAATTCAAGGCGCCGTGATGCTCACGAGCCTACATGTGAACTTGAATATTTGTGGGATAATATAGAATTAATCTATTTAGATTTATATTGGCAATATTCTTGGTACTTGTATGAATATGGAATACTTATTAGTTCATAGTGTCCATGTGTTTTAATTACATTACTCATGATCATAAATCACTATATTATTTTCTTTTGTTTTAGCCATGTGTGAATATCGTACAAATTACTTATATTTATTAAATAAAAATGAAGAAGGTACTCTATTAAATAAATAATATTATATGATTGTATGAGAATGAATTAACTATGAATATCTCCATTCTCATATTATAGCCAATGAATAGAATGGGAATATGCCCATTTTGAACATTCGGTAAATTACATATAGAATGAAATGATAAAGAGTATTTTCTAAGAATGAATAAAATGGGTAGATTTCATGCTCATAAAAGCAATATAAAGGAATGAGAAAGATGAGTGTATGAGCAGGTAAATTTACACCCTAAAAGAGAGTGGAATTTGATATTAAAAATTGGATAATATTCCCATTGGTGAAAAGTTATTCTACCAGAGTCATATCTCTCATTGCCATCCTTGCACGGTGAATTGCAAATCCATAAGGAAAAAAGTATCTTAGATAATTAATTTTCACTGATTCTATTTTTTTTGAAATATTCATTGTAGAGTAGTACTATCTTCCTTAATATACCATTCAAGGGTTTCATTTGCAAGAGATGGGTCCATTACGACACAAGTTATATTTTTTGTTTCTTTCCTAGAATAAAAAATATGAAGACTTGATGCTTGTTTTAAACTATTGTCACATTTTCAAAACACACATCATTCATCAACTAGACATATTGACATCAACATTTTACTCATTGAGAGGAAAATTTCTATAAATATTGTTGAAATAGAAAATCCCTTTTGACTTGTAAAACCTTAGTAGCAGGGAAACATCCTCATAATTTTGTAATGTTACAGAAAATCTAACCAACCATATAATTTCTTATGTATTCTCAATTTACCTAACTATCTAGTAGCAATACTTTCCAACATAGATCCTCTATTTTTATTTAGAGGATGAATTTGAACAATAATAAGTTCCACAAGTTAAGTGTAACTTCTATCCCTAGAATTTTGAGTAATGATATCCCATTTTTCAGGAGTGGATATAATTATTTGTCTTTCCTCTAAATTTTCTTAATGAGACATTGTTTTATCTCGCATGAGATCCTTAAATTTTTTTCCATAAGACTGTTACTTGTTATACAAATTCTTGACTACCTATGTGACCAATGCTTTCATAGGTTCCACAAAAAAATCCTAATCTTGCTCAAATCAATATAACCACTTGGAATCCTATTGATTTCACTTTGTTAATGTATGGTTAACATGGAAACATTGGTATTACCAACACTTGTGGGTGCCCACAAAAGAAAATTCTCCATGGTAAATAGTGTATTTTCATACAATATTCTTTGCACTCTTTTCAGTTGCTTCATTCCTCTAAATGCAAGATCTTCAAAATATGGCATGTCTAATAATTAAAATGATTCTTCCCCTTCTACGAGGGATTTTGGATTCAAAGTAGGGGCATGAAATATTTGACCAATTTCAGTTTTTTGTGGAATGAAATTTTAACTAGACCTAGCATCTGACGATATAATTTTATTGATATATTATCCATTTCTCTATCTCCATTCCACTCCCTCCCCCTCTCTCCATCTCAACACTTATCTCTTAATTTCCTATCTTCCTCATTGATGCCAAGATGAATATTATACTCTTGGTCCTTAGCATTGGTAATTGTAGCATGTATTTGATAAAATGAAGTAGTAAGGGCATGCTCTCCCATCGTCAATTCAAATTCAATCATCTTCCTTCCTTTCTAATATTTTTCCTTGGCCACATGAGTACACTAAAATATTTTTGTGTCCCTCTTAAACACTACTTGCATCTAAATCTTGCATTTCTCTCTCATTATTCTTATTCTCCCTTTTATTATCTCCTCCATTTCAAGGGGATTTCTATGATAAAATATGTCACCAAATTTATTTGGGTCAATCTATCCCCACTAAAATTTACATTCTCTCATAGGCTTGTGACACGGGGCCTCAAATCGTAGTTTAAATTAAAATAGAATTTCACCTATACTCATACTACTTGAAATGTGCTTGGGGATAAAAAAATCCCCGTGATGTGTTATCTACCTAATTATTTAACAAAATTCAAATTAAAAAAATGTCTCACTTCCATGCATAACATTAAAAATATTGAGTAGCTCAGGTTTTATGTTATTCAGTTGCTTGAGGTTTATGATATTGAAATGCTCGCAATTTATGAAGTTCAACTTCTTATCTTCCATGTCATCATCATCGATTTTTTTCAGTTCATCTTCAATCATCATCCTATCTTTCTTATCTTCTTCCTTGGCTAGATGAGTATACCAAAATATTTTGAGCCTGTAACATTACGTAAAATTAATTTAAAAAGATAAAACATTTCATAATCCAAAACTGTCACCTTCTTGTTCTCGAAACCCAATCGTTTCCCTCTAACATTTTCTTCAAAACATCTTCAGAAAGTCTCTTAGCTATGTTGAGGATTAATCACATCAAAATGCTTTTAGATTTTGTGTTGTAGTCAATATTAAGCATATATGTCCTAGAATTTCAATCCCTCATCTTCTTCTTCCATGTTATCCTCATCAATACCACTCATTTTCATAGCTTAGGACTTGTTAACATCCTACCTATCATCATCATCATCATCATCATAGCATTCAATATCTTCTTGCACCCAATATAAATCAATGTCATTATCCTCTTCCTCCTCTTCAAACTCAACACCAACACCAATATCCTCATCAAGGATTCCCCAACAACTGCACCTACACCTTAGTGCTACGGATCCTCGGTAAATTGGTAATATTATTTCTAATCGAAACCACCTAAGAAATGTCCTTCATCCTAGGCATGTAAATTCCATCATCTGCAATAGAAAATACTCTTTCCTCTTAAATCCAACTTGTTTTGGTGTCCCTCTTTGAAACCGATCCATCCAAAGTAGGTGTTTCTCTTCCTTCTTCTTCTTGGAATTTTTAATTCTATCTTATAGTTCATAGGGCTTCCCATGGTAAATTTTTTCAAAAACTTTCTTGGGTTATATATATCCCCATAATGATTCAGTTTTTCTAATGTTTTCGTGAGTATCACAAGGCCTCAAATATGTAGTTAAAACTAAACAATAATTTTCACTATACTCATACTTCTTAAAACACGCATGGGCCTCCGTACCCTACCAATATTTGTTATTATATAAAAATTACAAGAAAAAATAACACACTTCCCTATATTATTATCATTCAAATCATTTAGTATCCTAGTTTTTATACTATTCATTTTCTTAGGTAATATAATATTCCAATGCTCAGGGTTTATGACATTCAACTACTTAGGGTTTCTAATATTGAGTTTCTTAGGTTTGTGTTATTGATTATGTAGTTAAAATTAAAATAGAATTTTCACGATACTCATACTTATAAAAATGAGCATGGGCCTCCACACCCCCAAATATGTACCATTTTATCAAAATTAAAAGATAAACAAAAACACAATGTCATTTATATCATTCAAAATATTTAGTAGCTTAGGTTTTATGCTATTTAGTTACTTTGGATTTATTAAATTCATTCTTAGTGCTCCACACTAGTCATGTCTTGTTAGGAAATAAGGGATAAAATATGTGGAATAATCCCTCACATAATCACAACACTAGAAACTAATATGCAAAAATTATTACAGATCTCAAATAAAATTGTAGAATAAAATAACACAACACAAAGAGACAGTATTTAACGTGGTTCACCCAATTTGGGCTACATCCACCAAGAATCACTTGCTCAGATTTTATTACAAGCCACCACTCTCTCAATATAATACCCAGATCCGTTTGGAGCTATGCTCAACAAACTCTATAGAATTCACAGCCGAATTCAAAGCACATCTGCAATGTTTTTCATTATACCCTACCATATGCATAAAACCATATAAGTAGGCAACTACTTAAGTAGTTTTACAATACCATGGGTATCAAAACCATGGGCCAAAACCAGCCCAAAAACCTATGGGTCAAAAATCTCGCCCATATGAGAAGAGCACGTTTCCCGATATGTCGGGTGCATTTTTTTCGAGGCCAAAAAAATAATTTACGCCCAAATTTTTTTTTCGGGGGCTGCGCCCCCGAACCCCGGTGAGGATACATGAGAAGTGTATAGTACCCTTAGTGTACAATCTTCAACACTTTCACACATGAAAATAGGATCCACAACCTAACAATCTCCAACTTGGAGACTAGTTTTCCTCTGAGCAAGCTTCTCAACCCTTCACTAGTTTCATGAAGACCAACCAAAGCCGACACGGCTTCGTTTTCCTGTGTGACCACCTTGGTCATCATGTCTATAGGATTACTGACTGGTATGAATCTTCTCCAGCTTCAACTTCTCTTCCTCCAAAGTTGTCCTGATGAAATGGTACCTTAACTGTATATGCTTTGTCCTAGAGTGGAAAGCAGAGTTCTTAGCTAGGTGTATAGCACTCTGACTATCACTATATAACTTTCCTTCCTCCTGCTTATGCCCTAACTCCTCAAGTAATTGCTGTAACCAAATCATTTCCTTGCTTGCCTCTGTGGCAGCAACATACTCAACCTCCATGGTTGACAAAGCCACCAACTTCTGTAGTCGTGAAATCTAGCTTACTATTGTTCCACCTACAGTGTAAACATAACCTATTGTGCTCCTCTTCTTTATCTACATCTCCAGCCATATATGAATCTACATAACCACACAAAGTGGTGTTTGATCCACTATAGCACAAAACTGTCCCCATGGTCCCTCGCAAATACTGAAGGATCCACTTTACTACCTGCCAGTGATCTCTACCTGGATCACTCATAAATCTACTCACCGCTCCCACTGCATGGGAAATATCAGGCCTAGTGCACACCATGGCATACATCAAACTGCCAACCACTGATGAGTAAGGTACCTTGGACATTTGGTTTATCTCTGCTCTGTCTTAGGACATTGTTCCTTTGATAACTTGAAATGGCCTGCCAAAGGAGTCCCAACCGGTTTAGCATCCTACATATTAAACCTCTCCAAGACCTTCTTAATGTACTCTTCCTAGATAAAGTCAGCTTCCATTCCTTCCTATCCAGAGATATCCTCATACCAAGGATTTGTTTGGTTGTCCCCAAATCCTTCATAGTAAATGGATTCACTTAGCTTCTTCTTGATTACTTTTATCTCCTGAATGCTTTTTCCTGCCTAACATGTCATCCACATACAGACAAAGGATAATATAACTACCATCCTCAAATTTCTTTGTATACACACAATGGTTAGAATGACATCTAATATAACCTTGTTTGAAGCCATATAAGCTCTTGTTTGAAGCCATCTTCTTCTTCAGTTTGCACACCATCTCCTCTTTACCTTTGACCTCATAGCCCTCTGGTTGTTACATATATAGTTCCTCCTCCAAATCACCATGGATAAATGCAGTCTTTACATCAAGTTGTTCTAAGTGCAAGTCTTCTGCTACAACTATTCCTAGAATAGTTCTAATAGAAGTCATTTTTACTACAGGAGAAAAAATATCATCAAAATCTATACCTTTTTTCTATGCAAACCCCTTGACCACCAACCGGGCCTTGTATCTTTTCTTGCCTCCTTCTTCCTCTTTGACTCTGAACACCCACTTGTTCTGTAATGCTTTTTTCTTCAAGTAGCTTTACCAAATCCCATGTCTGGTTCTCCATGAGAGCCTAATGCTCCTCATCCATGGCTTGCTCCCACTTCTTCCTAGCATCTACCTACATTGCTTCATCAAAGCTCTTTGGTTTTCCACTATCAGTGAATAATAAATAATAAATAGAAGGAGAAAAACGTTCAGTTCTCTTCTTACCCTAGAAGACCTCCTCATATAGGAGTTTGGGGTTCTGTTGAGGAGGTTCTGAACTGATTCATGTGTCACTTTTCCATCTTGAAGATCCTTTACTTTATTACATATTCTTTCTTGGATTCTTCCTTGTTTTCTTGCAACTGCTGCTTATACTTGACTTTCTCATTAAATACCACATCCCTAGATCAAATGATTTTCTTGTCCTTAATACTCCAACATTTATATCCAAAGTCATCACCACCATAACTAATGAAAGTACATTTTTCTGACTTAGCCTCTAGCTTGGTCCTATCATCCTTGTCTATATGAACAAACACCTCACACCCAAAGACTCTAAAAATGAATAATCAACTCTCTTACCATACCAAACCTCCTCAGGTATGCCTCCATCCAAGGCACTTGAGGGTCCTCTATTTATCAAGTATACAACTGTGCTCACCACTTCTAACCAAAAAGAAAGAGGCAGTCCTGCATGTAACCTCATGCTCCTAGCATGTTCCATTACTTTTTGTTCATCCTTTTTGACACCCCATTCTAATGTGAAGTTCTTGGAACCGTCTTTTGCATGTGGATTCCATTTGTAGAACAATAATCATCAAATTCATTGCTGCAATACTCCCCTCCATTATCTGACTTGAGACATTTTAGCTTAAGACCTATTTCATTCTCTACCAAGGCTTTCCATTTAACAAAAGTGTCAAATACATCAGATTTGTTTCTAATACAATAAACCCAAACTTTTCTTGTTGCATCATCAATAAAAGTAACATAATAACTTGAACCCCTAAGAGATGATACACCGAGCCAACCCCACACATCATCAAATGCACCAGCTCTAACTTACTCTCTTTCTTTGTAAGTCCAACCTTGAGAAATCTTACTCACTTTTGTTTCCCATATATGCAGTCCTCACATAACTCCAAACCTATTTCTGTATATCCGGAAAATCCTTCTTTATGATCTCCATGCCCTTATGGCTCATATGACCAAGCCTATAGTGCCATAATGTTGTATCTACTTCTAAAGCCACAAGATTACAAACATTAGTGCTATAAGTGGTTAAATACAAGGTTCCAACCTTCTTACCTCTTGCCACCACAAGAGCACCCTTGGTAACCTTCCAAGAGTCCGCTGTAAATATCACAATACAACCATCACTTCCCAATTGCCCTGCCGATATCAAATTTTGTCTTAATGTAGGCACATTTCTGACATCCTTCAATAGCCAAGTATTCCCATTACATCTTAACCTAATCAGAACATTTTCCAACTATGCTATAAGGCTCATCATCACCAAGAAAAGCATTCCCAAAATCTCCTTGAACATAATCAACAAAATAATGTCTATGTGGAGAAGCATGGAAAGAAGCCCCCGAATCTAAAACCCAAGATTCAATAATATTGTGCAAAGAAAGAATCAAAGCATCCTGACATACATTACCCATTGCCACATTTGCCTCCTTTTTTTCTTCCTGTTGTTTCTTCTTATCCCGAAGCTCCCAATAGTCCTTCTTTACATGCCCAGACTTTCCACAGTGCCAGCATACTATCTTGCTTTTAGATTTTGACCTTGCTCGATCCTTTGATTTTCCATGGCTTCCTCTATTCTTCTGTCTCCCTCTAGTTTCCACTATCAAAGCATTCCCTAAAGTAGAAGATTCACCAGAGATTTTTCTTCACATTTCCTCACTTAGAATCACCCCTACAACATCCTCAAACTTCAACTTTGAGTTAGCTGGAACCAAGTTGCTTACCACCATTACTAAGCTATTCCAACTCTCAGGTAAAGAGCACAGAACTAATAAATCCCTAACTTCTTCATCAAATTCTATTGTAACCAAAGCTAGCATATTTACAACCGTATTAAAATCATTTAGATGATATGCTACTGAACCATTCTCAGACATCTTCATATTAAACAACATTTTCATTAAAAATATCTTATTAGAGGCAGAGGGTTTTTCATACAACTTCCCTAATGCATCCATCAGTTCTTTTGTAGTCTTTTCCTTTGAAACATTAAATAATACCAAAGATGCAAGACACAGCCAGATTGTCCCAAGTGCCTTCCTATCCAACAAATCCCATTCCGCATCTGTCATGCTTGAGGGTTTTTCACCTTCTCAAATAACGGAGTATAAAGATCCTTCTGATAAAGGTAAT
Organism: Taxus wallichiana var. yunnanensis; assembly: GCA_018340775.1. Lineage (NCBI taxonomy): Eukaryota > Viridiplantae > Streptophyta > Pinopsida > Cupressales > Taxaceae > Taxus > Taxus wallichiana. Next base: position 1,030,695,359 of record CM031242.1, read on the forward strand.
CTTCCATTTGCATCTTCCAAAGACTGAAATTCTACCCATTGAATTTATCAACCCTAGATCTTCCATCATCTGCCATAGCTCCCACTCAAGATAAAACTTTCCCTATGATTCAACACTTCATAAACCAAACCAGGATTTGATACCAATTTTTTAGGAAATAAGGGATAAAATATGTGGAATAATCCCTCACAGAATCGCAACAGTAGAAACTAATATGTAGAAATTATTACAGATCTCAAATAAAATTGTAGAATAAAATAACACAACACAAAGAGACAATATTTAACATGGTTCACCCAATTTGGGCTACGTCCACCAAGAATCACTTGCTCATATTTTATTACAAGCCACCGCTCTCTCAATACAATACCTAGATCCGTTTAGAGCTATGCTCAACAAACTCTACAGAATTCATAGCCAAATTCAAAGCACATCTGTAATGTTTTTCATTATACCCTACCATATGCATAAAACCATATAAGTAGGCAACTACTTAAGTAGTTTTACAATACCATGTGGTATCAAAACTATGGGCCAAAACCAGCCCAAAAACCTATGGGTCAAAAATATCACCCATATGAGAAGAGCAAGTTTCCCGATATGTCGGTGCATTTTTTTGAGGCCAAAAAAATAATTTATGCCCAAAAAAAAAAATTTGGGGGCTGCACCCCCAAACCCCTACTACCGGGAGCTACCACCCCCGGACCCCGGCCCACCACAACCCGGTGAGGATACATAAAAAGTGTACAGTACTCTTAGTGTATAGTCTTCAACACTTTCATACATGAAAACAGGCTCCACAACCTAACATGTCTCCATATCGGACCATTCATTATTATAGCTCCCGATCATCCATTTCTCATACAATCATCTTTGTCATTCCATCTATATTTCATGAGTGTTGTGAATGGACATATTCCCATTCTAATCATTTCCTATAATATGAGATTGGGCATCTATCCATTCTATTCATTATCATTCCTTTTATATTTCCCTTATGAGAATGGATAACTTTCCATTGTATTCATTATCATATAATCATCTTTATCAATCCTTCTATAATACTAGACTATTCATAATGGACATGCTCATTCTAATCATTTCCTATAAGATGAGAATGGACATCTTCCCATTTTTTTCATTCTCATACACTCATCATTCTCATTCTTTATGTATTTCTTTTACAAGAATGGGAATATGTTTATTCTATTCATTACTATACAATCATATTTCTCTTTCCTTCTACATTGCCTTTATGAGAATCTTTTTAATGATAAAAATAGCTCATGATTGCAATTATGATATATTATAGGAATGTTTATAATGGGCAGATGCCCATTCTCATTCAAGTAATATAGAATGAATGAGAAAGAATATTGTATGAGAAATTATGATTAGAATGAGAAGATGTCCATTATCATACTTCAAGATTTGGATCATTCATACTTTTAGCTTCAGATCATTTATACTATTTCTCAAGTAATTTAATTATTATATTAGAGTAATAATAGAAATGATAACTTCTAGCTATAAGTGTGAATGGTCTAGAGATAGAAGTAAGAATGGCCAAGATATGAAACTATGAATTTTCCCAAGATAGAAGTATAATTTGATTCATATTAAAAATTCTAAAAATAAACTAACGTTCAACTAAATATCATAATTACAATTACAAACTATATCATTAAAAAACTTCAAACTAAATATTATAATTGTAATCATGCATATGTCGATTCTGAACGTTTAGGTAATTAATAAAAGCAATGAGATAGATAATTGTATGAGAATGAATAGAATTGGAAGGTGTCAATTCTCATAAATGCAATCTAGAAGGAATGAGAAAGAAATTGTATGAGAATGAATAGAATGGAAAATTTTCAATTCTCATGTAGGTAATATAGAATGAATATGAAAGATGATTTTATAAGAATGAATAGAATGGGTATATGTCCATTATCATATTATAGGAAATGATTATAATGGGCATATGTCCATTCTAAAAATTTAGGAAATATGTCCATATTTCCATGGACATATGTCTATTCTAGGCGGATTTCCATGATTTAAGGAGAAACATATCCAGGGAAGAGATGAAAGACAACCTCACTGCAACTCATGGAAACAACATCAATGATTACATGGAATATGTGAATGGATCCCTCAAATGGAAGACTCTCCATGCAAACTAACACAATCTTGGAAGAATTATTTATGACATAAACAAAACCATATCTACTATACAAATTAGTCAAACTCAAGACAAGGATGAGTTTATCTGGGTAGATTCTTTTGATGGGTCTTACATGGTAAAATATGGCTATCAGATTTTCTCAGGTGATGTGCAGGGGGACTTCAACTAGAGAAGCATATGGCATACATAACTCACACCCAAAATCATCCAGCTTCTTTCAGTAGGTACAAAAAAAAAATTCTCACAATTTACAATCTTATAAAGAGAGGTTCTAACATTCCTAATATATGATATCTATGCAAGAATGAGGCTGAATCTATCCATCACTTATTACTGTAATGCCCTTTTTCCCAAAGCTTCTGGGAGTTAGTATTTTAAAAATTTCAAATTTATTATATGTTTGTAAATGATATAGCCCAATATTGGGAAAAATGTCACCGACCCTTCAAAAACAACATGTTAAGGAAATTGTGGAGGCTTTCTTTCCCATACACCTTATGGAAAATATGGAACACTTGAAACTCTCTCATTTTCAGAAACACCTCTGCGAGGAAAATAATTTTGAAAGAAATCAAAGTTGAGATGAAAGAGAATATTTTAAAATTCAACCCTCCCAAGAATCCATCATTCCTAAATAATGAAGAGAGGTTTCTAAAGAATTAGAATATGGATCTGGAAAGTATCCTAGCTAGGCACACCTCCATTGATAGATCGTTGGTCAAGTGGACACCACCTCAGGAAGACTGGTTTGAAATCAACTTTGATGATGCCTCCAAAGGAAACCCCGGAGCTTCCGGGGTGTGTCATAAGAGATCATCTAGGGATTATTATGGTCACCTATACTGGATCTATGGGGACCTAGAAAATTCACTATGTAGAATCCATTACTACACTTTCAGGTCTTCATGAAGCTAAAAATATTAATATTAACAAGCTCATTGTGGAAGGGGATTCACTCAACATTATAAACAATATTAAGGGTCTTGTTCCCCCAATTGGAATAATAAAGAATTCATTCAAGAAGCTAAGGTTATCTGTAATAGTTTAATCAATGTTAACATTCACCACACTTATCAAGAAGGAAACAACTTGGTGGATCATTTGCTAATGTGGGTGTTACTTGCAATAATTACAAGTTTTGGGAAAATCATGAAGAAATCCCTAAGACCATAATGGAAAATATGGAAAAGGAAGCTTTGGATAGTTATCTCTATAACATGTATAGATATTTCTCTTAAGAAAATGGTTCACTTGCACTTCATCTGGATCACATGCATGAGAATTCCCCTAAGCCAATGACCACTTCATCGATTTCCCATATTTTTCTTTGTATCACTCACTTGTGTGGCAATCTGTGTGATCATTTTGTTCACATGACTTTGTTTTCAAGTTGTTATTTCTCTACTAAACGACGTCAAAATATTTTTCAACATGGGAGTGTGCCATGTAGGGTTGAACCTATTTTCAATCCTTCTTTTCAATCCAATGTTGATTTATGGAAATCCATTGATGTAGATGCCTTTACTACTTTTACTCAAAGGATAATGGGTTTTGACAAGAATATTTCTATTCTCTTTGAAAATCATTGGAAAAGAAGGGTGTTAATATAAAGGGGAAAATATTTCCCTCTAAATGACAACTTGATTTATTTTTTACAAGTTTGGGTTCTGAAGGAATTAAATTCTTCCACAATAAGTTTGACAAGGATGCGGAGGAGAAGAAGTTTCTTTGAGAGTCAGAGAAATTGGAAATCACAAAGGCCAGAATCATCTTTTCCTCCATCCCTTCCCCGTATAATAATGTGGTTTGTCTGGTTGTTAGGTATGTGACTCTACAAGGCCGTTTCTCTACCCTCCCCCTGGATTTAGTAATTTTGAATCACTTTCATAGGGCTCTTAGGGTTAGTTTATCCCACTACATTCTTTAGTCCCTTGAAAATTCTATCATTGAAGTTCATTCTCATAGAATAATTGTTCCACTTCATCAAGGGGTCATTATTCTGAATCACGTCTACTTTCATGAAATGGTGGCCAATAACCCTTCCTCCTCCATTCTACCCCCCCTCCCTCCAACTCAAACAAACCCAAAAGGATTAGGAATCCCTCTCCACCTGTTAGAAGGGTCCATAGAAGCACTAATAAGAACAAAAATATGATGTTTCCAAGATCTTTCTCAATATAAGTAAGACTCTGGACGCCACACTACCTTAGTTAAAAACCAAGGACACTCATCCTGACTTAGAGAGTATTGAATCCAAATTTGAAGACTTGGTTAAGAAGCAATAGACTTGGGATGCCACTGTTGAAAAAATTGTTACTAGGAAAGTGAATCACCTCACCATGCAGAAAGCCCTTCTCGATTTTCTACACACTCAGGTCAAGAAAATATGTGATGTGAGCAACCTCCCAGAGGATTTGTGGAAAAATGGAAAGGATACAAAGAAGGCTTCCTCCTCGTGCAACAAATATTCATAGAATATTCTTCCTTTGAACTTGTTTAAGGCCATTGAGGAAGTGAGAAAGGTTTTCCAACAATGTCTTGGTTAGGAGGATTCTATGTTCATACATCTTTCATTTGTTTTGTTGTTTTTGTGTGTGTTGGGTAGCTATTTTGGAGCTAATGTTTGGCTATTTTTTTCTTTGTTTGGCAATTTTGCTCCGCCTTTATTATTATGCTCTTTCTATCCATTTAGGCATTTTTCTGGGGTGTGGTCCCCACGGATCAAAAAACCACCTTTGTATCTCTTGTAATATCTAAATGTTAGAATTTTTATTGGGCTGTGGTCCCCACCCATCAAAAAACCACATTGTTCTTCGTGCTCTTTTTGGCCTTTGGGATTTTCTGTATTCCAAGGTATGGTCCCTTCCAAAAAACCATTTACCAATAATATTTTTTTAGGAAATATAGAAGGATTGAGAAAGATGATTTATGAGAATGAATAGAATGGGTATATGCCTATTCTTCTATTAATATAGAAATTTTTTAGAATATTCATACGTGTATTCTAAATGTTCACACAATAAAGAAGGACCGAGAAAGATGACTATATGAGAATGAATAGAATTTCGTATTTCCATTCCCATTCACGTGATTAAAAATAACTTAGAAAGATGATTGTATGAGAAAGAATATAATTATAATGAGGAAGGTACTTGTATAGAAAATTATTATATATAAATAAAGAATGAGATTCAAGAAAAAATGTTTCAATGTATATATGTCAATTCAATATGTTATATTTACGAGAATGTTCGAATGATTAGATTTTGATTATCATTTCTTGTTTTAGGTCTAACATTTTCCCATTCTATACTAAACAAAAATATATGAAAATATTTATTTTTCTATATATTTTCTTTAATATAAGAATGACTAGAATCAGGTTTTTTTAATACATGAGTTTACTAACAAATTTAATAACAGAAATATTCTCTTGTTACCACAACCCCATACAAAAATAATAATTTATATATGATACCACCATTCTAGAAATGCATAACCTTTAGAAATGCATTGATGAGGAACTTTGGGGATTTGGACACGTGGAGGGCTTGTGGCTTGTTTCAGGGACTTCCTTTTCTAGCATAACCTTTAGAAATGCATTGATGAGGAATAAAGGTAAGCATTATTGTTGCCTCTTCCATACTTATCCAAGAAATTAGGGATTCAAGTGAACACTATCTCATGGGTTTTATAACAAGTGGCATGGAAGCTTTGTGCTCATTTGGGGAACCAACCTTAGCTTATGGTTGGAAGGTGCGTATATTGAGATACGTGGCGATTCCACCGATCCTTTTATACTTAACTAATTTGGGCCCGCTCAATCATATATAAGTCTAAAAACTTTAGCCTTTCTCCATTTTCCTCTTGAGAGCCTCCACTTCCTTTAATATCGATAAATAATTGGGAAAAAACTCCTCCATCATGAGCCCGCCTCGCCCTTGATTGGATTTGAAAGGTGGGAATGCATGACTAAACCGACCCTTTGATTTTCTTCTATGTGGGGTCATTTTTGATAAAACAATTTTTCTCGGGAATAATTGGGATAACAATTTGATGACTCATCGGGACATTTACCTCCTAGATAAAGAGATTAGTTGATTTTGGGTGATGCCATAAAGACCTCCATTATGGATTAATGAATGGTATCCACTGAATAAATTGTGAGCCTAGATGCTTGTGACCTCCATGACCATGTAACTTGCCCTCTTGTCTCCACGCACTATTTCTCCCATTTTCAAAAGAAAATCTTGGAAATGAGGATTTGATTGAGTTTTAGAAAATACATGATAATGAAATTTAATTTCACCTACTGATGAAATGGACTAGAGGTTCAAAATACACAATGATCTTGGCATGGGAGCAATAGAATTTGCCAAAGGCACTTATGAAGATTAAATCCTAAACTACAACAAGACAATGTGCATTAGGCACTTCTCAGGAATTAAAACCTCAATCAAACACTAATGAAAGAGACAAGTAATTTCAAACAAAAGCTAATACTGGAAATGAAAAGTAGCTTCCCTTTCTTACAATTTGTATGAGTGAAGATTCTGTAAACATAATAAAATGGCCAATAAAACATGATTTGGAACTAAATCTAGTATTGGTATGAGTGAAAAGTTTGACAATTATAATACTCCACCCAAACAATTAAGGTGTTAACTAGAAACTGAACAAATACCTTTTTAGTACTAGATCATTTGGATCTAACAGGCATATGTAGGACTAAATCCTTGGTATTTTAACATGCATTCTTATGCTTAAAGCCCCAATGATGACTAGTTATGGCTTCTCCCTGCTATCCAAGTCCAAGTTATGATTGGGCACATGTTTGGTCCTTTGATTTTCCCCTACTCTAATATTTAACTCTCAATAATGGAGTCTTTTGTAGACTTTTTCCTATGGATGATGTAGTTATGATAACCTCATACTATTTCCATTCCTCTGCCTGAGTTGTGGATTTTGGAATATCAAAATCTTCCAAATTTGATTCATTTAAGAGAATGTTACAAATTGCATGATATGTATGTGATGTTCTCTTCCATGGCTCAGGTTCTTATGGTTTCTTGACCGAATCATCTATGAATGATAAGGGAGAAAATATTACAATTTTAATATACTATCCTCCTTATCAAAACATTATTTTAAGTCGATAGGAAATAAAACTTTAAGTGCCACTCCCATGAGTGAAGTCTCTCCTCTTCTTGGCGATCTCAAAATCTTCATTATTTTCACCATATTTTCCTCTTCAAACATCAAGCAGTGAGTTTGCAATCTCATTGGTAAAGAACTCTATGAGTCTAAGTACCTATTAATCTTTTTGGGATCACCTCCATATGCTCCTCTTCAAAAAACTTAGAGCTCATTGTTCTTCTTCCTTCTTAGATTCATCAATCAAATCAGTCCTTGAAAAAGCAAATTCTTTTCAATATTGCTTCCTTCATCAATATACCTTCAACTTTGATTTTATCATTCCAAAAGAAGTTAAGCTCAAAATCTTTAATAGGAGTTAGAGCTAGTTATTCACTCTTTCTGGTCTTAAATGGTTATATTGAATTAGATCAACATTCTCTTTGTTTTAGTTTAGATTTACATCATGGGCACTACATTCGAGCATATGAACTTTTGATCTTCTTCCTCTTGATGTTCTTCTTCTTCATCCATGCAAACTCAGCCTTAGCCACCATTGGCTTTAACCTTGACCTCTTTTGGCTTAACCATAAAGGGGATATATGTAAACCCAAATCAAGCCCATGTACTCTTATTTTCTATCAATTCTTCTATATTGGTTTCCTTTACTTTCCGCCCTTGGCTTTGTTTGATTTTCATCTTCCCAACATGGAATTGAGGATGCAAGAGGGGTGAGGTTGAAGATTTTTTTGTTTCTATGCATTTCATTTAGTTTGTGGTGGAGAGGGAAGCTTACTAGAAATTTTATTTTTTTAATGGGAAGTCTCATCGAAGAGGGAATAACCTTTTCAATCTTGGGAGGGAAAAGGTGGAAGAAGAATTAAAAATGATATGGAAAATATTAGGATAATTAGATAAGGAAATCAATGCTTGGGGCAGCAAATGTGGGGCTCCGACTTTGTTATGCTTAAATTATAGAGTTTGAGAAAGAAGAAAATGAAGGACAAGGAGTGGTGATCGACTTACCCATTGTAAGCTTATCTCACATTTTTCATATGCCTCAAAAATCATCAATCCATTGGATGTGAGGCAACATTTCAACCATGAATTCAATATTCTCCAAGGGCTTTAAAATCTTGGCATAGTACAAATGAACAAGGTGCCCTATAGCTAATTATAAACACTTTCATTAGTTTCCCTTTGATTACATGTAATTCCATTATCATAGTTTCCATTAGTATAAAGGAGCTTCTTTGGTGGAACTACCTCCAAATATGATATCCATGCTTATTTATTAATTTAGGCATAGTTTGGAAAATTACACAACTAATATGAATCGGCTCACCTTCCCAGATATAACCATAGTGCTGATTTTCATTGTGAAACCTTTCTTAGAGGTAAGTTGAAAATAACTTGTGAGGGATCCAATAAAGAAAATTAGAAAAAGTGTGAATTCCAATATGGTCCCAAATGAAGTCATGATTGCACAACTTCATGGGATGGAAGAAAATGGGAGATGTGGAAAGGAATATGAAAGGAGATGGGTGGAAATGGAAGGAAGGAAAGTCTTGCAACTCGTAGAAAATGGGTTGTTGACCAATTAGTCACTAGATGTTCTTTACATGTCCTCAAAGGCTAAATCTCACCAATAACACATCAACTTCCATGACCATGAAATGAAGTGGTAAGTAGTGCTTCAAACCTATCCCACTGGCGTATTCCAAACCGTTAGTGCAAAATATCAACACCCCTAAATGTCTATAACTCAAATGGGTGGAGATTCTTAGTGTGACTACACAACATGGATAATCTCTCAATGTGTGAGAATTTTTGAGCTGAGAGATCTCTCTAGATGAAGGCCAACTCTTATTCCTTTGTTCTCAGTGCACATTTTAGATTGTAGAGGGTCATTCTAAATCCTACTCTAACTTACTAATGAGACATGGTTAAGGGAATATAAGTAATGAAACCTAAACTAACAGAGGTCATGCACCAAAATAATGTTGAACACTATATTAGCTATTAAACAAAGACCATTAAAATCTAATACAACCACCATGCACAGAGATGACCAAAAATTGTAATGAGGGATTAGGAAGAAGTAAATAAACATAAGAGAGGGTTGAAATCATCCACAGACTTATTCTATTGTTCCAAGAATTGATATAGTGCATTATAGTAGCCAAGAGGAAAAAATATGTTATAACTTGGATGGAGCGGTTCGAGAATCCATGAATTATCCTATAAGAATGTCCAACCCTTTACAATGAGCCAAGCTCTTACCTTTATAGATGAAGCGAAGAGAGGAGAAGAAAAGAGGCAAGAAATCTAATTTGAAAGCTAGGTACATCGATAAATGCTCTATAAATCTACCTACAATATATCAATTCTAGTTCCCATGTCTCTTTATCATGTTTGGGAGGAGAAAAGATGGCAAATCTAGATCGAGATCTACGTAGTTGAATCAATCGGATCCTTCATTAATGGTATGAAAGATGTTTTCCTATTTTTTACCCACCTAACCTTGTCAAAATTAAAGTTTCAGGCTTCCATGGCATAGATGAGGTCAAGACCTTTCCAATGGTGCCAAATTTGTTGAATTTTGAGCATTGGATCAAAGTTATGCCAATTTGAACATTTGAGTTGAATCCGTACAAAATGGTGAAAAACAGCTTTTAAAATGGGTCCAGCGGGCCTGAAATTCACTTTGTGCCTTTTACAAAAAATTACAAAAGTGCAAAAAATTCCACACAACCCCGTAATTCACTTTTTCCCAAAATTCATCTCCAGGCCCGTCGGCCCGCATTTTCCACTTAGGCGAAAACTCTTCCCCATGCCTGCTAGCCAACTTTTGGTAAAAAATCCTTCCAAGGCACGCCTTCATACATATAATTTATGCTTGACACGTGGCTTCTCTAAGCTTTGGTGGAGGTGTGGCATTCTTTAATACTTTATGCCTTTTCAAACAAAAGCCAAAAAAATTAAACTACCTTCGGACCCGCCTTCTCACTTTGACTTGAAATATGGCCACGTGTCCCTTTGTGGGCCTGCTACTCTGTAATTTTGTGTTTTGACTAAGCCCCTTAATTTATTAGAGGTTTTCTATCTGACCTAGGACATGTGGAGGCTCAACCACATTTGGGACATGCCTCTGGATTTTCCCTTTGAATTTACGTGGGCGAGGCCCATGGAGGCTTCCGCACCCTAATTCTATACTTAGTCGATTTAAACGCCTTGTTATGTCCCCCTTTTTGACTTTTGGACACGTGGTGAGCCTGCATTTGATTGGAATCGGCCTTTGGGTCTAACCTTTGAAGATGTGTTGATTGGATATGTGGAGGCCTCCACTGTCTCTTCCTTCCTTAGCCAATTCAATGGCCATCTTTTCTCCCCTTTTTGACTTGGACCATGTGGCGAGCCTACACTCATTTGTGAACACTCCGCTCTTTGGATTTACCTTTTAAGTTACATGGAAGATACACATGGCATCTTCCGTTGGCTCATAGACTTATCAATGGCTGCAAAAACTTTTGGGGGCTTTTGACACGTGGAGGGACTTAACTAGTTTAGGGATTTCCTTTTGGGCTTGATCTTTGGAGATATACTGATGAGGCATGTGGAATCTTCCGCCGTCTCTTCCATACTTAGCTGATTTAGGGCCATGAGTGAACACTGCCTCGTCGAGTTCTCGACATGTGGAATCTCCACGCTCATTTTAGGAATTGCCCTTGGCTTCAACCCTTGAAGGTGTGCGATAGAGACACGTGGTGCCTTTCACTCGTCCTTTTATACTTAACCTATTTGGGCCTACTCTAAATCATATGTGAATTCAAAAAAATTTGAGCCTTTCTCCATTTTCCTCTTGAGAGCTTCCGCCTCCTTTGACGATGTTTTCTCCTTTCTGACCTTGCTCCTCCATTATAAAGCCTACATGTTGCTTGACTATTGGATTTGAAATGTGGGCTTGCATGACTGAACCGAACCTTCAATTTTCTTCTATGCGGGTCGTTTTGATCCATTTTTTGCAGAGGGAAAAATTTGGATAACATAACCCATTCAAGGTATATTTGGATATTTTTATATTGATTGAAATCTTCATGTAGCCATTATGCTTGACCATTCCATCTCACAAGAACAATTTAGACAAATGTTCATTACCTTAGAAGAGAACATTCTCGTAATTCCCGTATGATACATTCGTCCTCCTTGATCTACCTTTTATCCCTTCCATCTCATATCGGTTGTCCCGACATGACCTCGGGAGATCAAGTACATACTAGGGTCACGTATTGATTTTTAGATGTACAAAATTGGTGAACCTAAAGTGAAGTACTAGTTCCTTTTTGTTTCCTCTTTTCTTCCCTTTCATCCATCCTTCTCCTCTCCCATAATTCTATGGGTGTTTTTACACCTCCCGAATATGTCAAGTCAGAATACGATAGACCCATTTTGGGTCTCAAAGCTTATTACGCTAAAATGAATATGTAGCTAGCTCACCTTCTTTGTTAGGGTGGGCTGATAATTACTCACAAAATATCTTATCTCCTCACACACCCCCTCCTCAAGGGTATAATATTGGTTGTTCAATTATAATCGAGAGACAGATAAACAAAGCTACAATGAGAAACTAGAGTTCTCCATCTCAAAAACATGAAATTTATAGGGGAAAAAGGTTCTATCCTCAGGTCTTGTCAAGGCCTAAAATCAGTATGCAAATTGATTCACTCCCTTCCTATCTATTACCAAATGATGAGTTCCTAGCATGACTCAACCGAAGTGACAAGTGTCTCAATGTTATAGATCAATGCTTTGATATGATGTAAGGGTATATTGATGTTCTTGTCAAGAAAAAATTGTAACCCCTCCTCCTAATACAAAAATACATCTAAAGAGGGTAGGTCTACTAAGGATCAATTCATAATAGGACATCATATGCTTCTTCCACCTAATAAGACTCACCACATTCCTAAGACAAATTCAATGCCTTCATTAGGTGATATGATTTGAACATTGGTGGATAGAATTAGAGAATTAGAGTTTTCCCAAACTTCACATTATACACCATTCACAAGGTGTGTTCAATGAAAAGTTGTAAAAGCCATGGATTTGGGGTAAGAATCTCTAAAGAAACCCCAAAGGATTTTGACAATCTAATCAATGGACCATGTGATAAGAAATGAGCAAGGTTTCCTTCTTTTGCATACATTAATTTGAAATAAACATGCAAACTAAGAAAATGAAGTTAATCTCTATTCTTTGAAAGCTTGGAATAATAAACCTAAGAGGATATAAGCATTCAATTTATGTGTTAAGAGAAAGAGGTCTCCCATTAATGGCTTCAAGGAAATGGATCTTCCCGTTTACTCTATGTTAATGCTATGAAATACAAGATTAAATTCTTTTAGCTCAAATGAAAGATGATGAAATACAAACTAAAGCCTAATCAAATTGTTATAATTTGTGTTAGGAAGAAGAGAAGATTCTTAGGAAATGAGGGAGGGGGTATAGCCTATTTAGAGTTTTTGGTTTGGAAGAAAAGGGATATTTGGGGGCATGTGGGACAAAGGCTAAAGTCCAAAAGCACTTAAGCAAGTCAAAGTGTGATTTGAATATGTTTAGAGGGTAATTAACCTAGGTTAGACTAATTAATCTCTCTTAGAGTAATTAGGGTTCTAGAAGGGTTTTGAAAGGCTTAATCAATCCAACAAAGTGGATTGATCTTCCGGAGAGATAATAGAGGTGAGCCAGAAGAGAATAAGAAGCTAATGTAGTTAGAACATGGATATAACTACCTGTTTAAATGGTTTATAAGAGGAAAAATGACCAAAAAGGTGTCGTGAGAGGGGAGTTATATAGGTCTAACTAGCAGTGTGCCATCAATTTGCAAAAGGAAGAAACATTAGTGCACCATTAGAAATAATAGTTTATTGAGTAAACTAAAGGTCTCTACATTTTCCCCTCTTTGAGGTGATGTAAGCGAAATCACTTCAAAGGAAGTAGACAAACACAAGCAAGTAGAAATATTTTGAAGGGATAGAAGAAAAATTAATAGGGTGAAGAATGATGAATGCCCCCTCGAGTGTTGATGGGGTGATGAAGAAACTTGATCAATGATCAAAAAAGAAACAAATAGAGAGAAAAGTGTTCAGAGAAGATGAGAGACTAGAAGAAAAGGGATTGTGAGCTATCTCAGTAAAATAATTGCTAAGAATATTTTAATCATCATAATGGTTAGAATCCTCCTCATGGGTCCTTATTAAAATGTGAGCATGCAATGTAAGCGTAAAATGACATTAAAAGCCAAGATACAAATAATCATCCTCTACCAAAACAACCAAATACATGCAACATAAATGAATGGAATGAAATACAAGAAAGAAACCAAATCACCCGACGAGGAAATAAGTACAATCACACACACTTAAACCAACAACGTTCAAGATAGTTGCAAAATATTTTGTTATAGAGATGAAGTCCCAAATGTTTTGGGAATGACTAGGGTAAAGAATGATGCCCCGTGGAAGGTGTATTTTGCAAGGGGGAAGATGGAGGACACTTTAATCCTATGAAAAGCAATGTGCACGACTTAAAATAGTACCGGTAATTGATAGTGCCCAGCAGGTGTACGCATCGGCAAGTAAGCAACATAGCTTGTTTAGGTGATTGAAGATTTTGGTGATGCGCGAGTCATTGTTTCAAACGATTTAGAGAATGTCAACAATATCTGGGATGAGTGTCATGCAATAGACATAGATTTCAGCTATAGATGATCAGTTTAATCAATTTTAAGCCATTTTGCTATTTTCCAATATTTTTGTGGTCTTTTTTAGAAATATATATTTTTGATTTTTTTGATTTTACGGTTTTGATCGGTCAAAAGAATTTTAAAAGATAAAGGTATTCCAAAATACATGTGTAGGTGGTAGTGGGAAGGCCAAACTATTAAAAGGTTTCAAATACACACCCTCAAGAAGAAATATGAGTCAAAAATAAATTATTTAAAATAAACTAGTAAATAATCATCACGACAGGGAGAAATATATGAAAAATAGAGGAAAAAAAGGCGGGAAAAGGCATCCAAAGGTTCGTAAATTATCTTAGTGCAACAAAGAAGGGACCATTGGATGACATGAATTGCCCTAGTGTGTGAAAATTAGAAAAATAATTATTTTAATATTAAAATAACTATCACAGAGGATAAAATAAGGTTAGAATGTCATGGTGGAGAAAACATGCCCAGGGGGCATCGTGATGGGTTAATATACTCACCCAGTGGTCAATAAAACAATCACAACTAATTCATTTTGACCAGATCCTCTATAAATTTTTACCACGAGTGAAAATAAGAGCCCGGAGAGAGATGACGAGGATATCGAGGAGGACAAGGTGCGCGGATCACATCCGGGAGTACATGCGAGACTGACCGATGGACCATTCATGAGTGCCCTAACCACCCCATTAATTTCACATGAATTAAACTTTTTATGGTTCATTAGGGTAGGAAGGATGAATTTTGACACATGCGTGTAGGTATATGCATCAGATTGATGAGTACGCACACACACATTCATCAAAACCGACACGGATGTGCACGCGAATCCATTCGTGGGGACAGGGGATGCATATGCGTCCCTATTCGGTAGAAGTGGTTACCTACACATGTATCCATCAGGAAAGATGGGTGCACACACGTGTACCCATAAAAAAGATAGAAGGGGCACGCAAGTGTTGGTTGGGGTCATAATGGACACGCGTACGCATGTGTGTCAAAACAGGCATGTAGGCATCATAGAGGGAAATTATGCGTGCCCTGGTAAGGCTAGTGCCAAAAAGAGAGGAGAAAGTTAGTGTGTGTATGCATCCCCAGGGGTGTGCGCGTTGGTTAGGAGTGCGCGGGTGCCGAAGGAGGCGCGTATGCGCTAGAAGCATGCGAGAAAAAGACAACTGGCTAGAAAATAGCCAAGTTATAGAAGAAAAAGGTGAGATTATCTAGAAGAAAAGAATAGTTAGTAAATTAGATGTGTTAAAAGCTTTATTTTTCCTTAGAAAAATATTATAGAAATGTTAGACGTCTAACACTTGCGTTGATTTTGTAGCGTATGTTACCTGTTCTCCAGACTCGCGAGTGCTACGGCGCTATTGGCTGTGATAGAGGCATAGTTCGATGATGAGGATAGAGCGACCTTGGTGAGCCTTTTACACGTGATGGGACTATCTTATGTGGCCGAGATGCCCCAGATCACTTTAGATCATGGCCTCTTGATGGCCATAGTAGAGCGGTGGCACAACAAGAGCCAGTGCTTTCACCTCCCGACCGGGGAGATGACTATTACATTAGAGGATGTATGGCGCATCCTATGGGTCCTAATCCAGGGACAACTTATTGAGACGATGAGCCGTTGGAGTGACATTCAATATCACATCACACATTTGTTCGGTGTTCCCACCATACCACGGTGTGGGATGTCTATTAGACTATCCAGATGCATAGAGGATCCAAAGCTAGACCGCATAGTGGTCTACATGATGGCTCTTATCAGTGGAGTTCTACTCCCTAACAAGACTAGTGCTTCATTTCCACTGGGACTCCTAGGAGTGATTCTGGGCTTGGTGGAGGGACAAACTTATTGCTGGGGTCAGTGCATTTTAGCACATTTGTACTTTGGGATCTCCATCTGATCACCTACTACTATCAAAAGATGGTAGGACCTGCTCGTTTATTACAGATTTGGGCATGGGACCACATTGCTATTGGTTTCCCCCTAGGTGTGCTGAGAGGTCGGGCTCCTGACGAGCCTTCTACTATGGGTTGGGTCCCAGTAAGGGATGATGTGCAACCCTTCATGGGGTTACATACCATTATAGGCATGAGCTAGATGAGCTGCTCTAGGCTTCCATTTCCTGGAGACCTTACAAACATTTTTAGTGGCCAGAGGATGGTCTAGAGCTTAGCACCGCCACTATTGAGAATTTTATTTTGGGTATCCATAGCTATATGTGGGAGTTATACAGAGTGGATTGATGTAACCAGCAGTTTGGCCTTACCCAGGATGTTCCTAGGCCAGATAGATGGTATGCTCACAGATCCAGATAGCACTTTGATATGGGTCCAAAATTTCTCATGACAAATCACCGGCTAGCTTTCTGACAAGTGGCACTTGTTATTTTGGTACCACTTAGACAAATCCGAGATCCAAGCATTATATTAGAGTACATGTGCCATGGTAAACCGGTGTGCCCTCATGCCATTTGAGCATTCCCAGAGTGGCATACGATGCCGGTTTAAGGCCTCCTCTAGTGGGGCCTCCTAGCGGTGGCGAGGGTGGAGATGATAGTGATGATGACGATGATGAGGGTGGGCCCGCTGCACCCCAACATGTCAGAGGTAGGGGACAGGGTCTCCTTCCATAGTAGCCATAGGGATAGGGCCGTGGATATAGAGTTACCATCGGTGGGCATTCTAGTGGGGATCTATACCCCTCTTTAACATGTACTACCAGCATAGGGGCCACCTTTTGATAAACCAAAGAGTAGGAGCACGTGTGGATAGTGTATTGCTCTTCAAAGAAGTTGACGATAACCATCGTTTTTTTAGTTACATGGAAAGGGAGATAAAACGAGGACCTGTACAGGCCCTCACATTAGAGCAAGACTAGGCTCGGGCAAAGATACAGATTTTGACAAAGCAGAGAGAGATTGGGCCTAGGAATAGATATAGATTTTGACAAAGAGAGAGAGATCGAGCCTAGGAACATGCCACTCAGTGGAAGCGATAGTGTTTTATGGCATAGTCAAAGCGAGAGATGGCAGCACGGGGGGCTCGATATCGAGCCTCCTACACCAATCCCGGACTGTGTACGAGAGGTTTGTGGACCGGAGGGACCATGTATATAGATGGTCATAGGCTCTCCTAGCATAGAGGGATGAGGCCTAACCAAACCGCAAGTCATGCAGATCATTATGCAGAGTAGGATCGAGAGGCCGCCTTTCGAGGTAGGTTGGGGCTGATTTAGGCAGTTACAATGAGTGAGATATTTCCCTTCTCGTAGCCCTTGCTTTAGGGAGATGCTAACATGATCGCAATGCCACGAGGCTTGGTGGTGAGGTGTTATTCTACAGGACTACCTATTTCAGGGTAGTTTCTCCAGAGTAACAACGAGTGGCACTCCTCGACAAATCGTGATGAGCATGACAAGATCTAGGTCACATAGATCAGGCCACTCATTGAGATCAGTTAGGCAGCCCATGCTAGAGCATTCAGCTAGACGAGGGACAATCTAGTCACCTAGTGTAGGTCCTCCTTGGCCACCATTGTTTCGTCGACCAGGTGATAGACCTGGGAGCCCCGATGAGGCGATAGCTGTGGTTGAGCTCCACCTTCTTCTTTTATACAGACATTCTTTATACATGCCTCTAATGAAGGCTGATTTTGTTGTATAGCTTTGTATATTTATTCATTATGATGATGCCTTGTGATGAAGGCCGGATTCTTTTTGATGGCATATTGTATCGATGATGTATCATTTTGAGTACCGATCTAGACATTTTATACTTGTATAGATATGTGGACATTTTTGATGTATCATCTTTGTATGCCTCATCTGAAGGCATTTTTGATATAGAGTACCGATGTATATCCATTTTAGTTGATATAGATGTATATGACACACATGTATATAGAGGATTACTTTTTGGGCTCAAATACACGTGTTTATGAGATGATGTACTTTATTTTTTTGTTTCCTGATGTATGTGACACGAGTGGGCATAATTCTATGACATAAAATACCCTTTATTAGAAATTACTCTATGTTGAATCTTATCACATGTTGCTTGTTTTGATTCAGCACTTATGGATGTGTTATGATGTTGTCTCGATCATGTAATTGCATGTATGTGGTATATTTTAGATTCAGAAATGTGTATATTTTCTCGCTTTGATATTTAATGATGTATCTCGTAGATGACACCACATATTTTTAAATTCATGATTTAATTCTGAGTTTTTATGATAGGTATTGGGATGATACTAGATGATATTATTGTGCGCGGGGGGGGATAGATTAGTGATTATGCACAACCCCTCTTGCCCCCATTAATGATATAATATTTTATGATTAGCTTAGCACACATGCATGATGTGATACTTAGCATTTTGTATATATATGATATAGTGGATGATGTTATATATGTGATGAGATGATAGATGATAGATGTGATAACAAACAATCGTACAAGAACAAACAAGCAAAAGTTAACAAAACTAAACAAATATACACATACTACTACTTAAACAAACACATGCACAAACCTCTAACAAGAGATAAAATGAGATCTAATCTAAGAAAGCAATAACGAACCCTAAAAGGTAAGCACGCTAACAAACAAAGAAACCTAGAACAATTTTTTTACAAGCATGATAGTCTTCAAATATTGTAATGCAATGCCCAACTTAAATCAAACAAGGTTCAACTTTTAATAAGCAAATGATCCTCTTTAAAGAATTAACAATTAATGGACTAAGTACACCAAAAATATACAAACCAACAACTAAAAGTAATTAAAGCACTACTTTGTTTTTGTGGGACAACATTGACATATTTTCTAATGCTTTTGGGTTTATCTAAGAAGATAAGTTTCCGCATCTACGTTTGTCACTATTTTGTCTAGGTTTCCCAAAGGTAGCCATTGTGAAATGAAAGTAGCCTTATCCTTGGAAAGGAGGTTTTTCTAAATGTTTATTTTTTTGTGTATTGTTTTCTACATGTTTTTGTATTTTCCAAGGTCATGTTTTGAAAGCAATGTACAAGAACAATGAAGCATGGATGCCCCCAGCGTGATGTGGGAATATACAAAGGGTAGAATGCCACGTGCATATGTGTAGGAAGATGGCAATGGGATTTTCATGCTCAGTGTTAGATAGGCATATATAAAGGTAATGTCCTTCATGCAGATATAAGAGCAAACAAACCAGATCATGGCAAGGCAAAGGTGATCCTAGTAGGGTTCCTAGACCTAGTAGAGAAAGTCGTATCTAAAGAAGTGGTAATGATTACCCGCCCTTCTGTAAGAGTAACTTGTGTCCGGTGAATACTCCTTGAGTGCCAAAACTGGTTTTCACTCAAAGACCTACCCCCTATGCCATAATTGTGTGGTTTTCACACGAGGATGACCTCGTTTTTTCTTTATTATTTTCTCATTTTTCCATTTTTTTGCTTGTTTTTTCTTTGTTTTCCAATTTTTAGTTTTTTTATTATTATTTGATATTCCCATCATGCCTAAGCATAGAACCAATTTAAGTGCATGGCATTCATAGGTTCCAAAAGCTCTTCACCATCTGAATATGCAAGTTTGTAGGCCCCTGATCCATATTTTGCAATTACAACATAAGGACCTAACTAGTTAGCCTCAAAATTTCCTTTCTTTTCTCTGTCTTTAACAATGTTCTTCTAATTTTATTTGAGGAATAGATCCCCCAAATCAAATTCCCGATGATTGATGTGTTTATTATATCCTCTGGACACTCTTTTCGATAAAATTTTAGGTGATTGAATTCTCGATACGCCTTTCATCTCATAGTTCTAACTCTTCTGTGGCAAGCAACTCTGTAGTCTTCATCTTTATCAAGATAGTCCCTGAGAGATATTCTCGGGAGGAAGCTCCACTTCTAGAGGTATGATGGCTTCAGTGTACATAACAAGTGAATAGGGGGTCGCACTTCGGTAGGAGTGAGGATGGAAGTATGATAGGCCCAGAGGGTGGGATGTATCTGTAGATGCAGCTTATGACTAGTTTTATTGACCATTTTCTCCATAATCAACATAAGAGTTTTATTGGTGGCTTCCGTAATTCTATTACCTTGAGGGTAATAAGGTGTAGACCAATTAAGTTGGATATGGAAGAAATCGACACAATTTTTAACCGCTTTTATTTTTAAAGATTTACCATTATCGTTGAAAATGGTGGAGGGGATCCCATAACAGCATATGAGATGGTTCATGATGAATTTTGAAATCTGCGCACCGATGACACAGTAAAAGGAATCGACTCTATCCATTTGGTAAAGTATTCGGTGGCGGTGATGATATGAGTGTGACTATCCGATGAAGAAGGATGGAGCTTCCTATGAGATCCAAGCCACATTTAGAGAATGGCCAGTGGCATTACAATAGGATGTAAGGCTTACGCCAAAGTGCATGTATTAAATTCCCATATTTATGACATAGTTTACACTTCTTTCTGAAATTTCAACAATTGGATTCCATGGTAGGAAAATAATAGCCTACTCTCAATAGATTCTTAGCTAAGACCATGCCTCTAGTATGTGCTCCGCAAATACCACTATGTACTTCCTTAATTACGTGGATAGAATCAACGACATCTAAACAACAAAGGAAATTCTGTCATAGCCACGATGATACAGGGTGCCTCCCGGGAGGGTATAATGGGCTATGCAATGAATAAGGGATTTCTTTTCAGAATGGGTGATGTCAGGGGGAAAGGTTCCATCTTGTAGGTATTGGAAGATGGGGTCATACTAAGGGGATAAAGGACCAACAACTTCACATGCCAAACATGACTCCAGCATATCATATGCAGTAATTGTAGATGTTCCACGAAGAAAGGCATTTTTCTTTCTTCAGGTGCTATGCGCAAGAGAGACCCAATAGTAGCCATAGCATCCGCAGATCTATTATGCGACCTTGGTTTTTGTTCAAATATGACTTGTGTGAAATATTCCTTCAAAGTTTCAACCATTTTCTTATATGGAATAAGTTTCTCATCTTTAACCTTATACTCATCATTAACCTATTTTATGATAAGTTGAGAGTCCCCAATGACTCGTAGTTGTCTGATATTCCATGTAATAGCTAGCCTGAGGCCGGCAATGAGTGCTTCATACTCTACAATGTTATTTGTACATGGGAATCCCAACCAGAATGCTCATGGTATGACATCGCCATTTGGAGTGATGAGGACCACTCCTGCTCCAGATCCATGGAAGGTAAAAGACCCATCAAAGTGAACCTACCACTCTACGGACTCTTCAATATACATGATGGATGCATCTGGTAAATCTAAGCACAAAGGTTCCATTCCTAGGAGAGGAGCTTCACCTTAACCGATCGGCCAAGACTGGGCCCTTTTAAATACTTCTGATTTATAAACTCAATGTCAAACTCACTCAAGAGAATGATCCAATTAGCCATTCAGCCTATGAGGGTGGGTTTGGATAAAAGGTACTTGAGAGGGTCGACTTTGGATATGAGCTTGGTCTTATTATTCAGGAGATAATGGTGAAGCTTTTGAAATGTGAATACAACCGCTAAGCAGGCCTTTTCTATTTGGGGATAATTCAGCTCGTATGTGATCAAGGTGCAGCTAAGATAGTAAACTACTCTCTCTTTATGGGCTAAGTCATATTGGGCAAGTAATGCACCAATGGAAAACTGGGTAGTGGAAATGTATAAGAGGAGAGGTTCACCGAGGGTAGGTGGCATTAGTACAGGTGGGTTGGACAAGTACTATTTGAGTAACGCAAAGGCCTTTTGACAATCAAGTCCCCAATTGAATGTGACATCTTTCTTGAGAAAATGAGTAAAGGGGTGGCACTTATCCGCAAGTTGTGAGATAAAGCGACGGATTGCCTAAATCTTTCCTTGTAGACTCCTTAGTTGCTTGAGAGTGGTAGGTGGTGGCATTTCTATGATAGTTGTAACCTTTGCAAGATCCACTTCAATCCCTCTTTGTGAGATAATGAACCCTAGGAGTTTTCCTGATAAGACACCGAAGACACATTTCTTAGGGTTCAGTGAACCTTATAGTCTCTTAGATGCTAAAAGATATGCCTCAACACTTCAGGGTGTTCTTTTCTACTCTTAGATTTTGCTAGGATATCATCGACATAATCCTCCATGATGTCACTTATCATATCATGGAAGATAACCTGTCATGGCCTATTGATAAGTAGCCCTAGCATTTTTAAGCCTAAAGGGCATGACTTTGTAGTAGAATGTTCCCCAAGGGGTGATGAATGTTGTCTTATGCTGATCTTCCTCTCGTAATTCATATCTAGTTATAACCTAAAAAACCATCCATCAAGGACAACATTTCATAGCCAGCTATTGAATCAACTATCATGTCGATGTTAGGTAGGGGAAAATCATCTTTAGGACATGCTTTGTTGATGTCACGGAAATCCATGCAAATCCTTATCCCAACATGTTTTTTCTGTACTGGGACTATGTTAGAGATCCATTTTAAATAGTCAATAGGTTTTATGAAATCAACAGCTAACAACTTTTCTAATTCTTCTTTGACCAAGAGCATCACTTTAGGATGCATCTTTCTTAACTTTTGTTTGATTGGTTTGGCCTCTGGGTGCACAACGAGGTTGTGCACAACTAGCTTAGGGTCTAAACTCAGCATATCTGCATATGTCCACATATTCTTTTAACATTCATACAAAGGTCTTTTGTTCCTGAGCTGAGAGCAAAGCTCCCAACTTAACTATTCTGGGTTGCTCCTCCGAGCTAATGTTAACATTGATTGTTTCCTCAATAAGCATTTTAGAAGCATCCTCTATCCATGTAGGATCAAGGGAAGAGTAAAATCAACCTCTTGTGGTAATTCATGATCATCTTTGAATGGATAAATCACTTCATCTTTAGACTCTTCATTTTGTTTGTCTATGAGCTCACCAAAGAGTTTGTCACTATGGGATTTTTGTTGAGCCTTCTTGCTCGGTTTCTCAGAGGTAGGTATACCTTTAGTTATAACCTTTTTATTCAACCATCCACACATCTCTGCTTCCTCCCCAAAATAGGCACAAGCATCTAGTTGAATCTTAAATCCTTTCTTGTGGTCTCCAGCCGGAATAAAGTCCCTAAGTCCCATGAACTCCGTGAATGCCTCATCATTTTCAAAGAAATCCAATGGCATATGAAGTTGTTGATCCCAATCTATAAGCTCAGGATATATAAGGGCTATTGGATATTTATCTAAAAGGATAGATTTGGATAAATTAAGGACCAAAAAATCTAGCAATAGGTTCGTGGAGGCAAGAAGATCTTTGTAAATGCTACATTGGGAATCTACGTCACTATCGGAATGAGGTGAAATGTCCTCACTTTCAGAAGAAGTGGCGTTGTTCTCAAAAGGTAGAGTGTCATGGGGCCTTATTCCAAGGCCATGTTTATCAATTTTGAAATGAGGGATAGGGATAGGCTCCAACCAACCTTGTGCATTAACGCCACATCCAAACCCATCATAGCCCATGAAAAACATCATGCAAGGAACTTTGATCTACCGAGGCGCTTGATTTTATGAAGCCATTGTCCTCCGGAACTCTCTGGTAGGGTCTTCTAACATTTTCTCCTTAGACAAGAGGCCACTATGGACAAATTTCTCCAAAGGTTTAGGACATTTCTTGCGGGTGCTCTTGAACTGAAAGTAAGGCTTGCCCCTTGTCCTAGGGGATACTAATAGGTCTGATATCAACAGAGCCTACTCAAGAGTGAATGGCCTACTTGGGCCATATTTTGCTAATGTGGCCTCCCATGAAGAAAATGGATTGACTAGTGAGGGAAAATCCTGATTGAAAGGCGTGAGAGATTCTAAATCCACTCGGTTCTTCATGGCCTCCATTTGTAAAGGGACTACAACATCCACAGAAGGACATTCATAAGCTACATGAGAAAAATTGTGCAAAGCCCTACAATGTGTGAAAGGTTCTGGGTCACCCAAAATGGTAACTACCTACCCTTCATGATATAACTTGATGCACTGATGAAACATTGATGGAATAGCCGCATGGCATGGATCCATGGGCATCCCAAGAGCATGTTGTATGGAAGGTCCAAGTCAAGGACATGAAACGTTGTGTCATGACATGTTGGTCCTACCTCCATGGGGACCACTATAGTCCCTGATGACTCTCTTTCTTCATTGTCATATGACGTGATTGTAATAGTTTTAGCACCCGATCTATTTTTGACCAGCCTAGCGCTTTACCGGCTACCTTCAAGGTGCAAATATTCATACCCAGATCCCCCATGTACAAGTACTCTTTTGATCTTGTGACAGGTAACCACCACTTTGAGATATAATGGCAAGTTATGCTCTGGGTTATTATGTAGGATTGCAGTATGATCAAAAGTAATCTGATCATTGGTGTCTAAGCGTGCAATCATGGCTTGAAGGTTTCATGGGATCTATTTCTATGGAAACCCCTAAATTTTGGAAAGTTTTGAACAATATGTTTTTATGGGCACTGGAGATCTTCAGGAGATCAAGATAGATATCTTAGCAGACATTTTTTCTAATTGCTCTATCAAGTTATATTGACTTTCCTTAGGGGTAGGTACAAGATTTGGTATGATTAAGTGGGCACGTCTTGTCCCGACTACGTAGCTCTTTTCTAAGATCCAAATGGTGTTAATCTATTCATTAGATGAGTTAATACATCCAATGAGGGAATCATAAGGACTATCATTTGTAGGGTACACATAGGCAAGCAGTCCTATAGTCATTAGAAGTTTGCCCTTGATCTGTTTTCTTTTTCTTTTTATCCGCATGGTCAGGAAAAGGTTCCTTGTAAATACCCATTTTTTCATTTGAAATTCTACCAGCCTCCGGGGGAGACTCTATAACAATCTTCCCTTCCTCTATGAGGTCTTAGATATAATGGCATAATCTCAAACATCTATCCATTTTGTGTCCTTTGACACTGGAAGTCGCAATATTCATTGTCTTTGAACCAAACCAGTTTTGGAGCATCTTTTGGGTAGGGCATTATTGCCATTGGATATTCTACCATATTTGCACCATCTAACTACTTTATGATGGTAGATAAGGATTATGTCAAAGATGTGAATGTACATTTTGTAGGTGCTTTGGGACAAGTCCCTCGTGAAAGTTTCAAGACTGGACTTGTCTGCAGCACGGCCCTGGACTCTCTTGGATTCTATAATGTCATCACCAACAACATGTTTATTCTTATTGAAGAATGTAGGTTTGTCTTCATGTATTTGGCTTCATTTTTGTTTTTAATAACCAGTTTAAGTGTGCCCTTTGGCAATAAGCACTTTCTCAATTTGACTACCTTTCTTTATGACTTCTTTAAATTTTGAGCCACAATGAATTTACAAGTGAAAGGCTATTTTTGGTTCAAGTTAGGGACAAATATACTTACTAACTTGTTTTTAGGTAAGGCATAAGGAAAATGACTAGCTCACCCATGCCATCATTGTAGAAATATTGGAAATGTCTCATTGGGTTTTTTTGTGTTACATAGATCGCTCATCATGATGTCACTCTCATATTATAGGAATAATGTCTTAAAACTTCTCTACTAGCTATGTCCATGTTGTAATGGAGCCCTTAGGTATGCTATAAAACCTTTCCAATCCCACGGTTCCTAGGCTATGAGGAAAAGGTCGTATCAAGAAATTATCGTTATACGTGACCTCTTGGAAATCCATGTAAAAGTATTTTATATGATCGCGAGGATGACTTTTGCACTTATACTTATCAAACATGGGGACAATGAAATGTTTCAAAAGGTTGTTGTAGCATGTCCTTATCGAAGGGGTAAGGACATAATTCTTCATATGAATATTTTTTGTTTTGGCCTACATTTCCTTGTTGTAATGTTGTGAGCGTATCTTTCATAGATTTCAATTCATCTTGAATGAGTTGCTCCTTAGTAGGTGATATTGACCTTTGAGCCTGAGTTGCTTTAAAGGTATAGTCTGTATGCAGATCAAATTGAAACTCGTTAATTTTTTTTTGTCTTTGTCTTTATCTATGTTTCTTTTTGGAAGCACCCAAGTTTGCTAATTTCTGACTCAACTTCAAAATATGTTTTTGGAGGATTTCCTCCTCAATCAGGGGATCCTCTTCTTCATCAAATTTAGGAGGAGGGTAGGTCTTCCACTTAGTTTTTATGTTATGCGAAGCCTTAAATTGAGGTTTCCGTGATGTTTCATCTTCGACAAATGTCCTTATGTTTCCCGTAAGTGGATGCATATCCCACATCAAAATTATTATCTCCGTCTAAGATGAATCTTCGCTCTCCTAAGTTAGGGTCAATAAAATTTGCTTCTTCTTCACGTTCATGCAGAAGTTTAACTCCTAACGCTAAGACTCTCGTGAGTACTTGATCTTTGTTATAATATAAGAGCTCATCAAATATGTTTAGGTCTAACTTTTGTTCTTCTCCCAAAGAATCCGACTCTTCTCCACTATGATCGATTAACGTCTCCATATCTTTGAATTGAGAGAAGAGTGGTCCTCAATTATGACCATTGAATGGGAATGTGTCGAAAAGGTTTTCTCCCATATGTTACTCACTTGATTTGGCTACCTTTTTATGATTTTATGCATCACTAGCAGATGATTTTATGTATCTAGTGCAACTCCTAAGCCGTTTAAGGGGATGTTGGAATTATATCACAAAGTATCGTAGATGTAATTTTATGTAATCATTTTTACCAAGAAACCTTCATATACACATATTATGTTATGATACACTTAATTTGTTTTTTCCAAACCTATACCCTAAGATAGCGACAAAGATGTACCAATATGTAAGCCAAGTTAGAACCCCAACAAGGTCTAAGCACTGACGTGATGTTGTCGTAGTCCCTTGACAAGGTATACTTAAAACTAGTTTGAATATTGATGAAAGCCAAACCTTCTAAAAAATGGAAGTTGCGAATAGATATAGCGTAATAATGTCACTATGATACATTAACCAAGCAAGCAAGGTGTTAGCACCATGGTAACTTTATTATGATATATGTAAAGTGTTATCAACACTCTTCAAGAAGACTAAGATGACATCGAGAGTGAAACCAAGTAATAAGTATAACAAGGAGTTTTTAATCGTGTGAGCAGTGTAACTACACAATAAGGGGACTTATATTGTTCCCTCACAAAAATGAGAATACAATGTAAGTACCAAGATTGTATGTCTAAGATGTGAATAAGACTATTAGCTCAAGAAGAGAAAAAGATGAACCAAATACATAACGGTAAAGATAATAGTGAAATCAAGATGAAAGGACTTTATCAAAGATGTGAAAAGTGCACCCACACACTTTAGATGTTTAACAACCCAGCCACAAACATGGATGGGCGTAAATGGACAAAAAAGTGACGAGTACTATCTTTGATAAAAACGTGCGATGTATGCACCTTTCTCACCTTGAATAATGGGCGATGAGAATGTAAGGGTATTGATCAAAAGATGGACACAAGCTAAGAAACAATTGGGTAGAGCTTCACCTTGTTTGAAGACAAGAACAAAACTAAGCAACAAAGGGTACATAGCTTAGGTCCATGATGAAAATACACTCGCCCGAACTCACAAGGGTTCTTTGCCTTGTTTTGAAAAATAAGGTTTAGATTCCAAATGAACCATCACTTTGTTATGGTTTGATGTAACAAGGACTATTAAAGTGGGCTCCTTGACAAAATGGATTTTCTAACAAGTTCTCTCAATTAGGTGTTATAGTATTGTCTAAGAGTGAGGTGCGATTTAACCAAAAATTCACAATGACTAGTTTGGGAGTATCTCATCTTTATCCCCTTTCAAGTAAAATGGGCAATGCATGCATCCATCGTGTACTTCTACTAAGGTTTTGATACGTATACAACTTGTAACTCTAACTCACAATGCGTACTAGTCAAGTGGGTAAGTGGAGCGCTTCTTGTTTCATCCACAAGGTTACACAATGGTGGACTACTTTAGGGTTCCTGGTACCACCCCCATTATTATAGCTTAAGGAATTATGCAAAAAGGGGTAATGTTCTAATTGAGCGGATAGGACGTACTCCTTTCCAAAACCTACAATATAATGTTTTGAATATGGTGTGTTTTTCTATCTTTCTTAGCTTAATGTTGTTTTATGTAGCACACCATTTGGCAACCTGTAAGATCACGTGTATTAGAAGGTTTTGTGTTTTGTCTTAGCTCCTCCTTCCTTTGAAAATCGTTAGGTCCTATGTAGACAACAAGTTTTAGTAATTTTCTGATCTATAGGTTGATGTTTGTAAGAAAGAGAGTTTTTCACTTTGTTTTTATTCTTAAGATCACCAAAAGGTGCGAAGGAAGAGCATACACAAAGTGAAAAATTCCATGAAAATCACATGAAAGTTTTACTCCAACCTTTATAAAACAAGTGTATTTTGAACAATTTATATGTGTTTTGTATTGGTGTTTTTGATCTCCAAGATCGCCTTGAAGACGTGAGGAGAGAGCATGCAAACTAAAAGTTTCAAGAAGGAACCTTCTATTCAATTATTTAGTCTTAAAACCTGCAGTTGATGGCTTCAAAAAAAGTTTTGCAGACTATAAAAAATTCAATTTTTTAACACATACACCTACACATCTATATCGACATCAGCACTCCCTCAACCGATAGATATGTGCCCCACCGATGGGTACACTCAGTCAAAAATTAATAAAACTCAAATAAGTAAACATAGATGCTCACAATATGACAGAGACGCGCCTATATTGACATGGACACTCAAGTTACGATGTGTATGCGCCTAAGCCTAAATAGAAAACTACAAAAATTTCTACTAGTTGATCTTTTACACCTACACGCCTAGAGATACATATACGCGCCCCATATGATGGAGAAATGTGCATGTCTATGTATGGGTTATTTATGATATTTTACTCGGGCCAGTGGCATTTACGCTTGAGCGTCTTGAGAGACGTATACGCGCCCTAGATGATAGGTATATGTGTGTGTCTATGTAGCAATTTAGTTTAAAAATTATGGGGACCTTTTGATAGTACGAACCATATATGATGAGTATGTTAGTTTCAATGTGCACGTGCCCCTTTCTAGACACCTACGCACACCGTGTGAAAACCCGCAAAACACATTTTCAAATTTTCAAGAGCAAACAGTTATTTGTTAGTCAAAGTATCCTATTTCTATATCAAACCCACAAAATTCATATAAATGATGGTCATTTACCTAGGGTTAGAAATAAAAATGAGGAAATAACAAGTGATTTAAGAAAAAACTTTGAAAAACCTAAAAGACCTCCATTAATGGAGGGTGGACATAAGTGTCCCACTGTGCATGCCAAATGTGTTCAATGAAAAGTTGTTGTAAAAGCCATTGATTTGGGGTAAGAATCTCTAAACAAACCCCAAAGGCTTTTAACAATATGATCAATGGACCATGTGATAAGAAATGAGCAAGGTTTCCTTCTTTGCATACATTAATTTGAAATAAACATGGAAACTAAGCAAATGAAGTTAATCTCTATTCTTTCAAAGCTTGAAATAATGAACCTAAGAGGATCTAAGCATTCAGGGCTTATGTGTTAAGAGAAAGAGGTCTCCCATTTGTGGCTTCAAGGACAATGGATCTTCCATTTTACTCTATGTCAATGCTATGAAATACAAGATTAAATGCTTTTAGCTCAAATGAAAGAAGAAGAAATACAAACTAAGCCTAATCAAATTGTTATAATTTGTGCTACAAAGAAGAGAAGATTCTTAAGAAATGAGGGAGAGGGTACAGCCCTATTTATAGTTTTTGGTTTTGAAGAAAAGTGATATTTGGGTGCATGTGGGACAAAGGCTAAAGTCCAAAAGCACTTTAGCAAGTCCAAGTGAGATTTGACTATATTTAGAGGGTAATTAACCTAGGTTAGACTAATTAATCTCTTTTAGAGAGTAATTAAGGTTCCTAAGGGTTCTAAAGGCTTAATCAATCCAATGAAGTGGATTGATCTTCTTGAGAGATAATAGAGGCGAGCTTAAGAGAATAAGAAGATAATGTAGTTAGAACGAGGCTATAACTTCCTATTTAAATAGTTTGTAAGAGGAAAAATGACCAAAAAGGTGTCATGAGAGGGGATTTAGATAGGTCTAACTGCAGTTGTTCCATCAATTTGCAAAAGGAAGAAGCATTAGTGCACCATTAGAAATAATGTTGTATTGAGTAAACTACATGTGTCTACACAAGGCAAGGAAAATTTCCCACCATGTTCAAAAACATAGTTATGTTCCCTCTCCACAATCACCTTCTCAAGTCCATATGTGTGTTCCTAGCCCTAGATACCTTCTTATTGGGTGGGAACATTTGGTATGCTCCTTTATTATTCATACAAATACCCATCATAGGGGCCAATCGGAAGTGCATTTTCAAATTCCATTCCAACTGGAAATGTGATGTTCCCTAGTTTCACACCACAATCAGATCAAAACAATGTTCCCATATCTTGACATGTATTCTAAATAATCGAAAGGATATATGTTTTCTTATCCTGGTCTATACACTCATCAAAAAGGGGTTCCTTATGCCCCAACCAATGCCTATGTTGTGTCATACTGAGCTCTTGTTCCTCCACTTCCTCCCCATCAAGGATCATCAATGGTTGAGTTATATGTAGTAGGAACATATTGTAAGTATCTCAAGTAGCCTCTTGACTTCACCATATGGAGTGTAATGCTCCTTAATATTTCTAGATCTTCCAAAATTTTAATGAGATAACCCTTTCTAGCATTCAGGGAAACCCTAACTATAGGTCGAGATCGACAGTCCTATGATCGACATAACACAAAATCAACGGCCTAAAACCATCGCAACTTTCAAGAAAACTCAACCAAAGTTGATGCCAACGATAAAGCATATAAAAGGGGTGAGTCATCGTGTGCAAAGGGGACCAACCCCATGATTACAACAAAATCATTGCCTTCCTGAACTTTCTAAGGTCTTAAAGTATATGTTCTAATAATCAAAAGGGACCAGCCAAATCATGCCAACTATGATCACCGAAAAGGTGAATTTTAACCAAATATTATCCAATATGTAAAATATGACTAGTATATCTTGCAATATTAATCAAAGGTGGTAGACCTTATAATTTTCTAAGTCCACAAGGTGGCCAAACCGAATGGAGATCACTGATCAAGTGCAAGGGTGGCCCCACATATTGCAAAATAAAAGTCAGCATGTGCACATGGAGAAGTGGTCCCTATAGTAGATGATTTATTTTTGTATTGCAAATAATGTAATTAATTTTTCTCACTCACAGGGAGTTGATATTTTGCATGCTTCACAAAAGGAAAAAACATAGAAGGAGACAAAAGTTACATGCATAAGGAAAGAAACTTGTCCAAAGAAGTAATGTTTATTATAAGCAAATTATTCACCCTTGTTTTCTTAAACATAGAATAGTCAACTTCAGTTTGACCGTATTGTAATCAAGGCTATTAATGCATAATTGTAATTGATGCTCTATTTTTACTCCTTTATCTATTATTAAGTAAAGGATAAAAATAAGATGCATGAGTGAGTATAAGCGTTAGGCTATATTTTTAGGAAGGGTGGGTAAATTAATTTTGCTATATATCAGTGTGCCTTTCGCAAACAGAGGAGGAGGAATTTTTGGATATAGGAGTACTGAAGCAATTTTTTCCAGTTTTGCCTTCTGAGTGTGAAGTATTTTCTGCCTTACCAATTATTTGTAGTCTTGTGTATGTTTCTATTAGTCTTATGAATGAAAATTACCTCATTAATCATCTTACCCTATCAAAACTCAATAATTTTTGGATGATATTAATGTGCATGTTTAAGATTAGCAGATTGTTGTGATAATCTCCCTCAATACCTCAAAGTGTTTTGCTATTGTTATTCCGTAAGAATTGTTTGTTTGTGCATCAAAAATCCTTTCACATATCAATTGTTTTGGGAGAATTCTTCACAAAGACTCAGAATTGATGATGTTCAAAACCTCCTTCATATTAGTAGAGCAGGTCATCAAGTGGCACCACACACATAGAGTACTACCCAAAGGTTAGAATCCTTAGAAAAATATATGTTCTGGCCTGAAAGAAGAAGTACAGTAACTTGACTAAGCAAAAAGGTAAAATAAAGAGGGAGGAGGATTTTGATCTTGAAAATACACAAATTGAGGACATCTATAAAATTTAAACTCCTGACAACCGTCTCTGGAAAGCTAAGGATCACACATGATCACAACATGGCAAATTTTAGTGCAATTGGTGACTTCTCAACAACATGTACACAAGTGTCTCTATTCTTAGTGAGATCCTCGAAAACT
Organism: Taxus wallichiana var. yunnanensis; assembly: GCA_018340775.1. Classification (NCBI taxonomy): domain Eukaryota; kingdom Viridiplantae; phylum Streptophyta; class Pinopsida; order Cupressales; family Taxaceae; genus Taxus; species Taxus wallichiana. The sequence continues at coordinate 1,030,727,784 of CM031242.1, forward strand.
CTATGGGGTATGGATAAAGAAAGAAGTCAAACCATTAAAAATTTGATGCTAAGGACCCCACTCACATGATGGCATTGACCTTTTTTTTACCTCTTTGTAATCAAGTCAAATCCAAAATCAACAGAGCTGCCAAGAAGTAAATATGTTCTTCATCACAGATGTTGACTTCCATTACGTTTTTTGCTGTTTTGTTGTTGTTTTTCGCTACTTTATCAGTAGCGTACGCTTTGTTTTGCTATTTAGATGTAACTATTTTTTGGTTACCCGTGGATTCAATGCCTATTCTAGATTCCGATCCTTCGTTTTGTTGAACTTCTTAGTATATTATCCGCTTTTAGGCCATCGATATAAACAGGGTATAGTCCCTTCAAAACTATTTACCAATAATAAAAACAAAAGTTTATTTCAAACCAAGATTACAACACGTTCCATTCCTAAAGTGACTACAAGATCATCGGTAAGAGGAATTCCTCCTGATTTTTTTTTCTTTACCGTTGAATTTTGCTAGAAGGAGAAGAGTTGGTAATACTTTACCTTATAATAGACCTGGTTTTGTGACCCTCCTCCCGATATCCCTTCACATCATATTAATTTCTCTATTAAAATCCCAGCTTTTTCAAATGGCTATTCAACCTCTAAGGAATTTTGTGACCTTTACTAATGGCAGCCCATTAGTACTCCTAGTTTACCATGACATCCCTAATGCTGCCATGAAAATTTCCCGTCATTCATGGGTGAAAATCAGGTTACACCTGTCGAACATATCAAATATGTTGCAACCATATATGCAGTCCATAATATTACTCATGAAGATGTAACTTTAAGGCTTTTAGCTGCATCTTTTAAAGGGAAAGCCTTGCAATGGTATAGAAACCTAGAAATTGGAAGCATCAAAACTTGGGATGACTTAGGTGAAAAATTGTTGAAACAGATTCCAGATAATTCGGATCATTTGTCCCTCATTGAACAACTATCTATTATTAAAAGAGCCTCTCATGATTACGTGTCCAACTTGAATATCTATTTTGATAGGACTTGGGAAATAATCCCAGCAAGTGTTAAGCCCCAAGCTGACCACGCTTTTCTTTATTACCTCGAGCTTTGAATAGTGATGTTTCAAACTATGATTCAATCTATGGAAGGTAATACTCTTCCTGATGGTTATGATATTGCGATAAAATTGGCACCAAGGCCTTCAATGCCTTTTTTGGTAGATCTAGCACATATTCCTCACCTATTACAATCATAGAACTTGTTGTTATAGCCCCATTAGATGATGTATTTAAAACTTTGTAGACTATGGGGAATAATTTGACTTCGATTGAAAATAGAATTTCATTGCCTAGAGACCCTATCGGTCTCCTTATCGTAAAAATCAACAAAATCAACAAAATAGGTAGCCTTATCAACAAAATCAAAATTATAGGTAACCTTACTAGTTTGACCCAAAGGCTCCTAGTTCATCTAAAGCTTTAGTCCCGCTTAATATAGTTATAGAAGAGTGGTGTCGACCTTGTAATTAACCTCATTCACTTTAAGTTACCCAAATGATTTTTTACATCTCGAATCTTGTTGCACAACCTCAATCAAACATTTTTCATGCCTGAATGGAGGGTGAGCATCAAGAAACTCATGTTCGAAAGCACTGAATAGAATAAATAGTCGATTTCAATGAGGAGGATTTCATTAGCTACTACTAGGTCTCAAGGAAAATATGTTGAAAGTCAAAACAATAAAATAGGCCTACATCATTGATAAGACATCATCTACAGCCCCAAATTCAACCAACTATCCTCTTGTTCCTCAAAAACAACAAGTGTTCCAGTGATAAAGGACATCAAAAATCGTTACAACCTTATCCAAGAAGACTATTTATACCTCGAGATATCAAGGCACTCGAAGCATAATCAATTTTTGCTAAGGCCTACTCTAAGATAGTTAAATCTGCTCTCTAAAATTGTTGCTTCTTTTAACATTGTTGATGTAATGAAAAAGCATAACATTAACATCTCAATGTGGACACTCTTATTATTCCCGGATAATAAGATTTACTTTCTCATGAACTAGCTAAGCTGTAGATTTCTTCAAATACAGCAGAAAAGGAAATTCAGAAGGCATACATGGTCCTTCGAATGTGTGAACAAGACCACATTAAAGAAGTTAAGTGGATGGTTTAGAAAGTTCTGAATGCTCATGACATCAAGAAACCACCACCATTTTATTTATCACTGATTATTAGAGAACATCTAGTTCATAATTACATGGTGGACAGTGGCACAAGTTGCACATAATTATGCCAAAAGCAATTGTAGAAAAATTGGGCCTAAAGTATGAGCCTACAGAAAGGAGTGTCTTACATCTTGATAGAACTGCAACTAATACAATTGGTGTAATCAGTAATTTAGAGGTGACGTTACATGCTTACCCAAATGTTTCTATTCTGCAAGATGTAACTGTTGTAGATTTTCCTCCATACTTTGCTTTATGCTTATTTAGAGACTTCACGTAAAAAAATAGGAGGTTATCTCTCTTCATATGGGTCCTTATTTTTACTACTCATTACAAAGCACCAAAGTTACTATTAATTCATGGCCATTGGCCGATTTCATATTGAGCCTCACTCTCCAAATGTGATGGCTAATTATTCATCCTTAGATCACCTCTGACTTTGATGAGGTAGCTCGGTTTTAGCATTAGATGGTGTTTCTAACATGTTTATGGATGAAAAGACAGTGGAAGAACATGCTCATGATCCTTTTAAGGAAGTTGAAGAACACATGTTTGGTGTGTATTGTATGCATGAAGAAAATACACCACTTCCCTTGCTGTCCAAAATAGAAGATTCAGCAGAAGGGATTTGGAAGCTTCATTTTGATGGAGCTAAGAACAAGAAGGGATAGGGAGCAAGTTTGATGCTCACTTCCCCAATGAATGAAAGGTATTTCTCAGCTTTGAGTCTCTAATTTTCATGCACTTGTAATGTAGCTGAATACAAAGCTTTAATTCATGGCTTGCTTTGGGCCAGAAAGAGAGGTATCAACATGCTACATAATTTTGGTAACTCTGAGTTGGTTATCAATCAAGTAAGAAATTTCAATGTTTTTAAGATTCCATTAATGAAGTCTTACAGACATAGAGTTTCAGACTTAATGGAAGATTTCAATGTTATTAACATTCAGTCTATTCCTAGAGTTGAAAATAAGCATGCAGACAGACTTGCAGTAGTTGGGGCTAGTTTTGAAGTGTTGGAACATATTGAAAATAGTAAAATCTAGCCTCATATAAAGCTAATTGTCAGGCCTCAATACCTGATAATGATTCAAATTGGTAAGTTTTTGAAAGTGATGATCAAATCTATAGGTTTTTGCAGCAAGAAGCTGAGTTTTCTGTAGTTAATCAAGATAAATTACAACACTTATATGGTGACTAGATTGTTCAGTTGAAGAAAAATAAACTACCTCAAGGTCTGGTCACATTAGAAGACATCTTCAGCACTGATGATCGCTTATGAAAATTCAAGACTAAAATGTCAACCCACGCTGATAATTATGAAGAAATCTTAGTTAATGAAGGGAAAAATCTATTTCTTGGAAAGGTATGTTCCTTAACTGAAAAATAGTCATTTATTAATCTTTGCAAGGAATTTAAAGATGTTTTCGCTTGGAAATACCAAGACTTGAAAGGATTTGATCCGAGTTTAAGCACATCATATAATCGAGTTGCATAAACAAATTCTAAACTTGTTAGATGTAATGAGGCTTGTAAATCCCAAAATAGAGCCTCCGATGAGGAAATAATTATATAAGTTGATTGAATCCGGTATTATATTTCGAGTTAGGCATTTAAGTTAGGTAGCCAATCTTGTTCCTATTAGGAAGAAGAATGGTGAAATCAAACTATGTGTAGATTTCAAAGATCTTAATAAGGCTTCATTAAAATATCATTACCCACTCCCAAATATGGATCAGATTTTGAGAACAATCATAGGTTCGTATAGACTATCTCTTCTAAATGGTTACAACGGATATAATTAGATTTTAGTATGGGAAGAAGATAGATATAAAACAACCTTTACCACCAAGTGGGTACTTATGCTTACAAAAAGATGCCTTTTGGTCTTTCAAATACTAGTGCAACGTTTCAATGTGTAATAAACATGGATTTCTCGGAGCTTGTTAAATAAATGCATTCTGGTTTATTTGGATGACATTACCATGTTCTCATAAAATTCAAGAACACCGATACATATAAGGTAGACCTTTCAGTTATGTAGACAATTTGGGATATCTTTGAATCCACTTAAGTCTATCTTTTAGTACATCAAGGTAAATTACTTGGTCATATTGTTTCCATGCAAGGATTAGCAATTGATATATTCAGGATCGAAGCCATATGATAGCTATCATTACCTCATCATAAGAAGACATTATAGAGTTTTCTAGGAAAAATCAACTTTGTTAGAAGATTTTTCTAGATTTTTCAGCATTGGGTAAACCACTCATAGGTATGCTAAATAAAGAGAAAACATTCTCTTGGACCAGTGAAGGGAGAGAAGGTTTTGAAGCAATCAAAACAGCTATCTCTTAGGCTCCTACTCTTGCAAATCTAAATTTTGATAAATATTTTACAATGTATGCACTTGCAGGAGCTGAAACAATCTTAGCTATTCTAACTCAAGTTAATGATGAGAATATTGAGTAGCCAATTACTTTCTTTGGACAAAGCTTACATGATTATGAAACAAGGTACACATTCCTTGAAAAATAAGTACTTTTAGTAGTCAGAGGACTAAAGAATTTCAAGTACATGCTTTCGAACAATAAAATCCATGTTCTTGTTTCTCATCCAAGTGTGAAAGCATTCTTACTAAATAAAGAATTGAATGAGAAAAGAGCAAACTAGATAACGAAGGTCATGGAATATGATGTTGATATTTGGGTTGCTAAGATAGTTCGAGGGAAAGGCTTATGTGAACATCTAATTGCTGATATGGAAAAATAACAAGTTACAAAACCAGATGATTCAAAACAACATGCTGAAATTACGTATCAACAATAAAAATCATGGTTCAACCAGAAATCGGTGCTTAAGCTCACTTGCAGATTCAGAATCAAGATGGATGGACTGATTTGGTTAATTATCTACAACATGGTACCTATCGTGAAGGTATGAAAGAGAATAAACGAAAGTATTTCATATTACAATTTGTACCTTATATTTTAATTGATAATGTGTTGTTCAAAAGAGATATAAATGGAATCTTGTTACATAAGTGTCTTTATTGACTATGATAGAATTCATAAAATATTGGTAGAATTCCATGAAGGACCCACAGAGGTCATTTTTCAACATGCACTACGGCTCTAAAAATTATGAAAGCTGGTTACTATTGGCCTATCATATTCCAATACTATTTTGAATGGATTAGAAAGTGTAAAAAATGTGCTTTCTTTGTTGGAAAAGAACATTTAGCTTCGCTACCCTTGCAGCCTATCTCAGTTGATCAGCGTTTTATGCAAAGGGGGTCTTGCTTTTATTGGCATGATAAACCCACCTTCATCGCAGGACATAATTGGATCTTAACCGGTATAGATTACTTCACATGATGGACTAAAGCAATAGCCTTGAAGGATGCTAATGAAGCTTTGATACTCTCCTTTTATGAAGGAATAGTCTGCAGATTTGGTGTTCCAACAACTATCATATCAGATAATGCTTTATCATTCCTTGGTGCAAAGATAACAAATTGGGCTATCAAACATGGAATTTACTTAAGTTATTCATCTAATTATTATCCGCAAGGTAATGGCTTAGCTAAAAGTACTAACAATAATCTATTAAGGATCATCAAAGAACACTCAAAGATAATCAAAGAGGTTGGCATCTCGATGTTAAATTTAGCACTTCGGGTTGATAGGGTGACTCTTAAAAGATCGATTAGCAGCTTCACCATACAAACTTGTGTACGACGAAAGGAAGCAAGAATGCCTATTTCAGTTGATTTACCTACATTTGATTTCCTACATCAAATGGAGATATTTTGAGAATGAACCATTATAGGTTCGTTATGCGAGTTAATGGAATTACAAGAGCTAAGAGATAAAGCCCTTTTGAATATGGAAAAGAATCGAAACAAATGAAGAAGACTTTTGAGAAGAAATATAAATTCAGAGTGTTCAATGAAGTAAATATTGTGTTAAAGTGGGATGCTAATCATGTAAAGCCAGGAAGACACATGAAATTTCATACGATATGGAGTGGCCCTTACATGATTTCAGCTTGCAAAGAACACAATTCTTTTCAGTGTTCAAGCTAAATGGAGAGGAACTTCTCATTCCTGTGAATGGTATGTTTCTTAAACACTCGTTATTAAAAATCTTACAGTGATTGTTAGAGTAGGATTTCCCTTCAATAAGTGCAGTCCCTTCACATTACATTGTTTTTCAATTCAATAAGTGCATTCATGCATGTGATCTAGTTTATCAGATCCTTTCCTAGTTTTAGTTCCATTTTGGAAGGGTTGGACCTTTCAGAAAAGCAATTTTGGTTACATTTTTAGACTCTATGCCTAATGGACAAGAGCAAGGCACTGATCTATAAGCTAGCAGGTAGATTTCCCCATAAGATCACTAGAAATGTAGACAATTTTTTTCACTTGTGTAAAAATGGGCAACTTGAAACTTTGTCGTTACGATGAAAGTCATGGGTGAAGTATACCTAAGCTAAGGGATTTTTGATGTTATTGGTTACTACTAAATTAATTAATGATTAAGTGAAATCTATAGCTATGTGTGCTATTACAAAATGTAACAGATCACATAGTCTATAATTTCATGATACCATCAAAAAAAGAACACAAGGGCCCTGAAGGATAGTTTTGTTGTCTTGATGAAGACACCAAATTGCAGAATAGGTGAAGTGTTGAGTTTTGGGACAACAAACATAGGTGTAGATTACATAAATCGAATTCATTACTGAATGTTACAGGTTCTCATTAATGTTCTTTCCTTCATGTTTAATACATTCAATTAAATGACTAAGTTGTTTAGTTCATCATACAATCCATATAGAAAGCTGAAATGCATAAAGAAATATACAACTCATTTACAAAATTCAATGTTTTATTCATAAGGAATTTTCAAATGTTTCCCACACAAGCCATGGGATGTAACTAAAAATTAAAGTACAACTACTGAAATAAAAGGTACACATGTATGAAAGAGAAAGTAAAGCAGTATGAGTGAACCCATCATTTCCTTGGGGATTTCTTTCTCCGATTGAAGCATCTCCATTTCTAGCTTTTGTTGCTTCTTCATCTCCATTGTATAAGCCACCGTACCTAAAAATAAGAAAATAATAACTACTGATTACGAGCTCAGGGATCAAATCATATTCCTAGAATATCCTAATTCGTGCATATGAATCTCTAATAACAAGAGTATAGTTTAATTGAACATCAAACTACATACATGCTTTATTCACTCATAAAGAATGAAGGAAGAGAAAAGAAAAGAAAGCCATGGACATAAGAGAGGCCAAAAAGCCTAAGTATTTCCTAACTGTTTTCCTAAGTGTGCAGGTACGGAGTTACCAAGGAAAATAGACAAGTTGTAAAGTGCATGCGAGAAAAAGGAAGAATGTAACTCAAAGTTTCAGTAACTGTTCTGAAATGGAAGAAGTTACAATACAGAAAAGAGACTGACAAATAGAATAACACTTCAGTTTGCAACTAAGGGAGAAAAATCAGATTTCAAGAAGCTAAAGTTAACTAGAAAAAGGATTACAGCTGAAAAGGAATGAAAAGAAGATTCTGGGAAAATTTTGACAGGGCTTCGCCATGTAAAATGGACATTTACAACTTTTCATCATACTGTTTTCAACTATCATATGCTTTAAAAGGATTATGTAAATTAAGTAAAGTGATATAGAAAAGTAGAAAAGCATTGCATGATCAGGAATGAATAGTTATGATGTTTCAGCTTTCAATTACCAAATCAGCTTCAACAGAAAGTGTTATTTTTCTATATTCTGAATCAGAAAAATACAACTACTATGTTGGAAATGGAAGGAAGAAAGAATTCTGAAAATTTTTGCTGTATTTTCTCCATGAAAAATCAATATTTTAGATTTTTAGCATGTCGGAAGATTACTATCAAGGAAATAAAACATCTAAGTAAAAGAAACAAGTTACAATATTTCAACAAAGCATCTGAATCAAGGCTTATGCCTGAAAATAGTATCATAAACAGATGAAGAACTGCTTGCAATTTCTAAAAGCTACTTGCAAGATACAAAGGCATCTTAAGTGCAAAATATCATAAATACATTTCTATTGTAGTCGATAATTTCAATTCAGTATTTTAGTTACATAATCAACTTCAGTGGTCAAACAATACAAATGCAAATACACAAGTTACATGAGTGTTTTCCAAATATAATCCATTTCTTCAAGTAATAATCAAATACAACAGTATCAATTGAATCCATAAAATAAAGAAACATGATACAACAGCATCAACTACTCTAGTTTTGAATATTCAATACAGAAAGAAGTTCAATATAACTTTTAGAAAAATAGATTTTCTCTAAGTATCTCAGCAAGAACTTATTATACTAACTACTACAGGAAAGGATCAAATTCAGAGTAGAAGAAATAAGTTGTGCATCAGATTATTATTCAGTGCTGAGATACAAACAAGATTGCAATATTCTAACAAGTGACAAGAATCATCTTCGAATACAAAGTACATATTGCACACAACTAGCTCTCAAATCAAGCTCAAAGGTGTGAAGATACAAAAAAATAGATATTTGCGAGTACCCATGTCATCCAAGCACAAATCCCGGTGATGAATTAAGACCCATTAATGGTAGCAATAAATCACAGAGGATCTTGTACAACAACGAGCTTATTATTAGTGTCTCGAAAATCAAATGAAAAAATGATGAAGATTCATATCTAGGAAAGCTCAGGTAGAGGTTTATAACAGAGACACCAACAAAAGAGGAAAAGTTTCAAGCTCAAACATGAATAGCCCATGAAAAAAATGAGCAAGAACTTACCGCTTTGAAGTGATTTCTTCAAACCCTTGAGTCACAAAGAATTAGATTGCAGAAAAGATCGAGAATGATCAAGTTTGAGCCACAAAAACCAAAAAAATGTAAAGAAGAACTATGTATCAATATGCATGGTCAAAACAACAATGAAAATGGATTAATTTCCATGTTTTAGGACAAAGAATCTCACCCTTTCCAAATTCATGGAAACCCTCAAAGTTGTAGAGAACTTGAAACTTTCAAACCATGGTGGCCTTCAAAAGAAATAACACGTAACCAAGCTTCAAGTTACCAACAATGGTGTCACCAAATTTTTTCCATGGATTCACCCACATACTGAAGATCCAAATGAAATAATCATTAGGCTCGATATTCCCTTTACCTCCGAACCCAAACATTTGGTTAGTTCTAACTCTATGACGGTCAAAGATCAATGGCATGAAAACAAACAGGACATCGATCAATGCTCAAGAATCAATCCCCAAGTTTGAAGCAAACCACCTGGGTAAGATGCCACCAACAACATTCAATGTAGGCCAAAACCCTAACTACAGGTCGAGATCAATGGTCTGTGATTAGACATGACACAAAATCAATGGCCTGAAACCATTGCAACTTTCAAAGCAAACTCAACCAAAGTTGATGCCACCGACAAAGCATATGAAAGGGGTGAGTCATCGTGCAAAGGGGGCCAGCCCCATGATTAAAACAAAATCATTTCCTTCTGACCTTTCTAAGGTCTTAAACTATATGTTCCAATAATCAAAAGGCGCTGACAAAATCATGCTAACTATGATCACCGAAAAGGTGAATTTTAGCCAAATATTATCCAATATACAAAATCCGAAAAATATAGTATGTCATGAAATATTAATCAAAGGTGGTAGACCTTATAATTTGCTAAGTCCACAAGGTGGCCAAACCAAATGGATATCACTTATCGAGTGCAAGGGTAAGCCCACATATTGCAAAAGAAAAGTCAACATGTGCATATGCACGAGTGGTCCCTATAGTGAATGATTTATTGTTGTATTGTAAATAATGTAATTAATTTTGGTCACTCGGAGGGAGTTGATTTTTGCATACTTCACAAAAGGAAAAAATATAGAAGGAAAAAAAGTTACATGCACAAGGAAAGAAACTTATCCAACAAGTAAAGTTTATTATTAGCAAATTATTCATCCTTTCTTTCTTAAAAATAGAATAGTCAACTTCAATTTAATTGTATTGTAATCAAGGCTATTAATTCATAATTGTAATTTCATGCTCTATTTTTACTCCGTTATCTATTATTAAATAAAGGATAAAAATAAGATGCATGCATGAGTAAAAGCCTTAGGACATTTTTAGGAAGGGTGGGTAAATTAATTTTGCTATATATTGTGTGGCTTTCAAAGCATGAGGAGGACTTTTGGATATAGAGTATCTTGAAGCAATTTTTACTAGTTTCTCCTTCCAGTGTGATGTATTTTCTACCTTACCAATTATTCGTAGTCTTGTGTATGTTTTTATTAGTCTTGTGAATGCAAATTCACCGATTAATCATCTTACCCTATTGCAAACTCAATAATTTCGTATGATAATAATGTGCATGTTTAAGCTTAGCAAGATTGTTGTGATAATCTCCTCAATACTTCAAAGTGTTTAGCCCTTGATATTTGGGCAGAAGAACTATTGGTTCGTGCTTCAAAAATACTTTCACATATCAAATGTGTATATACTCATTCAAAGCTCTCATACAAATTTTACATATCACCTTAGTTTTTAATTACTTTATAGTCATATTTTACCCTTTAAAACCTAAAATCAATTTTGGATACATCAATAAGGTACCGTCCTTGATACCGGAGACTCATCTCAAAATAGGCATACCCACATACCTAAGGTGTTTCAATTGTATCTACAAAAGAGAGATAAATTATGCAATATTAGAAAACTGCTGCCATCTCTCTAGAGGGTGTACTTTTGAGAGATACCATTAACATTCCCAAGGGAGAAACCTCATCATAGATGCAAATCCCTCTATCACTTTGATTTTATGGTATATTGTGATTGTCAATCATATTTTGGAAAAAACGTATCCCAAGGAATTAACCTCACAACAAAGATGAAAGCTACGTTTCATACCACCAAGTACGTAATTATGGAAGAAGTGATCTATTGTAGAATGTTTGATGATATACGATTAAGATGCCTTGATGAATAAAAGTAAGAGAAAATCCACTTTTTATCCCACAATGGAGTCTATGGTGGCCACTTTAGAGGGCATACAATGGCTCACAATATACATCACATGGGCTATTTGTGGCCCACCTTAGAACTTGATGTTGTAGAGTATGTACGTAGGAGTCAAAAATTCTAAGATTTTTCACACAAGATGCATATTCCGTCTCAATCCTTATAGATCATTGTGACACCTTTGCTCTTATCTACTTGGATTCTTGATATGATAGGAAAATTTTATCCCTCAACATAGGATGGCCACAACTTCATTATCATGGTGGTATCGAGTATTTTACAAAGTGGGCTAAGACCATGCCTTTTACTAATGTACTGGATTTGTAATCACCAAGTTTATTTTAAACTAGATCATTTATAGGTACGGAGTCCCTTAAGTCATTATTTTAGATAATGGCATGCCTTTCACGAATGAAGAGGTGTGAGAATTTTTACGCAATTTAAAATATCCCATCACATAGCCTCTTTGTACCATTCTAAGGATAATGGACAGGATGAGGCTACAAACAAAACCCTAAAGTCTATTCTCCTTAAGAAGGTTAAGGAGAATAAAAGAGATTGTCACCTAAATTTATTTTTGCCTTGTAGGCCTATAAGACATCAGTGAGAACACCCATGGGGAAAACAACTTATTCTTTAGTCCTCACATCTAAATCAGTCTTATCTTGTTAGAAGTAGAGTTTCCTAATCTTCTAATATCCCTACAAGGCATTTTGGACGAAGACAAATACCTAAAATATTGACATGTTAAACTAGAAACCCTTGATAAATCACAACATAGATTTGGACAATATGAGCATGTTTATCCTGAAAAGATGTTTCATTAGTATAACAAGAAAGTGTACGATTGTGAAATACACCTAGGAGATCTAGTATTGAGACTTGATAGCCAGATTGAAAAAAGACCAGCGGAGGAAAGAATTTTAGACCTAAATGGCAAGGCTCGTACCAAGTAATATTAGACTTTAATAATAGTGTGTACCACCTATGTAATTTTAAAGGTGAATAATTCAACGAATCGGTTAATTCACTCCACCTCAAATTATTTTATGCATAGTTAATTTGCATCTCCACTTGTACATTATTGCATCCATGTTATATATCATCTGCATTGTTATATTGTGAAATTGTAAATCAAGAAACTTACTCTTCAATAAATTTCTAATAAACTTTCAAATATTGGAAAAAGCATTTAATCGCACCTCTTCAAGTATCCATTACATCATCCCTAAAGTATTTAAATGTCTTCATCATTTCAAAATTAAGAATTTTTTTGACATTGGTCCTATCAAGACTTGCACACTTAGTTATATTCATGGTTTTTCCAACATAGGTGTATTTGCTCATAGTTTGTTCTAGAAAGTTCTTGAGGTTACATCTTTCCCTAGAAATATATCTCGATAATGTATAGCCTAAACATTTCGTCTGGATCTCTTGTCTTCCTATCTTAACCTTTGGTGGTGAGCCCTCACATCCTACTAGTTGTGTGGAGTTCATGCTTTGGGGAAATTTTTCCTCCCAAAGCACATGTGTAAAATCAACAAACAAAAATAGATATAAATCAACAATAAATACAAAATTCTTGCATTTTAACATAATACTAAAAATTTTTCCCTACCAAACTTTTTGTTATGAACCCATGCTTCATAGTAGAGGTGCAAGGTTGGGAAAGGATGTAAGCGACCTTACTCACCTATGTCTTATTCTCAGTGATGAGCCCATGCTTCTTACTTATAGCATGGGTGAGATGTAGGGGTCCCATAAAATAAATCAATAAGTTGTAAATAATTTAATGAATAAAACATGCATTAAAATCAATAAAATACCAAGAAAATGAATTAGATGTGTATGTTACAAGACGCTTAATCCCCTAAAATAGATTTTTTCAATCAAAAGGCCATCTTCAAATCTAAGTCTAGATAAACTTGTAAGAAAATCACATTCTAAACTGGTTAGTTGACCTTTCTTAGGGTTGAGTTGTAGGTTCCTAATTAGATCTTTGTCAAAATCTTGTCTTCTTGTCACCATATTCATTCATCAAAATCATGCAACTCATTTCCATCCTAGCTCTCGATGATGATACCTTGAATCTTACTTTGGTTGCATGGAATTAAGAACGAAGAAAGTTTTCTTTATATTATATCACATCCATCACATTTTTCCAATAAAACAAAAATGTTAAATGTTACTTGAAAATCAAAGTTTTTATTTACAATTTGTTCTCATGTCATCATATATATTAAAAAATAAAGAAACAATCATTCTATTTACACATTTTCATCACCATCATCCATAACATACATCCATAAAAGCATATAAAAAGCATCAAAAATTCTAAAACCTAATAGTACTCGATGAAGCAAACCATGATCAAGTCAACTCTTACACAGAGTAGTCAAACTAAAAGAACTGGATATATCAAGAATATTGATTTTTGTGTAAAACGTCATCACACTCTAGTAAGTGTGGTCAAAATGCTCATCTCTAAGATAAAATAAAATAAAATCGATATACATCCAAAAAGTCTCCCAAATAAATAAATAAAATGTATTTTATCCTTCTTTCCGAGATCCCACTAAAGGTGTACGGAAAGGGATAGTATTACGGATCCTATGAACGAGAGTGATTCATTGCAAAGAAGGAACCTCTGTGTTTCAATCGGTGAGAGTGTCCATGTGATGAGGTAGGTGATCTACCAAAGGTGGCAATAGCTCCACTGTAATAATTTTCTAACCTATCTCATCCCGACTAGCTTGTGTGATGAAAAGTCGAGTCCTCATTTGGATCATGGTCTCCCGCAATGTGCCATATCGGTGGGAACACATTTGTATAACATTTAGCCATCGATGAGCATCCAAAATAGAAATAAACTTCTCATGTGTCTTCTCGTAGGTGGTGTAAAGGTATCTAGGAGAATCTTCCATATTAAATCTCGCCCATCATCAACGTAGAGTGGAAAATTACAAATGAAAACAATGGTGAGTCATAAAATTTATAAAAATAAGGATATTGTGTACTTTGGTAACAATATAGTCTAGGAAGTAAATTCAAGAAAAGTGTAAGTCAATTACTCGATATATAGGCATCTAGGATGGATCGACCACTTGTGCCACTACAAGAACTACTATGGGAACCTCCTCTCGCTCTAACCTCCTCTATAATGATTTCCCTTGTATCATCTCTTCCATCCAAAACTCGACTCCTCATACCCTCCTCCTCTAGTAGTCGAGGATCATGTGAATAAAGTGTCTTGGCCTCAAGCATCTGCCTCATCCCTAGCTATCACAAAATCCTCTCCGTGACTACCCACTATGTTTCACTCTTTGTCTCTACCTCCTCCTCTAGCTCGGTCTCCACCTTCACCTCTATATCGTCCTCCTCCTCCTCTCCATGTTGTGTCATTCCTACTTCAGTCTACAAAATCTACATTCACCTAAATATATCTTATATAACATGAGGCGTGCTAATCGAACTCTAGGAACTACAATGGTCCACTCAAGATTCCCCTTCAAGCCAACTCTATCCTATCGTATAACTTTGTACACTGGTAGAGATTTCGGGAGGACATCAACATAAGGTAGCCCAAGCGATGTGGTACCCTATCAATTAGATAGGCCTCTACTATACTTGTTTGATCTAATACCGTGTCGAGATCTGCATGTTTCTAAACTAAGAGTATCCTCACCCGATAGGTCAATAGTGTCCTGATACATCCGTGCATTCATTTCATATGTAGTAAGTGTGGAATCCAATCAATTTTTCCCATTGATTGTAGCCATGTCGACCCATCTTGATACTCTAATTGTCTCACAACTGTTATCCCAATTCGCCTTTGATAGGGAACTATTCCCTTATATACCCAGCTCATGAACAATTTTGGATGACTAAGAGCCTTTCCCTTTAGTCAAACAACTTTGTACAAATCAGATAAATGGCACCAACTATGTAAAAGTGCCATGAATATATTCAACCAAACCGCTTAATCCTAAGTATGATGTGTGGCTAATAGTAGAGTAGCTTGTATCCACCATCGTCCCCATCCAAGTGTGAAGACAATATGCCAATAATTTCCTTGCACAAGGAGGGATAGGTGCGGAGAAATTTATAATAATCTCATCCCATGCTTAATGTTAGGTACCTATGCATCTCCCATGTATGTTTCCCGAGTTATGGGCCTATAATTTTGTAATCGCAATAGCTAGAACCAACTTGCTTCTAGTGAGAGGAACCCCTAGAATGTAGTATATGTCCTCTAATGTGATCGTCCAATTTGCCCTAACTCTAGGTACTTGGATAGTGTTCGATATGCATCCCAATAACTCAATAAATTACATAATAGGTGACTGATATGTTTAAATAGTTGCGTATGTGATATCCTCCATATCCCAACCATGTGTAACAAGTCCCTCTCATCTCGGGTCAATGCATCAAAACTTAGGGGCAACCAACCACACTGCGAGCTCTAATCCATATGATATACCTTCCCTACTTTCAAAATCATAAAAGAAAACAAGTTAGAATCATAAAATTTCCTAATAAGCTCACTAAACACATCACAAAAATAATTTAAAACCAAAACTTTTTCCATAATGTATGAATTTTGAGAATTTACCTAACAATTAAGCAACTCCCTCTCTCTAGAGTGGCGCTTACGTAACTACCATGGAAATTATTATTTTTCAACCGAATATGTAGTGGTTATGTAATCGATACAACGGTTGTGTAACCATTGCATTATGCAAAACTGCAGATTGCACAATCACCACGGTGGTTTCATCCATGAAAATTAGGTCATACCTTAGGGCCCCAAAACTCTAAAAAAACACAAAAATAGAACTTTTAAATAAAATAAAAGCCATATCCTATGTGGGTCCCCCTTGAGATCATTTTAACTATAAAATTATGAAAACAAACCCCCATGGATAAGTGCACAAATATGGGGGACAAAAATAGACACAAATCCTCTTTTTGAAATTTTGGACATAATGTGCTTCCATTATGACACGGTTGCATTATATGCCAAAGAGGAAAATCAATGTAACATTATAAAGCAAGCACACTTTGACTGTCATAAAACACAGTTGAAACATGAGATCGGTTTTACTTAACAAAAACAAAAACAAAAGCTAAAGGACAAGAAAATGTGAGTGCTAAAGAACACAAACGTGTTTTGTGGCATCAAAATCTTGTGGAACCTCGAATTGATGATGACATCGAGATCATAAGGTTAGTTATTATTGATTTTAGGTTTATTTTACTGATTAATCTTATTTTTTTGATAGTTGTTGACTTATTCTTTATTTGCATTTTCAAATGTTTCTATATCTTCAATTCAAACCCCTCATTCACTCACAGAATAAGATGAAAAAGAAAACATTCTTGAAACACCCCCTTGATGGAATGACATCTGCTAACCCCCAACAACACATTTTGGGGAGATTGAAAAAAAAAAGTTCAAATTGAGGGTTTAATAGAAACCTTTAGAAATCCTAATGCTAAAAATGCACATTGTCAAAACCTACCTCCATCATTAGGATCATTATTATCTAATATTGGCAGTGTGGTTGGAGAAATAAACGCAAGGGAGAGTTTACAAAAAAACTACCAAAATTTTTATGTCGACAAGTTGTCTTATGATGTAGTGAAGAAGAAAAAAATCACAAAAGACAAATTGTGTGCATTATTTATTGATCCTAAAACAAATGCACGATTATGATTAGATTGCAAAAGATTTCACATCCAATCGTGTGATAGTACGTACGTCAAAATTTTAAGGTAATCAGATCTTTGCGGAACGGTGTAACAAGTGCCCCGATGATGATACAGGTCTCCTCACAAGGTGTTCGGGATCCGGAAAAGCCCTCGGAGTATGTGTTAACATCCCGCATGCCCCGCTTAGCCCCCACACCCTTTGTTTTCCCCTTTTTCCCTCTTTCCTTGGCCTCTTGACCTTCAGTGATGAAACCGCCGCCCTGCAGGGCGGCGGTCTCGTGACCATCGCCCTGCTCAGAGCGGCGGTCTGTGCGTGTTTTCCAGAACGCTCTTTTGACGTGACTCACGTGAAATATCATGATTCACCAGCTTTTCTTTGCCGACTTGAGCATGCATTTATGTTTTTGGTCCCCTGGAATAGTGTTTTTCCTTTGTTTATTGTTTAGGAGTTCAATTTGGTTTTGGTTTTTGAGTGTTGGAATTCCTATAAATGCATGGTTTGTGCACATGCAAATGGTCTGGAGTTTTTGGTCTGAAGCTTGGCTGGATTTTGAAGTTTGATCTTTGCTCTCATTCCCTCATTTTAGTGTTTTAGTTAGTTAGCTTGTTTAGAAGCCATAGCTTGAATTCACTTGCATCTTTTGTTAAATTGCTCAGCTGTTGGTAAGCCACAGACCCATCTTGTGCAGGCAGTGTTGTTATCTCATCCAAATCCAGTTAGAAAATGGCCTCTCTCAAGTTTTGTTTTCTGGATTCCTCTTTGCAATAAATTTAGTTTTCCTTTGCTTAGAATACTTAGTTTTCTTCATTGCGTGTTTTGGTTAGTATTGTGTTGCAGCTGGTAAGCCACATATCCATCTTGTGCAAGTGCAGTCATTACTTGAGGCCACCAATTTTACTCCAATCTTCTCATTCTCAGTGCTGTGGTCTGTTAGTTTGTTTGGGATTGATAGTGTAGTTCATTTCATGCTTAGTGTGCATTGACTAGCTGTTGGTAAGCCACATATCCAACTTGTGCAAACAGTGTTGCTGTTTTATCTAATCCATTAGAGTAGAATAGCTTAGGAAGCCATTAAAGTTGCAGGTTTTGCTCTTCATACAGGATAGTTTCAGGTTCTGGACGCATTTTGTTGCACGATTCGCAGTAGATCCCGCTAGGAATTGCATAAGCCAAGCTCTGTACTCTTGCGCTATCCCTCTCCTATCCGCGTTCTATTCTATCTACATTCTGAAGGTTGTCCCTTGTTCCAAACACCTATTCCTATTGATGCAAGCATTACACGCTTTTCTGGATCTACGTGAACACAAAGAATGAAGAGATCATACTGAGGGGACAAGATCACACACACCATCGGATTCGCCACTGTTCTGCGAAATCCAGGTTTTAAACTTTCAAAGTTTTAGTTAGAACCATATCAAACAGAGTAGTTAATCGCTTTATTTCAGTTAATTTTATTCTCGATATTGCCAGGGAAGCTGTGGGGATTGATAGTTTCTGAGAAACTATGATTCACTCCTCACTTCTGAGGTAGGGTCGAGAATCTTGCTAATAGATTAGTTATTTCATTGTTTAGAATAGATATACAAAATTGCACAGACAAATAACCACACTCGGTTATCTTGTTTGTTTTAAGTTATTAGTTTAGTTGTCAATTCTAAATATTTTAAATAGTTGCTTTCTTAAATTCATTTAAATCATCAGAAAATACAAAAAGAAGTCATATATGCTAGAAGTATACTTAGATTTCACTTTATTATAGTTTGTTTTATTACTGCTTTTGCATGACAATTACGGGACCTAGGGAGCCCAGGGAATATATCTTCGAGCCAATCGTACCTCAGCCCAATCTCATAGCGGCAATAACTGACATTGACCAGAATCTTAGGATACAAGTCTTCCAAACAACAACAGATTTCCAGCAGTTAGATCTCAGTTAAGAGGATTAAACATAGAAGACGACCAAGCATATACATTTTGGTCAAATCAGCCAAACTACAGATTACCCTAGGAAAACATCCACATGACTGTAGAAAGGTTTGAAAGAGAACAAACATTCGGGTGTGATCCCTTAGTTCCACAACCAGATGTAGGAGACACCCACACAGACATAGATACCGGCTTAAGAATCCAGGTTGCAAGAACACCCGTAAGGTATTCTGAGAAGATTGCACAACTATTGGTTCTAAACATAGAAGCTAAGAAAGCATACGATTACTAGATACTAGGGATTAGAACTTGATCCCACGTATGACCATAACAGACCGCAAAACCAAGAATCTACAGCCCAACGAATCCACAAGTCGAGTTAGACATAGACACTAGCCTACGCATCTTGGTATTCGAGTCCACTCTACTTCCACCTATCATCATCGAACAACCGTCCTTACTAGATATAGTGGCTAAGCTTTAGGAATTCTGGACTAGGCCAGAAAATCGTCCATAGAGTCAATTATATTCATCATCCACTATATGACCTTATCAGGAGATATACACGAAACAATCCCAGGTCATTTTCCACGTATTCCGCAACCCATAGATCGAATCACGCCAGAGCTCGATATTGATTGGAGCCTTCAAGCAGTCATCCTTGCTGATCGATCTATCACACCAGTCCAAGTTAGAAGGGCCTTCTTTGCCTTAGATTCGCAAATTCCACTAGTGCGTGTTGAAGACATTAGACTGCCTAACTAGTTTGTCTGCATATTCTACCCCCATTGTCCACTCAAAATTCCCTACTCTTAAAGAAAGTGAAATTTCAAAATTTTGAGTTTTAGTGTCTTCTTTGTCGAGCCGGGTAGTGTGAAAAGGTCGTGAGATTGAGAAAATCCATAGTTTTGGGTCATTTTGTATGTATTTTCAGTCTGTTGGACATTTTTGTCCCGCGTGTCCCAAGTTCAAGTGCGCTCTGTTCCCCCGACGGCGAAATCCCCAAAGTTGTTCCATTTTCGGGCCCGTCGAGCTTTTCATCCCAATCAACCAAGTTCAAAAGTCCGCTCTGCTTCCCTGTCGGCTGAAATCCCGGTTGTTCCATTTTTGGGCCCGTCAGACTTTTCGTCCTAAATGTCCCAAAGTTAATTGTGCAAGTTGTTCCATTTTCGGCCGATTCACCCGAACCGCATCCTTCGCGCGCTTCGTCCCAATGTCCCAAACTTCTCCAGGACCTATTGTAACATTTTCACCCAAACCGCCCGAGTCGCGTACTTCAGAACTTTTTGTCCCAAATGTCCCAAAGTTCAAACGGGCCTTTTTGTTCCATTTTCGGCTGAAACACCCGAACCGCATCCTTCATGCGTTTTTGTCCCAGATGTCCCAAAATGCATTTATGCGTCTTCTCCCTATTTCACCCGACCGCCGAGCCGCGTGTTTCACGTATTCGTGTCTCACATGTCCCAAGCGAACCAAATGCCATTCATACTTAGTTTTTCCCGCTCTACCCGAATATGTTGTTTTTCAAACCGATAGATATGAATTTAATGCACATTGATCACCCTTCTCTCCTCAACTATATATAACGACCAAGCCACCTTTAATTCTTGCATTGTTTCCATCTACCCTTGCTCGAACCCTCGCAACCTAATTCCCCGCACGTGTATCCCTTTTCTCTGTAATTCCTCCCGAATTTAGGTTCGGCTCGATACTATCAATATGAAGGTTGAAGTCCCGGAGGAGGATTTGGGAGAACTAAAGAATAGTTGCGTAATGGCGAAGCTTTCAAGACACTTGGTTGTCTGCTTTCAAAGATATACACCGTCATCTTCAGGATGAAAATTCTCGTGTTTCCTTTTCCTTAAGAAATCAAAGCTCGGTTCAGAGCTTTTATAAAAGATAATTTATTCAAGGAAAGCTCCATCTCCAAAGAAAAATGAAGGAAATCTACTCTCTTCAATCTGCCGTTGGAGAAGCAAATAAAGATTATCATACTCATGTCGAGTTTGATAAAGAGATGGAGAAATGTCTTGGATTTTGGACTCAGTCTACGGCCAACACGTCAGTCCCTCATGGCAGAGACATAGCTGAGGTGTTAAAGAAATTCAGGCAGTGGATTCTGAAGTCGGTGGGTCCCTCTCAGTGACTGGCCACCTGTCTTCTTCCCCATTCTTTTCTCTTCTTCCCTTTCTTTTCCATTTTCTTTGTAATAGGTTGAGGTACCGCTTATCGGTGGTCCTTAACTATTCTTTAGTTAAAAGAAATGGTTACGAAGAGTAACTGAATTGTAAGCTATATAATGGCCTTCTTTACGCCATTCAAAGGAGGAAGAACTTGGCTTATTTTCTGAAAAGTGTAAATAGATCATAAAGAAATCAATACAGAAGGACTTTCCATTCTTTGTCTATCTGATCTCTGTTATTCCTAAGCTTTCATTTATTTTCTTTGTGAAGATCATTTGTCTCAAGTTTATTAGTCTTGCCGATTGCATACTCTTCGACTTTGCAAGCATGGTGATCTTGTATAACCAAGAAGGAACTTTGTGTCCTTGATTAATGAATCTATGTTATGTTAAGAAACTTTGTGTTCTAGCAGATGTTATTTACAGAACTTTGTGTCTTTGAATTCCATCTTATTTATCCGATACAAATGATCTTGTTTCAATTCACTGTGACTTCGCATACATAAAGAATTACTCTGATATCTATAATTCTGCATGTTGCCTTTTTGCTCTTTCCCGTACTCTCATTTCCTCACCCTTTTTGTAATTGATGATCTTCATAGAAAACACTTTCGTAATATCCAAGTTTAACCAACAAATCATGTCTTGTACATTTGTAAATAGGTTCGTTTCTGAATAAGGGAACCTCTCCCATTAAAGAGGAGGGACTTCTTGTCCCCGATCACATTGCTTCTTAAAGTCCTATTTGACGACCAACAGCCATGGCGACTACTGGGGAAAATCATATTCCGCTTCTGTAATTTTTCGATCATCCTTTGATCCTGCGACTCCACGTTTTACTCGAGGGAGGAGGGCCCTCGGTCAAGATTCTCGCTTCATCTTTTGGAGTAGTAGGGTTTGCCTTTCCTTCAACAAATAGAAGGACTCGTCGACAAGCACTCCACTGTTCAATGACACTTCCCACAGGTGGTTTTTCTTCGAGCCAGCTAGCCCTAATCTTCAAGCTTTGATTCTCGCTGGTGTTACGCAGCCTTCCTCTCCAATCCGTTTTTCCAAGAATGGCGGTGCCGTTACCATGGGGTCATCGTGTCAGCCCTCGCCCTTAGTCACCTTTGCATGAGTTACCCAGAGGTAACCTAAGAACTTCCCAAATTCAAAGGCGATGGCAAAGTGCATCTGATGAACACATCGCAGCCTTCATCATTGTTGCATGTGGAGTTCTCGGGAGTCGAATATGAAAGACGTCTCCGTAAGGTACATTCGTTGAGATCGCGTTACGAAGATAATGTTGTAGATTGGTTCTACCACCTTCCTGGCTGGCGCTATCACCGAATGGGACACAATGAGAACTCGGTTCGAAAACCGTTTCAAGCCGCGAAAGATGTACATGCCTTGCTAGCTCAAATCTTTCAAATAAAGAAAGATTCACAAGATCCCATGAGAGAATTTGTGGCCCGATTCAATAAATTGATCAATAAAATTCCGTAGCTTACCCGACTCGTTGATCAAATTCAAAAATGTTTCTTCCTAAATGCTCAATCGCCCAAAGTTAGTTATGCACTAAGAAGGGCTAATCTCGCAACATTGGTCGAGGATCAAACCCTCGCTGTTAGTATCGAGGATGACTTGATCATGTCAGGGAAGTTGAGAAGAGACCCTTCCAAATCTAAGTCTGCTGCTTCTTCCTCTTCCACCCCTGGGCCTAATACTGATCCATTAGTTCAAAAACTTGCAAATGATCTTCTTGCCATAAAGAAACAATTAGCTCAGCATGCTCCTTATGCAGACGTTCCGAGGAGAAATTTCCAGCCCAGAAATCGTTTGCCTGCTTCTCAAACAAGACTAGCACTTGAAGGACCTCCCAAGGTCCCGTGAATGCGACCTGTGAAGTTGAGGAACCAGATGATGATGAAGATAACGAAGCTTGCGAGGAGCTCGTTGAAGAAGAAGATGAAGCAGATGAACTTGAGGGATCTCGAGTTAATTTCTTCACCACTGAAGGCACTGATGATGGTGATGACTATGATGAAGTAGTAGCGGACATGAACAGTGAATCATTCGCTGTCATGACTCGGGAGCAGACACATCAGAGGGAGAAAGTGACACAGCCCATCAAGAAATCTAAGGAGCAGTCGACAACTATTCCCGTGATTGCAAAAAGAGGATCTCCTATCCCTACCTCATCTACACCAAAGGTGAGTCCTGTTAGTTCTGCTTCAAAAGTTTCTCCTTCTTTTTCTCCTAAAGTTGATAAGCCTAGAATTTCAAATGATGATGGCCCGTCCACTTCTGGGTCTTTTGATATTATTGATCATCTGAAAAAGACTAAGGTTCAAATCTCAGAGGCCGAGTATTATCAAACTCATCCCAAAGCTTTTGCCAAAATGATTCAATTTGTTAATTCCCATTCCAAAACCACCTCTAAAGGTATTTTACCTACTCCTTCTTCTGCGCCACAGCCTAGTCTGGTAGCTGCTGTCACCTCGCCTAATGACAAAATTAAGCCTTTTTATGTAACACTCCTTATAGCTGGCCATAGGCTCAGTAATTGTGTCATTGACTCAGGAGCCTCAGATAATGTGATGCCTACTAAAGTAGCTCATGCTTTAGGCCTAACTCTCACATGCACTTATGGATCTTGTTACTCCATGGAGAGTAAAGAAGTGCCCCTGGTCGGAAGAATTAAGGATGCACAAGTGGCTTTTGCTGCTTTTCCTGAAAAGAGAGTTTTGGCTACCATCTTAGTTGCAGATATTCCTCCTTCATACGAGATGTTGTTAAGTAGGAACTTTTGTAAGGACGTAGGTGGAGAAATCCAAATGGACTGGTCACATGCACTCATGCTTGTCAATGGACAAATGAAGAAGTTGCTGCCTGAGAAGCAGTCTGAGTATATTGTGTAGAAAACGGATGATCCTAAAGCACAAATACTCTACGAGGATATGGGGCATGGTAACTACATGATTATGTCCCCTGATGAAATCCAACTTCCCAGAGTGTCACCTAAAGATCCTAACGGGGTTTGGATTTTAGAGTTTGATGGAAGTTGTTCCTCAGCTGGTTCTAGAGCCGGTGTCCTGCTGGTGTCACCTGAAGGAAGTCTACACCCCTTTTCATTTAAGTTGCAGTTCGAGAATACTAATAACACAACAGAGTACGAGGCTCTCATTCTCGGATTGCAAGTGGCCAAAGAACAAGGTGTAAAGAATCTTCTGGCTCGTGGTGATGCAGAGTTGATTGTAAAGCAGGTCAGAAACCTTTTTCAAGTAAAAAATGGAAGGCTAAAACATTACCGGAATCAGGTTTGGGATTCCATTGAATTCCTTGATGCTTTCTCTATCGAAGCAGTACCTAGGAAAAGAACAGCAGGGCTGATTCACTAGCTGTCTCAGGGTCACTACTGATTCCTCATCCTGATTTCTCTCAAGACAAGTTCACCATTGAGATGATCCATCGACCCAGTGTACCTGATAATACCAATAACTGGCAGGTTTTCAATGATGATCAACATTTGCTTTCTTTCCTTGAACTCAAGGGTAATTTCGAACAACTGTATTTTGAAGGAAGTGACAACCTACCTCGTGAAAGTGTGTCCTTTGAAAAGAAGTCACTCAAGAAGAAAAAATGGATCGTGAAGGGTGCATTAAACTCAAGGGGAATAAGATTCCTAAAGGATTGGTAAGCTTAGAGGAACTATTTGATAAACATGACAGGTATGTGAAGTCTAGGGCTTCTACTGGACCTCAACAATCAGCTGAGCATGACAAAATCAATATTGGGAGTTCTACTGACCCTAAGCTCGTGAACATTGGAAAATGTTGCACAACAGATGAAAGAAGAAAAGCAATTGATCTTCTAAGGAGGTATAAGGATGTTCTTGCTTATTCTTATGAGGATCTAAAAGCCTTCAAGCCAAAAGATATGCAGCATTCTATTCCTCTCAAACCAGGAATTAAACCTTTTAAGTAGAAACAGAGGCAGTATAATCCCAAAACAGCTGACAGGATGAGGGCAGATTGGAGGTTGCTGATAGGATATCTGTTCACCAGCAGAAGGTTAAGGTCCTGTTTGACAAGAAAGCCAGGTTCAGAGATTTCCAAGTTGGAGACACTGTGTTGCTATGGGATAAAAGGCATGAACCTCGTGGCAGCCATGGAAAGTTTGATTCCCTTTGGCTCGGACCTTTCAAGATCGTGACATTTCTTTGGTAAGAATTATTTCTAGCTTGATTACATGGATGGTTCTCCTCTCCCACTTCCTTATAGTGGGCAGTACCTCAAGTTGTTCAAGTCCTAGGTGATTAGGGAGTCCCTTGTATATTCTGTATAGCATTTTTTTTTTCTTTCCTTTTTGTTTTGGTGTGTTGCCCTCTGTATTGATCTGCTTTTTGACTCCGTTGCCCAATGGATAAGGTACTGGTCTGCTTCCCCGAGTTTGTCTAAGTTCTTGCCTTGTCTCATTCCTTGAATTTATGCCAAGTCATCCCCAGAAGGAGCCAGCTGTTGTCCACTCAAAATTCCCTACTCTTAAAGAAAGTGAAATTTCAAAATTTTGAGTTTTAGTGTCTTCTCTGTCGAGCTGGTAGTGTGAAAAGGTCGTGAGATTGAGAAAATCCATAGTTTTGGGTCATTTTGTATGTATTTTAGGTCTGCTTTGACATTTTTGTCCCACGTGTCCCAAGTTCTGGCGCACTCTGTTCCCGATCGCCAAAATCCCCGGAAGTTGTTCCATTTTCGGGCCGTCGAGAGCTTTTCATCCCAATTGTCCCAAGTTCAAAAGTGCGCTCTGTTCCCGGTCGGCCAAAATCCCGAAGTTGTTCGATTTTTGGGCTCGTCGGAGTTTTCGTCCCAAATGTCCCAAAGTTAATTGTGCAAGTTGTTCCATTTTCGGTCGATTCACCCGAACCGCGTCCTTTCGCGCGTCTTCATCCCGAATGTCCCAAACTTCTCCCAGGACCTATTGTAAACATTTTCGCGTGAACCGCTTTGAGTCGCGTACTTGAGAACTTTTTGTCCCAAATGTCCCAAAGTTCAAACGGGCCTTTTTGTTCCATTTTCGGCCGAAACACCCAAACCACGTCCTTCACGCGTTTTCGTCCTAGATTTCCCAAAATGCATTTGTGCATCTTCTCCTGTTTAGCCTGAATCGACCAAGCCGCATGTTTTGCACATTCGCGTCTCACATGTCCCAAGCAAACCAAATGCCATTCATACTTAGTTTTTCCCGCTCTACCCGAATATGTTGTTTTTCAAACTGATAGATATGAATTTAATGCGCATTGATCACCCTTCTCTCTCCTCAACGGCTATATAACGAGCAAGCCACCTTTGCAATTCTTACATTGTTTCCATGCTACCCTTGCTCGAACCCTTGCAACCTAATTCCCTGCGCGTGTATCCCTTTTCTCTGTAATTCCTCCCCGAATTTAGGTTGCGGCTCTGATACTATCAATATGAAGATCGAAGTCCTGGAGGAGGCTTTGGGAGAACTAAAGAACAGTTGGCAGAAGGGCGAAGCTTTCAAGACACTGGTTGTCTCTGCTTTCAAAGATATACACTGTCATCTTCAGGATGAAAATTCTGGTGTTTCCCTTTCCTTGCAAGAAATCAAAGCTCAGTTCAGAGCTTTTGTAAAAGATAATTTATTCAAGGAAAGCTCCATCTCCAAAGAAAAAATGAAGGAAATCTGCTCTCTTCAATCTGCCGTTGGAGAAGCAAATAAAGATTATCATACTCATGTCGAGTTTGATAAAGAGATGGAGAAATGTCTTGGATTTTGGACTCAGTCTACGGCCAACACGTCAGTCCCTCGTGGCAGAGACATAGCTGAGGCGTTAAAGAAATTCGGCAAAGGATTCTCATTCGAGTGGTGTCCCTCTCGAAGGATCGACCACCCGTGTTTCTTCCCCATTCTTTTCTCTTCTTCCCTTTCTTTTCCATTTTCTTTGTAATAGGTTGAGGTACTGCGATTGGCGGTCCTTAACTATTCTTTAGTTAAAAGAAATGGTTACGAAGAGTAACTGAATTGTAAGCTATATAATGGCCTTCTTTACGCCATTCAAAGGAGGAAGAACTTGGCTTATTTTCTGAAAGTGTAAATAGATCATAAAGAAATCAATACAGAAGGAATTTCCATTCTTTGTCTATCTGATCTCTGTTATTCCTAAGCTTTCATTTATTTTCTTTGTGAAGATCATTTGTCTCAAGTTTATTAGTCTTGCCGATTGCATACTCTTCGACTTTGCAAGCATGGTGATCTTGTATAACCAAGAAGGAACTTTGTGTCCTTGATTAATGAATCTGTGTTATGTTAAGAAACTTTGTGTTCTAGCAGATGTTATTTACAGAACTTTGTGTCTTTGAATTCCATCTTATTTATCCGATACAAATGATCTTGTTTCAATTCGTTGTGACTTCGCATACATAAAGAATTACTCTGATATCTATAATTCTGCATGTTGCCTTTCTGCTCTTTCCCGTACTCTCATTTCCTCAGTCCTTTTTGTAATTGATGATCTTCATAGAAAACACTTTTGTAATATCCAAGTTTAACCAACAAATCATGTCTTGTACATTTGTAAATAGGTTCGTTTCAATAAGGGAACCTCTCCCATTAAAGAGGAGGGACTTCTTGTCCCCCTGACTATTGCTCTTCTTAGAAGTCCTATTTGATGACCAACAACCCCCCATGGGCTGTCTCGTAAGCGACCTCGGGAGGTCGGGTACGCGGAAGAGTTACTTGTTGATTCTCACACTCGCCTGTCGCTTTTCCGACGTACAAAATTTGTGAACCCGACGTGAAACAAACAACTGTTTCACCTTCTCTTTGAGAATTTTCATCTTCTCTCATTCACCTTCGCTCCTTCCCATTATTCTGCGGGTATTCATATACCCCCCGAATATGTCAGGATTCGATGCATATGGCAGACCCCTCTTGGGTCTTGAGGCATACTACGCCCAACAAAATAGACAATCATCACCCTCGCTCTCAGTATGGGGTGACAACTATTCAACTAATCAGTTGTCAACACAAACTCCAAGAATCAGATATAGTTCGTCTTTTCAAACTGAGGAGTTAGATCAACCTCCTCGAACCCAACAAACAGAGCCTTCAGGTTCGAACAATATGATGTTTACCGGAGAATCTGGTTCATCTCCTCAAATGCTACTCAGACCACAAATTAGTAGGCAATCAGATCCATACCTGGTCTTAGATGATGGATAGCCAACACATTATCCTATAAGTGAACAACGCTCCCGGGGAATGTACCCATCTATAGGAGGTTTACAAATACAACCCGAAATCTCTCTTCAAGAAAATACCTCTATGCCGCTGCATACAGGAAATATTCTGGGAGAAACTTGGCAAGATAACGATCAGTTTATGATAGGATATCACGTACCTTTACAACACCAAGGTATACAACAAACGCCGTTCAGGAAAAGTACCGTGACTTCACCAAATGAAGTCATTTCAATGTTAGTAGAAAGAGTGAGAGGGTTAGAACTGGCTCAAGCAAGTCAAAATTCTCCGTTCATACAAATAGGAAGTTCCAATCCTCCATACCACTCTGGCAGTAGATCTCCTTACGGGAGTAGGCACGTTAGGCATGCCTCCTCAATATCCACAACAAACGCCAACAAGGCCTATCATCTCTAACACTATTCCTCCCGGTCTAGTGTCGAACAATCCGTTCCTTGACAATACCCCATCCTACTTAAACATATACTCTAAATCACCACAAGGAGATATGTTCTCCTCTCCCGGCATGTTTTCTCAAATGCAGGGACCTCCCTATGCCCCTGCCAACGCATACGCTACACCGTATCAACAACCTATCCCACCACCACTCCCTCAGCAAACACCATCAATGGTCGAAAGCTATGTGATAGGGACTTATTCAGAATACCTAAAGGAACCCTTAGATTTCACCATACGAAGCGTCATGCTTCCAAGACCTCTCCCTAATTTGTCCAAGTTCAAGGGTGAGGAGATCCAAATGCGCATATCAAAGCGTATGCTCTGACCATTCGGGAATTACTCCCATGGGATGGGGTTGTTGCTAAAATATTCCCCAAAATGCTGGAAGGCATTGCTCTCGATTGGTATTATAGAATACCTGAGGATTCCATACATTCATTTAAACAACTCGTGTCAGAGTTCATCAAAGCCTTCGACATGAACAAACTGTTAAGAATAGGAATCAGGGAATTCTTGCATATCAAACAAGAACACAACGAATCTATCGCCCATTTCATCCAGAGGTGGCGTACAGTTCTTTATTCATCAGCAAGTGCTCCAAACATGGATCAGATGGAACTATGTGATTTATTCCTTCATTCTCTCAGTAGAGAAGTGAAGGAAGAAGTCCAAAAGTTCCCACTAAGGACTTATGATGAAGTACTTGAGAGCGCTTTGCGAATAGATCAAGCAGCGATAGATAGTGGTCGTAAGACATATGGAACAAACGGGAGGTTAATCACCTCCACTCAAAACACTACAACTACCACAAATGTCAATCAAGGACCCAAAATCCTTAACAAAAATTGTGGGGTAACAACGGATGGAGTAACCGACCAGCCCAGGAGGGAAAATGTTGTTAATGCTCCGTCACAAACAAACAACCAACAAAACAACAACTTTACCCCGACAATCAATACAGTGGATTTTAACCATCCACAACAACAACAACAACAACAACGGAAAAATCCCATACAAGGGCCAAGCCAAAACTCATTTGGTTACCAAAACCAAAGTCAAAACCAGAAACAACAATTCCAAAACTTTGGTCCTAATAGGCAATAGTTTGATCGGAATTTTAGGCCACAATACACACCAAACCAACAAAATGGGAATTATAACCCCAATTCTTATTGTGGTTTCCATAAAATTCGGGGTCACGATACTAGAACGTCTGTGACTACAATAAATTTATTCAACGCTTGCCGAAGAACAAAGACAGCTTCTTCACCAGACACTGCTTTAGCAGATCCCCGCTCATCATCACCAAATACTCTCGCAGGGCGCTTTCTCCTCAGAATGCTCCCCTCAAGATCTTTAATGATCCGCTCCCAAATCATGACAGCAATAGGCTGAATCCAACCAGAACAAACAAAGGTGTAGTGATGGGAAACAATGATCATGAAGCCTCGACTTCATTAAATCCATCAGTTGCGCCACAGTTGGGAGCTCAACCGAGACCTAAGATAGTCAGTTTGGTAGAATTAGACGCTGAACTACCTATCGAAGCTATAACAAGAACACGAGAGTATTTCTCTCAACCGAGCCCAAGTCATCTGCCAGAGACAGATAAGAGTCATCAAATAGTTGAAAAACCCATCGGTGCCTATGATTTAATTAGTGACCTAACAAAGACCTTCTCACACATTTCATTTTTGGACTTACTAAAGAACTCTCCCCTCACGAGCTGCTCTTTTAGAAGCATTAGGTCTAGGCCATCTAATTAACATCACTCCACCTCCCAAACACAAGTAAATCACGTAGATTTTGATATCCACCCTCCGGGGCAGCCGGACAAGGATGTCGAATTCATTTTCGAAATAAGTAAAATGCCCACAGATGCTGAGATCGCATGCCGAGGTGACCCAACCTTACACTTGCAAGTATGGGTTTATAATAACTATGTAAAATGGGCAATGGTTGACGATGGGGCTGTAGTTAACATAGTCCCTTTCTCTTTCCTCCAAAAACTTGGATATGGAGAAACAAACTATTCCACTACACGAAATACCTTGAGAGGCTATGATAGCCTTAAAGCCACTTCGATAGGAACTATAATACTGCCAGTCACCTTAGGGCCCAAAACCATCTTGACTGAGTTTTATATTATAGATCGGGAAACTAACTATAATATGATCCTCAGCCGACCTTGGATACATCGAATGAAGGCAATCCCTTCTACTTTATTTCAAGAAGTAAGATTCTTGCATCTAGGAAAGGTTTTTGTAGCCAAAGGCGATCCAAAACCTTTTGATTTGCACCTAGCTGATTTAAAGAAAAGACCAGGGGTGCACTCAGAATTTGAACTTCCAACCAACCAACTTAATAAACCCTCTGACCCAAAGCCAGAGGAAAAGTTGGTACCTACGACGGATCTTGAAACTACCAGTGTAGCCAAAACAATTCCAACCCCTAAAGATAAAACTAAAGAAACAGTATCATTAGGGACTACTGCGAAAATCATTGAGTTGATAGAACAAGATTCACCAATGTTCTTACCATTCGATTCAGTAGGCATAGGATTTTCCCTAGGTGTTGGTTCCTTGCCAGCAGAAGATCTCTGTATGGTAGAAGTAGAGTGCGCAAATGCAACAGATGCCCCAACAACTATACTCCCGGCTAAGTATTGGACTCTCCATTTCGATGAAGCTAAATGTCGTTATGGAGCGGGGACGAATATAATTATTACTTCTCCTGAGGAGAAAGTCCTCCCATTTGCTTTTAAGCTAAACTTTGAATGCACAAACAACGGCGCTGAGTATGAAGCCCTCCTTCTTGGCCTCACCTTAGCCAAAAGAATTGGTATTGATAACATCAGAGTCCTGGGAGACTCGCAATTAGTGAAAAACCAAGTTTCTGAGGTATATGAAACTAAAGCCGAATATTTGCAACTCTAAAAAAACACTGTATTAGATTTAAGCAAGGCGTTTAGCTTTATATCCATTGAAGCAATCCCTCGAGAGAAAAATCTTCTCGCCGATTCAATAGCAACCTCAGCATCATGTTTTACTCCAAGCAATGAGCTAGAAGATACTCACTTCACAGTATCCATTCGTGACAAACCATTGATAAAAACAATGACAAATCCTCTTTCAAGCGGAAGTGAGTCTACCGTCCTAGACCATGTTGGAAATGATGCGGCTACTTTGGATTACTTAAATGCCTATGCAGCACTACATCTCTCCTATCACATGCTAGATTTATCCTTGATTCCACATTCATCTTCCTACTTCGGAAATCCCGTAACGGATCTTCCCTCACAAATGGAACCTAGCATATACGCAATAGAAAATGGGGATGATCTAGATTTACCTCCAGCACCACCTGAGTTCGAAGAGGGTAACGCCTCTTTGATCGAGGAAACAATCGATGTCAACATCGGGACAGAAGATGAACCGAGAATATTGAAACTAGGATCTTCGTTAACACCAGAAGAGGTAGAAATACATACTCAGATTCTCAAAGAACATCAGAAGGCATTTGCATTTAATTACAAAGAGATGACAGAGTCACACCCCACATTGCGGTGCACAACCTCGCTCACTAGATCAGATGCAAAGCCAATTAAACAAAAATCAAGACCCATGAAGCCCAAAGTAGCTCTCATGGTAAAAGAGGAAGTAATAAAACTCCTTCAGGTAGGATTCATCAAGCCAGTTGACTACTCCCAATGGGTATCTAACATCGTTCCCGTTCTCAAGAAGAACGGAAAGATACGCATTTGCATAGATTTCTGAGACATCAACAAAGCATGTCCTAAAGACGATTTCCCATTACCATCCATAGACGTTATTGTTGATGCAACAGCTGGTTTTGAACTCTTGTCTCTCATGGATGGATTCTTGAGATACAACCAAATCAGAATATCCGAGCAAGATCAAGCTAAAACCACGTTTATAACTCCTTGGGGAACCTATTGCTATGCTGTTATGCCATTCGGTCTCAAGAACGCCGGTGCTACATACCAGCGGGCCATGACATACATATTTCACGATCTAATTCATAAAATCGTGGAATCCTACATAGATGACTTATTGCTAAAGCTA
Organism: Taxus wallichiana var. yunnanensis; assembly: GCA_018340775.1. Taxonomy (NCBI): domain Eukaryota; kingdom Viridiplantae; phylum Streptophyta; class Pinopsida; order Cupressales; family Taxaceae; genus Taxus; species Taxus wallichiana. The sequence continues at coordinate 1,030,760,686 of CM031242.1, forward strand.
AGAAACGTTGTGACCATCCTAAAGTACTCTGCGTCATTCTTTCACGCCTAATAGAATACGAGTCACACTAAACCCAGAGAAATGCGTCTTTGGTGTAACGGGGGAAGCTCCTAGGATATATCATATCATCACGAGGAATAGATGTTGACCCAACCAAAATCTGGGCTATCCTCGAAATGGTTCCACCTTCGATGAATGCGAATCGAGTCATTTCTCGGAAAGCTAGGTGCAATCCGAAGATTTATCCCAGACTTAAGCTTCACTATTCATCCAATCAATAATTTACTCAAGAAAGACTATAGCATTGATTGGACCGAAGACTACAACGAAGCTTTCAACACAGTTAAACGTTTCTTGCTGTCACCACCTACGCTAATGCCACCTAAGCTGGATCACCCGTTAATCCTATATTCACGAGCTACCAATGTCTCACTGGCCTGTATGTTGGCCCAAGAAGACGATGACAAGAGAGAACGTGCGATTTATTTCATTAGCCGAACACTGCTCGACTATGAAACACGCTATACACAAGCAGAGCGAGAATGTCTCGCCATAGTCTTCGCAACCAAACGCCTAAGACACTATATGCTAAATCAAGAAACAAAGGTCATGGTGAAAACGGACCATTTACGGACTTTTCTCACACAAGGTTCCTTGTCTAAAAAGGCTGGACGTTTTATAACCTTAATGGGAGAGTTCGAATTAACATTTGTAAATCAAAAGTCGGTTAAAGGACAAATCATCGCGGATTGGTTAGCTGACAACCCATTAGATGGAGGTGATCTAGTAGATTTGGATTTTCCAGATGAATGCGTATACTACATCGAAACTCGACCTGCTATCTCTGAGTGCCCTTGGTACACTGATATCATTAATTATATCATGGACCATACGTACCCGGATGCAGTTACACCGCAACAAAGAAGGTGATTACGCATAATCGTAGCTAAATACGTCATTATAGAGTAGGTGCTCTATCGAAAGGCGTTCGATGGAATGCTCTTAAGATGTGTTGACACAGAAGAGTCTAAGAGGATTCTCCATGAATCCCACAGTGGTATATGTGGAGGCCACTTCGGTGGCCATGCCACCGCTCGAAAAATACATCGAATGGGCTATTTCTGGCCCACTCTAGAACATGACACGATAGAGTTTGCACGCAGGTGTCATAAGTGCCAAGAATTCTCCCACGAGATCCACATGCCAGCACAAGCTCTACAACCAATCGCAACTCCATGGCCCTTTTCTACATGGGGCCTGGACTTGATAGGGAAGTTCTCTCCCTCATCCACAGATGGCCATAATTTTATAATCACGGCCACTGAATATTTCACCAAATGGGTAGAGGCCATGCCTCTTACCACTGTACCTGGTTCTGTAATCGCCAAGTTCATTTTGAACCAAATCATTTGCAGGTACGGTATCCCGCAAATCATTATCTCAGATAATGGAACTTCTTTCAAGAATGAGGAAGTTCGTGAACTATGCAACAAATTTAAGATAAGCCATCATACGGCTTCCTTGTATTATCCCCAAGCCAACGGACAGGCTGAAGTGACAAACAAAACACTGAAAGCCATTCTCCTTAAAACGGTGAAAGAAAACAAGTGAGATTGGCATTTGAAGTTATATCCGGCCTTGTGGGCCCACCGAACCTCAATAAGAACACCAATGGGAGCAACTCCTTTCTCGCTAGTATTTGGGGTAGAAGCAGTTCTCCCGCTTGAGGTCGAAATACCCAGTCTCCGCATTTCACTACAAGGGATTCTAGATGAAGACGCTTACAGAGAAGCACGTCTTTCCCAACTAGAAAGCCTAGATGAAACTAGGTTAGATCTTTGACACATGGCATAGAGCTTATGCTGACCGAATGTGTCGCGGCAAATAACAAGAAGGTCTATGAACGTGACATATACGAAGGTGATCTAGTTCTAAGACTAGACAGTTGGATCGATAAGAAGATCGGTGAAGGGAGGAAATTCCGGCCCAAATGGTTGGGCCCATACCGAGTCATGAAGGACTATGGAAATGGTGCATACCTCTTATGTACGTTAGAAGGTGAGGAGTTTGGCAAAACAGTCAATTCCCTGCACCTCAAACGTTTCTACGCATAAGCAGCTAACGCTACCTATATAGCTATCTACATTGCATTTTCATATAAATTAGGATCATTTTGTCCATTCGTTTCTTACACAGATTGTGATCAAGGAGTCTATTCTCAAAGCAATTCATTACAAACTCATGATGTTGTTGGCACAAAACTTTCTAATCATATCTCTCCATTTTCACGATATCATCAATCACTTCAGAATCTTTTATCAAATAAAATCAAACATGACGAAGTCTTAACGGTAACCATACCAAGATCTGCAAGTCTTTTCTCACCTGGATTTCTTCTTAGAATAGGTGTCTTGCCTAAGGTCTATTCTAGAAGCTTCATGGTGTCACATCTATCCCATATATACATCTCTTTGGAAATAAGCATATACTGACATCTTACTCAAAAAGACAAGTCAAAAAGTGATTAAATAGAAAATTTTATTTTTACACATTTCCTTGCCCCACCAACCTTCGGTGATGAGCTTGCGTCTCTTACTAGTGACATAGGGTTGGGAAAGGATGGAAATGCCCTTACTCGCCTATGCCTTGCCCATGGTGATAAACCCATGCTTCTTACTGCGCATGGGGCAAGTGTAGGGGTCCTCTTAACAAAGTAAACGTTAAAAGGTCATAAACAAACTATTCAAACTTTGAGTCAAAAACGAATGAATCAGATGTCTAAAATTCCAAAAAGAGTTAAAAATCCTAAAACCCAGATTTTGTCTACTATGTGGCCATCTACGGGTCTAAGTCTGGATAAACCGCAAAGCAAGTTGCATCCGAAACTATGAAGTCATTCGGGTGGAGTAAGCTTGTAGTTTTCAATTTGGTTCCACCAAAGCTTTGTCTGTCTTTCATCACTATCATTTCACCATATTTCATAACTTGCACCCTTCTTGGCTCTTGGTGATGAGCCCTCACATCTTACTAGTTGTGTGGAGTTAGGAGTGGGGCAAGTTAATCTGTTCATCATACTAGTTATTTTCATCACTTTGCCAAAACAAACATGAGGTATCCAAATTGCTCACAGAAGCTAAGATTTAAGATCACAATATATCTACAATATCATGTATCAGCATCATGAAACACAAAAAGAAAGCAAGCATTTGCATCATCTGTTCTCCATTGCATACATATAAAAAAGCATATAAAACATACATCGTAGTATACACGAGGAAGCTGGAAACAGAAAGGGAAAACACCAGTGACAAGTTTTGATCCAAAAACGAATGCATATATATAAATAATCAATGTTTATATACAATGCCATCATGCTCTAGGCATGGTCAAAATGCTCAAAGAGCCCGTGATATACAAAATAATCTATAGTACAAAATGCATAGGAGCCAAGTAGTCTCTCAACCCCGCATGACCCCTCGAAGGTACGCGCCTTGCCTAGGGCTCAGCTCGCCGGTGCTCACGAATGCACGAGGGCTCGGGTCCCGAGGGCAGCCATGGTCTCGCCATGAGAATGGATCCTCATAAAACGCCTGGCTGTCCTATAGCCTGCCAACTCTGTACGGAGAGTCGACACCATCCTGGCCACGTGCCAAATAGGAGTGAAGACGTCGGTATGCCTACCAGCTGCTGAAGGCTCCCCGGCATCTACAGATAGCTCCGCATGGGTCTTATCCATAGGGATCATCAGAGAATCAGTGCATACCCTGCGGATTAGATCCCGCCACTCGTCAACAGTCTCTGCAAAGCAAAGAAGAAAAATGAATTAGAAACTAGGCAAGAGACTAAAAGATACAATATCAAAACATAAGGAGAGATAGCAATTAAAAATCCTAAATTAAACAAACATTGAAAAGATGAGAGGATAACTTACTCGGATCACCGGGCCTCCAAGATGGGTCGCTGGGGCCAGCACCCGCCGCAGATGCCGCTGCCGACTGAGGGGCTGCTCCTGTAGTAGGAGCAACATGACGCCCTGCAACTGACTCATCCTCTCCACCATGGCCCTGGGAGAGTGGCTCCTCTGAAGCTAGAGTCTCTCTCTCTGCACTCTGCTTGGCCCTCTCTACCTACAAAATATCCTGAGTGTCATGCCACTCAGGATCGCTATCATCCATCTGCTCCTCTGACCCTCCCTCTGTAAACTCCTCAGAATCGAGTCAATATCTATGGGGTCATCGCTGCTGTGAGCAGGACCCGCAGCAATCTGAAGCAAAGGTGCACGGGGTGCACTGGCTCTCCCTCTAGCCCGAACTACCCTCCTGGCTGTAATGGGAGTGTCAGGAGTGATCACTGTCTAACCACGGCCTCTAGGCCCCCCTCTAGCCTCGTGGACTGATCTGTAAACTGGTGCCGCTGGGGGAAGCATGCCCGCATATGGAAGGCCGAACTGCTGAGGAACTCTGCCAAAAGGGTGTACCTCCACCCATCCCACGTGGTCGATAAGCTGCCCTGTGGTGGAGCAGGAGATCAATGTAAGGGTCTCCTCGCCCCATATGCCGGCCATAAGCCGGTACGGCGTCGCCTCCATATCTACTGTGGTAAGGGAGGCAACTGGCTGGTGAGGTGCTCTAAGCACCGACATATCTGACCATCTAGCTGCCCTCACAGCCCCTGGGTCTGCCACCTCTACCCCTCTGCCATAAGGAATAAAATGCTCGTACACCCAACTCATGACTAGAGTCGGGTGGCTCAATGACTGTCCCTGCAAACGGACCACCCTGTATAAGTCATGGTAGGTGGTCCCCAGAATATCTGCGCCCCAGGCATATATCCGGCCATGCCCCTCTATCTGTGTAATGATGGGGGCCCAACAGTATAGTAAAGTATCTCCTCCCTTCTCCCTGATAAGCCTCGAGGCAAGGATCCCCATGATAGCCTGTCGAAATACGGGGATGGGCAAAGAAGGAATTGATCGAACTCTCACTCCCTTCTTCGACCCCATAGAGATGGCTGCATCCCCCATGTAGCCTACCCACTGTGCTGCAATATGTGCTTGGGACCCTGCCATCTCCAGTGTGAGTCTCCTCCCGATGATTGGGACCCCCAGGATACGGTAGACATCCTCTAAAGTAATGGTCCACTCACCATGGACCCCTGGCAATCGGAAAGTGTTCCGATCTGCGTCCCAATATGAAAACAAGTCACAAAGTATGTGACTGGATGGTGTGACATGGGGCACGCGTGATATACGCAATATGCCGGCCCTCTGTAATGTATCCTCCTCATCCTGAGAAAGGGCATCCAATACCCCGAAAGCCAATCACACTCTCTCTCTCGGCTCCATCTGATATACTCTCCTCTCGCCTGCATACACCAAAAACACACAAAACAGAGCAAGTTAGTATCTAATCAATATCGAGAGAGTCATAAAAGCATATAGAAATGATAAAAGTACAAGTACAGTCTCCAAAATAGGTTCCTTTTGCATTCTGTGCAAAACCACCGCCCTGAGCAGAGGGGCGGTTTTGTAACCGCCGCCTTGAAGGCGGCGGTCGTGTAACCGCCGCCCTGACCAGGGCGGCGGTCGCGGTCCGAAAACCCGCGCGGGTTGTTAACCCCAAAAAGCCCAAAATGAGCAAAAATAGACCATTTAAACTAAAAATGGAGCCTACCCAGTAGGCGCCCCCCCTAGGTGGACCTTTTGAACCTAACATTTTCAAAAATAACCCCCCCATTATGACGAATTTAGCATTTCAATTTTAAAGGGGGAAAAACACAAAATGGAAGAAAACCAACCTGTGATCGCTGGGGTCGGTGTTCCGCACGTGGAGGCATGATCACGATCTCGCTGCGAACATTTCGACTCTACTCACGTGAGAAACCGTCACCGTGGGCCCCAGAGCTCAAAATCAATCAAATCGACTCGCGCAAATGAATAGGAAAATGGGCCCACTTTCATATATATATCATTCTATTTCGTTTTAAAATGACTTTTTCGCAGGTTTGGAGCGCTGATGGAGGTAAGTTTCTATCCCCGCATGAATGGTACGTCCTCATTCCCTATTGTTTTAGCGTTTATTTTCCAAGTTATTGTATCTATCTGCACTTGAGCTCTCTTTTCATTTTATAGGTAGCGGGAATTTCGGATGGCATCATCTCAACACACGGACGAGTAAGGTATAGCTTCTAACTCCCCATTTCGGGACTGCCATACTCGGACCCACCGTTTTATGCCTCTTCATGGCTAAAACACTTCTCCGAGGGGGCAATATGTACGTACCCAAAATTGTAAGGTATTGTACTGCGGAACGATGTAATAAGTGCCCCGATGATGATACAGGTCTCCTCGCAAGGTGTTCGGGATCCAGAAAATCCCTCGGAGTATGCGTTAACATCTTGCATGCCCCGCTTAGCCCCCGCACCCTTTGTTTTCCCCTTTTTCCCTCTTTCCTTGGCCTCTTGACCTTCGGATGGCAACGCCGCCGCCGCTCGCAGCGGCGGCGGTCCCGCGCGTTTTCCAGAACACTCTTTTTTCCTGTGACGCGACTCGCGTGAAATATCACGATTCACCAACTTTTCTTTGCCGACTTGAGCATGCATTTATGTTTTTGGTCCCCTGGAATAGTGTTTTTCCTTTGTTTATTGTTTAGGAGTTCAATTTGGTTTTGGTTTTGGGTGTTTGAATTCCTATAAATGCATGGTTTGTGCACATGCAAATGGTCTGGAGTTTTTGGTTTGAAGCTTGGCTGGATTTTGAAGTTTGATCTTTGCTCTCATTCCCTCATTTTAGTGTTTTAGTTAGTTAGCTTGTTTAGAAGCCATAGCTTGAATTCACTTGCATCTTTTGTTAAATTGCTCAGCTGTTGGTAAGCCACAGACCCATCTTGTGCAGGCAGTGTTGTTATCTCATCCAAATCCAGTTAGAAACTGGCCTCTCTCAAGTTTTGTTTTCTGGGTTCCTCTTTGCAATTCCTTTAGTTTTCCTTTGCTTAGAATACTTAGTTTTCTTCATTGCGTGTTTTGGTTAGTATTGTGTTGCAGCTGGTAAGCCACATATCCATCTTGTGCAAGTGCAGTCATTACTTGAGGCCACCAATTTTACTCCAATCTTCTCATTCTCAGTGTTGTGGTCTGTTAGTTTGTTTGGGATTGATAGTGTAGTTCATTTCATGCTTAGTGTGCATTGACTAGCTGTTGGTAAGCCACATATCCAACTTGTGCAAACAGTGTTGTTGTTTTATCTAATCCATTAGAGTAGAATAGCTTAGGAAGCCATTAAAGTTACAGGTTTTTCTCTTCATATAGGATAGTTTCAGGTTCTGGACGCATTTTGTTGCACGATTCGCAGTAGATCCCGCTAGGAATTGCATAAGCCAAGCTCTGTACTCTTGCGCTATCCCTCTCCTATCCGCGTTCTATTCTATCTGCATTCTGAAGGTTGTCCCTTGTTCCAAACACCTATTCCTATTGATGCAAGCATTACATGCTTTTCTTGGATCTACGTGAACACAAAGAATGAAGAGATCATACTGAGGGGACAAGATCACACACACCATCGGATTTGCCAACATTTATGCTGCGAAATCTAGGTTTTAAACTTTCAAAGTTTTAGTTAGAACCATATCAAACAGAGTAGTTAATCGCTTTATTTCGCTTAATTTTATTCTCGATATTGCCGGGGAAGCTGTGGGGATTGATAGTTTCTGAGAAACTATGATTCACTCCTCACTTCTGAGGTAGGGTCGAGAATCTTGCTAATAGATTAGTTATTTCATTGTTTAGAATAGATATACAAAATTGCACAGACAAATAACCACACTCGGTTATCTTGTTTGTTTTAAGTTATTAGTTTAGTTGTCAATTCTAAATATTTTAAATAGTTGCTTTCTTAAATTCATTTAAATCATCAGAAAATACAAAAAGAAGTCATATATGCTAGAAGTATACTTAGATTTCACTTTATTATAGTTTGTTTTATTACTGCTTTTGCATGACAATTACGGGACCTAGGGAGCCTAGGGAATATATCTTCGAGCCAATCGTACCTCAGCCCAATCTCATAGCGGCAATAACTGACATTGACCAGAATCTTAGGATACAAGTCTTCCAAACAACAATAGATTTCCAGCAAGTCAGATCTCAGTTAAGAGGATTAAACATAGAAGACGACCAAGCATATACATTTTGGTCAAATCAGCCAAACTATAGATTACCCTAGGAAAACATCCACATGACTGTAGAAAGGTTTGAAAGAGAACAAACATTCGGGTGTGATCCCTTAGTTCCACAACCAGATGCAGGAGACACCCACACAGACATAGATACCGGCTTAAGAATCCAGGTTGCAAGAACGCCTGTAAGGTATTCTGAGAAGATTGCACAACTATTGGTTCTAAACATAGAAGCTAAGAAACCATACGATTACTAGATACTAGGGATTAGAAATTGATCCCACGTATGACCATAACAGGACCGCAAAAACCAAGAGTCTACGGTTGTGATCCACAGATCCCACAGCCCAACGAATCCACAAGTCAATTAGACATAGACACTAGCCTACGCATCTTGGTATTCAGGTCCACTCCACTTCCACCTATCATCATCAAACAACTGTCCTTACTAGATATAGTGGCTAACGAAGCTAGGGAATTCTGGACTAGGCCAGAAAATCGTCCATAGAGTCAATTATATTCATCATCCACTATATGACCTTATCAGGAGATATACACGAAACAATCCCGGGTCATTTTCCACGTATTCCACAACCCATAGATCGAATCACGCTAGAGCTCGATATTGATTGGAGCCTTCGAGCAGTCATCCTTGCTGATCGATCTATCACACCAGTCCAAGTTAGAAGGGCCTTCTTTGCCTTAGATTCGCAAATTCCACTAGTGCGTGTCGAAGACATTAGACTACCTAACTAGTTTGTCTGCATATTCTACCCCACCGGGTGTCCCAAACACGACCTCGGGAGGTCAGGTATGCGGAAGAGTTACTTGTTGATTCTCACGCTCGCCTGTCGCTTTTCCGACGTACGGTGATCATGAGGGGATAAAAAATAATTTTTGGATAGGTGGTGGATGGTTTTTGACCAACCACCTTGTAATAATTTTGAGGTGCCATAATATTTCTTGAGGAAACTCTATTGTGAGTTCATCCTCAATGAAATACCTAACTATTATGATATTCAATATTTTTACAAAGAAATTCAAATGCTCGCATAGGATGGAGTGAGGGAAAATAGTTTTCAGAACTGACAAGCTAGACCCATTACTCACCCACCTATTCATCTTGTTTTAGTACCTTCTATTGTGAAGGAGATAGTGCACATTCAGAACCTTGATTCTACCAGGTCAATGACATAGTCATTACTTCAAAGATGACACTCGTCTTTCGCGGGTGATTAGGTTGGTCCTTCTTGGCATTAGACATCATATAACATATATTTTCATGCTTATGGGACTATAGGTACCTAATCGGTTGAAATGGAAGCTCCACATCCTCACAAGGCAGATCCACAACCTGGTATGGATAATCCATAGGCTAAGCAGAGTGTCTGATTGGGGGAGTCTCATCACAATTCTCGTGATGGAGAATATCAACATCAAAAAATGATCTACTGGATTTAACCTTTAGTATTTTCGAATAGGTAATTTTACATGAAATGAGTTGCAATAATATATATATATATATATACACTTTACAAAATCTTATAATTAACAATGTTAATCAATTGTGAATGAAAATTAATCATGTGTTTTTATAAAATTATAGGGTCAAACTATACATCCAATATCGCATTCCACTTCTTCATAGTTGTTTGTGGGAACTTCATCCCCTCAGGTATAAATTGGTAATAAATTAGTAAATATATTGTGTTATTTTGTTTTCCATGTATAGAGATGTTATCCTAAAATTACATTTTGATGTTGAACAGGTGAATGTTAGTACAAGTTCGCATGTTGGCAAATTTACTAATGTGAGTTTTATAATTATTTTTATTCATCATATACATGAAGATAATGAACTATATTTAACATATGAATTTATTAATGGGAGTTATTTTTATTTTTAGTTGATGATGTCATTACAGCTTTCTTTTTGAGATTCGAAAATGTTTAGATTTTGGAGTTGCCATGGGCATATCTCTTATCCAAAATTCACCCCCAAGCTAATTTTGATAACTTGCACATTCTCTTCAGGCTGGAGCAAGAAATGGTGAAAGGCCAAAATTCATATTTTGGTTACCCCTTTTCTTTCTCTAGCTTGAGTGTCCTACAAATATCCAAGGAGTTAATGAAAATTTTCAAATATTTGAGAAAATGAAGTCAAAGGCCTATTTTAGTGTAAATCGGGTATTAGGGCTACAGATGGAACCAATGCGGGTTAATAACAGGTTCTTCATACCAAGTTTAGGTCTGATTTGTAATAAAGGCGGTGCATTTTGAAAAATAGCGGAAAATTTTGTCCCACACGATCTACGGATAGTTGGGACAAAGGTACACACAAGACAAAAAATCGAAATGGCCACAAGTCGGTGTATTGCGGAAAAGTGGAAACATTTATCCCACATCCATGGGACAGTTAGGAAAAAGGTATGCATGGGACCCAAAAATATGAAATGGATGCAAGTCGGTGTATTTTAGAAAAAGTGAAAAAATGTGTTTGGTACAGCTGGGCTTAAAAAAGTTGACTTGTCTGATTTGTAAGGCGGTTCGAGTGTGGTGTGGATGAAACAAAATTTTTTTGGCCTAAAGTCGCACAGGACACATTGACATCGAAACCTGAAAACACCACATGTGGAAATAATTGGAAAAGGTGGATAAAAGAGGCCTATATGGTCCAATTTCTGCAAGGACATGAGTTCCGCAAAAACACGCATACCCGCAATACAAAGGTAAAGTCAACGCCAAATCTCTAACTTCAAACGGTCATAAATTTTGACCTAGAGTTTCGCTTTTTACAAAATTTTACTTTCTAGAAAGGGCATGAGGGTAGACATGTGAAAATAAAATAAAAATATCTAGCTCCAATAAATTAAATGCTCATTATCATAAAATAAAATAAACCCCTGTAAACTCAAAATAGTGCTCACACCGAAAAATGCCATATCTTTAGCATTTCTCAACAAAATTATGCAAGATTGGTATCATTGGAATCATGACTCTGAGAACAATGCACAAAAATCAAGAAATTTAGAATTTTAATGAAAATATGATGGTGATTTTGATGAAAACGTGGTCAGGTGCAGAATAATGTTTTAATTGGTAGTTAAGATGCATTCAATGAAGCATGGGGTAGACATTTTTCACTACTGCAAGTCATAGGACGGCATGAGGAGAATTTTGCAATAAACATACCATCATTTCAATCCATTTATGACATATTTAAAGTGGTGATAAGGAATATGTAGGGATTTTCATTTCTATATCTCTCACTCCACTCAAAATTCTATAAATTAGAGTGTTGGACTCATTGGAAAGGGAAGGTAGTTTTTGTGTAGCCAAATTCTGTCAAATTGGTTTTATGAAGCCTTTGTGCTACAGGCCTTTGTTGTTAGGTATGTGACTCTACAAGGCCGTTTCTCTACCCTCCCCTAGATTTAGTAATTTTGAATCAATTTCATAGGGCTCTTAGGGTTGGTTTATCCCACTACATTCTTCGATCCTTGAAAATTCTATCATTGAAGTTCATTCTCATAGAATAATTGTTCCACTTCATCAAGGGCTCATTATTCCGAATCATGTCTACTTTCATGAAATGGTGGCAAATAACCCTTCCTCCTCCATCCTACCCCCTCCCTCCAACTCAACAAACCCAAAAGGATTAGGAATCCCTCTCCACCTATTAGAAGGGTCCATAGAAGCACTAATAAGAACAAAAATATGATGTTTCCAAGATCTTTCTCAATATAAGTAAGACTCTGGACTCCACACTACCTTAGTTAAAACCAAGGACACTCATCCTGACTTAGAGAGTATTGAATCCAAATTTGAAGACTTGGTTAAGATGCAATAGACTTTGGATGCCACTGTTGAAAAAATTGTTACTAGGAAAGTGAATCACCTCACCATGCAGAAGCCCTTCTCGATTTTCTACACACTTAGGTCAAGAAAATATGTGATGTGAGCAGCCTCCCGGAGGATTTATGGAAAAATGGAAAGGATACAAATAAGGCTTCCTCCTCGTGCAACAAATATTCATAGAATATTCTTCCTCTCGAACTTGTTTAAGGCCATTGAGGAAGTGAGAAAGGTTTTCCAAAGAATGTCTTGGTTAGGAGGATTCTGTGTTCATACATCTTTCATTTGTTTTGTTGTTTTTGTGTGTGTTGGGTAGCTATTTTGGAGCTAATGTTTGGCTATTTTTTTCTTTGTTTTGAATTTTTCTCCACCTTTACTATTATGCTCTTTCTATCCATTTAGGCATTTTTCTTGGGTGTGGTCCCCACGGATCAAAAGACCACCTTTGTATCTCTTGTAATATCTAAATGTTAGAATTTTTATTGGGCTATGGTCCCCATCCATCAAAAAAACCACATTGTTCTTCGTGCTCTTTTTGGCCTTTGGGATTTTCGTATTCCGAGGGTATGGTCCCTTCCAAAAACCATTTACCAATAATATTTTTTTAGGAAATATAGAAGGATTGAGAAAGATGATTGTATGAGAATGAATAGAATGGGTATATGCCTATTCTTCTATTAATATAGAAATTTTTTAGAATATTCATACGTGTATTCTAAACATTCACACAATAAAGAAGGACTGAGAAAGATGACTGTATGAGAATGAATAGAATTGTCGTATTTCCATTCCCATTCACGTGATTAAAAATAACTTAGAAAGATGATTGTATGAGAAAGAATATAATTATAATGAGGAAGGTACTTGTATAGAAAATTATTATATATAAATAAAGAATGAGATTCAAGAAAAAATGTTTCAATGTATATATGTCAATTCAATATGTTATATTTACGAGAATATTCGAATGACTAGATTTTGATTATCATTTCTTGTTTTAGGTCTAACATTTTCCCATTCTATACCAAACAAAAATATATGAAAATATTTATTTTTCTATATATTTTCTTTTATAAGAATGACTAGAATCGGTTTTTAATACATGAGTTTACTAACAAATTTAATAACAGAAATATTCTCTTGTTACCACAACCCCATACAAAAAAAATAATTTATATATGATACCACCATTCTAGAAAGTAGGGACGAGGAATGGTTTGTGGAAGTTCACAGTTGATAAAATTACCATAATGATTTGTGGTTGTTTCATTCTTTTTCTAGCGAACATTCAAAGATGGAAATTCAATTGAGCATAAAGTGTATATCATATATTGTTGTATGTGTTCAAGTTAAAAATATAAGAAATAATAGGCTCAATACTAAGAATGGAGTTACATGTTTTATTATATAAAAAGTGGCATGGAACTATTTGCAAAACATCACAAAGATTCATTTTATAGTTATGGTTGGAAAAAGGATCCATATATTGATGGGAGGCATGATTGGGATACAAGATACTTAGAATATTTGTGCTTGAATTGTGAGTATATTTAAACAACTTTATCAATATGAATTTACTTCATCTGTTGCACACCACCCAAATATGGATAAATAATTGGGAAAAAACATACATTCCAAAATGTTTGAAATGATGAGAAGAATTGTTTTTTCAAGGATGGAAAAAGATACTTTAGTATAAAACTTCCAAGAGCTTAACGGATTTGAAAAAGAGAAATATGTGTTAAAGCTAGCAGAAACTAAATTTACAAAATGTGAATCTACAACATCTCAGGATATTCAAATTTTTTATTTGACGAAAAATCATTCAAGATTGATTTTGGGTGATGCCATAAAGACCTCCACTATACTAATACCGCAGACACCTGAATAAACAAGTGTTAATCTGCTTGTAAACTCCATGTTATGTAACCATGTACCTCTTCAGCTCCACGTAATATTTCTCCCATTTAAAAGAGACACTGGATATATTTTTAGATTGAGTTTTAGATTGAAATACATGATAATGAAATTTAATTTTACATTATTGATGGGAAACACACGGTTGTAGTTCAAAATATTATCTTGGCCAATCTTGATTTTGAATATGCTCATGATAGATTAAAGCAAAGGTCTGATCGTATTATATCTTCTCAATCAATAACAAAACAAATAATCAAAATTTGTAAACATAATAATATGGCCAATAAAACATGGGTTCACACAATACTTATTGACCTATTGTACAAATCCATGTCAAGGTGGATCCTAAAAACAATACCACAATGTGCTACTTCTGGCCATGAAAAGTTTGAAAATTATAAGGAATTTATATTTTTTGCTTCATTTTATTGCACATAGAAATGAACTAAATATAAGTATAGATCATATCTAACATAGGACTGTACGGACTCAAATTTTCATGGTGTTATATTATTAGAATATTTCAAATCCCCAATGATGATAAAATATCGATTCCAATGATATCCAAGTCCAATTTCTCACTTGAAACATGTTCTTGTAGATTTCCTTAGCTTACTTACCCTTTTCAATATTTTCCCTGCTCTCCTAAGTTATTTTGTAGACTTTTTCCTATAATTTTAGCATTTAGTTATTGAACCACACCAGTGGTTGCATAACCACCAATATGCCTTGAGTTATGGTTACGTAACCACCGGTCTGTGTAGACCGAATGTTCTGTGCCCATTTAAGAGAGACTTTACCAACATGATATGTATGTGAGTTTCCTTCTTCCAACTCATTTTTATCACATGTTTCTTGACCGAATCATCTATTCTCAAAAATTTTAGATGTGTATATACTATTTCTTCACCACTTACTATAATTAGTAAATTAAGTGCCACTCCTATGAGTGAAGTGGCACTTCTTGATGCCAAGTGGGCTTGACCAGTTCTCTACAAATTTTCTATCAAAACCAAGCATTTTCCCAAACCATTGGTTAGAATATTTCTATTTCTAAGTACACTATTATGTTGTTGGATCCTACCAAGAAGTACATAACCAAAAAAAAATCATTTTCCTTTTTATTCTCTTGTTTGCATTGCTACCAGACTACTTGAAAACAAGCTAGCTCTAGCACTCCTTCATTTCTTTTACACTTTCATCACATATACCTAGAAAAGTTGTGATATATCATTGGAAAAGAAGTTAAGGCGATCAAAAGCTTTAAAAAACATTGGAATTGTCTTTGCACTACATTTCTGGTTTGTAGGTGTTATATACATTCATAAAACATTTCTTTGTTTTAGTTTAGATTTAAATCTGTAATCAATTTCAACATTTTCTTTAATGAAGTAGAATTTGCAACTAGCTATATTTCTTGTAAGTAGCTTCCATTGATGATTTCTTCTCAGATCATCCATGTGGATTTTTCAGGAAAGGATTTAAAGGAAGTTCTTTTGCACATAGTATTTCCATAGTTACTCATCAAAACACATGTAGCTTTATTTTGTTCATGTAGTTAGATTTTTCCTGCATACGAGAAAGGATTCTATTAACCACTTCCTCCCTGCTTATGCTTGTTGATCTGCAAGGGAAGTGAGTTTGAAGATTTTTTTTGTTTCTATGCATTTCATTTAGTTTCTTCATAAAAATCTTCTGTAGAAATTTTAGTGTTTTAATGGGGAAGTCTCATCAAGAAAAATTCATGTTGAAAACCTTTTCAATCTTCTTGTCATTCTAAGGTGGAACTAGAGGAAATCATATCCAAAATTAAAAATTAAGAAAATCTTCATTTTAATTAGATTATATTAAATCCATTTTGTAATAGGGAAATAGCCACATCCGGCTATTTGTTTGTTTAGTTTGCTTTATTTTAGAATAGAAGAAATTTTCATTGAATTAGAAGAAATTGTATTATTTGTGTAGCTTTCTTTTATTTAATTCAAGAAAATAGAAAATCATCAAAAACATGGATTAGATTAATTATATTTATTTTTTTCTTATTCACTTTCATTTAAAATCATTGAAAATACAAAAACAAGTAGATTAAATTTATTTTATAACTTCAATTAATTAGTTTCATTTTGTTACATTAATTAGTTGCCAATAGTTTTAATTAGAATCAAGGAGACTAATCAATTTGGTTTAATTAAAATATGATTGCATTTATTTATTAATTTAGGCACATAGATTTAATTAGACGAAAATTAACATGACTCCTATGTTTCACAAGTTGGCTTAGGTTTCCCAAAAATAACCTTGCCTCTTTTGGATTCTTTGCGTGTTTGTTTATTTCCTTAGAATAATTATTTACATATCCACATGACCATCCAAGGCCCCAAGAAAATTAGAAAAAGAGTGTGTTATCCAATAGTCCCACAAAAAAATATAACACAAATCACGGACATTAATCAAGGTCTTACAAAGCTTATATTCAAAACCACCCCAATTCCACCCAACATCATCTCATATCGATAGACTTGAACGACGAAGCGGAAAATGCTATTGAGTTCTAGCACAATTATCCTAGTCATGATTAGATTCCACAATATGTAGATTTTCCTTCCCACATGTCTCTTCTTACACCTCCATGACCATGTCCTGAGATTTTTATGTAGCAGATGCAAGAAATTTTCCACGTATTCCACAACATGTTAGTGCAAAATCACAACACCCTAAATGTCTGCAATTTGAATGGGTGGATATTCTTAGTGTGACTACACAACATGAAGCATCTCTCAAATTTTGGGACTTTGCGAGTCTAGAGATCTCTCCGGATAAAGGCCGACTCTTATTCCTCTGTTCAGGTGCACACATTCAGATTACAGAGGGTCATTCTAAATCCTACTCTAACTTGCCAAGGAGACATGGTTAAGGGAATATAAGAAATGAAACCTAAACTAACAGAGGTGATGCACCAAAGGAATGTGAACACCACTTTGTTATCAAACACAAAACATTAAAATGTAATACAACCACCATGCACAGATGACTAGAAATTGCAATGAGGCATGAGGAAGAAGAAAATAAACATAAGAGAGGTTTGAAATCATCCACGGACTTATTCTATTATTCCAATAATTGATACAGTGCATTACAGTAGCCAAGAGGTAGAAATTACGTTATAATTTGGATGGAGGGGTTTGAGACTCCACGAATTCACCTGCAGAGTAGAGAAAAGGGGAGGGTGCAAAGCAAGAATGTCCAACCCTTTACAATGAGCCAAGCTCTTACCTTTATAGATGAAGTGAAGAGAGGAGAAGAAAAGAGGTAGGAAATATCATTTGGAAGTTTAGGTAATAACCATCAATGCTTTGCAAATCCACCTACAATCTGTCAATTCTAGTTCCCCTTGTCTGTTTGGCGTGTAGGAGAAGAAAAGACGGAAAATCTAGATCAGATCTAGGTAATTGAAGCAGTCGGATCCTTCATTAATTGAATGAAAGAAGTTTTCCTATTTTTTACCCACCTACCCTTGTCAAAATTGAAGTTTTAGGCTTCCATGGCATAGACGAGGTCGAGACCTTTCCAATGGTGCCATATTTGTTGAATTTTGAGTATTGGATCGAAATTTATGCCCATTTGAGTTGAATCCGTACAAAAATGGTGAAAAACCAGTTTTGCAAAATGAGTCCGGGCTTGAAATTGACTTTGTGCCTTTTGCACAAAAATTACAAAAGTGCAAAAAATTCCCCATAGCCCCGCAATTCACTTTTTCCCAAAAGTTCATCTGGGCCCTCCGGCCCACATTTTCCACTTGGGTGAAAAGTCTTCCCCAGGCCCAGCGGCCTGCTTTTGGCAAAGAATCCTTCTAAGGCCTACCTTCCCACATGCAATTTAATCCTAACATGTGGGTTTTATGGGCGTTAGCAGAGGTGCGGCTTAATTTTATACTTTACGCCTTTTCGAACAAAAGCCAAAAAATTTAAACTACCTCCGCGACTCACCTTCTCGCTTTGACTTAAAACATGGCCATGTGTCCCTTTGTGGGTCTGCTCTATAATTTTTTGTTTTGACTAAGCCCCTAAGTTTGGTAGAGGTTTTATGTCTTACCCAGGACACGTGGAGGCTCAACACACATTTGGGACCTTCCTATGGATTTTTCATTTGAATTTGCACAAACGAGGCACTTGGAGGCTTCCATGGATAATTCTATACTTAGTCAATTTAAACGGCCGACTTTGTCCCCCTTTTTGACTTTTGGACACGTGGCGAGCCTGCACTTGTTTACAAATTTTCTTTGGGTCTGAGCTTTGAATATGTGTCGATTGGACATGTGGAGGCCTTCGTTGTCTCTACTTTCCTTAGCTGATTCAATGGCCGTCTTTCCCCCCTTTTTGACTTGGACCACGTGGCGAGCTTGCACTCATTTGGGAACACGCTCTTTGGATTTAACTTTGAAGTTGCGCGGAAGATACACATGGTATCTTCCACTGGATCATAGAATTTTCATTGGCTGGTGCAACTTTTGGGGGATTTGGACATGTGGAGGGCATGCGCTTGTTTAGGGACTTCCTTTTGGGCATAACCTTTAGAAATGCATTGATGAGGAACGTGGAAGCTTCCGCCACCTCTTCCATACTTATCCAAGTCAGGGCTTCAAGTGAACACTATCTCATTGGGTTTTAGGACACATGGAAGCTTTGTGCTCATTTGGGGAACCACCCTTAGCTTCAACCCTTGAAGGTGCGCCGTTGAGATATGTGGCGCCTTCCACCAATCCTTTTATACTTAACTAATTTGGGCCCACTCTGAATCGTATATGAAGTCTAAAAACTTTGAGCCTTTCTCCATTTTCCTCCTGAGAGCCTCTGGCCTCCTTTTTAACATCATTTACTCCTTCATCGACCCCCTCCTCCTCCATTGTAGAGCCCGCCTTCCCCCTTAACAGTTGGATTTGAAATGTGGGATTGCATGACTAAACTGACCCTTTGATTTTCTTCTATGTGGGGTCATTTTTGATCAATTTTTCTTGGGGGAATAATTGGGATAACAGTTTGATGACTCATTGGGACATTTACCTCCTAGATGAAGAGACCAGTTGCCTTGTTGCATCCATTGGGCATGGATTAATGAATGGTATCTTGATACTGATCTTGTCCCTGAAACTGTGAGCCCAGATGCTTGCGACCTATGACCCTGAGCTTGCCCCGCTCATTGTCCGCACTCTCAATTTTCATAAGAAAATCTTGAAAATGAGGTTTTGAGAGTAGAAAATTGTATTGACCTAGGGCTTTCACCTACTCTGGAAATGGACTGGAGGTGCACTGAAATACACAATGATACAACATGGGAGCAATAGAATCTGTGCCAAAGGCACTTAGGGAAATTGAAACCTAAACTACAACAAGACAATGTGCATACGCACTTAGAGGAATTAAAACCTACTGCTACCCTACACTAATGAAAGAGACAAGCAATTTCAAACAAAACCTAATACTGGAAATGCAAAGTAGCTTCCCTTTCTTACAATTTGTATGCGTGAAGATGATTTGGCACTAAATCTGGCTATTGGTATGAGTGAAAAACTGACAATAGGCCAATACTCCACCCAAATAATCAAGGTGTCAACTGGAAACAAGACAAATACCTTTTTAGTCACTCTATATTTGGATTGAAGAGGCATTGCAGCTGATCCTTGGTATTTTAACACTCATCCTCATGCTTAGAAGCAAGCATGACTAGTTATGGCTTCTCCCTTGGCTCCAATGAAGCCAAGTATCTGATTGGGCAAGGTCTTGGTCCTTTGAATTTGCCCACTACTCTGATATTTAACTCCAATAATGGAGTCTTCTTGTAGATCTTCCTGGATGGATGATGTGGGAGAGATGATAGCCTCATACTCTTTCCCTTCCTCTACAAAGAGGTGTGGATTTTGGAAGATCAAAATCTTCCAAATTTGATTCAAGAGGAATGTTGCAAATTGCAGGTTATGCTTGCATGTTCTCTTCCATGGCAGGAGGTTCTTGTGGTTGAAGGATGAATGATGAGGGAGAAAATATTACAATTTTAACTGGATCCTCCTTATCAGAACATTATTTTAAGTCTGATAGGAAATAAAACTCTTAACTTTCCTGCTGCAGCAAGGTCTCTCCTCTCTTGCTTGGCGATCTCAAAATCTTCATTATTTTCACCATATGAAGCTTCCTCTTCAAACATCAAGCTAGTGAGTTTGCAATCTCTTGTGCAATCTGTGATTCATGATTCAGTGCCTCTGAATCTTTTTTGGTCACCTCCATATGCTCCTCTTCAACTTTGGACTTAGAGCTGATTGTTCTTCTTCCTTCATAGATTCATCAATCAAATCAGGTCCTTCAAATGAAAGCAAAAAGTCTTAAATATTGCTTCCTTCATCAAGTGGCTTCAACTCGATTTGATCTCTTCCAGTTGCTCCTCTTTAATAGGAGTTGGAGCTAGTTATTCCTCCTCTGTCTTAAATGGTTGTGCAGATTGAATTAGATCAACATTCTCTTCAGATAGAGTGACATCATGGGCACTACATTCAGAGCATATGAACTTTTGATCTTCTTCCTCTTGTTCTTGTTCTTCTTCTGATGCAAACTCAGCCTTAGCCACCATTGGCTCTGTAACCTTGACCTCTTCTGTTGGCTTAACCATAAAGGGGATATATGTAAACCCAAATCTGGAAGCCCAACTCTTCAGATTTTCTATCAATTCTTCTCTGTTGGTTTCCTTTACTTGCCTCCGTTGGCTGGTTGTTTGATTTTCATCTTCCCAACATGGATTTGGGGATGCAAGAGGAGGGGTAGGTTAGGATTCAACTAGTTTTGCTATTGTTTGTGGTGGAGAGGGAAGTGAAATTCTTATTTGTTTGGAGGGAATAACTACTTGGGAGGGAAAAGGGTAGAAGAATTAAGATGAGATGGAAGATTAGGAGATGGAGAAGGGAAATCAACACTTGGGGCAGCAAATGAGGGGCTTGACTCTTGACCATGCTGAAATGATAGAGTTTGAGAAAGAGAAAATGAAGGACAAGGAGCTGGTGACTGACTTACCCATTGAAAAGGTTGTCTCACACTTTTCTCATATGCCTCAATATCCTCAATCCATTGTGCAAGGTGAGGCAACATTTCAACCATGAAGTCAATATTCTCCTGAGGGCTGTAATGTCTTGGCATAGGGCCGGCCCATGGACAAGGTGCCCTATAGCTAATTATAAACACTTTCATCTTGAGTTGTGGCCCTTGATTGTACCATGTAAGCCTCCATTCTCATAGTTTCCATGTACAAATTAGCTTCTTCAGGTGTGGAACTACCTCCAAAATCTGTATATCCATGCTTTATAACAATTGTATAGTTTGGAAAATGACCAAACTAATTTGAATCTGGCTCACCTAGATATCCATAGTGCTGATTTTCATTGTGAAACCTTTCTAGAGGTGTGTTGAAGTAACTTGGAGATGGATCTGAATAGCACTACTACTGCAAGTGTGAATTCCATGATGGAAATGAAGTCATGATTGCACAACTTCATGGGATGGAAGAAAATGGGAGATGTGGAAAGGAATATGAAAGGAGATGGGTGGAAATGGAAGGAAGGAAAGTCTCTAACTTAGAGAATGGGTTGTTGACTAGATGGAGTCACTAGATGTTCTTTACATGTGCCTCCAAAGGCTAAATCTCACCAATAACACATCAACCTGATGAAATGAAGTGGTAAGGTGCTTCAAACTTGTCCCACCGGGCATGCCAAAACTGTTAGTGCAAAATATCAACACCACTGAATGTCTACAACTCAAACAGGTGGAGATTCTCAGTGTGATCCTGCACAACATGGATAATCTCTCAATGTGTGAGAATTTTTGAGCTGAGAGAGCTCTCTAGATGAAGGCCAACTCCTATTCCTTTGTTTAGGTGCACATGTTTAGATTGCAGAGGGTCATTCTAAATCCTACTCTAACTTACTAAGGAGACATGGTTAAGGGAATACAAGTAATGAAACCTAAACTAACAGAGCTCATGCACCAAAAGAATGTTGAACACTATATTAGCTATTAAACAAAGACCATTAAAATATAATACAACCACCATGCACAAGATGACCAAAAATTGCAATGAGGATCAGGAAGAAGTAAATAAACATAAGAGAGGGTTGAAATCATCCACAGACTTATTCTATTGCTCCAAGAATTGATACAGTGCATTATAGTAGCCAAGAGGAAAAAATATGTTACAATTTGGATGGAGGGGTTCGAGAATCCATGAATTATCCTACAAGAATGTCCAACCCTTTACAATGAGCCAAGCTCTTACCTTTATAGATGAAGCGAAGAGAGGAGAAGAAAAGAGGAAAGAAATCTAATTTGAAAGCTCATATACATCGATAAATGCTCTGTAAATCTACCTACAATCTATCAATTCTGTTCCCCATGTCTCTTTATCATGTTGGAGGAGAAAAGATGGAAAATCTAGATCAGATCTACGTAGTTGAATCAATCAGATCCTTCATTAATGGCATGAAAGATGTTTTCCTATTTTTTACCCACCTAACCTTGTCAAAATTAAAGTTTCAGGCTTCCATGGCATAGATGAGGTCAAGACCTTTCCAATGGTGCCAAATTTGTTGAATTTCAAGCACTGGATCGAAAGTTATGCCAATTTGAACATTTGAGTCGAATCGTACAAAATTGGTGAAAAACCAGTTTTACAAAATGGGTCCGCGGGCCTGAAAATTCACTTTGTGCCTTTTACACAAAAATTACAAAAGTGCAAAAATGCCACACAGCCCCGCAATTCACTTTTTCCTGAAATTCATCTCCAGGCCCATCGACCCACATTTTCCACTTAGGCGAAAAGTCTTCCCCATGCCCGCTAGCCCACTTTTGGTAAAAAATCCTTCCAAGGCATGCCTTCACACATATAATTTATGCTTGACACGTGGCTTCTCTAAGCTTTGGTGGAGGTGTGGCATTCTTTAATACTTTATGCCTTTTTTAAACAAAAGCCAAAAAAATCAAACTACCTTCGGCAACCCGCCTTCCCGCTTTGACTTGAAATATGGCCACGTGTCCCTTTGTGGGCCTGCTATGTAATTTTGTGTTTTGACTAAGCCCCTTTAGTTTATTAGAGGTTTTATGTCTGACCTGGGACATGTGGAGGCTCAACCCACATTTGGGACATGCCTCTGATTTTCCCTTTGAAGTTACGTGGACGAGGCCCATGGAGGCTTCCGCCCTTCTATACTTAGTCGATTTAAACGGCTTGCTTGTCCCCCTTTTTGACTTTTGGACACATGGTGAGCCTGCATTTGATTGGAATTGGCCTTTGGGTCTGACCTTTGAAGATGTGCTGATTGGACATGTGGAGGCCTCCACTGTCTCTTCCTTCCTTAGCCAATTCAATGGCCATCTTTTCTCCCCTTTTCGACTTGGACCATGTGGTGAGCCTACACTCATTTGGGAACCCGCTCTTTGGATTTACCTTTTAAGTTACATGGAAGATACACATGGCATCTTCCGCTGGCTCGTAGACTTATCGATGGCTGGAAAAACTTTTGGGGGCTTTTGACACGTGGAGGGCCTTCGCTAGTTTAGGGATTGCCTTTTGGGCTTGACCTTTGGAGATATACTGATGAGGCAT
Organism: Taxus wallichiana var. yunnanensis; assembly: GCA_018340775.1. Taxonomy (NCBI): domain Eukaryota; kingdom Viridiplantae; phylum Streptophyta; class Pinopsida; order Cupressales; family Taxaceae; genus Taxus; species Taxus wallichiana. The sequence continues at coordinate 1,030,784,271 of CM031242.1, forward strand.
GTGGAATCTTCCGCCGTCTCTTCCATACTTAGCTGATTTAGGGCCACGAGTGAACACTGCCTCGTCGAGTTCTCAGACACGTGGAATCTCCGCACTCTTGTTTAGGGAACTACCCTTGGCTTCAACCCTTGAAGGTGTGCCATTAAGACACGTGGTGCCTTTCACTCATCCTTTTATACTTAACCTATTTGGGCCTGCTCTAAATCATATGTGAAGTCCAAAAAATTTGAGCCTTTCTCCACTTTCCTCCTGAGAGCCTCTAGCCTCCTTTGACGATGTTTTCTCCTTCACTGACCTTGCTCCTCCATTATAAAGCCTACATGTTGCTTGACTATTGGATTTGAAATGTGGGCTTGCATGACTGAACCGAACCTTCGATTTTCTTCTATGCGGGGTCGTTTTTGATCCATTTTTCCTGGGGGCAAAATTTGGATAACACAACCCATTCGAGGTATATTTGGATATTTTTATATTGATTGAAACCTTCATGTAGCCATTATGCTTGACCATTCCATCTCACAAGAACATTTTAGACAAACGTTCATTACCTTAGAAGAGAACATTCTCGTAATTCCCACATGATACATTCATCCTCCTTGATCTACCTTTTATCCCTTCCATCTCATATCGGTTGTCCCGACATGACCTCAGGAGATCGAGTACATCCTAGGGTCACGTATTGATTTTTAGATGTACAAAATTGGTGAACCTAAAGTGAAGTACTAGTTCCTTTTTTGTTTCCTATTTTCTTCCCTTTCATCCATCCTTCTCCTCTCCCATAATTCTATGGGTGTTTTTACACCTCCCGAATATGTCAAGTAAGGAATACGATAGACCCATTTTGGGTCTCAAAGCTTATTACGCTAAAATGAGTATGTAGCAGTCACCTTCTTTTTTAGGTTCAGCTGATAATTACTCACGAAATATCTTATCTCGTCATACACCCACTCCTCAAGGGTATAATAATGGTTGATCAATTATAATCGAGGAGATAGATAAACAAAGCTACAATGAGAAACTAGAGTTCTCCATCTCAAATAACATGAAATTTATGGGGGAAAAAAGGTTCTATCCTCGGGTCTTGTCAAGGCCTACAATCAGTATGGAAATTGATTCACTCCCTTCCTATCTATTACTAAATGATGAGTTCCTTTCACGACTCAACCTAAGTGACAAGTGTCTCAATGCTATAGATCAATGCTTTGATATGATGTAAGGGTATATTGATGTTCTTGTCAAGAAAAAAATTGTAACCCATCCTCCTAATACAAAAAATACATCTAAAGAGGGTAGGTCTACTAAGGATCAATTCATAATAGGACATCATATGCTTTTTCCACCTAATAAGACTCACCACATTCCTAAGACAAAAATTCAATGCCTTCATTAGGTGATGTGATTTGAACATTGGTGGATAGAATTAGAGAATTAGAGTTTTCCAACCTTCACATTATACACCATTCACAAGGTGTGTTCAATGAAAATTTGTAAAAGCCATGGATTTGGGGTAAGAATCTCTAAAGAAACCCCAAAGGATTTTAACAATATGATCAATGGACCATGTGATAAGAAATGAGCAAGGTTTCCTTCTTTGCATACATTAATTTGAAATAAACATGCAAACTAAGCAAATGAAGTTAATCTCTATTCTTTGAAAGCTTGAAATAATGAACCTAAGAGGATATAAGCATTCAGTTTATGTGTTAAGAGAAAGAGGTCTCCCCATTAATGGCTTCAAGGGCAATGGATCTTCCCGTTTACTCTATGTTAATGCTATGAAATACAATATTAAATTCTTTTAGCTCAAATGAAAGAAGATGAAATACAAACTAAAGCCTAATCAAATTGTTATAATTTGTGCTAGGAAGAAGAGAGGATTCTTAGGAAATGAGGGAGGGGGTATAGCCCTATTTATAGTTTTTGGTTTGGAAGAAAAGGGAGATTTGGGTGCATGTGGGACAAAGGCTAAAGTCCAAAAAGCACTTTAGCAAGTCAAAGTGTGATTTGACTATGTTTAGAGGGTAATTAACCTAGGTTAGACTAATTAATCTCTCTTAGAGAGTAATTAGGGTTCTTGGAAGGGTTTTGAAAGGCTTAATCAATCCAACGAAGTGGATTGATCTTCTGGGGAGCTAATAGAGGTGAGCCAGAAGAGAATAAGAAGCTAATGTAGTTAGAACAAGGCTATAACTACTGTTTTAAATGGTTTATAAGAGGAAAAATGACCAAAAGGGTGTCGTGAGAAGGGAGTTAGATAGGTCTAACTAGCGGTGTGCCATCAATTTGCAAAAGGAAGAAGCATTAGTGCACCATTAGAAATAATAGTGTATTGAGCAAACTACAGGTGTCTACATTTTCCCCTTTTTGAGGTGATGTAAGCGACGTCACTTCAAAGAAAGTAGACAAACACAAGCAAGTAGAAATATTTTGAAGGGGTAGAAGAAAAATTAATAGGGTGAAGGATGACGAATTCCCCCTCTGAGTGTCGATGGGGTGATGAAGAAACTCGATCGATGATCGAAAAAGAAACAAATAGAGAGAAAAGTGTTCAAAGAAGACGAGAGACTAGAAGAAAAGGGATTGTGAGCTATCTATAAAATAATTGCTAAGAATATTTTAATCATCATAATGCTTAGAATCCTCCTCATGGGTCCTTATTAAAATGTGAGCATGCGACGGAAGCGTAAAATGACATTAAAAGCCAAGATACAAATAATCATCCTCTACCAAAACAACCAAATCCATGCAACATAAATGAATGGAATAAAATACGAGAAAGAAACCAAATCACCTGACAGGAAATAAGTACAATCACACACACTTAAACCAACAACGTTCAAGATAGTTGCACAAATATTTTGTTATCGAGATGAAGTCCCAAATGTTCTGATAAATGACTAGGGTGAAGAATGATGCCCCAGGAAGGTGTATTATGCAAGGGGGAAGATGGAGGACACTTTCGTCCTATGAAAAAGCAATGTGCATGACGAAAATAGTACCAGGCAATTGATAGTGCCCCAGTGTACAGATGAAGTAAGCAACATAGCTTGTTTAGGTGATTGAAGATTTTGGTGATGCACGAGTCATTGTTTCAAATGATTTTGAGAATGTCAACAAGATCTGGGATGAGTGTCATGCAATAGACATAGATTTCAGCCGTAGATGATCGGTTTAATCAATTTTAAGCCATTTTGCTATTTTCCAATATTTTTGTGGTTTTTTTTTTAAATATATGTTTTTTTGATTTTTTTGATTTTCTAGGTTTTTGATCAGTCAGAAGAATTTTAAAAGATAAAAGGTCTTCCAAAAATACATGTGTAGGCGGTAGTGGGAAGGCCAAACTATTAAAAGGCTTCGAATACGCACCCTCAAGAAGAAAGATGAGTCAAAAATAAATTATTTAAAATAAACTAGTAAATAATCATCACGACGGGGAGAAATAGATGAAAAATAGAGGGAAAAAAAGGCGGGAAAAGGCGTCTGAAAGGTTCATAAATTATCTTAGTGCAACGAAGAAGGGACCGTTGGATGGCATGAAGTGCCCTAGTGTGTGAAAATTAGTAAAAATAATTATTTTAATATTAAAATAATTATCACAATGGATAGAAGAAGGTTAGAATGATCACGGTGGAGAAAACATGCCCCAGGGGCATCGTGATGGGTTAATATACTCACCCAGGGTCGGTAAAACAATCACAACCAATTCATTTCGACTAGAGCCTCTGTAAATTTTTACCGTGAGTGAAAATGAGAGCCCTGGAGTGAGATGGCGAGGATACCGAGGAGGACAAGGTGCGCGGATCGCATCCGAGAGTACATGCGAGACCGGCTGATGGACCATTCATGAGTGCCCTAACCCCCATTAATTTCACATGAATTACACTTTTTATGGTTCGTTAGGGTAGGTAGGATGAATTTTGACACATGCGTGTAGGCATATGCATCAGATTGATGAGTACGCACACACACATGGATCAAAACGACACGGATGTGCATTTGCATCCATTCGCGGGGGACAGGGATGCATATGCGTAACTATTCGGTAGAAGTGGGTACTGCACATGTATCCATTGGGAAAGATGGGTGCGCACACGTGTACCCATAAAAAAGATAGAAGGGGCGCGTAAGTGTTGGTTGGGGTCAGGATGGACACGTGTACGCATGTGTGTCAAAACAGGCATGTAGGTGTCATAGAGGGCAAGTATGCGTCTCTGTAAGGCCAGTGCCAAAAAAGAGAGGAGAAAGTTAGTGTGTGTATGCATCCCAGGGGTGCATATGCATTGGTTAGGGTGCGCAGGTGTCGAAGGAGGCGCGTATGCGCTAGAAGCATTAGAGAAGAAGACAACTGGCTAGAAAATAGTGAAGTTATAGAAGAAAAAGGTGAGATTATCTAGAAGAAAAGAATAGTTAGTAAATTAGATGTGTTAAAAGCTTTATTTTTCCTTAGAAAAATATTATAGAAATGTTAGACGTCTAACACTTGTGTTGATTTTGTAGCATATGTTACCTATTCTCCAGACTCGTGAGTGCTACGGCCGCTTGGCTATGATAGAGGCGCAGTTCGATGATGAGGATAGAGTGACCTTGGTGAGCCTTTTACATGTGATGGGACTATCTTACGTGGCCGAGATGCCTCGATCACTTTAGATCATGACCTCTTGATGGCCATAGTAGAGCGGTGGCACAACAAGAGCCAATGCTTTCACCTCCTGACCGAGGAGATGACTATTACATTAGAGGATGTATGACACATCCTACGGGTCCTAATCCAGGGACAACTTATCAAGACGATGAGCCGTTGGAGTGACATTCAATATCACATCACACATTTGTTTGGTGTTCCCACCATACCACGGTGTGGGATGTCTATCAGACTATCCAGATGCATAGAGGATCTAGAGCTAGACCGCGTAGTGGTCTACATGATGGCTCTTATCAGTGGAGTTCTACTCCCTAACAAGACTAGTGCTTCATTTCCGCTGGGACTCCTAGGAGTGATTCTGGGCTTGGTGGAGGGATAGACTTACTATTGGGGTCAGTGCATTTTAGCACATTTGTACTTGGGATCTCCATCTGATCACCTACTACCATCAGAAGGTGGTAGGACTTGCTCACTTATTACAAATTTGGGCATGGGACCACATTGCTATTGGTCACCCCTAGGTGTGCTGAGAGGTTGGGCTCTCGACGAGCCTTCTACTATGGGTTGGGTCCCGGTAGGGGATGATGTGCGACCCTTCATGGGGGTTACATACCATTATAGGCATGAGCTAGATGAGCTGCTCCAGGCTTCCATTGCATGGAGACCTTACAAACATTTTTAGTGGCCAGAGGATGGTCTAGAGATTAGCACCGCCACTATTGAGAATTTTATTTTGGGAATCCACAACTATATGTGGGAGTTTTATAGAGTGGATTGATGTAACCAGAGTTTGGCCTTACCCAGGATGATTCTCCCGGGTTAGATAGATGGTATGCTCACAGAGCCGATGATAGCACTTTGATATGGGTCCACAAATTTCTCATGACACACGGGCCATGGTAAAGAGGTACTCTCATTTGCCATTTGAGTATTCCCGAGATCCGGCATACGATGCTAGTTGGTAAAACGAGGCCTCATGCCATCTGAGTAAGGCCTCCATACAATGTGGTGGAGGCCTGGAGATGAGGGTAATGATAGTGATGACCATGATGAGGGTGGGCCAACCGCACCCCAACATGTCGGTAGAGGTAGGGACAGGGTCCCCTTCCATAGTAATATCCACGGGGATAGGGCCGTGGATATATGTTACCCCGGTGGGCATTCCAAATGGGGATCTATACCCCTCTTCAAAGATGTACTTCCAACAAAGGGGCCGCCTTTTGATACCCCAAAGAGTAGGAGCACGAGGTGGACAAAGAGTTTCTCTTTAGAAACAATTACATATAACCATCATTGTTCACTTACATGGCAAGGGAGATAAAATGAGGACCCAAGTATAGCCCCTCACATTAGAGAAAGACTAGGCTCGGGCACAGATACATATTTTGACAGCAGAGAGAGATTAGGCCTAGGAATAGATATAGATTTTGATAGCAGAGAGAGATCGAGCCTAGGAACATGCCACTCAGGGCAGCGATAGTGTTTTATGGCATAGTCAGGTGCGAGAGATGGAAGCACATGGGGCTCAGATATTGAGCCTCCTACACCAATCCCGCACTGGAGTACGAGAGGTTTGTGGACCAAAGGGACCATGTATTTAGATGGTCATAGGCTCTCCTAGTATAGAGGGATGAGGCCTAACCAAAGGTGTAGACTGTTATTGCAGAGTAGGATCGAGAGGCCGCCTCTTCGAGGTAGGTTGAGGCTAATTTAGGTAGAGTTACAGGTGAGCGAGATGTTTCCCTTCGGTAACCCTCGCTTCAGGAGATGCTAACTTGATCCACAATGCCACGAGGCTTGGTGGTGAGGTGTTATTCTACATGACTACCTATTTTAGGGTAGTTTCTCCATAACAGTGAGTGGAACTCCCTCGACAGTTAGGGATGAGCACAACAAGATCCAGGTCACATAGATCAGGCCACTCATTGAGATTAGTTAGGCAGCCCATGCTAGAGTAGTCGGCTAGACAGGGACCATCTAGTCAGCTGGTGGTCCATCTAGTGTAGGTCCTCCTTAGCCACCATTGTTCCATCGACCAGGTGATAGACACAGGAGCCCGATGAGGGCGATAGCTGTGGTTGAGCTCCACCTTCTTCTTTTGTACAGACATTCTTTATACATGCCTCTGATGAAGGCTGATTTTGTTGTATAGCTTTGTATATTTATTCATTGTGATGATGCCTTGTGATGAAGGCCTGATTCTTTTTGATGCATGCCCCTTTTTGATGGCATATTGTATCGATGATGTATCATTTTGAGTACCGATCTAGACATTTTATACTTGTATAGATATGTGGACATTTTTGATGTATCATCTTTTTATGCCTCACCAAGCATTTTTGATATAGAGTACCGATGTATATCCATTTTAGTTGATATTAGATGTATATGACACACATGTATATAGAGGATTACTTTTTGGGCTCAGATACATGTGTTTATGAGATGATGTACTTTATTGTTTTGTTTCCTGATGTATGTGACACGAGTGGGCATAATTCTATGACATAAAATACCCTTTATTAGAAATTACTCTATGTTGAATCTTATCACATGTTGCTTGTTTTGATTCAGCACTTATGGATGTGTTATGATGTTGTCTGATCTTGTACTTGCATGTATGTGGTATATCTTAGATTCAGAAATGTGTATACTTTCTGCTTTCATATTTGATGATGTATCTGTAGATGGCACCACATGTTTTTAGATTCATGATTTAATTCTGAGTTTTTATGCTAGCACTTGGGATGATACTAGATGATATTGGTGCGGGGGGGATAGATTAGTGATTATGCGCAACCCCTCTTGCCCCCATTAATGATATGATATTTGATGATTAGCTTAGCACACATGCATGATGTAATACTTAGAATTTTTGTATATATATGATGTAGTGGATGATGTTATATATGTGATGAGATGATAGATGATAGATGTGATAACAAATAACTGTGCAAGAACACACAAGCAAAAGTTAACAAAACTAAACAAATATACACATACTACTACTTAAACAAACACATGCACAAACCTCTAACAAGAGATAAAATGAGATCTAATCTAAGAAAGCAATAACGAACCCTAAAAGGAAGCACACTAACAAACAAAGAAACCTACAACAATTTTTTTACAAGCATGATAGTTTTCAAATGTATGTAATGCAATGCTCAACTTAAATCAAACAAGATTCAATTTTTGATAAGCAAATGATCCATTTTAAAGAACTAACAATTTATGGACTAAGTACACCAAAACTATACAAACCAACAACTAAAAGTAATTAAAGCACTACTTTGTTTTTGTGGGACAACATTGACATATTTTCTAATGTTTTGGGTTTATCTAAGAAGATAAGTTTTCGCAGCTACGTTTGTCACTATTTTGTCTAGGTTTCCCAAAGATAGCGTTGTGAAATGAAAGTAGCCTTATCCCTGGAAAGGGGTTTTTCTAAATGTTTAGATTTTTTGTATTGTTTTCTACATGTTTTTGTATTTTCCAAGGTCATGTTTTGAAAGCAATGTACAAGAACAATGAAGCGTGGATGCCCCCAGCGTGATGTGGGAATATACAAAGGGTAGAATGCCATGTGCGTATGTGCAGGGAGATGGCAATGGGATTTTCATGCTCAGTGTTAGATAGGCATATACAAAGGTAATGTCCTTCATGCAGATATAAGAGAAAACAAACCAGATCATGGCAAGGCAAAGGTGATCCTAGTAGGGTTCCTAGACCTAGCAGAGAAATTTGTATCTAAAGAAGTGGTAATGATTACCCGCCCTTCCGTAAGAGTAACTTGAGTCAGTGAATACTCCTTGAGTGCCAAAAACTATTTTTCACTTAAATACCTACCCCTTATGCCATAATTGCGTGGTTTTCACCTGCACGAGGACAACTGTTTTTCTTTATTATTTTCTAATTTGTCCATTTTTTTGCTTGTTTTTTATTTGTTTTCCAAGTTTTAGTTTTTTTAATTAGTTGATATTCCCATCATGCCTAAGCATAGAACCAATTTAAGTACACGGAATTCATGGGTTCCGAAAGCTCTTCACCATCTGAATATGCAAGTTTGTAGGCCCCTGATCCATATTTTGCAATTACAACATAAGGACCTAACAAGTTAGCCTCGAACTTTCCTTTCTTTTCTTTGTCTTTTACAATATTCTTCTAATTTTCTTTGAGGAATAGATCCCCCAAATCAAATTCCCGATGATTGATGTGTTTATTATATCCTCTGGACACTCTTTTCTGATAAAATTTTAGGTGATTGAATGCTCTGATACGCTTTTCATCTAATAGTTCTAACTCTGCTAGGAAAGCAACTCGTAGTCTTCATCTTTATCAAGATAGTCCACGAGAGATATTATCGGGAGGAAGCTCCACTTCTAGAGGTATGATGGCTTCGATGCATGTATGCCATAGACAAGTGAATAGGGGTCGCACCAATAGGAGTGCGGATGGAAGTATGATAGGCCCAGAGGGCGGGATGTATCTGTAGATGCTAGTTATGGCTAGTTTTACTGACCATTTTCTCCATAATCAACATAAGAGTTTTATTGGTGGCTTACGCTTTCTATTACCTTAAGGGTAATAAGGGGTAGACCACTTAAGTTGGATATGGAAGAAATTGACACAATGTTTTAACCATTTTATTTTTAAAGATTTACCATTATCGGTGAAAATGGCGGAGGATCCCATAACAACATATGAGATGGTTCATGATGAATTTTGAAATCATGCACTAGTGACACGAGATAAAAGGAACCGACTCTACCCATTTGGTAAAGTATTCATGGTGGTGATGATATGAGTGTGACTATCGATGAAGAAGGATGGAGCTTCCCTATGAGATCCAAGCCACATTTAGTGAATGTCCAGGGGTTACATAGGATGTAAGGATTGCGCCGGTGCATGTATTAAATTCCCATAATTATGGCATAGTTCACACTTCTTTATGAAATTTCAACAATCAGATTTCATGGTAGGCAAATAATAGCCTACTCTCAATAGATTCTTAGCTAAGACCATGCCACTAGTATGTGCTCCGCAAATACCACTATGTACTTCCTTAATTACGTGGATAGAATCAACGACATCCAAACAACAAAGCAGATTCTGTCATAGCCATGATGATAAAGGGTGCCTCCCAGGAGGGTATAATGGGCTATGCAGGTGAATAAGGGCTTTCTTTTGAAATGGGTGATGTCAGGGGGAAAGGTTCCATCTTGTAGGTATTGGAAGATGGGGTCATACCAAGGGGATAAAGGACCAACAACTTCACATGCCAAACATGACTCCGGCATATCATATGCAGGTACTTGTAGATGTTCCATGAAGAAAGGAATTTTGCTTTCTTTAGGTGCTATGCACAAGAGAGACCCAATAGTAGCCATAGCATCCATGCGGATCTATTATGCAACCTTGGTTTTTGTTCAAATATGACTTGTGTGAAATATTCCTTCAAAGTTTCAACCATCTTCTTATATGGAATAAGCTTCTCATCTTTAACCTTATACTCATCATTAACCTACTTTATGATAAGTTGAGAGTCCCCAATGACTCGTAGTTATCTGATATTCCATGTAATAGCTAGCCTAAGGCCGGCAATGAGTGCTTCATACTCTGCAATGTTATTTGTACATGGGAATCCCAACCGGAATGCTCATGGTATGACATCGCCATTTGGAGTGATGAGGACCACTCCTGCTCCAGATCCATGGAAGGTAAAAGACCCATCGAAGTGAACCTACCACTCTACGAGACTCTTCAATATACATGATGGATGCATCTAGTAAATCTAAGCATAAAGGTTCCATTCCTGGGAGAGGAGCTTCTGCCAACTGATCGGCTAGTACCTGTCCTTTTAAAGACTTCTAATTTACAAACTCAATGTCAAACTCACTCAAGAGAATGATCCAATTAGCCATTTGGCCTGTGAGGGTGGGTTTGGATAAAAGGTACTTGAGAGGGTCGAATTTGGATATGAGCTTGGTCTTATTATTCAAGAGATAATGGCGAAGCTTTTGAAATGTGAATACAACCGCTAAATGGCTTTTCTATTTGGGGATAATTCAGCTCATATGCGATCAAGGTGCAACTAAGATAGTAAACTACTCTCTCTTTATGGGCTAAGTCATATTGGGCAAGTAATGCACTAATGGAAAACTGGGTAGTGGAAATGTATAAGAGGAGAGGTTCACCGGGGTAGGTGGCATTAGTACAGGTGGGTTGGATAAGTATTGCTTGAGTAACGAAAAGGCCTTTTGACAATCAAGTCCCCAATTGAATGTGACATCTTTCTTGAGAAAATGAGTAAAGGGGTGACACTTATCTGCAAGTTGGGAGATAAAGTGATGGATTGCCTAAATATTTCCTTGTAGACTCCTTAGTTGCTTGAGAGTGGTAGGTGGTGGCATTTATGTGATAGTTGTAACCTTTGCAGGATCCACTTCAATCCCTCTTTGTGAGACAATGAACCCTAGGAGTTTTCCTGATAAGACACCGAAGACACATTTCTTAGGGTTCAGGTGAACCTTATAGTCTCTTAGATGCTAAAAGATATGCCTCAACACTTCAGGGTGTTCTTTTCTACTCTTAGATTTTGCTAGGATATCATCGACATAATCCTCCATGATGTCACTTATCATATCATGGAAGATAAATCATGGCAACTCTACTGATAAGTAGGCCTAGCATTTAAGCTCAAGGGCATGACTTTGTCACGAGAATGTTCCCCGAAGGGTGATGAATGTTGTCTTATGTTGATCTTCCTCCACAATTCATATCTAGTTATAACCTAAAAACCATCCGTCAAGGACAACATTTCATAGCTAGGTATTGAATCAACTATCATGTCGATGTTAGGTAGGGGAAAATCATCTTTAGGACATGCTTTGTTGATGTCACGAGAAATCCATGCAGATCCTTATCCCAACATGTTTTTTCTGTACTGGGACTATGTTAGAGATCCATTCTAAATAGTCAATAGGTTTTATGAAATCCACAACTAACAACTTTTCTAATTCTTCTTTGACCAAGAGCGCCACTTTAGGATGCATATTTCTTAACTTTTGTTTGATCGGTTTGGCCTTTGAGTGCACAATGAGGTTGTGCAAAACTAGATTAGGGTCTAAACTCAGCATATCTGCATATGTCTACATATTCTTTTAAGAGTCATACAAAGGAATTTTGTTCTGAGTGAGAGCAAAGCTCCCAACTTAACCATTCAGGTTGCTCCCATGAGCTAATGTTAACGTTGATTGTTTCCTCAATAAGCATTTTAGAAGCATCCTCTATCCATGTAGGATCAGGGGGAAGAGTAAAATCAACCTCTTGTGGTAATTCATGATCATCTTTAAATGGATAAATCACTTCATATTTATACAATTCATTTTTTTGTCTATGAGCTCACCAAAGAGTTTGTCACTATGGGATTTCAATTGAGCCTTCTTGCTCGGTTTCTCAGAGGTAGGTATACCTTTAGTTATAACCTTTTTATTCAACCTTCTACATGTCTCTCGCTTCCTCCCAAAATAGGCACAAGCATCTAGTTGAATCTTAAATCCTTTCTTATGGTCCTGTCGACACTAAAATTTTCCTCCATAATTTCTATTTCATTAATGTATGTATTAGGAATAGGATGTTGTTAAGTATAATTAGTAGTAGCATCTAATAGAAGATAACAGTGCCATCAGTATGGTGCCGCCAATAATGTGGAGTATAGTAATAGTCAAAGTACAATAGGAATGTTGTAAAAGTAAATATTTGTAAGTAAGTGGTCCCAGGTAATGTTAAAATGTCAAAGTTTGGGTAATTAGATAAGTAGGGTCTACATGATTAGGAATTAGAAATATTATATTGGTAATAAGGACAAGGAGTGAGGTCATAAATATTTTGTGTATTTTATTTGTAAAAAGTCTAAAAATGTGGAACCCATGTAAAATGATAAGGTTTATCTTATCTTAAAAGATAAGCTTACATGTACAGATAAGAGTTAAGGTATGGAATATGATTCGTCAGAGTGGATTTCTTATCCTATCTTAGAGATAAGATGGATAAGCCTGGAAGTTCTATAAATAGAGAAGACACCCCCCTCATTTAGCATAGAAGGAAGTAGTGAGCAATATTGTAGGAAGTGTGCGAAGGAAGCCATCGGTTTAAAGGTGTGTTGAAGAAGCCATTAAGAGGTGTAATTGTAAAGTTTCTCCCATAGTCTTGGTGAAAGGCGAGTGAAGTCAATAACACTTGAAGTACCTCATGGGTGAGATTGTAACAATTTCATGTTAATATTATAATTTACTTTGATATTTCAGATTTGTCATCATTTCGTCTTATCTTAGTCGATGGTATTCTTGTGTTATGTTGTTTTGTTTCCAGTTACATCCACCAAACTAAAGGTGTGCATTATTAAATAATCATAGCACGAGGAGTTCTGGTGAAGAATTATCATAGTGCCGGATTGGTGATGACATTTTGGTTCCGTTGCGGGACCATTCCTCGTTGGTGGATTTTACGGAGAGATATTCCCACTTATTCAAAAATCAATTAGAGGGGTAACCTTGTTTTTTTACTTGTGCATAGTAGTTACCATGGTAAAGCCATTTTTGCCATGAATAGTAGTTACCATGGTAAAGTCATTTTTGCTGGGAATAGTATTTACCGCAGTAAAGTCACTTTTTACCGTGAATAGTATTTACCGCAGTAACTTCACTTTTTACCGTGAATAGTGTTTACCACAGTAAAGTCAGTTTTTACCGCAGTAAGTCAAGTTTTACCATAGTTTAATGTGGTCATTTCTATTTTACTGTAGAAAGGTGTAAAGTCACTTTCTAGTATAGTGATTCCAATTATTTGTGCACATAAGTCTTGTTGATTGTACTTGTGGGTTGGTATTTCATGGTGGTTACTTTTGAAAATGGGAAAGATTCTGTTTTTAGCTCAATCTAATGAAGATGCTTCTTCTTTCATTCAAGAGTTTAAACGATCTTGTATTTGTAATGGCCTTATAAGAAGGGAACAATGGACTAAATTTTTTCCTACCTTTTTGGATTGTTCAAACTTAGGTGGTTTTGAAACACTAGGTGATAATGTGAAAAATTCATGGGATTTATTAACTGAAAGTTTCCTTGAAGAATTTGGTGAACAACGAAATATGCGAGATCTCATGATCGAGATCACAAAGCTATCCTAAGGAGAGAAGGAGAAGATAAGGGATTATCATGCTCATGTTCTAGAGCTAAGGAGGAAGCTCGATGCCCAGATCGGACGGAAGGATTAGCGGATGGGTTGATGAATGGCATAGATAATCTCCTCTGTAAGCACTTCATTCATGGGATGAATCCAGAGATCGATAACAAGTGAAGTATGACCACCCGGCTACCATTGAACAAGCAAAGGAGATTGCAAGAAGGAAAGAAGAAAGCATGGAAGAGGAGCCCAAAGAAATTGTTGCTAAAGTAGAGCCTACACCAGCACCTTTGGTCCAGAATCCACAACCACTCCCGGTGAGCACAAATATTTCTCCTAGTACATCTACTGAGTATGAAGATATGCTCAAAAAGATGGGTCGAGGTTAACTATTAATCTTCTTCAGGAAAAGAATTTAGTTCTCGGGGGAGGAGATAGAGGTCCAAAAAGAAATATTTTTGAAGTTGTATGTTATGGTTGTTATAAAAAGGGTCATTATAAGTATAATTGTCCAGATAGAGCTTCTACATTTGGTAAATGAGATAATGATAAAGGAAAAGCACCTGTGAATTCTTTTGATGTAGTAGATAAGAGCAGAAATAATGAAGTAAATGTGTTTGTAATAAAAAGAAAGAAAGAAAAAGATAATCAAGATGGAAATGATCCTAAGAAGATGAAAGGAGAAACTAATAAGAAACATAGGAGAAGAAAGTTGGGTGTGCAATATTTTCGATTTCACGGGGCAAGGACCATACTCCATCCTGGAAGATCTGTCCAAAAGGCCTGCAAATATTACATATGGTCAACTCTTGGCTATGTCTTCTGAGAAGAGGTGGGAGCTGCGAAGTGGACTCAATGCTCGACGAAGAAAGGAGGTTGAGGTCCCTGTTTTGGAGGTAGAGGCGAGATCCTATGCTGCACAAGTTGAGGTATTATGTAATGGTATTTCAATTCATGATGTCTTAGTTGATAGAGGTGCTGCAGTTAATGTAATGATCGAGTCTGTAATGAATATGTTGGGTTTAAAAATTGATCACCCTTCAACACTTATGTTAAGGTCATTAAATAAAGGAAAAACTAAACCAGAAGGTGTAGTTTCAAATGTGGCAATATCTGTTATGGGTGTTGTATGTGTGGTAGAATTTCAGGTGATGAAAAATGGTACTGTTGCGTACCCAATGCTGTTGGGAAGACCATGGCTAAGGAGAGTTCATGCAAGAAACTACTGGAATGAAGGTTTCATGACACTTGGATGTAGTAGAGAGAGGGTGAAGATAAACATGATCCCTCGACATCATAAAAGGCGAGAACCTATGGATTCAAGTGATAAAACTGATGATTAGACATCCTCTGATTACTCTAGTACCAGTGAAGTGGACACTGAAGATGAAGAAAGTGAGGTTGATGTTTCAGTCATGGATATCCTTCCAGTCACACCAACTCATGACCCCATAAAATTATCTGAAGAAGAAGTTGATGATTGTCTCCAAAAATAAGATTGGTGATTACGTGATGGAGAGTGAGAAGGAATCCTACCTCCAGCTCTTTTGAAGGTACATACACATATTCACTTTTGATTACAAGGAACTCCGTCAAGTAAGTTGGGTAGAACATTCTATTGAGCTGGTAGATGGTGCTAAGCCTATAAAGCAAATGCCATATAGAATGAATCCTAATTTTTCCAAGACTACATTAAAGAAGAAATAGATAAGTTGCTTGATGCGGGATTCATATTTCTTTGTGGAGAATTGAATGGGTTTCTCTCATTGTGATCTCAATAAAAAATAATGGGAAGCTACGCATTTGGGTTGATTACGGGAAGCTCAATAAGGCAACAAAGAAGGATCATACCCTCTTCCATTTTCGATCAGATCTTGGATGAAGTAGGCGGCCGAGTGCTATAGTTTTGTTTGATGGATATAGTAGCTACAACCAAGTTCGTATAGCAGAGAAATATCAGCTGAAGACCATGTTCACCACTCCTTGGGGAACGTTTTCTTATAGATTTATGCCTTTTGGGTTGTGTAATGCTCCAGCAACATTCCAGCGTTTGATGAATAGGGTGTTCGAACCCTACATTGGGACCTTCATCAGAGTATTTCTAGATGATTTTTACATCTATGGGAGCAAGTTGGACCACCTGCACTAGATGGAGATAGTATTTCAAAGGTTAGATGAAGCACAAGCCTCACTAAACCCTAAAAAGTGTGTCTTTGGATGTTCTAAAGGCATTTTGTTAGGGCATGTTGTATCCAGAGATGGTATTGGTACTGATCCTGATAAAGTTTCAAAAATTAAAGATTTACCATTTCCTATGAATAGAAGTAAGTTGAGATCATTTTTAGGCCATGTGGGTTACTATAGAAGGTTCATCAAGAATTTCTCAAAGATTGCATAGCCACTAACCCAAGTTCTTGAAGAAGGATGTTACTTATGAACCGGAAATAAGGCGCATGAAGCTTTTGGACAACGCTGAAGGAAGCCCAGGTGTCTTCACCTGTTTTGAAGAATCCAGATTGGAGCAAGCCATTCATTGTGTACACTGATGCCTCAGATGCAGCACTAGGAAGTACTTTGAGCCAAAAGGATGAAAATGGGAATGAACATCTAATTTACTTTGGGAGCAGACAAATGAGCAGTGCTGAGGTAAATTATATTGTAACTGAAAAAGAGGCTTTAGCTATCATTTTTGCTATAAAGAAGTTTAGAAATTACTTGCTAGGGAAAAAATTTCTAGTTGTAATAGATCATCAGGCTCTAAAATATATTGTAAATAATCCTAACCCATCAGGGAGGATAGCAAGATGGATAATTTTTCTACAAGAATTTGAATTTGATATTATAGATAGGCCAGGAAAGAAGCATGTCAATGTAGATGCACTCTCTCGAGCCTATGATGGTTTAGGATCATCTTGTGATGATGATGATTTCCTTGATGCAGCCTTGTTATCCCTTGACACAATCCCTAGTGAATACATAGATATTTGGAATTATCTGAATGAATTCAAGTTTCTGATGGTGCCAATGCAAATACTAAGAGAAAGATTACTCAAGCCTGTTGTCCATATTCTATTCTGCATGGAGTATTATTTCAAATAGGACACGATGGACGATAGTACAAGAGGGCAATTGGACGTGATCAAGGGAAGGAACTACTAGAAGAATTCCACAATGGTACATGTGGAGGGAACTTCTCTCGACAACTTACAGTAAGAAGGATCTTGGATGTAGGTTATCACCGCCCATTTTTTAAATATTGTTATAATTATTGTAAGACATGTGATATTTGTCAAACACATGGTAACCGTAAGACTTCATCAACTCCATTATGCCCTATTCTTCCACTTGGTCCCTTTGAAAAGTGGGGAATAGACATTGTAGGTCCACTTCCAACTACCTCATGCCAAAATAATTATATTGTAGTTGCCACAGTTATTTAACCAAGTGGGTTGAAGCTAGGCCATTGAAAACAGACTTCCATGGATGAGGTGGCAAGGTTCATATATGAACGCATTGTCACCCAGATTTGGTTGTCCATTAGAAATTGTAATGCAGATCAAGGAAGCCACTTCATTAATGAGGTAGTAGAAGCCCTAGTCAATAAATTTTCTATTAAGCACGGGAAGGCAACAACATACTGAGGCAAGTACAAATGGACGGAGTGGAGCAGACAAATTTTGTGTTGTGTCAAATTCTAGCAAAAGATGCAGCCTTGCAGGTACATAAGTGGGATAAAAGGATTCATGCAGCATTGTGGGCATATAGGGCAACATCAAAGTCAGCAACAGGATACTCCCCATTTCAGTTGGCCTATGACATTGATCCAGTTCTTCCTATTGAGTTTGATATTCCCACTGTGAGAGTTATGAAAAATGAAAGGATGGATGAAAGTGATTTAGTAAAAGAAAGGTTGGTACATCTTCATTTGCTAGAGGAAATGAGGAAATAGCAAAGGATACAAGCCATAAGAAGAAAATGAAGCGAAGGAATACTTTGATCAAAAGATCCGTTGGTCTCCATTTCATGTGAATGACTTGGTTCTAGTATATGATTCCAGATACAAAAAAAGAAGACAGAAAAATTTCTTCCAAAATGGATGGGGCCCTACAAAATAGCAGCTGTGCATGAAAATGGTATGTACCGACTGGAGGAATTGGATGGCACTCCCATTACGAAATGGGTCAACCACGACAAGTTGAAGATTTTCCAAGCACCAGAATAGTCTACTCCGAGGACGGAGTAGAAGCTAGGAAGGGGGAAGATGTCGACACTAAAATTTTCCTCCATAATTTCTATTTCATTAATGTATGTATTAGGAATAGGATGTTGTTAAGTATAATTAGTAGTAGCGTCTGATAGAAGATAACGGCACCGTCAGTATGGTGCCACCAATAATGTGGAGTACGGTAACAGTCAAAGTACAATAGGAATGTTGTAAAAAGTAAATATTTGTCGTAAGTGGTTCGGTAATGTTAAAATGTCAAAGTTTGGGTAATTAGAGAAGTAGGGTCTACATGATTAGGAATTAGAAATATTATATTGGTAATAAGGACAAGGAGTGAGGTCATAAATATTTTGTGTATTTTATTTGTAAAAAGTCTAAAAATGTGGAACCCATGTAAAATGATAAGGTTTATCTTATCTTAAAAGATAAGCTTACATGTACAGATAAGAGTTAAGGTATGGAATATGATTCGTCGAGTGGATTTCTTATCCTATCTTAGAGATAAGATGGATAGCACGGAAGTTCTATAAATAGAGAGGCCACCCCCTCATTTAGCATAGAAGGAAGTAGTGAGCAATATTGTAGGAAGTGTGCGAATGAAGCCATCGGTTTAAAGGTGTGTTGAAGAAGTCATTAAGAGGTGTAATTGTAAAGTTCTCCCATAGTCTTGGTGAAAGGAAAGTGAAGTCAATAACACTTGAAGTACCTCATGGGTGAGATTGTAACAATTTCATGTTAATATTATAATTTCCTTTGATATTTCAGATTTGTCATCATTACGTCTTATCATAGTCTATGGTATTCTTGTGTTATGTTGTTGTTTTGTTTCCAAATTACATCCACCAAACTAAAGGCTATGCATTAGTAAATAATCATAGCACGAGGAGTTCCTGATGAAGAATTATCATAGTGCCGGATTGGTGATGACAGGTCCCCATCCGGGATAAAGTACCTAAGTCTCATGAACTCATGAATGCTTCATCATTTTCAAAGAAATCCAATGGCATATGAAGTTGTTGATCCCAATCTATAAGCTTAGGATATATAAGGGCTATTGGATATTTATCTAAAAGGATAGATTTGGATAAATTAGGACCAACAAATCTAGGAATAGGTTCGTGGAGGCAAGATCTTTGTAAAGGCTACATTGGGAATCTACGTCACTATCGGAATGAGGTGAAATGTCCTCACTTTCAGAAGAAGTGGTGTTGTTCTCAAAAGGTAGAATGTCATGGGGCCTTATTCCAAGGCCATGTTTATCAATTTTGAAACAAGGGATAGGGATAGGCTCTAACCAGCCTAGTGCATTAACGACACATCCAAACCCGTCATATCCGAAAAACATCATGCAAGTAACTTTGATGTACTTGAGGCACTTGATTGCATGAAGCCATTGTCCCCTCTAGTACTCGATGGTAGGGTCTTCTAACATTTTCTCCTTAGACAAGAGGCCACTATGGAAAAATTTCTCCAAAGGTTTAGGACATTGCTTGTGGGTGCTCTTGAACTGAAAGTAAGGCTTGCCTCTTGTCTTGGGGGATACTGATAGGTCTGATATCAACAGAGCTTGCTCAAGAGTGAATGGCCTACTTGGGCCATATTTTGCTGATGTGGCCTCCCATGAAGCAAATGGATTGACTAGTGAGGGAAAATCCTGATTGAAAGGCGTGAGAGATTCTGAATCCACTCGAGTTCTTCATGGCCTCTGTTTGTAAAGGGACTACAACATCCACAGAAGGACATTCATAAGCTGCACGAGAAAAATTATGCAAAGCCCTACAATGTGTGAAAGGTTCTGGGTCACCCAAAATGGTAACTACCTACCCTTCATGATATAACTTGATGCACTGATGAAACATTGATGGAATAGCTTACATGGCATGGATCCATGGGCATCCCAAGAGCATGTTGTACGGAAGGTCCAAGTCAAGGACATGAAATGTTGTGTCATGACATGTTGGTCCTACCTCCATGGGGACCACTATAGTCCCTGCTGACTCTCTTTCTTCATTGTCATATGCCGTGATTGTGATAGTTTTAGCACCCAGATCTATTTTTGACCAGCTAGCCTACTTTACCAGCTTCAAGGTGCAAATATTCAGACCAGATCCCCCATCTACAAGTACTCTTTTGATCTTGTGACGGTAACCACCACTTCGAGATATAATGGCAAGTTATGCTTTGGGTTATTATGTAGGATTGCAGTATGATCAAAAGTAATATGATCGTTGGTGTCTAAGCGTGCAATCATGGCTTGAAGGTTTTCAAGGATCTATTTCTATGGAAACCCCTGAATTTTGGAAAGTTTTGAACAATATGTTTTTATGGGCCTTTGGAGATCTTCGGAGATCGAAGATAGATATCTTAGCGAGAATTTTTTCTAATTTCTCTATCAAGTTATATTGACTTTCGTTAGGGGTAGGTACGATATTTGGTATGATTAAGTGGGCACGTCTTATCCCGACTACGTAGCTCTTTTCTAAGATCCAAATGGTGTTAATCTATTCATTATATGAGTTAATACATCCAATGAGGGAATCATAAGGACTATCATTTGTAGGGTATACATAGTAGTGTAGCATCCCATAGTCGTTAGAAGTTTGCCCTTGATCTGTTTTCTTTTTCTTTTTATCCACATGGTCAGGAAAAGGTTCCTTGTAAATACCCATTTTTTCATTTGAAATTCTACTGGCCTCCGAGGAGCCTCTACAACAATCTTCCCTTCCTCTATGAGGTCTTGGATATAATGGCGTAACCTCAAACATCTATCTATTTTGTGTCCTTTGACATGGTGGAAGTCGCAATATTCTTTTTCTTTGAACCAAACCAGTTTTGGAGCATCTTTTGGGTAGGGCATTGTTTCCGTTGGATATTATACCATCTTTGCACCATCTAACTACTTTAGGATGGTAGATAAGGATTTTGTCAAAGATGTGAATGTACATTTTGTAGGTGCTTTGGGACAAGGCCCTTGTGA
Organism: Taxus wallichiana var. yunnanensis; assembly: GCA_018340775.1. NCBI lineage: Eukaryota > Viridiplantae > Streptophyta > Pinopsida > Cupressales > Taxaceae > Taxus > Taxus wallichiana. The sequence goes on from CM031242.1 coordinate 1,030,805,298, forward strand.
AAGTTTCAAGAGTGGACTTGTCATACGGCCTGGACTCTCTTGGAGTCTGTAATGCCATCACCAACAACATGTTTATTCTTATTGAAGAATGTAGGTTTGTCTATGTATTTGGCTTCATTTTTGTTTTTAATAACCAGCTTAAGTGTGCCCTTGGCAATAAGCGCTCTCTCAATTTGACTACCTTTCTTTATGACTTCTTTAAATTTTGAGCCACAATGAATTTACATGTGAAAGGCTATTTCCGGGTTCAAGTTAGGGACAAATATACTTACTAACTATTTTTTAGGTAAGGCATAAGGAAAATGACTAGCTAACCCGCGCCATCATTGTAGAAATCTTGGAAATGTCTCATTGGGTTTTTTTGTGTTATATAGATCGTTCATCATGATGTCACTCTCCATATTATAGGAATAATGTCTTAAAAACTTCTGCTAGAGTGGTCCATGTTGTAATGGAGCCCTTAGGTATGCTATAAAACCTTTCCAATCCCACGGTTCCTAGGCTACGAGGAAAAGGTCGTATCAAGAAATTATCGTTATACGTGACCTCTTGGCAAGCCATGTAAAAGTATTTTATATGATCGTGAGGATCACTTTTGCACTTATACTTATCAAACATGGGGACAATGAAATGTTTCAAAAAGGTTGTTATAACATGTCCTTATCAAAGGGGTAAGGACATAATTCTTGATATGAATATTTTTGTTTTGGCCTACATTTCCTTGTTGTAATGTCGTGAGGGTATCTTTCATAGATTTCAATTCATCTTGAATGAGTTGCTCCTTAGTAGGTGATATTGACCTTTGAGCCTGAGTTGCTTTAAAGGTATAGTCTGTATGCGGATAAAATTGAAACTCGTTAATTTTTTTTTTGTCTTTGTCTTTATCTATGTTTCTTTTTGAAGCGCCCAAGTTTGCTAATTTCTGACTCAACTTCAAAATATGTTTTTGGAGGATTTCCTCCTCAATTAGGGGATCCTCTTCTTCATCAAATTTAGGAGGAGGGGAGGTCTTCCACTTAGTTTTTATGTTATGCGAAGCCTTAAAGTGAGGTTTACGTGATGTTTCATCTTCGACAGCGGCCTTATGTTTCCCAAAAGTGGATGCATATCCCACATCGAAAGTATTATCTCTGTCTAAGATGAATCTTCACTCTCCTAAGTTAGGTTCAACAAACTTTGCTTCTTCTTCACGTTCATGTAAAGTTTAACTCCTAACGCCAAGACTCTCACGAGTACTTGATCTTTGTTATAATATAAGAGCTCATCAAATATGTTTAGGTCTAACTATTGTTATTCTCCCAAAGATTCCGACTCTTCTCCACTATGATCGATTCACGTCTCCATATCTTTGAATTGAGAGAAGAGTGGTCCTCAATTATGACCATTGAATGGGAATGTGTCGAAAGGGTTTTCTCCCATATGTTACTCACAAGATTTGGCTACCTTTTTTATGATTTTAGGCATCATTAGCGAGATGCTTTTATGTAGCTAGTGCAACTCCTAAGCCATTTAAGGGGATGTTGGAATTATATCACAGTGTATTGTAGATGTAATTTTATGTAATCGTTTTTACCAAGAAACCTTCATATACACATATTATGTTATGATACACTTAATTTGTTATTTTCCAAACCTATACCCTAAGATAGCGACAAATATGTATCAATATGTAAGCCAAGTTAGAACCCCAACAAGGTCTAAGCACTGACGTGATGTTGTCGCAGTCCCTTGACAAAGTATACTTAAAACTAGTTTGAATACTGATGAAAGTGAAACCTTCTAAAAAATGGAAGTTGTGAATAGATATAGCGTAATAACGTCACTATGATACATTAACCAAGCAAGCAAGGTGTTAGCACCATGGTAACTTTATTATGATATATGTAAAGTGTTATCAACACTTTTCAAGAAGACTAAGATGACGTCGAGTGAAACCAAGTAATAAGTATAACAAGGAGTTTTTAATCGTGTGAGCAGTGTAACTACACAATAAGGGGACTTATATTGTTCCCTCACAAAAAATGAGAATACAATGTAAGTACCGAGATTGTATGTCTAAGATGTGAACAAGACTATTAACTCAAGAAGAGACAAAAGATGAACCAAATACATAACGGTGAAGATGATCTTGAAATCAAGATGAAAGGACTTTTATCAATGATGTGAAAAGTGCACCCACACACTTTAGACATTTAACAACCCAGCCACAAACATGGATGGGTGTAAATGGACAAAAAAGTGATGAGCACTATCTCTGATAAAAATGTGTGATGTATGCACCTTTCTCACCTTGAATAATGGGCGATGAGAATGCAAGGGTATTGATCAAAAGATGGACACAAGCTAAGAAACACTTGGGTAGAGCTTCACCTTGTTTGAAGACAAGAACAAAACTAAGAAAAAGTGGGACATAGCTTAGGTCCATGATGAAAATACACTCAGTTCGAACTCACAAGGGTTCTTTGCCTTGTTTTGAAAAACAAGGTTTAGATTCCAAATGAACCATCACTTTGTGATGGTTTGACGTAACAAGGACTATTAAAGTGGGCTCCTTGACAAAATGGATTTTCTAACAAGTTCTCTCAACTAGGTGTTATAGTATTGTCTAAGAGCGAGGTGCGATTTAACCAAAAAGTCACAATGAATAGTTTGGGAGTATCTCATCTTTATCCCCTTTCAAGTACAGTGGGCAATGAATGCATCCATCATGTACTTCTACTAAGGTTGTGATACAGACAACTTGTAACTCTAACTCACAAGGCGTACTAGTCAAGTGGGTAAGTGGAGTGCTTCTTGTTTCATCCACAAGGTTACACATCGGTGGACTACTTTAGGGTTCTTGGTACCACCCCCATTATTATAGCTTAAGGCATTATGCCAAAGGGGTTATGTTCCAATTGAGTGGATAGGGACATACCCTTTTCCAAAACCTACAATATAATGTTTTGAATATGGTGTGTTTTTTTATCTTGCTTAGCTTAATGTGGTTTTAAGTAGCACACCATTTGGCAACCTGTAAGAACACATGTATTAGAAGGTTTTGTGTTTTGTCTTAGCTCCTCCTTCCTTTGACAATCGTTAGGTCCTATAGACAACAAGTTTCAGTAATTTTCTGATCTGTAGGTTGATGTTTTTAAGAAAGAGAGTTTTTCACTTTGCTTTTGATTCCTAAGATCGCCAAAAGGTGTGAAGGAAGAGCATACACAACGTGAAAAATTCCACTGAAATCACATGAAATTTTTACTCCAACCTTTATAAAACAAGTGTTTTTTGAACAATTTATATGTGTTTTGTATTGGTGTTTTTGATCTCCAAGATCATCTTGGAAGACGTGAGGAGAGAGCATACAAATTGAAAAGTTTCAAGAAGGAACCTTATTTTCAATTATTTAGTCTTAAAAACCTGCAGTGATGGCTTCAAAAAAGTTTTTGCAGACTATAAAAATCTAATTTGTTAACACATACACCTACGCGCCTATATTGACATCAGCACTCCCCAACCGACTGAGATATGCGCCCCACCTGATGGGTACACCTATAGTCAAAAAATTAATAAAACTCAAAGAAGTAAACATAGATGCTCACAATATGACAGAGACGCGCCTATATTGACATGGACACTCAGGTTACGACGTGTATGCGCCTAAGCCTAAATAGAAAACTACAAAAATTTCTACATAGTTGGATCTTTTACACCTGCAAGTCTAGAGATACGTATATGCACCCCATATGATGGAGAAACATGGATGTCTATGTATGGGTTATTTATGATATTTTACTCAGTCAGGGCATTTATGCTTGCGCGTCTTGAGAGACGTATACGCGCTCTAGATGACAGGTATACATGTGTGTCTTTGTAGCATTTTAGTTTACAAATTATGGGGACCTTCTCGATAGGTTATGCACCATATATGACGAGTATGTTGGGGTTTCGATGTGTACGTGTCCCTTTCTCGGACACCTACGCACACCTTGTGAAAAACCTGCAAAAAACACGGATTTTCAAATTTTCAAGAGCAAACAGGTTATTTGTTAGTCAAAGTATCCTATTTCTATATCAAACCCACAAAATTCATATAAATGATGGTCATTTACCTAGGGTTAGAAATAAAAATGAGGAAATAACAAGTGATTTAAGCAAAAAAACTTTGAAAAACCTAAAAGACCCCATTAAAGGAGGGTGGACATATGTGTCCCACCAGGCGTGCCAAATGTGTTCAATGAAAAGTTGTAAAAGCCATTGATTTTGGGTAAGAATCTCTAAAGAAACCCCAAAGGCTTTTAACAATATGATCAATGGACCATGTGATAAGAAATGAGCAAGGTTTCCTTCTTTGCATACTTTAATTTGAAATAAACATGGAAACTAAGCAAATGAAGTTAATCTCTATTCTTTAAAAGCTTGAAATAATGAACCTAAGAGGATCTAAGCATTCAGTTTATGTATTAAGAGAAAGATGTCTCCCCATTAATGGCTTGAGGACAATGGATCTTCCATTTTATCTATGTCAATGCTATGAAATACAAGATTAAATGCTTTTAGCTCAAATGAAAGAAGAAGAAATACAAACTAAAGCCTAATCAAATTGTTATAATTTGTGCTAGAAGAAGAGAAGATTCTTAGGAAATGAGGGAGAGGGTACAGCCCTATTTATAGTTTTTGGTTTTGAAGAAAAGTGATATTTGGGTGCATGTGGGACAAAGGCTAAAGTCCAAAAGCACTTTAGCAAGTCAAAGTGTGATTTGACTATGTTTAGAGGGTAATTAACCTAGATTAGACTAATTAATCTCTTTTAGAGAGTAATTAAGGTTCTAGAAAGGGTTATGAAAGGCTTAATCAATCCAATGAAGTGGATTGATCTTCTTGAGAGATAATAGAGGTGAGCCAGAAGAGAATAAGAAGATAATGTAGTTAGAACGCAGGCTATAACTTCCTATTTAAATGGTTTGTAAGAGGAAAAATGACCAAAAAGGTGTCATGAGAGGGGATTTAGATAGGTCTAACTGGCAGTGTTCCGTCAATTTGCAAAAGGAAGAAGCATTAGTGCACCATTAGAAATAATAGTGTATTGAGCAAACTACAGGTGTCTACACAAGGCAAGGAAAATTTCCCCACCATGTTCAAAAACATAGTTATGTTCCCTCTCCACAATCACCTTCTCAAGTCCATATGTGTGTTCCTAGCCCTAGATACCTTCTTATTGGGTCGGGAACATTTGGTATGCTCCTTTATTATTCATACAAATACCCATCACAGGGACCAATCGGAAGTGCATTTTCAAATTCCATTCCAACCGGAAATGTGATGTTCCCTAGTTTCACCCCTATCAATCTGTATCAAAACAATGTTCCCCTTATCTTGATGTGTATTCTAAATAATCCAAAGGATATATGTTTTCTTATCCTGGTCTATACGCTCATCAAAAAGGGGTTCCTTATGCCCCAACCAATGCCTATGTTGTGTCATACCGAGCTCTAGTTCCTCCACTTCCTCCCCATCAAGGATCATCAATGGTTGAGTTATATCAGTAGGAACATATTGTAAGTATCTCAAGTAGCCTCTTGACTTCACCATATGGAGTGTAATGCTCCCAGAATATTTCTAGATCTTCTAAAATTTTAATGAGATAACCCTTTCTAGTATTCATGGAAACCATAACTACAGGTCGAGATCGATTGTGATGATGATGACAGAACACAAAATCAACGGCCTAAAACCATTGCAACTTTCAAAGAAAACTCAACCAAAGTTGATGCCAATGACAAAGCATATAAAAGGGGTGAGTCATCGTGCAAAGGGGACCAACCCCATGATTACAACAAAATCATTTCCTTGTGAACTTTCTAAGGTCTTAAAATATATGTTCTAATAATCAAAAGGGACCGACCAAATCATGCCAACTATGATCACCGAAAAAGTGAATTTTAACCAAATATTATCCAATATGAAAAATATGACTAGTATGTCTTGCAATATTAATCAAAGGTGGTAGACCTTATAATTTTCTAAGTCCACAAGGTGGCTAAACCAAATAGAGATCATTGATCAAGTGCAAGGGTGGCCCCACATATTACAAAATAAAAGTCAGCATGTGCACATGGAGAAGTGGTCCCTATAGTAGATGATTTATTTTCGTATTGTAAACAATGTAATTAATTTTTCTCACTCACATGGAGTTGATATTTTGCATGCTTCACAAAAGGAAAAAACATAGAAGGAGACAAAAGTTACATGCACAAGGAAAGAAACTTGTCCAACAAGTAATGTTTATTATAAGCAAAATATTCACCCTTGTTTTCTTAAACATAGAATAATCAACTTCAGTTTGACAGTATTGTAATCAAGGCTATTAATGCATAATTGTAATTGCATGCTCTATTTTTACTCCTTTATCTATTATTAAGTAAAGGATAAAAATAAGATGCATGGGTGAGTACAAGCCTTAGGCTATTTTTAGGAAGGGTGGGTAAATTAATTTTGCTATATATTGTGTGCCTTTGCAAAGCACAAGAGGAGGAGGAATTTTTGGATATAGGAGTACTGAAGCAATTTTTGCTAGTTTTGCCTTCTGAGTGTGAAGTATTTTCTACCTTACCAATTATTTGTAGTCTTGTGTATGTTTCTATTAGTCTTGTGAATGAAAATTCCCTGATTAATCATCTTACCCTATTGCAAACTTAGTAATTTTTGCATGATATTAATGTGCATGTTTAACTTAGCAGTATTGTTGTGATAATCTCCCTCAATACCTCAAAGTGTTTTGCCCTTGATATTCTGCAGAAGAATTGTTGGTTTGTGCATCAAAAATCCTTTCACATATCAATTGTGCATATACTCAGTCAAAGCCCTCATACAAATTTGGTGTATCACCTTAGTTTTAATTACTTTACAGTCATCTTTTACCCTTTAAACCCCAAAAATCAATTTTGGATACATCAATAAGGAATCGGCCTTGATACTGGAGACTCACCTCAAAATAGGTATACCCACATACCTGAGGTGTTTCCATTGTATCTATGAAAGAGAGAGATCAAATTCTGCAAGCTTAGAAAACCTATAGCCATCTCTCTACAGGGTGCACTTTCGAGAGATAATAATTTTTAGCACGCTTGATGGGACCATGAATCAAATATGCATGCAAGTTACGACAAATCCACAACATATTTATAGCATTTTCAAAATTCAATTTTGGGAGCAAGATGGAGCAATTTATTCTAAGGATTTTAAGATATTTTGTGACTTCGTAAATTTGACTTTGTTAAGTTACTACGGGTTTGAAGGTAAGCTCCATACCCTCACCATTTGATGAAATCACCCACATGATGGTTCGTTACATCTCTTTGGAGGGGAGATATGTCATAGTGCCCACAAAACATCTAGTGTTCCTCAACCATTTCCATAAGAATATCATAGTATGTTTCCCACATTACCTTCTAAGCTCTCTCGAATGCTCCATTCTGGAGTTTCAGAAACATACCCGTGCGGTCCCCCTACATCAAGGTCTAATTTTCTTGTTGCACAAGCTTTGTGTCTCAAAGTTTCCCAGCCTCCCTTCTTCCCCCAGCTCTACTCCATTGCATCCCACCACTAATACCCCCACTCACACCCCCATCCCTTCCATCACGGATCCCACCCCCATCACCTCTACCATGACCAAACCTAAAAATAGGTCTCAAAAGACACCTAAGCTGGATATCCCTGTTTCGGGGAGAATTCTTCATAGCACTCAGAATTGGATGATGTTCAAAACCTCCTTCATATTAGTAGAGCAGGTCATCAAGTGGCATCACACACATAGAGTACTACCCAAATGCTGGAAGCCTTAGAAAAAGATATGTTCAGTCTGAAATAAGAAGTACAAAACTTGACTAAGCAAAAAGGTAAAAGGAAGAGGGAGGAGGATTTTGATCTTGAAAATACACAAATTGAGGACATCTATAAAAATTTAAACTCCCTGGACAACCGTCTAGGGAAAGCTAAGGATCGTCATGATCACAACATGGCAATTTTTAATGCAATTGGTGACTTCCTTGAACAACATGTACGCAGTGTCTCTGTTCTTAGTGAGATCCTAAAAACTCTATGGGGTATGGATAAAGAAAGAAGTCAAACCATTAAAAATTTGGATGCTAAGGACCCCACTCACATGATGGCATTGACCTTGTTTACCTCTTTGTAAATTGTCAAATCCAAAATCAACAGAGCCACCAAGAAGTAAAGATGTTCTTCGTTGCAGATGTTGACTTCCATTACGTTTTTTGCTATTTTTTGTTGTTTTTTGGCTACTTTGTTGTAGCGTACGCTCTATTTTGCTATTTAGATGTAACTATTTTTGGTTACCTGTGGATTCAATGCCTATTTTGGATTCTGATCCTTTTGTTTTGTGGAGCTTCTTAGTATATTATCTAGCTTTTAGGCCATCGATGTAAACAGGGTATAGTCCCTTCAAAACTATTTACCAATAATAAAAACAAAAGTTTATTTCAAACCAGTATTGGAACACGTTCCATGCCTAAAGTGACTACAAGATCATCGGTAAGAGGAATTCCTCCTGATTTTTTTTCTTTACCGTTGAATTTTGCTAGAAGGAGAAGAGTTGGTAATACTTTATAATAGACCTGGTTTTGACAACCCTCCTCCTGATATCCCTTCACATCATATCAATTTCTCTATTAACATCCCAATTTTTCAAATGGCTATTCAACCTCTAAGGAATTTTGTGACCTTTACTAATGGCAGCCCATTAGTAATCCTAGTTTACCATGACATCCCTAATGCTGCCATGAAAAATTTGCCATCATTCATGGGTGAAAATCAGGTTACACCTATTGAACATATCAAAGATGTTGCAGCCATATATGTAGTCCATAATATTACTCATGAAGATGTAGCTTTAAGACTTTTAGCTGCATCTTTTAAAGGGAAAGCCTTGCAATGGTATAGAAACCTAGAAATTGGAAGCATAAGAACTTGGGATGACTTAGGTGAAAAATTGTTGAAATAGTTCCAGGATAATTTAGATCATTTGTCCCTCATTGAACAATTGTCTACTATTAAAAGAGCCCCTCATGAGTACATGTCCAACTTCAATATCTATTTTGATAGGACTTGGGAAATAATCCTAGCAAGTGTTAAGCCCCAAGCTGACCACGCTTTTCTTTATTACCTTAGAGCATTGAATAGTGATATTTCAACTATGATTCAATCTATGGGAGGTAATACTCTTCTAGATGGTTATGATATTGCTATAAAATTGGCACCAAGGCCTTCAATACCTTTTTTGGTAGATCTAGCACATATTCCTCAGCCTATTACAATCATAGAACTTGTTGTTATAGCCCCATTAGATGATGTATTTAAAACTTTGCAGACTATGGGGAATAATTTGACTTCAATTGAAAATAGAATTGCATTACCTAGGAGACCCTATCGGTCTCCTTATCAGAAAAATCAATAGAATCAACAAAATAGGTAGCCTTATCAACAAAATCAAAATTATAGGTAACCTTACCAAAGAAAGGCAGTTTGACCCAAAGGCTCTAGTTCATCTAATGCTTTAGTCCCAGTTAATATGGCTATAGAAGAGTGGTGTTGACCTTGTAATTAACCTCATTCAGCTTTAAGTTGCCCAAATGATTTTTACATCTGAATCTTGTTTTACACCTCAATCAAACATTTTTCATGAATCAAATTGAGGGTGAGCATCAAGAAACTCATGTTCAAAAGCACCTGAATAGAATTTAGTCAGTTTCAATGAGGAGGATTTCATTGCAGTCACTACTAGGTCTCAAGGAAAATATGTTGAAAGTCAAAAACAATAAAATAGGCCTACTCACATCATTGATAAGACATCATCTACAGTCCCAAAGTCAACCAACTATCCTCTTGTTCCTCAAAAAACAACAAGTGTTCCAGTTGATAAAGGACATCAAAAATTTTTACAACCTAATCCAAGAAGACTATTTATACCTCAGATATCCAAGGCAGCTGAAGCAGAATCAATTTTCACTAAGGCCTACTCTAAGATAGTTAAATCTGTCTCTAAAATTGTTGCTTCTTTTAACATTGTTGATGTAATGAAAAAGCATAACATTAACATCTCAATGTGGGACACTCTTAGTATTCTTGGACAATAAGATTTACTTTCTCATGAACTAGCTAAGCTATAGATTTCTTCAAATACAACAGAAAAGAAATTGAGAAGGCATACATGGTCCTTGGAATGTGTGAACAAGACCGCATTAAAGAAGTTAAGTGGATGGTTTATAAAGTTCTAAATGCTCATGACATCAAGAAACCACCACCATTTTATTTATCACTGATTATTAGAGAACATCTAGTTCATAATTACATGGTGGACAGTGGCACAAGTTGCATGCGGTTATGCCAAAAGCAATTGCAGAAAAATTGGCCTAAAGTATGAGCCTACAGAAAGGAGTGTCTTACATCTTGATAGAACTGCAACTAATACAATTGGTGTAATCAAAAATTTAGAGGTGACGTTACATGCTTGCCCAAATGTTTCTATTCTGCAAGATGTAACTGTTGTATATTTGCCTCCATACTTTGCTTTATGCTTATTTAGAGACTTCACAAAAAAAATAGGAGGTTATCTCTCTTCATATGGGTCCTTATTTTTTACTACTCATTATAGCACCAAAGTTACTATTAATTCATGGCCATTGGCCATATTTCATATTGAGACTCACTCTCCAAATGTGGTGGCTAATTATTCATCCTTAGATCAGTCTGACTTTGATGAGGTAGCTCTGGTTTTAGTATTAGATGGTGTTTCTAACATGTTTATGGATGAAAAGACATTAGAAGAACATGATCATGATCCTTTTAAGGAAGTTGAAGAACACATGTTTGGTGTGTATTGTATGCATGAAGAAAATACAACACCTCCCTTGCTTTCTAAAATAGAAGATTCAAGCGAAAGGGATTTGGAAGCTTCATTTCGATGGAGCTAAGAACAAGAAGGGATAGGGAGGATGTTTGATGCTCACTTCCCCAACGAATGAAAGGTATTTCTCAGCTTTGAGTCTCCAATTTTCATGCACTTGTAATGTATTTGATTACAAAGCTTTAATTCATGGCTTGCTTTGGGCCAAAAAGAGAGGTATCAACATGCTACATAATTTTGGTGACTCTAAGTTGGTTATCAATCAAGTAAGAAATTTCAATGTTTCTAAGAATCCATTAATGAAGTCTTCTAGACATAGAGTTTCAAACTTAATGGAAGATTTCGATGTTATTAACATTCAGTCTATTCCTAGAATTGAAAATAAGCATGCAGCACAGACTTGCAGTAGTTGGGGCTAGTTTTGAAGTGTTGGAACAAATTTAAAATAGTAAAATCTAGCCTCATATAAAGCTAATTGTCAGATCCTCAATACCTGATAATGATTCAAATTGGTAAGTTTTTGAAAGTGATGATCAAATCTACAAGTTTTTTCAACGAAGAAGATGAGTTTTACGTAGTTAATCAAGATAAATTACAACACTTATATGGTGACTAGATTGTTCAGTTGAAGAAAAATAAACTTCCTCAAGGTCTTGGTCACATTAGAAGACATCTTCAGAACTGATGATCAGTTAAGAAAAGTCAATACTAAAATGTCAACCCACGCTGATAATTATGAAGAGATCTCGATTAATGAAGGGAAAAAGCTATTTCTTGGAAAGGTATGTTCCTTAACTGAAAAATAGTCATTTATTAATCTTTGCAAGGAATTTAAAGATGTTTTCGCTTGGAAATACCAAGACCTGAAAGGATTTGATCCGAGTTTAACACATCATATAATCGAGTTGCAGCCAAATTCTAAACTTGTTAGACAGAAACATAGGCTTGTAAATCCCAAAATAGAGCCTCTGATGAGGAAATAATTATATAAGTTGATTGAATCCGGTATTATATTTCAAGTTAAGCATTTAAGTTAGGTAGCCAATCTTGTTCCTATTAGGAAGAAGAATGGTGAAATCAAACTATGTGTAGATTTCAGAGATCTTAATAAGGCTTCATTAAAAGATCATTACCCACTCCTAAATATGGATCAGATTTTGAGAACAATCATAGGTTCAGATAGACTATCTCTTCTAGATGGTTACAACGGATATAATTAGATTTTAGTCCGGGAAGAAGATAGATATAAAACAACCTTTACCACCAAGTGGGGTACTTATGCTTACAAAAGGATGCCTTTTGGTCTTTCAAATGCTAGTGCAACGTTTCAACGTGTAATAAACATGGATTTCTGAGCTTGTTAAATAAATGCATTCTTGTTTATTTGGATGACATTACCATGTTCTCAAAAATTCAGAAGAACACCTGATACATATAAGGTAGACCTTTCAGTTATGTAGACAATTTGGGATATCTTTGAATCCACTTAAGTCTATCTTTTTAGTACATCAGGGTAAATTACTTGGTCATATTGTTTCCACGCAAGGATTAACAATTGATCTATTCAGATCAAAGCCATATGATAGCTATCATTGCCTCATCATAAGAAGGCATTATAGAGTTTTCTAGGAAAAATCAACTTTGTTAGAAGATTTTTTCTAGATTTTTCAGCATTGGTTAAACCACTCATAGGTATGCTAAATAAAGAGAAAACATTCTCTTGGACTAGTAAAGGGAGAGAAGGTTTTGAAGCAATCAAAACAGCTATCTCTCAGGCTCCTACTCTTGCAAATCCAAATTTTGATAAAGATTTTACAATGTATGCACTTGCAGGAGCTAAAACAATCTTAGCTATTCTAACTCAAGTTCATGATGAGAATATTGAGTAGCCAATTACTTTATTTGGTCAAAGCTTACATGATTATGAAACAAGGTACACATTCCTTGAAAAATAAGTACTTTTAGTAGTCAAAGGACTAAAGAATTTCAAGTACATGCTTTCAACAATAAAATCCAAGTTCTTATTTATCATCCAAGTGTGAAAGCATTCTTATTAAATAAAGAATTGAACGAGAAAAGAGGAAACTAGAAAACGAAGGTTATGGAATATGATGTTGATATCCGGGTTGCTAAGATAGTTCGAGGGAAAGGCTTATGTGAACATCTAATTGCTGATATGGAAAAATAACAAGCTACAAAACCAAATGATTCAAAACAGCAAGCTGAAATTACGTATCAACAATAAAAATCATGGTTCAACCAGAAATTAGTAGCCTAAGCTCACTTGCAAGATTCAGGAATCAAGATGGATGACTAATTTGGTTAATTATCTACAACATGGTACCTATCGGAAGGTATGAAAGAGAATAAACGAAGGTATTTCATATTACAAGTTGTACCTTATATTTTAATTGATAATGTGTTGTTCAAAAGAGATATAAATGGAATCTTGTTACAGTGTGTTGACTATGATAGAATTCAGAAAATATTGGTAGAATTCCATGAAGGACCCACAGGAGGTCATTTTTCAACACGCACTACGGCTCTAAAAATTATGAAAGCTGGTTACTATTGGCCTAGCATATTCCAATACTATTTTGAATGGATTAGAAAGTGTAAAAAATGTGTTTTCTTTGTTGGAAAAGAACATTTAGCTTCGCTGCCCTTGCAGCCTATCTCAGGTTGATCGCCTTTTTTATGCGGTGGGGTCTTTCTTTTATTGGCATGATAAACCCACCTTCATCGTAGGGACATAAGTGGATCTTAAGCTGATGCAGTTACTTCACATGATGGACTAAAGAAATAGCCTTGAAGGATGTTAATGAAGCTTCGATACTATCCTTTTATGAAGGAATAGTCTACAGATTTGGTGTTCCAACAACTATCATATCAGATAATGCTTTATCATTCCTTGGTGCAAAGATAACAGATTGGGCTGTCAAACATGGAATTTACTTAAGTTCTTCATCTAATTATTATCCACAAGGTAATGGCTTAGCTAAAAGTACTAACAATAATCTATTAAGGATCATTAGAAGAACACTCAAAGATAATCAAAGAGCTTGGCATCTGATGTTAAATTTAGCACTTCGGGTTGATAGGGTGACTCTTAAAAGATCGATTAGGCGAGTTCACCATACAAACTTGTGTACGAGAAGGAAGCAAGAATGCCTATTTTAATTGATTTACCTACATTTGATTTCCTACATCAAATGGAGATATTTGAGAATGAACCATTATAGGTTCATTATGTAGAGTTAATCAATTACAAGAGCTAAGAGATAAAGCCCTTTTGAATATGGAAAAGAATTAGAAACAAATGAAGAAGACTTTTGAGAAGAAATCTAAATTCGTAGTCTTTAATGAAGGAAATATTGTGTTAAAGTGGGATGATAATCATGTAAAGCCGAGAAGACACATGAAATTTGATACGATATGGAGTGGCTCTTACATGATTTCAGCTTGTAAAGAACACAATTCTTTTCCAAAGATTCAAGCTAAATGGAGAGGAACTTCTCATTCCTGTGAATGGTATGTTTCTTAAAACTGTTATTAAAAATCTTATAGTGATTGTTAGAGTAGAATTTCCCTTCAATAAGTGCAGTCCTTCACATTAAATTATTTTTCAATTCAATAAGTGCATTCATGCATGTGATCTAGTTTATCAGATCCTTTCCTAGTTTTAGTTCCATTTTGGAAGGGTTAGACCTTTCGGAAAGGCAATTTTGGTTACATGTTTAGACTCCATGCCTAATGGACAAGAGCAAGGCACTGATCTATAAGCTAGCAGGTAGATTTCCCCATAAGATCACTAGAAATGTTGACAATTTTTGCACTTGTGCAAAAATGGGCAACTTGAAACTTTGTCGTTACGATGAAAGTCATGGGTGAAGTATACCTAAGCTAAGGGAGTTTTGATGTTATTGGTTACTACTAAATTAATTAATGATTAAGTGAAATCTGTAGCTATGTGTGCTATTATAAAACGTAATAGATCACATAGTCTGTAATTTCATGATACCATCAACAAAAGAACACAAGGGCCCTGAAGGATAGTTTGTTTGTCTTGATGAAGACACCATATTGTAGAATAGGTGAAGTGTTGAGTTTTGGGACAACAAACTTAGGTGTAGATTACAGAAATCAGAATTCATTACTGAATGTTACAGGTTCTCATTAATTTCTTTCCTTCATGTTTAATACATTCAATTAAATGACTAAGTTGTTTAGTTCATCATACAATCCATATAGAAAGCTGAAATGCAGAAAGAAATATACAACTCATTTACAAAATTCAATGTTTTATTCATAAGGAATTTTCAAATGTTTCCCACACAAGCCATGGGATGTAACTAAAAAGTAAAGTACAACTACTGAAATAAAAGGTACACATGCATGAAAGAGAAAGTAAAGGAGTATGAGTGAACCCATCATTGCCTTGGGGTTTCTTTCTCCGATTGAAGCATCTCCATTTCCAGCTTTTGTTCCTTCTTCATCTCCATTGTAGAAGCCACTATACCTAAAAAGAAGAAAAGAATAACTATCAGTTATGAGCTCAGGGATCAAATCATATTCCTAGACTGTCCTAATTCGTGCATATGAATCTCTAATAACAAGAGTATAGTTTACTTGAAGATCAAACTACATACATGCTTTATTCACTCAGAAATAATGAAGGAAGAGAAAAGAAAAGAAAGCCATGGACATAAGAGAGGCCAAAAATCCTAAGTATTTCCTAATTGTTTTCCTAAGTGTGCAGGTACAGGTTGTAGCCAAGGAAAAATAGACAAGTCATAAGTGCATGCGAAAAAAAAGAATGTAACTCAAAGTTTCAGTAACTTTTCTGAAATGGAAGAAGTTACAATACAAAAAGAGAATGAAAAATAGAATAACACTTTAGTTTGCATATAAGGGAGAAAAATCAGATTTCAAGAAGCTAAAGTTAACTGGAAAAAAAGATTATAGCTGAAAAGGAATGAAAAGAAGATTCTAAGAAAATTTTGATAGGGCTTCACCATGTAAAATGGACATTTACAACTTTTCATCATACTGTTTTCAATTATCATATAAAAGGATTATGTAAATTAAGTAAAGTGATATAGAAAAGTAGAAAAGCATTGCATGATTAGGAATGAACAGTTATGATTTTTCAGCTTTCAATTACGGAATCGAGCTTCAACAGAAAGTGTTATTTTTCTATATTTTGAATCACAAAACCACAACTACTATCTTGAAATGGAAGGAAGAAATAATTCTGGAAAATTTTTGCCAGGGGCTTCGCCATGAAAAATCAACATTTTAAATTTTTCAGCATGTCAGGAAGATTACTATCAAGGAAATAAAGCATCTAAGTAAAAGAAACAAGTTACAATATTTCAACAAAGCATCTGAATCAAGGCTTATGCTTGAAAATAGTATCATAAACAGATGAAGAACTACTTGCAATTTCTAGAAAAGCTACTTGCAAGATACAAAGGCATCTTAAGTGTAAAATATCAAAAATAAATTTCTATTGTAGTCGATAATTTTAATTTAGTATTTTAGTTACGAATCAACTTCGTGGTCAAACAATACAAATGCAGCTATAGGTTACATGAATGTTTTCCAAATATAATCCATTTTTTCAAGTAATAATCAAATACAATTGTATCATTTGAAGCCCTCAAATAAAGAAACATGATACAATAGCATCAACTACTCCAGTTTTTAATATTCAATACGAAATAAGTTCAATATAACTTTTAGAAAAATAGATTTTCTCTAAGTATCTCAACGAAGAACTTATTATACTAACTACTACTGAGAAAGAAAGGATCAAATTCAGAGTAGAAGAAATAAGTTGTGCATCAGATTATTATTCAAAGGCTTTGAGATACAAACAAGATTGTAATATTCTAACAAGTGACAAGCATCATCTTCAAAATACAAAGTAAATATCACACACAACTGGCTCTCAAATCAAGCTCAAAGGCGTGAAGATACAAGAAAAATAGAGATTTGCGAGTACCCATGTCATGAAAGCACAAATCCTAGCAATGAATGAAGACCCATTAATGGTAGCAAGAAATCACAGAGGATCTTGTACAACAAGGAGCTTATTATCAGTGTCTCGAAAATCAAATGGAAAAATGACGAAGATTCAGATCTAAGAAAGCTCGGGCAGAGGTTTATAATAGAGACACCAAAAAAAGAGGAGAAGTCTCGAGCTCAAACATGAATAGCCCACAAAAAAATGAGCAAGAACTTACCGCTTTGAAGTGATTTCTTCAAACCCTTGAGTCACAGAGAATTAGATTGCAGAAAAGCTCGAGAATGATCAAGTTTGAGCCACAAAACCAAGAAAATGCAAAGAAGAACTAAGTATCAATATGCATGGTCACAACAACAATGAAAATGAAGTAATTTTCATGTTCGAGGACAAAGAAGCTCACCCTTTCTAGCATTCATGGAAACCCTCAAAGTTGTAGAGAACTTGAAGCTTTCAAACCATGGCGGCCTTCAAAAGAAATAACACGAACCAAGCTTCAAGTTACCAACAATGGTGTCACCAAAATTTTTTCCAGGATTCACCCACATACCAAGATCCAAATGAAATGATCATTAGGCTCAATATTCCCTTTACCACCTGAACCTAAACATTGGGTTAGTTCGAACTCGACCACGGTCAAAGATCAATGGCTGCAAAACAAAAGGACATTAGATCAATGCTCAAGGATCGATCCCCAAGTTCAAAGTAAACCACTTGGGTAAGATGCCATCAACAACATTCAATGTAGGCCAAAACCCTTACTACAGGTCAAAGATCAATGGTCTGTGATCAGACGAGACACAAAATCAATGGCCTGAAACCATTGTGACTTTCAAAGTAAACTCAACCAAAGTTGATGCCACCGAAAAAGCATATTAAAGGGGTGAGTCATCGTGCAAAGGGGGCCAGCCCCATGATTAAAAAAAATCATTTCCTTATGAACTTTCTAAGGTCTTAAACTATATGTTCCAATAATCAAAAGGGGCTGACAAAATCATGCTAACTATGATCATCGAAAAGGTGAATTTTATCCAAATATTATCCAATATACAAAATCTGAAAAATATAGTATGTCATGAAATATTAATCAAAGGTGTTAGACCTTATAATTTTCTAAGTCTACAGGTGGCAAAACCAAATGGAGATCACTTATCAAGTGCAAGGGTCGCCCCACATATTGCAAAAAGAAAAGTCGGCATGTGCATATGGACAAGTGGTCCCTACAGGTAGATGATTTATTGTTGTATTGCAAATAATGTAATTAATTTTGGTCACTCAAAGGGAGTTGATTATTTGCATACTTCACAAAAGTAAAAATATAGAAGGAGACAAAAGTTACATGCACAAGGAAAGAAACTTATCCAACAAGTAAATTTTATTATTAAGCAAATTATTCATCCTTTCTTTCTTAAAAATGGAATAGTCAACTTCAATTTAACTATATTGTAATCAAGGCTATTAATTCATAATTGTAATTTCTGCTCTATTTTTACTCCGTTATCTATTATTAAATAAAGGATAAAAATAAGATGCATGCTTGAGTACAAGCCTTACGAAATTTTTAGGAAGGGTGGGTAAATTAATTTTTCTATATATTGTGTGGCTTTGCAAAGCATAGAGGAGGACTTTTTGGATATAGAGTCTTGAAGCAATTTTTGTCAGTTTTCCTTCGAGTGTGAAGTATTTTCTACCTTACCAATTATTTGCAGTCTTGTGTATGTTTCTATTAGTCTTGTCAATGCAAATTCCCTGATTAATCATCTTACCCTATTGCAAACTCAAGAATTTCGTATGATAATAATGTGCATGTTTAAGCTTAGCAAAGATTGTTGTGATAATCTCCCTCAATACTTCAAAGTGTTTAGCCCTTGATATTCGGCGAAGAACTATTGGTTCATGCATCAAAAATCCTTTCACATATCAATTGTGTATATACTCATTCAAAGCTCTCATACAAATTTGGTGTATCACCTTAGTTTTTAATTACTTTATAGTCATATTTTACCCTTTAAAACCTAGAAATCAGTTTTGGATACATCAATAAGGTACCGGCCTTGATACCGAGACTCATCTCAAAATAGGCATACCCATGGACCTAAGGTGTTTCAATTGTATCTACAAAAGAGAGAGATCAAATTATGCAAGCTTAGAAAACTTGCTGCCATCTCTCTACAGGGTGTACTTTTGAGAGATACCATTAACATTCCCGAGGGAGAAACCTCATAATAGATGCAAATCCCTCTATCGCTTTGATTTTATTATATATTGTGATTGTCAATCATATTTTGGAAAAAATGTATCCCAAGGAATTAACCTCACAACCAAGATGAAAGCTACGTTTCATAGCCACCAAGTACATAATTACGGAAGAAGTGATCTATTGTAGAGTGTTTGATGATATACGATTAAGATGCCTTGATGAATAAAAGTCGATAAAATCCACTTTTATCCCACAATGGATTCTATGGTGGCCACTTTAGAGGGCATACAACGGCTCACAATATTCATCACATGGGCTATTTCTGGCCCACTTTAGAACATGATGTTGTAGAGTATGTACGTAGGAGTAAAAATTCTAAGATTTTTCACACAAGATGCATATTCCATGTCAATCCTTATAGATGATTGTGACACCTTTACTCTTATCTACTTGGGTTCTTGATCCGATAGGGAAATTTTATCCCTCAACATAGGATGGCCACAACTTCATTATCAAGGTGACCGAGTATTTTACAAAGGGGGCTAAGACCATGCCTTTTACTAATGTACTGGATCTCGTAATCACCAAGTTTATTTTAAACTAGATCATTTATAGTATGAAGTCCCACAAGTCATTATTTCAGATAATGGCACGCCTTTCACGAATGAAGAGGTGTGATAATTTTGTACACAATTTATAATATCCCATCACATAGCCTCTTTGTACCATTCTAAGGATAATGGACGAGGATGAGGCTACAAACAAAACCCTAAAGTGTATTCTCCTTAAGAAGGTTAAGGAGAATAAAAGATATTGTCACCTAAATTTATTTTTGGCCTCAGTAGGCCTATAAGACATCGGTGAGAACACCTACAGGAAAACAAATTATTATTTAGTCCTCACATCTAAATCAGTCTTACTGTTAGAAGTAGAGTTTCCTAATCCTCATATATCCCTACAAGGCATTTTGGATGAAGACAAATACCTAAAATCTTGACATGTTGAACTAGAAACCCTTGATAAATCAAAACATAGATTTGGACAACATGAGCATGTTTATCCCGAAAAGATGTTTCATTAGTATAACAAGAAAGTGTATGAATGAGAAATACACGTAGGAGATCTAGTATTGAGACTTGATAGCCAAATTGAAAAATAGACCAGCGGAGGAAAGAATTTTAGACCTAAATGGCAAGGCTCGTACTCAAGTAATATTAGACTTTAATAACAAGTGTGTACCACCTATGTAATATGAAAGGTGAATAATTCAACGAATCGGTTAATTCACTTCACCTCAAACTCTTTTATGCATAGTTCATTTGCATCTCCACTTGTACATTATTGCATCCATGTTGTATATCATCTGCATTATCATATTGTGAAATTGTAAATCAAGAAACTTACTTTTTAATAAATTTCTAATAAACTTTCAAATATTGGAAAAAGAATTTAATCACACCTCTTCAAGTATCCATTACATTATCCATAAAGTATTTAAATGTCTTCATCATTTCAAAAATTAAGAATTTTTTTAACATTGGTCCTATCAAGACTTGCACACTTAGTTATATTCATGGTTTTTCCAAAGCATAGGTGTATTTGCTCATAGTTTGTTCTAGAAAGTTCTTGAGGTTACATCTTTCCCTAGAAATATCTCTCGATAATGTATATCCTAAACATTTCATCTGGATCTCTTGTCTTCCTATCTTAACCTTTGGTGGTGAGCCCTCACATCCTACTAGTTGTGTGGAGTTCATGCTGGGGAAATTTTCCTCCCGTAAGCACATGTGTAAAATCAACAAACAAAAAATAGATATAAATCAACAATAAATACAAAATGCTTGCATTTCAACATAATACTAAAACTTTTTCCCTACCAAACTTTTGTTATGAACCCATGCTTCATAGTAGAGGTGCGAGGTTGGGAAAGGATGTAAGCGACCTTACTCACCTATGTCTTATTCTCGGTGATGAGCCCACGCTTCTTACTTGTAGCATGGGTGAGATGTAGGGGTCCCATAAAATAAATCAATGAGTTGTAAATAATTTAATGAATAAAACATGCATTAAAATCAATAAAATACCAAGAAAATGAATTAGATGTGTATGTTACAAGATACTTAATCCCCTAAAATAGATTTTTTCAATCAAAAGGTCATCTTCAAATCTAGGTCTAGATAAGTTTGTATGAAAATAAAATTCTTAACTAGTTAGTTGACATTTCTTAGGGTTGAGTTGTAGGTTCCTAATTGGATCTTTGTCAAAATCTTGTCTTCTTGTCACCATATCCATTCATCAAAATCATACAACTCATTTCCATCCTAGCTCTCGGTGATGATACCTTGCATCTTACTAGTTGCATGGAATTAAGAATGAAGAAAGTTTATCTTTATATTATATCACATCCATCACATTTTTCCAATAAAACAAAAATGTTAAATGTTACTTGAAAATCAAAGTGTTTATTTACAATTTGTTCTCATGTCATCATATATATTAAAAAAAAAAAGAAACAATCATTCTATTTACACATTTTCATCATCATCATCCATAACATACATCCATAAAAGCATATAAAAAGCATCAAAAATTCTAAACATCTAAGAGTACTCAGATGAAGCAAACCATGATCAAGTCAACTCTTACACAGTGAGTAGTCAAACTAAAAAGAACTCGATATATCAAGAATATTGATTTTTGTGTAAAATGTCATCACACTCTAACAAGTGTGGTCAAAATGCTCATCTCTCGAGATAAAAAAATAAAAAATCGATATACATCCGAAAAGTCTCCCAAATAAATAAATAAAATGTATTTTATCCTTCTTTCTCTAGGATCCCACTAAAGGTGTAGGGAAAGGGATAGTATTACGGATCCTATGACGAGAGTGACTCATTTCAAAGAAGGAACCTCTGTGTTTCAATCAGTGAGAGTGTCCATGTGATGAGGCAGGTGATCTACCAGTAGTGGCAATAGCTCCACTGTAATAATTTTCTAACCTATCTCATCTCAACTAGCTTGTGTGACGAAAAGTCACTCCTCATTTGGATCATGGTCTCTGCAATGTGCCATAACGGTGGGAAGACATTTGTATAACATTTAGCCATCTGCTGAGCATCCAACAATAGAAATAAACTTCTCATGTGTCTTCCCGTAGAGTGCAAAGGTATCTAGGAGAATCTTCCATATTAAATCTCACCCATCATCAGCAGTGAGCGGAAAATTACAAATGAAAACAATGGTGAGTCATAAAATTTATAAAAAAAGGATATTGTGTACTTTGGTAACAATATAGTCTAGGAAGTAAATTTAGGAAAAGTGTAAGTCAATTACTCCGATATATAGGCATCTAGGATGGATCGACCACTTGTGCCACCGTAAGAACTACTATGGGAACCTCCTCTGCTCTAACCTCCTCTATAATGATTTCCTTTGTATCTGCTCTTCCATCAAAAAATGACTCCTCATCCCCTCCTCCTCTAACAAATGAGGATCATGTGAATGAAGTGTCTTGGCCTCAAAGATCTACCTCATCCCTAGCTATCACGGAATCCTCTCCGGTGACTACCCATTATGTTTCACTCTTTGTCTCTACCTCCTCCTCTAGCTCGCCTTCACCTTCACCTCTATATCAGTATCCTCCTCCTCCTCTCCATGTTGTGTGGTTCCTACTTTAGTCTACAGAATCTACATTCACCTAAATATATCTTATATAACATGAGGCATGCTAATCGAACTCTAGGAACTACAATGGTCCACTCAAGATTCCCCTTCAAGCCAACTCTATCCTATCGATACCTTTGTACACGTCAAGATTTCTCGGGAGGACATCAACATAAGGTAGCCCAAACTCGATGTGGTACCCTATCAATTGGATAGGCCTCTACTATACTAGTCTCGATCTAATACCCGTGTCGAGATCTCGCATGTTTCTAAACTAAGAGTCTCCTCACCCCATAGGTCAATAGTATCCCGATACATCCGTGCATTCATTTCATCCGTAGTAAGTGTGAAATCCAATCAATTTTCCCTTGATTGTAGCCATGTCAACCCATCTCGATACTCTAATTGTCTCACAACTGTTATCCTAATTCACCTTTGATAGGGAACTATTCCCTTATATACCCAACTCATGAACAATTTCGGATGACTAAGAGCCTTTCCCTTTAGTCAAACAACTTTGTACAAATCAGGATAAATGGCACCAACTATGTAAAAGTGCCATGAATATATTCAACCAAACCGCTTAATCCTATGTATGATGTGTGGCTAATAGTAGAGTAGCTTGTCTCCACCATCATCCCCATCCAAGTGTGAAGACAATATACCAATAATTTCCTTGCACAAGGGAGGGATAGGTGCGGAGGAAATTGATAATAATCTCATCCCATGCTTAATGTTAGGTGCCTATGCATCTCCCATGTATGTTTCCCGCTTATGGGCCTATAATTTTGTAATCGCAATAGCTAGAACCAACTTGCTTCTAGTGAGAGGAACCCTAGAATCTAGTATATGTCCTCTAATGTGATCGTCCAATTTTCCCGAACTCCAGTACTTGGATAGTGTTCTGATATGCATCCCAATAATAATCATAATAATGGTATAGCTTAGATACCAAATGATAGAATAGAATAAGATTGCAATGACCAAAGAGGGATGGAAGCCTCACAAATATTATTGATCATGAAATCAGATTACATTACAATGCAAGAGCTGTAATATTTATAGATATTAGACAGCCTCATATGGATAGACATGACACCCTAGCAGACACCAACTACGAGATGATAAGACCCATCTCACATGCACATGTAATTACTACTAATACCAATATTGAATGTTATCCAACATAACAATATTGAATGCAAGTCACTAGACTAGAGTGCACATGTTGCACATTATTAAATAAAAGACAATGCAATAAAATGCAATAAATATGCCTATGCTAAATTATGCTAACATTCCCCCCCTTAATTTTGCATAGTTTCCAATGAAGTGGAGAGGAACTCTCTGAACAGTGTGAATTTGTCATGTGCAAGTGACTTAGTGAAAACATCTGCCTTCTGTTCAGCTGTAGGACAGAAATGGAGCTGTATGTTGTGCTTCAAGACATGCTCATGTATGAAATGAACCTGTACTTCAATATGCTTGGTTCTCTCATGAAATACTGGATTTCAACAAGCTTTAGAACTCCTTCATTATCAACATATACTGGAGTAGATTTCTGTTGTGGTAGACCAATTCCTTCCAGTATTCGGCATAGCCATATTGCTTCACAAATAGCTTCACCTGCAGCTCGATACTCTGCTTCTGTAGAAGAGAAAGAAACAAAGTTTTGTTTCTTGCTTCCCCATGATATCGGTCCAGATCCCATAAAGAAGACGAAGCCTGATGTTGACTTCCTATCATCCATGTTTCCTGCATGATCTGAATCTGAATATCCTGTCAAGAAGAAATTGTCATTCTTCTTGTACTCTAGACCAAGGTCAACTGTACCCTTTAGATATCTTAGTATTCTCTTTGCTTCTTTCCAATGACATATTTTCGGTTCTTGCATGAAGCGTGATAAATAGCTAACTGCAAAGCTGATATCTGGTCTAGTATATGTCAGGTAAATGAGACTCCCGATCAACTCATTGCGATAGAGAGTTGCATTCATGGTGGTGATGAATCGGAACGAGATAATCAAGTCTCGCTTCCATAGGTGTAGCAATAGGAGTGCAATCCATCATCCTCGAATTTCTCAAGCGTTGTCTTGGTGTATTTCAACTGTGACACAAAGATATGATTCTCTTTTTGCCATACTTCCAACCCAAGACAATAGTGCATGAGCCCGAGATCTGTCATGTCGAACGATCGATTAAAATCCTTCTTTGTTGCGTCGATCATCTTCACAGAATTACTTGTATTGACTAGATCGTCAACATAAACAACCACAATGACAATCTACCCCCCTTGCTTTTGAGGTAGAGATTGGGGTCATAAGGATTCCTTTCGAATCCATGACTTATGAGATGCTCATCAATTTTGATGTACCATGCCCGGGTGCTGTTTTAGGCCATATAGAGATTTTATGAGTTTTCATACCATCATCTCTTTTCCCGGTATTACATAACCCTCTAGGTTTGAGTCATATAGACTTCTTCTTGCAAATCTCCATTAAGAAAGGCACTTTTCACATCCATTTGGTGGACTTTCCAACCAAATTATGTAGCTAGAGCAAAGATCATCCTAATTGTCTTGATCTTGGCTGTGGGAGCAAATGTCTCCTCATAATCAATGCCTTCTTGTTGTGCATACCCCTTTGCTACAAGCCTTTATTTATACTTGTCAATAGTCCCATCTGATTTGTACTTAGTCTTGAATATCCATCTGCATCCAATGGGTTTCTTCCCTGGTGGAAGGTCGACAAGTTGCCATGTGTTGTTCTTCATCACTGACTGATACTCTGAATCCATGGCATCTTTCCAAGCTTTTGATTATAGGGCTTCCTAAACTGTAGATGGCTCAACTGTTTCAACAACTCTGCTCATTAGGGCATAATTGACCTCTTCACGAGCTTGACTGCGAGTTCTAGGTCCAGGATTGGACGATGTGCTAGGTGCTTCATCCAAATTTGCATCTCTTATTAATTGAGTATACCATTTAGGTAACTTATTAGCTGTTCCATTGGATTGTGGTGGATCCAAGTTTTCACCATCATCCAATTCATCACTGTCATCTTCAATGGGAACATCAAATTCTAGTCTTCACAAGAGGTGTATTCTGCATGTTTGTTGAGTTGTTGAGTGGAGCATCTACTTGTTTCTTCTCAAAGAACTCAACATCCCTACTTGTGTATACTTTCTTTGCTTTTGGATCCCATAATCTGTACCCAAGTGCTTCTTCACTGTATCCAATGAATATCAGTTTCTCAACTTTCATATCCAACTTGTTCTTGTTCTTCTTGGGTATGTGCATGCTAGCTTTACACCCAAATACTCTTAGGTGTGCAATTGATGGTTTCCGATTTGACCATGCTTCTTGAGGTGTCACTCCTTCAAGAGCTACTGTGGGCACTCTGTTCAACAAATAGACTGCAGTTCTTGCAGCTTCTGCCCAAAATGTCTTTGTTAAACCTGAGTCATCAATCATACATCACACCATTTCCATGATAGTACGATTCCTTCTCTCAACTATACCATTCTGCTGTGGTGTGTGAGTAGGAGGCATTTGTCTACGAATCCCATGAGCTTCCAGGTAAGTCTTGAACTCATTGCTTGTGAATTCCCCCCCTCGATCTGAGCGGAGAGTTTTGATCTTACGACCAACTTCATTCTCAACAAGTGCTTTGAACTTCTGAAATGTCTCAAAGGATTGACTCTTGTTTCTTAGAAAATATATCCACATCTTTCTTGAGTAGCCATCAACACAAAGCATGAAGTATTGACATCCAGAATGACTTGGTTGCATGGGCCCGCAAAGATCGGTGTGCACCAAATCAAGCTTTCCCTTAGCTCTATATGTGTTCTTCTGGAAGGGTACTCTGTGTTGTTTTCCAGCTAGGTAATTGTGACACTTGTCAGTGTTGTGCTTGAGTGTAGGCAATCCTTTCACCATGTTGCCCTTTTGAAGTGTTTGGAGATAGCCAAAACTAATGTGACCATATTTACGATGCCATAGTTCTGCAGATTGTGTGTCTTTGGCCACTAGAGCTTGATCATCCTTGTGGACAAAATCAAGTTGGAACATGCGTCCCACATTGGAGGCTCTTGCTAAAATCTTGGAACCTCTTGACTTATCTCTTATTAAGCACACTTTTTCTCCATTATTACTATCAAAATCCAACTTCAAGTTGTGATCAAGGAGTTGACTAACTGATAGCAAATTCTTGGTCAACCTAGGTACATACAATACATTTGTGATTTTACAGTCATGCTTTCCAAGAGGTAGTGAAATGTTTCCAATCCCCTTGACACTGTATGATGAGTCATCACCTAATGACACATGGTTCTTGTTAGGTGAGTCACGTAGTGTGTAGAACCAATCCTTGTGTCCAGTCATGTGTCGAGTTACACCCGAGTCAACATACCAGATATCTTGTGTGGACTTGGTTTCTTCATCAAATTGAGTAGAATACATGTGGTGTCCCTCATGTTTAACAATTTACCCTTGTTGTTTGGGTTTTCTTTGCCAATTACCATTTTTCTGCCCTTGATTATTGTTGTTGTTGGACTTCCCTTTATTTGAATTATTGTTACCCTGATGGTTATTGGGTTTTGAATTGCTTGATGAACCCTTTTGTAGGAATTGTACCAACAATCTTTGATGTCATGTCCCCTACATGCAAATGGGACACTTCTTGGTGTTGTCTCGTTGACTTTGGTTTTGTTGGGACTTCTTGTGATTGGACTGAAATTTTCCCTTTCCTTTATGATTGGAAGATAGTGCTTTCTCATCTTCATGATCTTTGTTGTTCATTTCCTCTTCTTGTTGGAGTAGATTGACCAACTTCTCAAAGGTGACAGTGTGTTCACTCATATTGATAGTTGTCACAAAGATTCTATAGGAAGGAGGAAGTGCTCGCAACACAATTGGTACGAGGTATTCATCACTTATCTCTTTTCCCAATGCCAATAGAGATGCCCTCAAAGTAGCAACTCGTCTCAAAAAAACTTCAACCTTCTCATTGTGCTTGAACTTGAGAGTATGCAGTTGTGATAGTAGGTTGAGGATGGCATTCTTGTTCTTTGCCTCATAGATTGTGCTCAACTTATCCCATGCATCCTTGGTTGATGTGGCATCTCTAATGTGGGGTTGCACATCGTCCGTTACACTAAACAAGATGATCAACTTGGCCTTTTGATTGGCCCTGTCAAATTGAACTTGTTGTCTTCCATCATCAAGTGATCTTGTTGTTTTTCCATCTACAACTGTCCATAGGTCTTCAAACTCAAGTAACGTCTTGATCTTCGATTTCCATGCAGCATAGTTGTCTCTTCTAAGTAGTTGTGAATCGCAAGAAGAAATTTGGTGCTTATGCACCCATTTCGTAGTATGAATTTCTGAAACTCTGAATTTCTGACAAAGGGTAAGGCTCTTATCACTCCAGGTTTATGGTCTCCCTCTCAATATACCGTCAGCCGATATACCAAACCTTTCTATATACGCTCCCTTCCGATATACCCATCGGTACGTGGAAGAAGATCACCCTTTCAATATACCCATCAGTATGGAAAGAGGTGTTAACACACATGAAATAATTTAGTACGTGGTACTTAGACAGGATGTAAGAGGGGTTTGTGCAAGCACAAACGGATGGGAGGGCTCAAATGTGTGTGTATTGTGTCCTTATTACTCCCCATCGATTTTATAGGGTCGATGCCCAGACGACGTTTAGGCAGCTATGTTAGGCATTAAGTGCAGTAGTAGTCGCGACGGCATCACCCGTAAGCGCTTCCCAGAGGCACCGTATATACCGAATGCTGCTATGAGATCAAAGATCTCGTGTGATAGAACCAAACATAAAATAAAAAATTTGTACTTTTTTTTTTTAACTTTATGCACCAAGATTAGTACAAAATGCTCCAAAATTACATCGAAATGAAGTTTTTGTGTCCCCCCTCTTTACAAAAAAGGGTTTAGAATCACAAAATACACAATTTAGGCCAAAAATATTTTTACCCCAATAGGTGTTTTTCCGCTAAATTTAGCGGTGGCTCTAAATGTGTTTGGTGAGCTTATAAATTTGGAAATCTCCCAAAATTTATTAATTTCTCCAAATTTTCCAAAAAAATAATTTAAGAAAAAATATGGAGAGAGTGGGAATTGAACCGCTGACCTGTTTGTTCCCAAGATCCAAACAAACAATCTGAATATTGTTTTCACCTTTTCTCACAAACCGTGATCTGGGTTTTTCTAAAAATTTTAAAGCAAAGTATCATACAATATTTTTCTTGAAACCCAAAAAATTTTAGAAGAATCAGAATCTTATTTTTTGAGATCTTACCAATTTACCAGCTAGATCTGATTTTTTTCGAAAAAAATGATCCGACTTGTACAAACTTTTCGTCACATGTAGAGGCCGAATCTGAAGATGATGTAAACTGCAAAGTTGTGCGTCTCCTTCTTATATTTCCAGAAAAAAAAAAAACAGCACATCAATCTGACATTTTATGAAAAAGTTACGTCCTTTTTTCTAAGAGTTATCTGCTGGAATTTTGTTGATAGGATCGCCTTGACCTTTGCTCCCGAATTCTTCACACCTCCGCTTTCAGATCTCGATCTTTTTTTTTTTGATATGCGATTTTTTTCAAGATCTCTCTCCTTTTTCTTTTTTTTTTAAGATCTCTTTTTATTTTCACAAATCTTTTTTTTTTTTTTAGATCTCGAATTTTTTCCAAGATCTTTTTGTTTTTTTAAAGATCTCCAAATGTGAAATATTCCGCCATTATGTTAGATCAATTGGCTATGCCAATGACTAATAAAAAAATTTACCTTCCCAATAAGTGGATAGGTCAAATTTTAGTTGATGGATGCTTGGGAGGAATGGAGGCTGCGGGATGCTTCAATGGCTCTCCTTTGATGCAGATCTTCTTCTCCAATGGATCCTCTCCAATAGTGCTCCTCTTCAACCTTGCTTGGATAGAACCTACTCTGATACCAAATGATAATAATGGTATAGCTTAGATACCAAATGATAGAATAGAATAAGATTGCAATGACCAAAGAGGGACGAAAGCCTCACAAATATTATTGATCATAAAATCAGATTACATTACAATGCAAGAGCTGTAATATTTATAGATATTAGATAGCCTCATATGGATAGACATGACACCCTAGCAGACACCAACTACGAGATGATAAGACCCATCTCACATGCACATGTAATTACTACTAATACCAATATTGAATGTTATCCAACATAACAATATTGAATGCAAGTCACTAGACTAGAGTGCACATGTTGCACATTATTAAATAAAAGACAATGCAATAAAATGCAATAAATATGCCTATGCTAAATTATGCTAACATGTTTCCCGATTATGGGCCTATAATTTTGTAATCGCAATAGCTAGAACCAACTTGCTTCTAGTGAGAGGAACCCTAGAATCTAGTATATGTCCTCTAATGTGATCAACCAATTTTCCCTAACGCCGGTACTTGGATAGTGTTCGATATGCATCCCAATAACTCAATAAATTTCATAATAGGTGACTAATATGTTTAAATAGTTGCGTATGTGATATCCTCCATATCCCACCATGTGTAACAAGTCCCTGTCATCTTGGGTCAATGCATCAAAACTTAGGGGCAACCAACCACACTTACTTCATGAGCTCTAATCCATATGACATACCTTCCCTACATTCAAAATCATAAAAGAAAACAAGTTAGAATCATAAAAATTCCTAATAAGCTCACTAAACACATCACAAAAATAATTTAAAACCAAAAATTTTTCCATAACGTATGAATTTTAAGAATTTACCTAACAATTAAGCAACTCCCTCTCTCTGAGATAGGCGATTACGTAACTACCATGGAAATTATTATTTTTCAACCGAATATGTAGTGGTTATGTAACTGATACAACAGTTGTGCAATCGTTGCATTATGCAGAACTGTAGTTGCACAATCACCACGGTGGTTTCATCCGTGAAAATTAGGTCATACCTTAGGGCCCCAAAACTCAAAAAAACACAAAAATAGACCTTTTTAAATAAAATAAAAGCCATATCCTATGTGGGTCTCCCCTTGAGATCATTTTAACTATAAAATTATGAAAACAAACCCCACATGGATAAGTGCACAAATATGGGGGACAAAAAATAGACACAAATCCTCTTTTTTGAAATTTTGGACATAATGTGCTTGCGTTATGACATGGTTGCATTATAACGCCAAAGAGGAAAATCGAGGTAACATTATAAAGCAAGCACACTTTGACTGTCATAAAACACAGTCGAAACATGAGATCGGTTTACTTAACAAAAACAAAAACAAAAGCTAAAGGACAATAAAATGTGAGTGCTAAAGAACACAAACGTGTTTTGTGGCATCAACATCTTATGGAACCTCGAATTGATGATGATGTCGAGATCATAAGGTTAGTTATTATTGATTTTAGGTTTATTTTACTTGATTAATCTTATTTTTGGATAGTTGTTGACTTATTCTTTATTTGCATTTTCAAATGTTTCTATATCTTCAATTCAAACCCCTCATTCACTCACAGAATAAGATGAAAAAGAAAACATTCTTGAAACACCCCCTTCAATGGAATGACATCCTCCTAACACCCAACAACACATTTTGGGGGAGATTGAAAAAAAAGTTCAAATTGAGGGTTTAATAGAAACCTTAAGAAACCCTAATGCCACAAATGCACATTGTCAAAACCTAGCTACATCATTAGGATCATTATTATCTAATATTGATAGTGTGGTTGGACAAATAAACACATGGGAGAGTTTTAAAACAAACTATGAAATTTTTATGTAGACAAGTTGTCTTATGATGTAGTGAAGAAGAAAAAAATCACAAAAGACAAATTGTGTGCATTATTTACTGATCCTAAAACAAATGCATTATTACGATTGGATTGCAAAAGATTCCCCATCCACTGGTGTAATCATGAGGGGATAAAAAATAATTTTTGGGATAGGTGGTGGATGGTTTTTGACCAACCACCTTGTAATAATTTTGAGGTGCCACAATATTTCTTGAGGAAACTCTATTGTGAGTTCATCCTCAATGAAATACCTAACTATTATGACATTCAAGATTTTTAGGGCAAAGGCAAAGGCTCTGCATAGGATAGAGTGAGGGAAAATAGTTTTCAGAACTGACAAGCTAGACCCATTACTCACCCACCTATTCATCATGTTTTAGTACCTTCTATTGTGAAGGAGATAGTGCACATTCGAACCTTGATTCTACCGGGTCGGTGACATATTCATTTCTTCGAATGACACTCGTCTTTCGTAGGGTGATTAGGTTGGTCCTTCTTGGCATTAAACATCATATAACATATGGTTTCATGCTTATGGGACTATAGGTACCTAACTGGTTGACATGGAAGCTCCACATCCTCACAAGGCAAATCCACAACCTAGTATGGATAATCCATAGGCTAAGCGAGTGTCTGATTGGGGGAGTCTCATCATGATTATGTGATGGAGAATATCGATATCACAAATGATCTCTTTGGATTCAACCTTTAGTATTTTTGAATAGGTAGTTTTATATGAAATGAGTTGAATAATATATATATATATATATATATATATATATATACACACTTTACAAAATCTTTTTAATTAACAATGTTAATCAATTGTGAATGAAAATTAATCATGTGTTTTTATAAAATTACAGGGTCAAACTATACATCCAGTATCAGATTCCACATCTTTATAGTTTTTATGGGCACTTCATCCCCTCAGGTATAAATTGGTAATACGTTAGTAAATATATGTTATTCTTTTGTTTTTCATGTATAGAGATGTTATCCTAAAATTACATTTTCATGTTGAAAAGGTGAATCTTAGTACAAGTTCGCATGTTGGCAAATTTACTAATGTGATTTATATAATTATTTTTATTCATCATATACATGAAGATAATGAACTATAGTTAACATATGAATTTACTAATGGGAGTTTTTTTAATTTTTAGTTGATGACATCATTACAATTTCTTGTTGAGATTCGACAATGTTTAGATTTTGGAGTTGACATGGGCATATCTGTTATCCAAAATTCACCCCCAAGCTAATTTTGATAACTTGCACATTCTCTTCAGGATGGAGCAAGAAGAAATGGTGAAAGGCCAAAATTCATATTTTGGTTACCCCTTTTCTTTTCTCTAGCTTCAGTGTCCTACAAATATCCAAGGAGTTAATGAACATTTTCAAATATTTGAGAAAATGAAGTCAAAGGCCTGTTTTAGTGTAAATTGGGTATTAAGGATACGAGATAGAACCAATGCGGGTTGTAACACGGTTCTTCGTACCAAGTTTAGGTCTGATTTGCAATGAAAGTAGTGAATTTTAAAAAATAGTGTAAAATTTTGTCCCACACGATCTACAGGATAGTTGGGACAAAGGTACACACAAGACCAAAAAAGTAGAAATGGCCACAAGTCGGTGTATTGCAGAAAAGCGGTAACATTTATCCCACGTGGTCCATGGGATAGTTAGGACAAAGGTATGCATGGGACCCAAAAATATGAAATGGATGCAAGTCATTGTATTTCAGAAAAAGTGGAAAAATGTGTCCGTACATCCGGGCTTAAAAAAATTTGACTTGTCCGATTTGTAAGGCGGTTCGAGTGTGGTGTGGATGAAACAATTTTTTTGGCCTAAGTCGCACGGGGACACCTGGGACATCGAAACCTGAAAACACCACATGTGGAAAGAATTGGAAAAGGTGGATAAAAGAGGCCTATATGGTCCAATTGCTGCAAGGACATGAGTTCCTTGAAAACCCACATACCCGCAATACAAAGGAAAAGTCAACGCCAAATCTCCGAACTTCAAACGGTCATAAATTTTGACCTAGAGCTTCTTTTTTAC
Source organism: Taxus wallichiana var. yunnanensis (assembly GCA_018340775.1). Lineage (NCBI taxonomy): Eukaryota > Viridiplantae > Streptophyta > Pinopsida > Cupressales > Taxaceae > Taxus > Taxus wallichiana. The sequence continues at coordinate 1,030,838,995 of CM031242.1, forward strand.
AAAATTTTACTTTCTAGAAAGGGCATGAGGGTAGACATGTGAAAATAAAATAAAAATCTATAGCTCCAATAAACTAAATGCTCATTATCATAAAATAAAATAAACCCTGGTAAACTCAAAATAGTTGCTCACACTCAGAATGCCATATCTTTTGCATTTCTCAACAAAATTATGCAAGATTGGTATCATTGGAATCATGAATCGAGAGAACGATGCACAAAAATCAAGAAATTTAGAATTTTAATGAAAATATGATGGTGATTTTGATGGAAACATGGTCATGTGCGAACGATGTTTTAATTGGTAGTTAAGATGCATTCAATGAAGCATGGGTAGACATTTTCACTACTACTACAAGTCATAGGACAACATGAGGAGCATTTTGAAATAAAATACCATCATTTCAATCCATTTATGACATATTTCAAGTGGTGATAAGGAATATGTAGGGATTTTCATTTCTCTATCTCTCGCTCCTCTCATAATTCTATAAATTAGAGTGTTGGACTCATTGAAAAGGGAAGGTAGTTTTGTGTAGCCAAATTCTCATCAAATTGGTTTTGTGAAGCCTTTGTGCTATAGGCCTTTGTAGTGGAATCCTTTCATGGTGATCCCTCTGCTATGTTTTTTTGATTTCTTCTTGCCTCTTCAACCTCATTAAAAATATATTGTGCATATCTTATTATTGTGCAAGTATTCATTATCATTGTTTTTGTATGAAATATTGTTTTTAATGCATTGCTAGACTATGGGGAACTCATTATCACCCCTTATAGTATACACTTTTCTTCTACTTTTCACACATTGAAGACTATTCTCACACCTCCCTTTTCTGGTGTATCACCGCTTTAGTGTAGGTTTTGTTTTCATTCATCTCTCTCCCTAGTCCCTTGGAAAGATAGATTAGGATAAACTACTTTCTCCTGTATTAGAATAGGTTGTGGCGGGCGCTTTAGGAGAAAGAACCATCTTTTTCTCGGAGGTCTATCTCGGGTAGTAAGTCCCACAACTTGGAGATAATACCCATGTTATCCATTCACATCGTGAGCTCAAGCATACACACTTGTGCAGATTATAGGGTCTTGTGATTTGGTGATAACAATATCTTCTAACGTGCCTCTTACACATGTATGCCCAAGTAAAGTAATTTTCATAATGAATTTATATTTTATTAAATAACATCATGTATTATAACTAAATGACATTCATATGTATTCTAATTTTTGTTATCATGGTTTCCTCATAAAGAGTTAGCTACTCTAGTTCATGCACCTCGTACTTGATGTTTTTGATGATCTTGAGAGGTAGAGGATGATTGCTAGTGATCATCAAATTGTAGTAAGTATTTATTTTTAAGTAGTGTCATTTTATATGTCACTAATTGTATACTAATGGGTATGTTGTTTATTTGTATTAATAGATGGATCTACAAGCATCCTTGAGCATAGGAGGTCTGAACGGAATAAGGGACATTCCACTGATGTGCCTGATTCATCTTCTCGGTGGCTAAAGAGAACTAGATTATTTGATGATACCCCATATCTTAGATGTATATAGATTTTGTTGTCTACCTTCATGGCATATTGGCATAGATTTATATTTTGTTGATGTATATCATTGTATATGCCTACATGGCTTTGTTAAGACATTGATTTTGATCAAATTTTGTATGCTATCGAGGATTTTTTAATCAATATAATATATGAGAAAAAAATTTGTTTTAAAACTTGTATAGTGGATGAAACATGCTTTATACATGTATCTAAGTCTAGATTAATATGATATCATATGTATGTTATGTTAATATGTATTATTAGTGTTAATTTTTGTTATGTTTTAATCATGGGAATTAAAATATATATGTAACTAATTTACAATTTTTCCATTGTACTATAATCATTCAATGCCATCAATTATAATAATATAATTTCAATTTCAATGCCATCCACTTCCTAGAATTTCAATAATTCAAATGAAACATATGTAATGTGAGACAATAGTAACTACTGAGAGAGAGAGAGAGGGTATGCAAGAGGGATATACATAGGAAGAGAGAGAGAGAGAGAGAGAGAAAAGATAGATAAAAGAGAGATAAAGAGGTATGTTTCCAAAATACTTAAGATTTTAAGATTTTACATTCAATGTTCAAAACATTCAATATAATTAAGATTTTATAGTACGATCAATGTTCAAAACATTCAATATACTTAAGATTTTACATTACATCTATGATATATAAATATTATATTCTTTTTGTTTCATCCATTTCCTTTGAGATTAATTTTTTTGTTGCAATGGTGGCCATAAAATATGTATATAGGGAGCTCTTGAAGGACCTATTTAATTAGGATGACTCTAACCTACCAATGATAACTAAAGAGGTCAATCCACTAGTTGGTTCTTACATTCATATTATCCAAAATCACCTTCTAATCATCCTTAAGGATGTAGGAAGGATTCAATGTTGTTCCTTAATAGTTTCTAGGACAAGATGCTCTTTGAAATTTTAAGCTATGTAATTTACAGTTCCAAATTTTTCTATTAGTATTGAAGATCACTTGATATTTGATCTCATAAATAGCTTATATGGAGGCTCAAATATATGTCCAAATTTAATTGAATAACTTCTTTCCTTAGACAATTGGGATGATCCCAAATAATTACCTAAAAATTTCTTGATATCCTTTAAATATCCTTTAGTAGTCCAACACACCAAACACTAACAAACATTATTTCTAGAGATTAGTAGGAATCACCATGAAATATATAATATTATCCTTTATCTATCTATTGGTCAATACTTGTAAAATTTGGAATATAAACATTAAGGATCATTTTCATAGTTTGGATTCCAATTCTTAACATCTCTGTGGCAATGACCATATCTTCCATGAGAAATGTGAAGTTTCTGGAGTATGTGAATTCCTTACCGAGTTAGTGAGACAAACCGAAACTTTTAAGGAAGAAGAGGTTCTTTTGAATATGAACATGTATCACAAAATAATGCCTTGTGGAGAGATTGTTGTGTTATCATCCCACATTTCAAACTTAATAATGAAGGTCTACATTTGCACACCAAGAAGGAAAAGGCTATACACTATTGTGACATAAGGTGTCAAGGATGTGGTTATTTTTCCAGCTTCTAATGGGTCATCCTAGCTTGCATAATACCATACATGGAAATATGAGAAATGTGAAATTTGTTTAAGAGTGCGAATAAATTGATATTCAAGAGCACAAGTATATGCGGGAGAATCAATTTTAGAAGAGATGTGTAATATAAATTGTAAGGCACAAGGTAGAGGCCATAGATACATTTTGTTACTTGTCCCTCCTCTCAAAAATAGGGTAGTTGCAAAAGTAGACTCAATGATGGTTCTAGGCACAAGACTAGGAAATATGGTCTTGATATTGATATTCCAAAAGATGAACTCACTAATGAGACCTACTGGAAATATATGAGGTTTTCTAATCCTTGCAGAGTAGAAGATCAAGAGTGGTTTTCACTCTGTAATCACTATTGTAGATTAGAGTAGCATTAAAACTCCTTTGATGGAGGGATTCCTCTTCGAAATAGTGAGAATGAGTGAGTGAGAATGAGAGAAATATTAAATTCATGCACTCTCTTTGGAAGGCTTCTTTATAGAAGAGAAATGAAAATAGAAATTTATGACATGGCAGAATACATTATAGAATCGAAAAGATCAAAATTCAAAAATAGTTTAAAGGGAATGCAAAAAGGAGTCAATGTTGTGCCTTACAAGGTTTCTTGGATAGGATGCTCTTTGAAAATTTAAGCTATATAATTTGCGGTTCCAATTTTTTCTATTAGTATTCAAAATCACGAGAGATTTGATCTCCTAAATAACTTGTATGGAGGATCACATATATGTCCAAATTTAATTAAATAGATTATTTCCTTGGCCAATTGTGATGATCCCAAATAATTACCTAAAATATTCTTGTTATCCTTTGAATATGTTCTCTTCAATAAACTAGAGGGATTTTAAACAATCTCCAAGTTTCCTTATGGTTTCCATGCCCTCTTAGTCGATTCATCAATAAAACTGAAGTTTGTTTGATTCAAAATAAAGAAAGAGTTAGTGAGAGTGTGAGAGGAAAACAATGTAAGAGTGAGATTGAGATTATGAGAGAGTATGAGAGAGAAGTGAGATAAAATGCAATAGAGTGAGTGAGAGAGAAAATAGAGAAAATATAGAGAGAACAAGAGTGAGACTAAGAGAGAGAGAGAGAAAAAAATTCAATAAGCCACTGAAATTAATCTAAGGAATTGACCCAATAATTTAGCTAAATCTAGGTGATTCTTTTATCATATGCCCTACATTTTAATGGAAGTAAGCAGTACGCCCTATACCCATGGCATTGATCTCATATTTTCCCCATGTAAACATGGGAAATATCAAAATATGACCACGCACTAAACTAATGAAATTACCAGTAATCCATAAAATTATTTATTAATATGGAAACAAAATATAAAGAAATCTACCCGCATCATCATCTAATTACTATAATGCAACCTAAATCAAGCCAATACCCAATCTCTAACATTCTCTAAGTAAAGTAATAAGTCCATTTTTCATTATCTATGATGGTACAATCATTCAAGTACTATCACGAAACTATATGGAATTCAATAAAAGTTATACACAAATACTTAGCTAGGGTTCTAAAGAAAGTGAAAATAGAACTTTCTTACATGTCGAAATATGTTATAGAATCAAAATGATTAGAGAGAGAGAGTGGTTTTCCAAAGCATTATTTTTCAAATGAAATCTCATGGCATAGAACTAACCATGTAAACATGTTGGGGTGGCCTAGTAAGCACTTTTGTAGAATCTTTGTTTCTATGTTCGATGGTACCATTGCTTCGGATACTTCGTCCAGCGTAGTCCCTCAAGAGCCTTGAGAAAACAAAATCTATTAGTTTTATGAAGTGATTTCTTGGTCTTTTTGGGACCTTGAAAGGTCTCATTTTATCCTACACCTCCGTGTAAGGACCTCTATGAAATATTTCCTTTGTTTTCTCCATCTTAATACGGTTCTCTCATTTTACTAGTGTTTGTAACCACGCCGAATAGTCCAATATGAGTCATTGTAAGGCTATCCAACACAATATTTTCAAACAGAATCTTATGACACCAAAATGTCGGGGCCACTGGTAAATTAGTGTGGAGGCTTCATTTTTGTTCCCGACCATGTTGGTGCTTCCGGGCATAGTTCCTTAAGATACTTAACACAAAAAAAAACTATAAGTTCGCTAAGTGAATTATTGGTCTCCATGGTACCTTGAAAGGTCTTGTTTAATCCTACACCTTTGTGTCAGGACTCTCTATGAAATCCTATCATGGTTTTCTCCATCTCAATTTCATTTTCTCGTTGTCGTATTGTTTGCAACCATGTCGAATAGTCAATTTTGAGTCGGTGTAAGGTTGTTTAATGCATTATTTTGTAAATGAAATCTCATGGAAAGGAACCGACTACAAACATGCATTGGATTATCCTATAAAACACTTATGGAGGCTTCATTTGGTGACTGATGGTGCCAATTATTTTGGGATACTACGTTTGGGCGTAGTCCCTTTAGAGCCCTGAGACCAAAAAAGGATATAATTTCACAGGATGGTTTCTCCGTCTCCGTGGCACTTTGAAAGGTATCTTCGATCCTACACCTTTTTGTCGGACCCTCTACAAAAAAAATATCAGTTTTATCCATCTCAGTTCAGTTCTCTGTTGTACTATTGTTTGCAATCGTGCCAAATAGTCTTGTTTGAGTAAGTGTAAGGTTGTCCAATGCATTATTTTTTAAACATAAGATTGTGGCACCAAACCGACTACACTAAAAATTTAGGGTGTCCTGGTAAAATATTATGGAGGCTTCTTTTTGGTTCCTAATGGTGCCGATGCTTCCAAGCTAATTCCTCCGTATTCCCTTAAGAGTCGTTTTTTTCTCGAGTGATTTCTCAGTCTTCGTGGCACCATGAAAGGTATCATCGGACCCTAAACCTCTATGTCAGGACCCTCTAAAAACCATGTCCTAATTTTATCCATCTCAATTTGGTTCTCACGTTGTCCTATTGTTTGTAACCGAGTAAAATATTGCAATTTGAGTCGGTGTAATGTTGTCCAATGCAATGTTTTGCAAAAGTAGGCTCTTAGCACCAAAACCACTACACTAACACGTTAGGATGGCAAGATAAACACTTGTGGAGACCTAGTTTTGGTGCCCAACGGTGTCATTGCTTCCTCGCGTAGTCTGTTACGAGCCCTGAGACCAAAAAGGGTATAAATTTTCTAAGTGATTTCTCATTATTCATGGCACCTTTAAAGGTATCATTTGATCCTACACCTCCATATAAAGACCATGTATGAAATACTTTCTCATTTCTCTCGAATCTCAATTCAGTTATCTCATTTTCCTATTGTTTGAAATCGTACCAAATATTGTTGTTTAAGTCGGTGTAAGCTTTTCCAATGCAATATTTTGAAAACAAGCTCGTGGTAGTAAACCGATGGAACCAACATGTCGGGTGGCCTAGTAAATGATTATAGAGGCTTCATTTTGATGCCCAATTTTTTTTTGCTTTTGGGATATGTCAGTCGGTGTATTCCCTTAAGATCCTGAGACCAAAAATCACTATAAGTTCTCTGCGTGATTTCTCGGTATCTCGTGAATATTGTAAGGTCTATTTGATCCTACACCTTTGTGTTAGGACCCTACGAAATATTGTTTCAATTTTCTCCATCTCAATTCACTTATCTCATTGTCTTATTGTTTGTAACCATCCCAAATATTGCAGCTTGAGTCAGTGTAAGGCTTTCCAATGTAATATTTTACAAACAGAATCTTGTGGCACCAAACCAACCACACGAATATGTATATGTGACCTAGTAAAGGTTTATGGAGGCTTATTCTTGGTGCCTAATGATTCTGTTTCTTCTAGGATACTTCATCCGGGCGTAGTCCTTTAAGAGCCTTGAGACCAAAAGAGGGTATAACTTTTCGGATGATTTCTCGCCTCTATGACACATTCAAAATTATCATCCGATCCTAGACCTCCACATCAAAACCCTCTCTAAAATCATGTCTTGGTTATATCCATCTCAATTTGGTTCTCTCATTGTCGTTCTATTTGTAACCATGCAAGATATTACAATTTGAGTCAGTGTAAGGATGTCTAATGTAATATTTTGTAAATAGAATGGCACTCGAATTGATTTGCACCAACACATTAAGGTGAATTGGTAAATTCTTATGGAGGCTTTTTTAAGTTCCCAATTGTGTAATTGTTTCTAGGCTACGTCGATCAAGCGTAGTGTCTTAAGAGCCTTGAGACCAAAAAAGGTAATAAGTTCTCTCAATGATTTCTCAGTCTTCATGACACCTTGAACGTCTCATCTAATCCTTCACCTCCACATTGGGACCCTCTACAAAATTTTGTCTCATTTTTTTCCATCTCAATTTGGTTCTCTAGTTGTTGTATTGTTTATAATTGCACTAAATAGTCCATTTTTAATAGGTGTAAGGTTTTCAAACGCAGATTTTACAAACAAAATATCATGGCACCAAAATGAATACACCAACAACATGTTGAGGTGGCATGGTAAATTATTGTGCATGATTCTTTATTTCGTGACAATGACGTTGCTTCCGGGCTATGTCGTTTGGGCATAGTCCCTTAAGATCCCTTAGACAAAAAAATGCTATAAGTTCACCCAGTGATTTCTCTGTCTCCATGGCACCTTGAAAGGTATTGTCTAATCCTACACCTCCGGATCGGGACCCTCTATGAAATATTTTCTCGGTTTTATCCTTCTCAATTTGGTTCTCTAGTTGTCCTATTGTTTACAATTGTGCAAAATATTATAGTGTGAGTCGAATGTAAGGATGTCCAATGGAATATTTTACAAACGAAAGCTCATGGAATTGAACCAAATACACAAAAATTCGTGGTGACCTAATAAACACTTGTGGAGGATTCATTTTTTTCCCAATGGTGTTGTTTCTTCCGAGCTACATTAGTCGAGCGTAGTCCCTTAAGATCCCTAAGACCAAATAGGCTATAAGTTCGTCACGTGATTTCGTAATCTCCATTACATGTTGAAAGATCATGTCTTGTCCTACACACTCTCAATTATGACCCTCTACGAAATCCCGCCTCATTTTTCTTTGTCTCAATTCGGTTATCTTGTTTTCCTATTGTTTTGCAACTATGCCAAATAATTCATTATGAATTAGTGTAAGATTATCCAATGTAATATTTTACAAAACGAAAACACATAGAACCAAATGACTACACCAACACATCGGGTGGCTCGGTACATTCTTGTGGAGGATTTGTTTTTGCACTAAAGGGTGTCAATTCTTCGTAGCTACGTTGGGCGACCATAGTCCCTCGAGGTCACCGAGACCATAAATGTCTATAAGTTATTTTGGTGATTTATCGGTCTCCATGCCACCTTTAAAAGTCTCGTCGATCCTACACCTTTACGTTGAGACCCTTTATGAAAGCCTATCTCATTTTTCTCCATCTCAATTTTTTTCCTCTCATTGTCTTATTTGTAACTTTTCAAAATATTGCAATGTGAGCAAGTGTGAGGTTGTCCAACGCAATATTTTTAAAATAAAAGTTTATGGCAATGAACCGAATACACCAACACATTGGGGTGGCCTAGTAAACATTATTGGAGGATTCATTTTAGTTCCTAATGGTTTTGTTGCTTCCTGGTTACATTGGTGGGGTGAAGTCCGTTAAGATCTCTCGAGACCAAAAAGGCTATAAGTTTGTTGGGTGATTTCTGGTCTCCACAGCAGACCTTGAAAGGCCTCATCTAATGCTACACCTCTATGTTTGGACTCTCTATAAAATCCTATTTCTATTTTCTCCATCTCATTTTTAACCTCTCATTGTCCTATTGTTTACTACTATTCCAAATACATGTAGTGTGAGCCGATTAAGGTTTTCCAACTCAATATTTTACAAACACACGCTCCTAGCACAAAAATTCCCGTGCCCATGCATTGGGGTGGTCTAGTAAATGTTGGGTGAGCATTCGCTTTTGTGCACAAAATCCTTCATGTGGAACAAGTACTAGGAAACATGTTAAGAAGATATTGTTCATATAATATAGGTTGTGAAATGAGAATTTGAAGAATATATTTTTCATAGAATATAGATGGTGAAATGGGAATTTTTTTCTTGTTTTTCAATTCAAATATTTAATTTTCCTAGCTTCTCTTAGCTTCAAGAATAATAAATTCTCTACTAACAGTTCCAACCACGTGAAGGTGGAAGCTTTTTTGGCACCACTAACCTACATAAACATGTTAGTAAACAATTAAATAGAATTTTAAAACCTACAAAATTTAAACAAAATATTTAAATTAAATATTCAAATTAAATTCAAACACATGTATATTTAATCTTAATTGAAGATACCTTTGACTTGATAAATTAAGCCTCGTGGTAGTCTTCAGGGCAATTTTTGTATCTTCATTCGTGCAAATAAAATCTAGTGAACCATCACGTTCGATCTAATTTTTAAGGTGTCAAGTATTACTTCATCATCGACTCGATAACTTTCCGAAGATCTTATTTCTCATTATACCTCCATTTTTAATGAATTGAACATGAGATGTAACAACTAAGTGAGAATAATGAATAATTTGTCTAGGAGTGTAAAATTCCTTTAACAACCATGCATTGAATTTACTCAATGAGTTTCTTCTTAGCCATGTTCTAGTGATAACCATATACCATGTAGGATATTCTATGCCTTCTCTATGTATGATTGGGGCTATCAATTTCTTTTTTTTCCTCAACACAATGACAAAAATAATAACATGTTCCTTCTTTATTATTTTCTTCTAGAACAACAACGTAAACATGACTTACGTCACATTGTAAAAAAATCATTAATTTCGATAAATTATTCATAAATAAGTTACATAACATGAGAAAAATAATAAATATTAGCGAAATAATGCAAATATATAATATCCGGTTGCACTAGATCTCGAGATATGGTCAAATTCAATTGAAGATTCACTCATTGTGAATTATAGAGCTTATGGAGGTTGATATATGTCAAGTGGATACAATTGTCTACAACATCGCTTCATCAACCCACACTTGTCACACCCTACAAAAATTGTTTGCGATTACGAAGGGTAAATCATAAACTATTGATTTCAATGTTTGTTCATACTTGTGAAATTAATGATTCTATTGAATTTGATTTTGAAATATATATATATATATAAATATATATATATATATATATATATATATATATATATATATATATATATATATCACATTATGAATGATTATAGTGAGGTCTTAATGTAAATATGTTTTATTGCTAGGTTTTATAGACAATAAGTGGAAAATATATTACACTAATCTCATGGCATGTTATCGAGTGAAATAGTTGACAAATTATGATCCTACTCTCGAATCATTTGTCTATATTGCAAATGTATTCACGACGCAATTATGTTAATAAAATGGGGTGGCGGTTATTAAGTCCTAACCTGTATCATGACAATGCTGCAACATATTAATATATATATGAAGGGCCAGGTAACTTCAAATGAACATCTATATTGGTATGAGGATCATACTAATATTTCTTTGATCCTTGGTTATATATCTATGGAATAAAATTCTAACATCGTAAACATTAGCAATAGATTCATAATGGGGTACCTAAGCCTTGATTACATTATGTTAAGGTAGGGTTCATGTTTATAAAGTATAAGATGGGTAACTTGTGAATATCATTAAAGCCAACCTTTTAAGGCTTAATGTATATTAATTATAAGACCTAACCTAAGGTATAATGTTTTTGCAATTATTTGTTTTAAACCTATGTAGAGGAATGGGAAATCCACCCCTCCCTTCGCATTTATAAGTAATGTTCCATAATTTATGGGCCTTTAATAGGCTCCACTGATCACTTTGAAGTGTAGATAAAGTTAGATAAAAGCATGCCCATTTTGGACGAACTAAAAGTTATCACGATGGCTTCGCAAGTAAATAAACATGCCCAATTTTGAACGGCAATGTCGGTCAGCTAAATTTGGCGGGAACTACACATTGTAATCTCATGCATTAAATTGCATTGAATAGGGTCATGAATTTTTGGGAATGCATGTAGGATGGTGAATTTCAAAGTTGAGTTATGTTTTCAGGTTCTTTTTTTGATCTCTTTTCACTCTACATGTTCAAGTTTTGTATGTGTTACTCCGTTATGGAAGTAAACCATGATTATTGTGGCTAACTATTATTGACCGGAGTAGCATAAAAATGTAATATTATTTGGTATAAGTTGCGAGTAGCTATAAGGGTATTTTGGTTTTATCATTTCGAAGGAGAATGTGGTGAAGGATTTTGGGGTTTATGTGGATTTGATTTCAGGTTTTCTGAGATAATCGGTTGAGCCAAGCTTGTACAGGAGAAGAAAGGAAAGAAGAAATAAGCTCTCCCAGTCGTGATAGGCTCTATCCACTTTAATAGCTTACTCTTTCTGATATTTACATAAGTGGTTTCATGTCTTAAATTTTATTTTTTAATAGACTTGGTTTTCATGGAATGGATTAAATTTGTGATATATTAGTCTTCTGCAAGTTATGGATAGGTATGAAAGTGATATCTAGAAATATATATGACCTAAACTTGTATTAATGTTGCATGTACAAAGGTGGCTATAAGATATTAATAGTTGGTTTATAATGGACTAAGAAATCTGGGTATGTAATGTATTACCTTGAATGTATATCGTCATAACTATTAAGGTAACTATCATATGTGTGTTCTTGTTATATATTTAGGAACAAGGAAATATATTAGGCTTGTAATAAGACGAATCATATGACCTCCGTTTTATCTCTCTTTATATTGGGGAGTTATATATCGAGTATCAAGTTATTGAACATGATACTATTTAAACTATATTCTATGTTACTAAGTTTATTCATTGTTCATACAAACAGTGATATAAAATGATTGGAAAATGGGTATATAGTTTATAAGGCCAAAATGATAAGTATTTAATTAAGATACTTAAATAACTTACATTACTTGAAGTATTATTTTATTCTAGTAGTTATCTATTTTTATCAAGAACTATTGACTTGTAATACTTGATCACGGTTGGGTAGATATTGTATGGTACTAATTCTATATGAATTATATGGATTTAATGATTGATTGATTATTATGAAGTAATAACATCTTATCAAATAAATAAGCCTTTGTTGAAGCAAGATAAGGTGAGAGATTATCTTATAACATTAACCTTATATTATTAAGTTATAAAAATATTTATATTACTATTACACTTGTTATGGAATAAATAATTGGTTGAATGCCCTTAAATAGTTATATCATATAATATAGTGTTGTTACATTATAGTAGTTACATTCAATAAGTGACATCTCTCGTATTTGCCAAGTGAGTTTGGAAATTTTTTAACCGTGATTTGTGACCTTTTAATCTAATAGGTGAATCTAACTTAATGCAGTATTTCCTTTATGAAAATACTAGATGGCATAAGTTATTATGGGAGATATAGATCTTATCATGCTAGTTCTTATGAACTGATAGTTGCTAACAAATTTTGCAGATGGACTACATGAAAGGTGAAAGATGGATGAAGTTAAAAGATTGCATTTGTTTAATTTGACTAAAGAAAGATGAATTATATTACTTGTATTTCACATTAAACGTTGTCCCATTGTATTGATTTGATAAATGAAATGCCAAGTTATCTTAGTTATTTGTAGCAATTCCAAAAAGGGGATCTGTATGAGTTATTTTATTTTATACAAAATATGTTGTATTTGATTTTTAAAAATGAATAAAATGGGATTTCATGTATCCATTAAACTTAGTTACATAAATGATTTGAAATAAAAATACAAAGATTGTAGTGTATTGACACAGTTGTGAATATGAAGTATATTTGGCATGATATGTACACATTGTATTAATGATTATTAAAGTGATATGTATGGTTGTCCTTGCAAGTAATTAAAGATGTGAGTTATAACATATTATTGAACTTCATATAAACCATTATTAAATACATATATGCCAATTATTGGTTAAACATAAGTAACATTTTGGATTGTTGTCTTTACTTAGAATTCAACTTAATAAGAAGAATGTTATACTTACCACTTTGTATTTGAGAAAAAGAAATAAATTATGAGATAAAGTACTACTCTTGATGTGATGCATTACTAGTGTTAATAAGTAAAATATGAACAAGGGATTTAATGCGGAATGTTGAATTAAATCTGCAACTAGAAAGTGTAATGATCATGATGGAATGAATCTAAGCATGTCATTGAAATGCATGAAAACTTCGCTTAGTTCCGTAGGTTCGACTTCCCTAGTAGCTAGAGTTTTGTTGAAACCTAGGAATTGATATGTCGTAACTTATTCGAATAACCATAATAACCATAATATATGCCACTCCCGTTTAGTGGAAATCGGTGAGCTACTCAAGTATGGCTGCTGCCATGTTGTACCTACTTAATGACTAAGGTCATTATCTGGTTATAGTAGGGAAGATGCTATGTCGAGTTATCTTTTCAAGATCCCCTAAATGAGAAGGTCATAATGCACTAAGATGCAAGTAATGTCCTAGGTACGAGTGTGGATTAAACCACATGGTTAAGTACCCAATGTCATCTTATGATGAATACGGGAAAGGAGAAACCCATAATGATGCAAATCATTGTAGAGATGCTTACTCTCCCTTAGTCATCGTAAGTGACATTGTGGCATTTTCCATGTAGGTTGATCCAAATTGGTACCTTGTACGCAACTTGTAACTATCTATTCCTAATCCAGATAACAAAATTAATAAGGTGATGGACAAGTTCCTAACGATGAGTGTGTCGTCACGGAACTAAGCATGACATACATGTCTCTGAAACTTTGGCCAAAGTAGTGTAAGTTTTTTATTACACTGTCTCGAAGTCACCAAGATCTAAGTGTAGGATGCCGATGGGATTCAATGATGGATACCCATGTAGACACTTAGAATGCAATATTTGACTATCTTTTATAGATGAATGAAACCATTAGTATACTTTGTATACACAAAACCAAATGATACACTTGGTGTAATCACTCGTAAAGAGTGTTGAGGGGGATCGAGTAGGATTTGTATACTCTCATGCAGCTGCACATGGTTTATGACTGTTATAGGATGGATTGACTAAGATGATGTTAGTTATAAATCATGAGAATTTAGAAAAAGGAAACATGAGATATGAACTTAAGATTTATGCTGGGTTTAAATATATGGGTATTTAAATCAATGAAGCATAAAGTAAGATAAAAATCCCTCGAATTGAAGTATTAAAATGAGCATGTTACAACTCTTTTCACTCACATTCATCCCAAAATGAATACATACATGAAGAGAAAAAGTATTCCATTCCCTTGTATAAATAGTCCATGAACCTACATTTGAGCTTCTAAAATAGTACAACTCACTAGATCCGTTATTGTACAACAATATTCATATTTTGAAAAATTAGCTTCTTCTACCAACCAAAAACCCTACAAACTATAGAATTACACTCATTACCTAGACACATATTTGAGTTACACCATTCTGCGATGGAATTTTCATCGATTAACTTGGAACCATATTTGTACTTCAAATCTTCTCTTGCTACGTCTCTTTTAACACATGCTCCCGCACCATCATATTCTAATTTTCCATGTCCTTAGTGAAATTCCAAAATGTTGAACACCACGTATCTATGCATCCTCCACAACATAGAAAATATTTCTCTCTTCCTTTATGTTTTCACAAACATCATGAGTGAATATCTATATCACTAATATGGAAACCTAAAATAGAGTTTTCAAGAGCATGAGTGAATATTATGATTGCACTTTATTTTTGTGGTTGTAGAGTGTAGTTCTCCACAAAATCAACAATTCACACAATGGTACCAAGAGGAAATGTGTCCTTTCATAACTTGAATTACTCATCTAACCATCAAGCTATGTGTGTAAGTCATGCATACTCATAAACTAGCTTCTCTCGAAATATAGTCATAAAATTTGATACACTTATTTATTTAATCACTAATTCACACCTCTTGGCTTCTTTACCATATTTTGAAGTGTGTGCCACGACTTATGTTTTTCAAAACTAACTAATTCATTTCTGATTACAAGTTTATTATTTGTGTGTATGCATCTTTGCAAACGTTCCAAAGCACCACAACTATCACAAGTTCCTTCTAAATATGATTTCTTATAAAAAAACTTCCTTCTTCTCTTGTAAAAAAACAATTGAGATGAAATATCTTGTTTATTTAGGTGGAAATTTTATCATACACTCATGTAAAATATTATCGATATACAAATTAACACATATATGCCAAAAATATCATAATGCATATCAAATTCAATATGGATCCTACAACAACAAGTAGTATGTGAGTGATTTATTTTATTTCGGGATGAGTCTCTTTAAACTTATTAAAAATTTGTGTTTGTTCCATATCCAAAAATGTTTAGGTTTTGATTCACGCTTTCTAGAACCAAGTGTTCTTTTAAAACATCTTTTTCATTAGGTGAAACCCTTGTATTATTTTTCCAAAATTATAAAAAAATTGATTTTAACTCATCAAATATGTCTTTTTATTTATGTGAAAGTATACAAAAGAATGCCCATAATTCATTTTTATTTTTATCTTCAATTCTTTCACAAAAGTCGAGAGATTTTAATAGTGTTCTCCTATTGGTTTTTAGTACACTACTTGTTTTTCTAATTAAGCAAATTTTTTTTGTTCCTTTACTTACTATAGTTGATATAATAACACGTCGAGATAGTATTATTATCTTTGGTACATGAGGTTGGACCTACTAATTGGTATGCATTCATTAGATCTTTTACAAAATATTTTACATTTTTTGTCTTAGATGTTCTTAGATCAAGGTATTCATTGTAGGTCTTGTTGGTATCCAAATTTATTCTCCTACGCGATGGCTAAGTAGCATCACGAAACTTGTATGATGCATAGTGACATAAAAATTATGATATAATTCATTTTGTATATGGGGATGGGATTCAACTGAGTCTTGGTTACTCAAGCATTGGAGAAATGGATAGCACCTTACAAAGGGTTTGATCTACCATCGCTGCTTTAGGTTGTGCCTTCAACTAGGGTGAGAGGACCCATTCTGTAACCCGTGTTGGTGAAATATATCAAGAGATCCTTCTTTGCACAATTTTCATGAAAACCTTGAGAAAATATGATCAATACAACACAATCTAACTCTCATGATTTGTCACACTAGAGAGTCGAGATGTTTCATGGACAAGGTTTGGGTTACTAAAGAAAATAATTGAAACCTTATTGTCTCTGCATATTTTGGCAGTGAAATTTGTTAAATCTTTGTGGATACACATTACAAATAGGGGTAGTTCATGTAGGATTTATCATTTGAAGAAAATTTGGTGGAAAGTTAAGCAAGATAAAGTTGATTATACTAGATATTTGAGAGCCTTTACAAATATTGGAACACTCACAGACAAAATGCTTCAAAATAGCCAAAATATTCCTTCAACCAGAAGGTGTGTGTTAATGGAGGCCCAAAGATGCACAATTTCATACACTCTTCAAGAATTCAACACAAAGGCTCATGTTAAAGACTCAATTAAATGTTGGAAATCCCTGATTCATCATGCCTATGATACACTCATAGGATAACAATAAATCTTTGTACACACATTGAAGTAAAATGATTTTAAATTGTTTATTTCATTACAAGATGAAAGCTCTTCTCATAATGAAATTGTAAATGCCACAATACTACCACATGGATAAGATCTTGTGTGATTCAAAGGGATTTCAACATAAGATTGTAACAGGAACACAAAAAACTATTTGAAAACATTTTGAAATAAAATCAAACAGAATTATGCTCATGATCAACACAAATTCATTCAAGGTTCACTAGATTCATCAGAAGGGGAAGTTTCTTTAACAATCTTAGAGCTTGTCAATGGCTGTACACTTGCAACCATCTTGACATGACTAAATCTACAACCATAGGAAATAAAAAGGTTTCTCGGATGCACTCTCGAAAAAGTTTTTCTCAAAATTTCTTAGAAAAATTAACCCCTCTATGCAAGAGTATTCTCATTACATTTATACAATTTCACTCGCTCACTCATCCCAAATTTTCCCCCCAAAAGTCTAAATCTTCAAGAGAATATTCCTCTTTACAACATATCATTTAATCATGTTTATTCCCTTGAAAATATCTTACTTTCTATTGTTAGGTGGATAAATCATGAATTGATCACGTTTCTCAATTCCTCAACTATGACTGGGATGCCATGTCATAAATTTTGACAATATTTTTAATCATTCTTTTATTTTTTCATGCAAGAAATCCCCTTTTTAATAATTCTCAAGTGGCTCTATATGGCTTGATCTGACAAGAAATCCTTTTCACCTTTGAGAATACACCTTGAGGAATAGATACATGCATTCGTGCCTCTCAGAAATGAGTGTCCTCACATGGATTATACCACATATCTGTGCTGTGAGTCCGAGTCGGCCAAGTGTAAAGAGGAGCTAGTGGAAGCCTCCACATGTCTCCTTGGCACAACTGCAAAGGTGAAGTCTAGAGGTAGGTTCCTCAAATGAGCATGGGCTCTCTTGCGTGCCTAGAACCTGAGAGAGTTGTACTGATCACTAAAAAGTCTAAGCATGGGAAAGTCCAATAGAAGCTTCCACATGTCTGTTTGGCACAAATTCAAAGATGAAGTCTAGAGGTAGGACCTCAAATGAGCATAGGATCTCCATGTGCCCTAGGCCTAAGAAAGTTGCCTCGGCCATTAAAAAAGACTCAGCATAAAGAGGAGCTAGTGGAGGCCTCCACGTGTCTCTTCAGTGCAATTTTTATATGGTGCCCAAAGGCGAAGACCCCAAACACGTGCGAGCTCTCCATGTTTCTATGGTATAACAAAGCTACACCGGCCATTGAAAATTCTTTACATGGGTAAAGCTAGCGAAGCCTCTATATGTCTCATTAGTAGAACTCCAAAGGTCAAAATGAGAGGTGAATCCTCAAATGAGTGCAGGCCCTCCATGTGTCCTTTTGCAGATCTTAGGCATTTACATTATACTTTCAAGCCCTTTGTCGTAATGCATCAAAATATCAAACAAACCCGCAATGCCACATCCAATTAGAAAAGACCAAGTATCCACGGATGTTGGGACAGGATTTATAGAGGAGACACAATCGTGGACGATGACGTGACCATCAACAAAAATTTCCCTATTGAGAGAAGACTATAAATAATACCAAAACTCAATGTGATCCATGACCCAAGGAAAAGAATGACAACGACATCTAAATGAAGGATAAAGTTTTCATGCATCCATAGAGGAGACAAAAATAATTATAAACAATGAGATGGAAATTTTAAATGACAAAGGGGCGAGATTACAATTGAGCACCAACACCAGCTCCGACTTGGGGATGGGTACTCCCAGTGAAAGTTCCGTAAGAACAACAGAATATACCATGGGCTCAAAATCCATTGGGCAATGGATTCAAGAACAAGCTTGCAAAGGAGAAAACAAATTCCAACCTCCCAAGAACAAACTGAGAAACCAACAAAACAAGGCTGCCAAGGATAGGGACGAACCAAAAAAAAAAACAGAAATGAAAAAGAACTAAAATACTGTACATTGTACAATGATGCATTCTTGATTATGAGAAATCAATCAAGGAAATGTTTCAAGTGCCTTTCATTAATAGGAAACTCAAGAAATTCCCCATCTAGATCTTTTAGGAAGAAGGTATGCTCACCGATCCTAATATCAATAGAATAAGGGCCCATCCATAATGCATCAAAATTTCCATGTTTTCCCTTATCCTCATGTCTTCTATCCCATAGTAGCACCAAATATCCTACACTAAAAACTCTTGGGGTAACCTTTTTGTCAAATAATTTCTTCATTTTCTCCCTAAACTTCACATGTCTTTGATGGGATTCCCTTCTCTCTTCATCTAGTTCAAAAATTTGATTGATCCATGCATCATAGGGACTAACCTCCTGGTCCTCCAACTTTCGATGAATGATATGAAGATAATTAAATATGTAGGGAAGTAGAGCTTGAGTTCTATACACCAATTCAAACAGGTTCTTTCTAGTATCTATTTTAACAAGAATTTCACACCCAAATAGCAAACTT
Source organism: Taxus wallichiana var. yunnanensis (assembly GCA_018340775.1). Lineage (NCBI taxonomy): Eukaryota > Viridiplantae > Streptophyta > Pinopsida > Cupressales > Taxaceae > Taxus > Taxus wallichiana. Next base: position 1,030,858,272 of record CM031242.1, read on the forward strand.
CAACTACTCACCCCACTTTCTTTTGTTTAATTCCAAGGTCATTATGATTATCTTCAACAAATTTGTATCGCTTGATTCAGCTTTTCCATTACCTTGGGTATTATAATTTGAAGCATATGCTAAATTGATCCCATACGCATGACACATGGCTACCAAAGGTTTGGCTCGAAAAATCATAGCGGTTTTAGCAACTATTTTAGTAGGAACTCAAAACAGGTGCAAATTATATGATTTAGAATGAAGTCCATAAATATTTTTGGATAGCTATCTTGGTAGGGATTTCCTCCACCCACTTGGTGAACTAATCAATGGCCACTAATATCCACTTGTGGCTTGTACTTTAAGAATCAAATCTCACCAATGAATTCCATTCCCAATGCTTAAATCGGGCTTCAATTGATACAAGCTGCAAAGGGAGGGATCCTAATGATTTCAATCTTCCTGAAAAATGTTGACAACTTTCACAGTTTCTTATCAATAGGGTTGTATATTTAGAAAGATTTGACCACCAGTAACAAGCCCTTAATATATTATGGGCTCTAACTCTTCCAGCAAAATTCCCTCCACAAACTCCTCCATGAAAATCATCAATTATTTTCAGGGATTCATCCTCAGTGATACATCTCAAAAGAAATCCCTCAAGGTTCTTCCAAGCTAACTCATAATCGGTGATGATGTACTTCTAGAAGGCTACCTTCAATGCTCTCTTTTGATTCTTGCTTAAATACTCAGGGCACTGTAGATGTTTGAGATAAAAAATAGTATCCTTGTACCATTCATAATTTGTTAATTTCTCGAGAATATTCAATATTTCTTCTTTAACCTTATTTATCTCAACTATTTGTATGCTACTTTCTTCCATTAGCTTTGCTAGGCCCAATCCTCTGACCAATTTTATAGTTTGGATGTCATATCATATTCTTGCAACTTATTTGCCCATCGGCATATTTTACTTGAAATTTCCATCTCTGATAGGATATCCTTAACCATGGTATGGGGAACATAAGATATGACTTTAGAGCTCAAAATATATGGCCTAAATATTTTTGTGGCCCTGACCAAAGAAAAGGCCTATTTCTCCATGATAGTATACTTTAATTATACTCCTTGTAATGTTTTACTAAGGAAAGAAATTAGTCTTTCAGATCCTTCACCATCCTTTTGTAACATCACATATGCATAATATGCTATGAAGAAAATGAAAACATTTAGAAATCCTTTTTATAATCGGAAGTTGCTAAAATAGGGGAATCTTCAATGCTTCCTTAATCCCAGTAAAATCTTGAATAACTACTTCTTACAATTTGATACTCTGATCTTTCTTCAACATATTGGTGATTAGGATAGTTAATTCAGAAAATTTGGAAACAAATCTCCTAATAAAATTTAATTTCCTGAAAAAGACTAAATTCCCTTTTTGGTTCTTGGAATAGGGACTTTACTAATGGCTTCCACTCTCTCAGAATCAATCATGACCCCTTCTTTTGAGACAATATGTCCAAGCAGCTTTACCTTTTGAACCCCAAAATGACATTTCTTAGGTTTCAATGAGATACCATATTCCCTGCACCTTAACAACATATTTTCTAAATGTTGTAGGTGATCACTTCTCTTCCTTGAAAAAATTGTCACATCATCCTGATACACAATAATGAAGTCATTTATATATCCTGAGAATGCTACATCCATTTCTCTTTGAAACGTGTCTCCAGCATTCATCAGGCCAAATGACATTCTTACGTACACATAGGTACCACGTGGAGTAGTGAAAGAGGTTTTGATTCTCTCTTATAGCTTCACAACCACATGGTTATACCAAGAAAACCCATCCAAAGTAGATAACAATTTTAAACCTATACCCAATTAAAACATGTTGTCCATATTTGGCAAGGGATAGTTTTCTTTAATTGATGCCTTATTTAAAATTCTAAAGTTGACACACAATCTTATGTCTCTATTCTTCTTTCAGAAAAGTACTAGGTTTGTAACCCATGAAGAATACCTTGTAGGTTGTATGATTCCTCCATCCCTTAACTTTTTCAACTCTTCTTGCATTTTTAGAGAAAGGAGTGGATTAATTGGTCTTTTCTTCTACCTAAATGGATTGGTATTAGCTTCCAGGCTATTTCATGTTGAGAAAGGTCTTCCTGTATGCTTTTAGCTCTAAATATTACCAAGACAAGCGTTCCCGTACGTTTTTAGCACTTGGACATATGACTGCTTTTCTTCTCTGTTTAAGTTGCTGCCTAGCCATATTCTCCTAGGTTTATCCTTTGTGACTAGGTTATATTGTTCAACATCTCTTGAGGATGACATGTGTCTGTTAACAATGTGGTTAACATTATCAAAATTTGATTCCAATACAACCAAGCCTCTCGGAGTAGTATTGGTTTTCAATTGGATAACATCTTTACCAAACAAGCTCTCTTTTCCATCATTTACACAAACTATTGGTTCCTAGTCCATACTTTGACTGGAAAATTCTCCTTTATTTTGCAAAAACTTTGGACTTGGGAATCATCTTCAAAAACTTGCCAATGCTTGATATTATTAGGGACAGATGACCTGGTCAATATTTCAATATCATATTCACAATAGGGAGACATTGTATAATTTTCAAACCTAGATCCCAATACGCCAATTTTTCTGCTACAATATTATATTTCCTATCATGATGTATTATATTGAAAGAATCAAACATTTCAATGAAGTCCCAAACTACATGCTTATACTACTTCATTCTTTGATTCTTTGTTGCATACAATTTTCTAACTTGCTTGACTATCAACTCTAAATCCCCTTTAACAATAATATCCTTGACACCATATTTCCAAGCAATCCTTAAACCCAACAATAGTGCTTCATACTCTACAATATTGTTTGTACACTCAAAATTGAGTTTAAAAGAAAATTTAAACTCCTCTTGGCTTGGAGATATCAAAACAACACCGACGCCATTACCAAATCTAGAACATGCCCCATCAAACATCAAGGCCCAAGGAGAACCTACCTACTTAGGATACTTGCACTCCCAATTCTATGCTCCTTACAATCAGCATAACCCATGAAGTTATAACCATCAACACATGCATACAATACTTCATAAGAAACATTATTAGGATCCTCAATCGGATGTAGCTTTTTTTTCTCACCGTATAACTTCACAAGGTTCCCCTCAATCAGGTATGGTTGCATATGAAATGTCCATTTGTATGCTTCCACCCACACTAGCTGCCCATTTTATAGACAATAACATCCCCCACTTGGCAGGATAGTCCACAATAACCACATTCATGGTTAAGCATTTTCCTGGATAAGCTGCTAGTTGCACTACCATTCCTTTGACATATCCAATTATTGGCACTTCTCTTGAATCCATAGTAGTACATTTCCCAAAAGTTGTTGTTACCTTGATATTTAACTCATTCATTACCTCAAGAGGCATTACATTACATGAGGCTCCTAAATCAAACATGTAGTTATGTACCAGCCTATCTTTAATAATCAAAGTGGTAAAAATGGATCGACATACAACTAAGATTCAATTAGAGAAGTTCCCAAATAAACCTTAGATGATTCACCCAGTTCTCCAATGCTTGTGGTATTTCTAATTCTGTAATAATGGGAGGAAACTCTATATTATTAACACGTTTTCCCCGAGTAATATTTTCTTTTTTTAAATCCCAAATATTTGAATTCCCTTTTCCTATGCTCAAGGATCCAAGGTAATTCAACAATGGGAACAAAGTGACCTTGATCGACTCAATATTTGGACTCTGTCATAAGGAACATATTTGGGTAGGGAAATATTGGGAGGGAGTTTCACCACTTCATCGATAGCAAGATAGGAGTTTTTAGAGTCTGGCATGGGAAGGAGCACACGTTTTATTTGGGGTAATTAGGCCTTTTCCACATGTATATTTCTTAGGGGTTTCCTTTGGGATATTAGTAAAACTTGAACTTTTTGCTTGGATTGTGTCCCACCCCCTTGACAACCTTACTTCTAGTGTTATATTCTTTCTCCTAAATAACTATTACATTCATCAACAGTTTCCTGTCCTCTTCGAAGGGATCCCTCCATCATAATTTTTAATCATCAAGGCCCTTAAGTATTCAAAATCATGATTAGGAAGATCAAATGCTTGCACCATATCAATTTCAAAAGTATTAATAGGAGGAAGAGGTAATACCCAATGAACACAATCCCATAAGTTTTCAATAGTTCTGCACTTATCAATTCAATTGAGGTTGCCCCTTACCATGATTTTGTAGGGCATTCCATCATGCACACATCATCATACATCTCATTATCATCTGCTTCCTCAAATTCTTGATCTACATCACATGGGGAGTGTGGTAAAAAACACCTATCACACCACTCGCTAAAATTGGCCTCCTCCAAAGTACCAACCCTGGTAGTTAAAGAATTAGGAACCAATATATTCTCCCTAGGTTAAGGTTGTTTATTTCCTAATCCCATGAGCCATTTCCCTCTGTCATCTAGTATGTGATCACCTCTGGGATGATTTCCAAATCTCTCCTAACCGTGTGGCTTGTGCTAACCTTGGGAACTTTGTCCTATCCCTTTTTCTACTCTAGCTAGTTTATAAGATATCTCTTTATCTCGCTCTAGCCAAAGTCTTCACAACCTCTTCCGATCCACAACTTTTTTTTATTGGGGCTCCTCAGGATTGATTAACTTGGCACCCTCTCTCTTAGGATGCTTTCCAACTACTTTGATATTATTTTCTATTTGTAAGGCCATGGTGAAATCCTACCTCAATGTTCCCGAGGTTCTTATCTCTTAAGTAATAAGCAACCTTTTTATCAAAAGTGTCGAATATTTTATCAAACATGACTCATCACTTGGCCTTAGGATTATAGGTAGCCTATTCAAGGTCTTATTGAACCGAGTATTAAAATCATGGACATATTCATTTGGATTTTTCTTTATATTTTCAAATTCAAATAAAAGGAACATGGGATTTGTCTTATCCCCATATTGCAATCTAAAGGAATTTTTCATCTCAAATCAGTAAAATATTGAATTATTTGGTAGAGTCTTGTACTTTCATGTGTTGCCTCCTCAAGAGTATGAATAAATAATTTTATATACATGTCTTCAAACTCAATTTCAAAATATTCCATCATATTGACAAAGAGATTTAAATGGTGGTCACCAGTGATGGCATTATTCCCTTGAAATTTTGGCAATTCATTTCTGACATCTTGTGGCACCATATTAGGATATCCATCCATACCTATGGAATTTAGAGTTCCAAAAGTATTGTGAAAAAATGAGGTCTAATTAGAGGCTAAGACATATTTCCTTGAGGATTTGATCTTTTAGGAGAATCAAAATGACAAGGGACGAGGGGTATCTGGGGCATAGGAGTATAAATCTCAAAGTAAATATCCTCTAATGACTCAATTTCTTGGAAAACCCTATCAACCTTGGACGAAAAAAGGGAAAACTAAGAGGCACATGTTTTAGACACAAATGATGGCCCTCTCCAGGTTGGAGAACTCAAATTGATATAAAGATTACTTGGTTTAGAATCACTTAAAGACATATGGTAATATTCAACCACATATTGATCACCTTTTAGAACTAATATCTCCTTTTTTGATTCTTGATTTCCAACAACTTTCCATACTTGTTTTCCTTCTGAATTTTCTTTTCCTAGTTCTAGAAATAAATTTTTAGTAGGATCCCTAGTGAAGAAATACCTTCTTCCCTCTAGCTTTACAAATATTGAAGAAAAATTTCAGTTGACATGAGTAAGGACACCGTAATCATCAAAATTTCAATTCAACATGGAGTCGCCACTAAGGATTTTCACCTTAGTTGTGTAGATGCACTATAAGTAACTTGTCAAGTGTCTATCAATGCTTAATTTCTACAAAGCTTAATAGATCTGACCTTCCTTTACCCACATTTATCACTATTGATGTAAATTTAGTGCAATAACCACTAGAAACTTGAAATGCAACACAATGAACTTGTAATCTTACACAAATATTACAAATCTCAACAAAGGATGACATTTAAACAACTTATTTATACTTAAACCATGTAATAAACATTACAAGGGTTAGCATGTGTATGCATTTGTAAAAATATTCCTCAGCAACGGTGCCATTTGGGTATTGTTGCCACACAAATAGGTCCAAGTATTCAAATAATCCTCTGTAATTCAAATAATCACCGATAACGACGCCACTTGGGTGTCGTTTCCACACAAATAGCTCCCGGTGTTCAAATAATCCTCTACAATTCAAATAGTCCTTGGAAACGACATCACTTGCACATGTTGGTATCAAAATTGATTCTCCTACGAGGGCTGAGCAACATCACGAAACTAGAAATATTCATAGAGAAAGACAAATCATGATATAAGTCATTTTGTATCCGGGAGGGGATTCAGATGATTCTTTATTACTCAAGCATTGGAGAAATGGATAACACCTTACTAAGGGTTTGATCTACCCTCACTACTTTAGGTTGTGCCTTCAACTAGGGTGAGAGGACCCATTCTATAACCCGTGTTGGTGAAGGATATCAAGAGATCCTTCTTTGTATAATTTTCATGAAAACCTTGAGAAAATATGATCAATACAACACAATCTAACTCTCACAAGTTGTCACACTAGAGAGTGGAGATGTTTCCTAGACAAGGTTTGGGTTATTAAAGACAATAATTGAAACCTAATTGTCTCTGCATATTTTAGCAGTGAAATTTGTTAAATCTTTGTGGATACACAATACAAACAGGGGTAGTTCATGTAGGATTTATCATTTGAGAAGTTTTTGGTGGGAAGTTAAGTAAGATAAAGTTGATTATACTAGATATTTGAGAAGCCTTTACAAAAATTGGAACACTCATAGACAAAATGCTTCAAAATAGCCAAAATATTCCTTCAACCAAAGGTGTGTGTTAATGGAGGCCCAGAGATGCATGATTTCATACACTCTTCAAGAATTCAACACAAAGGATCATGTTAAAGACTCAATTAAACATTTGAAATCCATGATTCATCACACCTAAGATACACTCATAGGCTAACAAACAATCTTTTTCAACACAGTGGAAGTAAAATGATTTTAAATTGTTTATTTCATTACAAGATGAAATCTCTTCTCATAATGAAATTGAAAATGCCATAATACTAGCACGTGGATAAGATATTGTGTGATTCAGAGGGATTCTAACATAATATTTCAATAGAACATGAAAACCTATTTGAAAACATTTTGAAATAAAATAAAACACAATTATGCTCATGATCAACACAAATTCATTCAAGGTTCACTAGATTCATCAACAAGGGAAAGTTTCTTCAACAATCTTAGAGATTGTCAATGGCTATACACTTGCAACCATCTTGACATGACTAAATATACAAACACAGGGAAATAAACATGTTTCTCATACAATCTCTCGGAAAATTTATTTTCTCAAGTTTCTTAGAAAAATAAAGCCCCTTTATGCAAGTGTATTCTCATTGCATTTATACAATTTCACTTGCTCACTCCTCCCAAATTTCCCCCAAAAGTGTAAATCGTCAAGAGAATATTCCTCATTACAAATACAATTCGATCATGTTTATTCTCTTGAAAATATCTTTCTTTATGTTTCTAGGTGGATAAATCATGAATTGATCACGTTTCTCAGTTTCTCAACTATGACTAGGATGCCATGTCATAACTTTGACATTCTTTTTAATCATTCTTTTATTTTTTCATGTAAGAAATCCCCTTTTAATAATTCTCAAGTGGCTCCATATGGCTTGATCTGATAAGAAATCCTTTTCACCTTTAAGAATACACCTTGAGGAATAGATACCTACATTCATGCCTCTTAGAAATGAGTGTCCTCGCATGGATTATACCACATATCTACCATTGCGAGTCCGAGTCGGCCAAGTGTAAAGAGGAGCCAACAAAATCCTCCACGTGTCTCCTTGGTGCAACTACAAAGGTGAAGTCTAGAGGTAGGTTCCTCAAATTAGCGTGGGCCCTCCACATGTCCAGAACCCGAGAGAGTTGCACTGGTCATTGAAAATTCCGAGCATGGGAAAGTCCAACGAAGCTTCCACGTGTATGTTGGACATAACTTCAAAGATGAAGTCTTGAGGAAGGACCTCAAATGAGAGTAGGCTCTCCATGTGCCATGGGCCCAAGAAAGTTTCCCTGACCATTGAAAATGTCTCAGCATAAAGAGAAGCTAGCAAAAACCTCCACATGTCTCTTTGGCGCACTTTTGATATGGTGCCCAAAAGTGGAGACCCCAAACAGGGCTCTCCACGTGTCTCGGGCCTTGAAAAGTTGTACCACCATTGAAAATTTTTAAGAACCAGCGGAAGGTACCACATGCCTAGGGTTGGAGAAAGTTGCATTAGATGCTTGAAAAGTCTAAGTATGGGAAGATCTAGTGGAAACCTCCACATGTCTCTTCAGCGCTCTTTCAAAAGTAAAATTTAGGGGTAGGTCCCCAAATAGCGCCCACCCTCCATATGTCCCAAGGCTAAGAAAGTTTCCTCGGTCATTGAGAAGTCTCAGTATAAAGAGGAGCCAGCAGAAGCCTCCATGTGTCTCCTTGGCGTAACTCCAAAGGTAAGACCCAGAGGCGGGACCTCAAATGAGCACAGGATCTCCACGTGTCTATGGTCTAATAAAGTTGCACCAGCCATTGAAAAGTATGAGTGTGGGTGGAGCCAAAAAACCCTCCACGTGTCTCCTTGGTATAACTCCAAAGGTCAAAACGAGAGGTAAATCTTCAAATGAGTACAGGCCCTCCACATGTCCTTTTGTGGGTCTTAGGCATTTACCTTATACTTTCAATCCCTTCACCGTAATGCATCAAAATATCAAACAAACCCACCACGCCGCATCCAATCAGAAAAGACCAAGTATCCATGGATGTTGGGACATGATTTACAGAGGAGACACAATCGTGGATGACGCCCAACAACAAATTTTTTTCCCATGGAGAGAAGACTGTAAATAATACCAAGACTCAATGTGATCCATAACCCAAGGAAAAGACTGACAACAACATCTAAATGAAGGAGAAAGTTTTCACGCATCCATACAGGGAGATAGAAAATACTTCTAACTAGGTGGGATGGAAATTTTAAATGACAAAGGGGTGAGATTACAATTGAGCACCAACAAGTCTATAAGTAATATGTTTTATCATTTGAATGAATAATCAACATCTACATATTTCATTTAAGTCATTAAAATATGTTTTTGATATTTTATTATCTTTTCTTCTATAAGTTCATTGAAAAATCTTATTATTCATTGGGTTTAAAATATTTTCATCAATCTCAAGTAAAATTTTGGGTGTTTTCTAAAAAATTTAATTGATGATTTCAATGGAAGTTATTGTTGTGTATCATATAAACATTGTTCATTTTTATTTTTCATTCATCTTCATAATTTGGTTAAGAGTGTGTCTTTTCAATAGGTTGTTCATTTGGTGTAACATCTATGTTTAAATTTGGAATTTCATCATCATTTATTAAATATTCATTATTTATTGAACAATTAGTGTTTGAGGAAGATATGACATACCATCATCTCCATGCATTGATTAATTTTTCTCACATATTTTTTTGCATTCATTCCCTTGTTTTCTTTTTTAAATTTTTTTGGCTTTGTTGGATAATATACACTCTTTGGAAACATCTCCAATCTCTGCTAAAGACATGTTCAATTTCATTTTTCACGCCATTTTCATCCATTCCATTTTTTTCAATTTCTCGAGGGATTTCCTTCATGGTCTCCTCCCCATAATTTACAAAAATATCTTTATCACCACAAGACAATTGACAAAAAAATGTTAATGAGTGTTAGGAATATAAGAAAAAATACAAACACACTTAAATATATCAAATAATGCTTAAATATTTCACAATAAAATCTCTATATAACATAAAATATCTAAAATTATTAACAAGAATCAAAATGTGTAGGAATATGCAGGAATTTGTAGACAACCCGTGACAAAGGGACCAATATCACAAGATATTTTTGTTTTGTTGCGTTTGACTTTCATTTTTAAGCACATTATTTGAACACACTCATATTTCTTCTTCTTGGGATTTGAAATACCCAATCCATAGGATTGGATTTTCCTTGATATCAAAACCTAAGGTTAGGACTATGTAATCCGTGAATAAATTTTTGTTTGATAGAAAAAATCAAAATCTCACATGTACACCCCGAAATCTCATGCTTTATAAAATATTATTCAAAAAAATATACTACGATTTCAATCTCATTTTTACATTGGTGATGATATAATTTTTCTAAAATATGATTAGTTTAATGCTTTCATCCATAATTTCTTTTTCTAGTGCCTTATTTTCTTACGAAAAAGCCTATACATACATTTTGGTGCACAATTTATGCTTTTTTCATCCATTTTTTTAAATGTTATTTTTTTCTAAACACACTAAATAAAATTACAAAAATAATACTTTTGCTCAAAGTTATCGGGGTGCACACACAAATATTTCATTTTCGGGATTTGTGCACTTTGAAAATTAATAAAAAATTATGAAAAATTAGTGGGACCTCCCACACGGTCTTAGCTAAATTTCTACAAAAGAGATTTGAAATATAATTTATAGAACTCAAAAAATGAGGGGGTTTTCACACACAATAGGTTCTTATTGTTTTGACAAAAAAATAGACGTAATTTGTGTGTGCACCACATTTGACCCTCTTAATCTTAAGCATTTTCATAAAAATATAGTAGTTTAAAAACTAGATTCTAATCTCTATGGTACTCATTCTTATTGTTTTGTAAAATTTCTAGCATATGCATGCCAAATTATTAGATGAAGTTCAATTTTCATTGATTTTAGGAGAATGTGTCCACTTTTCACCCCCTTTTGGTTCCCCATTTCCATGTACTTATCCCTATGTCAAGTTTTTCATATTTCCTACATCTTAGGGTAGAAATAAATAAATGCAGATAACTCACCTATTCGTGACCCACTACTCCTCCCACTTTGGTTTGGCTGCCATCATGTCAAAACACTCTTCACTTTGACTATATTCTATCTCGAAAACATCACATGTAATCTAAAGCTCAAATTTCACTAAGTGGGTAAGTGTAAATGATATCTAAAAATAGTAATTTTGACATATACATAGCATATTTTTACAATTTTTTGAGTGTGTGTGTTTTGCGGGATGGGAGCGTTGGCGCGCAGTATACTTATTCTCCCCGAGATATGATAAGTCTTTTCTCACGTTTTACACCTCTCCATGCCTAAATGCTTCTCCAAAGGGGAAATATGTATGCACAAAAATTTGTGTGGTCCTACATTTTGGAACAATTTTAATCCCCAATTATGATAAAATATTGATTCCAATGATATCCAAATCCAATTTCTCACTTGCAACATTTTTTTATACCTTTGATTACCTTAGCTTTTTCCATCTTTTTCACACTTTCCTTAGTTGTTTTGCATCCTTTTTCCTATCATTTTAGCCTTTATTTAAAGAACCATGCCTATGGTTATGCAAACCGTGGGTCTTCCTTGAGAAAAATATTTCAGCAACAATCAATTTGCATAGACCCACGAAGTTTTGTGTGCATTTAACCAAGACTAAATTCCAACTTGATTTGTACACGTGTTGTGTTCTTCCAACTTATTTTTCTCACACGTTTATTGACCAAATCAACTATTCTTGAGCTTGTTAGGTTTGTATAGACTTCTTATCCCCCACTTATTATTATTACTAACTTAACTACCATTCCCATGAGTGATGTGGCATGTCTTGGCTACCAAGTAATGGACTACTTCTCGGCCAATTTTCTATAAAAACCAAGCTTTTTCCCAAAGCATTGGTTGGAGTCTTTTTATTGGCACTTACACTATTATGCTCTCAGAATCCTACCAAGAAGTGCATAAGAAAAAATAGTTTATTTTTCTTGTCATTCTCTTGATTGCATTACTACCAAACTACCTGCAACATAACTAGCTCCAGCACTCGTTCAATTCTTCTGCACACTTCCATCATAGCTCACTCGACACCTTTGGATATCTCATTAGAAAATTAATCAAGGGATCAAAATCATAACTAGAATTGGATTTTTCTCTCATGCAATACATTTGTAGGTTAGTGGTCTTTTTTGCTTTCCTAGAATATTTCTTTGTTTTAGTTTTGATTTAAATTTGTAATGGATTCAAAGATTTTCTATAAGGAAGAAATATTAGTAATTAGCTTCATTTCCTGTAAGTAGATTCTATTGAGGATTTCTTCTCATCTCACCCCTCGTAAATTTTTCTAGGAAGGATTCAGAGAAAGTTCTTACTCACATATTATTTCACTTCTTCATCATCAAAACACATGTAGCTTGCTTTTGTTCATTTAGTTATATTTTGATTGTATACGGGTTAGGATTTTATTGAAAACTTCAACCTTTCTTATCCTTGTGGATCTACAAGGGAAATTAGTTTGAAGAAGTTTTTGTTTTTATGCATTTCATTGAGTTTCTTCATAAAATGTTTGTGTAGGAATTATAGTGTTTTACTAGGGAAGTCTCATGGAAGAAATTTCTTCTGAGAAGCTTTTCAATCTTCCCATGATTCTAAGGTAGAACTAGAGGAAATCATATCCACAATTATAAATTAAAAAATATTAATTTTAATTAGATTAGATTAAATCCAATCTGCAATAGGGAAATAGGAAGATCCAATTATTTGTTTGTTTAGTTAATTTTTTTCAAATAGAAGAAATATTCATTTAATTAGAAGTAATTTAATTTTACGTGTATCTTTATTTTATTCAATTCCATAAAATGATACTCATTAAAAACATATATTAGATTAATTAGATTTGTCTATTTGTCTTATTCCCTTTCATTTAAAATAATTGAAAATACAAAAACAAGTAGATTAGATTTATTTTATCACTTCAATTAATTAGTTTCCTTTAGTTAAATTAATTAGTTGCACGTAGTTTTCATTAGATGCAAGGAGAGTAATGAATTTGGTTTAATTAAAATTTTCTTGCATTTATTTTTTAATTTAGGAACATAGATTTAATTAGATGAAATTTAACGCAACTCCCTACATTTCCCTAGTTGTCTTAGGTTACCTCAACATTGACCTTGACTCTTTCGGATTCTTTGTGTGTTTGTTTATTTTCTTACTATAATTGTTTGCACATCCACATGACCGTCAAAGGTCCTAGGAAACCTAGAAAAAGAGTGTGTGATCCAAGAGTACCCCAACCAAATATTTTTACAAAACTTGTTGACATTAGACAAGGCCTTAGGAAGCTTATATTCCAAACCACCCCAATTCCACCAAGCATCGTCTCATAGTTGATAGCCTTGAATGAAAAATCAGAAAATATTAACAAGTTTTGGCACAATTAGCTTGGTCGAGATTAGATTCCGTAATCTGTAGATTTTTATTTCCCACACGTCTCTTCTTACACCTCCATGACCTTGTCTAGATATTTTTACACATGCAGATGCGGGATAATTCACACATATTCCATAGCCCATTTGAGGTATATTTAGTGATTCTAAAATTGATCGAAATATTCATGAAAATATTATCCTTGATCTTTCCATCTCACCCGAACATGTTAGATAGACATGCATTGCCTTAGAAAAGAACATTCCTATAGTTCCCATAGTATTCATCTTCCTTAATCTAGCTTTTATCCATTTCTGCATTTTCCTCGTATCTTTCCATTACATAGACATCTTTCCATCTCATATCGGTTGTCCCGACACTACCTCGGAGGTCAAGTGCATCATAGATTCATGTGTTGATTCTTTAACGTATAATGACTTATAAATTTTTTGTTTTTTTTTCACATAAAATAATTCAAGAGGAATTGTCTAAATTTTTTTGAGATGAAAAAGGTAGACAACTTGAACAATTACCTTTTAATGCTTCTTCTATTAGATGAAATTTCAGACAAACGGGTATGCATTTTTTATTTTTATGCTAAAGGTGGATTATTATGTTGTCTAAAGAAAGATACTAACCCTGACTTCAAGGTAAATTAATTATACCAACTTACCATAAGATTTTACAAAGGAAAAAAGGAATGACAAATGAATAATTAGATCTACGTGCATATAAATGTATCGGTGGTGATGTTTGTTTTAAAGTATAAGTTAGTGTGAATGAATTACATTTATAGGAATATTACAAAAGGGTAAAGGAGAATAGATATATAAGAGCAACTTGGTTATGTCATATATTCAAACAAGAGTTATAGAACAAAATTTTGTCATGGGATGTAGCATATTAAATTTCATTGCGAAATTTGAAATGCATGAGAGTCATTTTCTCATCTGTGTCAAGAGTTTGGAGTTGACAAGAAAAGGAAGAAAAGGAAACCTACTCAATTATGGAAAGGGATTCAAGGACATGATAAAAATGATTCAAAGAATGTTATTTATCTCCTCAAATTACATGTATATTTCGTTAATAGAAATTCAAAACCATGAGAACCAAATACATATGATTTTACTTGTCAATGTTATTATCTTTTTTTGCTAAGAAGAACATTGGGAGGTTTAGAGAACCAACTATCCCCAGTAGGTGTAGAAGTGGTTATTTCTTATTTTTAGAATCTTATGAGTAAAATATCACAAAAATATATAATAGACCTTCTCACATGCATCGGGTCAAGTACCATGAATTATGTATGTATCTTTCTTCTATTGAGATTACAAGCATATTTGTTTCATACTTTTGTAAGCATCTACATTAAAAAACTAAACAAAACAAATACAACCATTTCAAAATGGTGCTAAAGGGTTTTTGATTGGAGATCTTTGGTTAAGAGGTATGTCAATTATTTTTAGCATTTATGGTGTACATAGTTCAAATGAAATGGTGATGATGATGTGGCAAGCCCTTATATTTTCAGATATTGGGGTTTTCGTTCATGAACATCTATTCAAACATAAAATATGTGTGCATGATTTTACGGAGAACAATATTATCACCTACAACAATGAGTCAGCCCCCACTTTAGTATTATATGGTGGTACAAATGTAATAAAGGAAACACAAAATTTTTGGAGTACTTCTCTTATATCTATAAAATAAAATTAAAAGTAGGATCTCATGTGGAAATAATATAATAAATATCTAGCTACATCCAAAGTGATTAGCCTTTAAGAATTTGTTATTCTAATTTTGATATTAGCCTCTTTTACGTAATTTAAAATGGATTTTTATCTATTCTTAACAATTTTTACTTTATATATAGTTTTACTATTCATAATAATTTCCTTGATATAGTATGTTCATGTATCTTACATTTTTGAGAATGATTTCAATGGAAGGTATCCATTATTATACTATCAACGTATATAAAGAAAGAATACAAAAATAATTTATTAAATTATTTATATAAAATAGGCAAATACTCCGGACCATACATACTTCAGACTCCGAAAATTAATATTTATAACTCGAACCATTCAAACTTTAGTCTCCAGACCATGTATATTCTCATCTCTCAACCATTCACCCTTTGATCTCTAGACCATTTATATCTCAAGATACGGCCCATTGATACTTCCTTCTCCATAAAATTCATACTTCCAACTCCAAACCATTCATCCTTCCATCTCTAGACAATTCATACTTCCACCTTTAGACCATTCATACTTCCATCTTAGGACATTTCATACTTCCATCTTTGGACCATCCATACTTCCAGCTCCGTACCATCCATACTTCTAGTTGTCAAACATTAAAATTATTATCTCGGACTACTTATACTTCTAGATCTAGAACATTCACACTTATAGCTCTGGACCATTCATACATCCAGCTCCGGATGATTCAGTTTTATTCGCTCTGAACTTTTTGAACAACTAATTGTAAATATTATGAATTTTACAAAATGAGAATGAGCATATATCCATTCTAATAATATTGTCTCTACCGTAATTGGGAATCTCCCCATTTTAAAAATATTTGGAATTAGTATAATCTAAATATTATATGCAAAGTATTAATGTAACCTCTATTTTTGCTTTATATTGACTATATGAGTTCAATGGACATATGTCCATTCTAAAAATTATCATAAATGAAAACATAGAGAAAAGAGCATATCTATACTAATTGAGAATATTTAAAATGGGTAGATGCCCATTCTATGTAAAGTAAAGTTGTAACATCTATATGTTCTCTATATATTTCTAATGGGATTTGGTTAGAATGGGTGCATGCTTGTTCTCATACATTAAATATGGAGGTAAAATAGATGTTATATTTTTCCTCTGGAGACAAAGTATAGATTCATTCCATTCCATAATTTCTTTGAATGGAGAGATACCCATTAAAAATAATTTTGAATCTTCCTTTAATGCATATTTGAGAATCGACACTGTCGATTCTTAGCAATGTTTTATTTTCAATCTAGGCTTATATTTTTCATGGCATAGAATATTTATCTGCTAAAAATATATATGAGAAGTTTTTCTACAAGTTTAAACAATGAAGTAAATCAAACTGAGGAAAATGTTATTCCTAAGGGTGACATTCACAAATTTAACCAAAGAATACATTCCCCAGAAATGCATGAAACAAATGGTGGTGAGTACAAAAGCTACATCAAACCCTACACCACTAGTTATGAAAACTAATTCACATATATAGATATCAAATAATATTTTAAATTATTTTTATACAATTCAATGTTGGTTGGAATCAATTTGTTAAACATTTATTAATTATAATTCTTACATTGTGTAGAATCTACAACTACAAAAATATTCAAACAATGGAAATATGTAAGGGTATATGTAAAAATATATTCTTAGTGAAATAATATTATTGTATTCTAAATAAATATAATGTAATAATGTATCTCATTATTATTTTTGTAGTTCCTCCAAAAACATTTTCTTGGTCTTCATTAGAAGGATTGTTAGTTCAAAAGAAAACTTCTTAAAGGAAAAATACTTTCCAATTGAACAACGAGCACATTCAACCAAGAGGCTTTGTTGGTCAATTTCTATTACCTGCGTTTGCACAATTTCAAATAGCATTTTGGTCTACATTTGATACAGATGTCAATGTAGAAAAAATTGCAATGAAACTACTACAAACATGTAAAGTGGAGGCTCCTCTATTTTTTTGGGGTTTGGAGCATTGTGAAAAAATAATAAATAATTATAAAAAATTTGGGTACACTTTTGAGAGAAAAGTATTCCTTACAACAATGAAATAAATTTTGTAGTCAATGTAATCAACAAAGGAGGACATGAGGAAATTTTGCGATGTCCCTAAAGTTTACATCATATAGAGAATTTAATAATGGTAAATGTCTTATGGAAATATTATTTACACAACTATGCTTAATATGTGATACACATGATGTAAGCGAATCCTTAAAGAAATGTAGTCTTTCTCGACAATAATTGAACAAATAAATACATAAAATAATGTTTGTAATAATTATAATGTTCCTTTGAAAATTTTCTCGTATGATTTGATTACTATATAATGATTATAATGTTATTTATAGCTAGATGTCATCATTTATATTGGTAGATTAGAATTTGTATTTAAATAAATATAATTTTGACATTATTTTCCTAAAAATTGTGAAAATATTGCATGAAGAATTTACATATAAATTTGACTTTATACTTTAAATAATATAAAATAGAAGTGTCCAAATATCTCATAAATACGATTTTCTTAAGAAATAAATGAAATTCATCTGTAAGGTCTTTGTGAGATAATCATTTTGACTATGAGCCTCTTTTTCCTAATGTTGTGTTTAATTTACAAAAATTTGATAAATATTGTAATCGGATTGAATCATTAACCCTTGGTGGGTGTTTTTTCGGTCAAGTCGCCTAAAAGTCTGTATAAAAATGGGTTCAAAACCATTAACAACATCATGGTGTTCGATTCTAGGGAGTGCACAACTTCACCTAGGGTTTTTTTCCCATCGGTTCCATTGTAAAGTCATTGTCAACCATGGTCAATGGTTTATTCAAAACAAAATGGTGGTGTTTTCTCATTGGGCTAGGGAATTCCATGTTTTAGAGAAATCCAAGCCTAAAATCCCAATTTGGGTGGCATTTGTTGGGATCCCTCTCCCCTTGTGGGGATTTTTTAAACATTTGGTTAAACCCTTGGGTCGACTTATACGTTTTAAAAAACATAAAAATTTGGACAATACTCATCAAAAGTGTGTTTATGTTGAAGTGGATTTATCCAAAGACCTTGAAGACACCATTGAAATAAAATTTAAAGGAAACCCATTTTTCTCAACAAATGCTTTAAATTACCATACCTACTACATGATATCACTTCAAGTGTCTAACCACAAGATTTTTGAATGTCCTCTCATGGCCAAATCCCACCTTATGTCACCGTAAAGTCACAAGTAGAGATCAAAACCGCTTATTTTACGGATGGGTGGAGCATGGTAACTAACAAAATGGTTGTCTCTCGTGGCCCTCCAAAATTATAAACTTCCTCTTATTATCAAATTAATGCTAATGGTGTCATTTTTTCCACCAATCATGTTAAAAATATATGTGCCTTAAGGTCCCATGGTCACTCTAACCCCATACCACTCTCTTTGCTATCCGGTTCAACAATCGTTCCCTAAGAATTTCCCACTTTCTTAGTTTCTTTTCACCTCTAGTTGCCATAAGTACCTTTCATGAAAGATAACCATATTTCCTTACCTAAAATTCTAACCTTAGTCATTCCCATAGCATTTCCCTATGCAAAGATGGGAATTCATGAAAAAAATATACCATGATCGGTGACATATGTTTTCAAAATCACCTCATCTCACAACTATTTTTATTCCCTCTTCAATATTGATGATGGTGGATCTATGTACCTTGGTTTTATCCAATAATTGTATACTCTTAGAGCATACATGGCCTTACTAATCCCACTCTAAGGTATTTGGCTAAGGAAGTTTTCTCCATTTTATTCATATGTGTTTTCTTTCTCTACACAAATATAATCTTACGAGATTTTTACTCCATTCAGCTCACACTAATCGGCCCCATGTGGTTTTCAAACATCTAATAATGATCCTAGGTGTGGAGGATTCAAGACCTTGATTTCCCTTGACCTTGCGTAGAATTTCATTTCTTTGGGCGATGACCCCACCCACCGAGGGGTTTGGAATCTTTTATATTTTGACGAACATATCGTCGTCAGGCTTGCTAATATTTTTGCATCTAATGATGCTATCGAGAAATACTTTTTTGGCAATGGATTGTTGTCTCTGTACCTAATGATAGGTGGATTTTTATGGTGACTTTAATATGGTTGAATTCCTAGAAGACAAGGCTAATCCTTTTCCTATAAACTAGTTTGTGGGAGAGTAGGAGGCATACTTTTATTTGAGGCATAAGCTCATATTTTCTTATCCTAATATCCATTTTAATGATAAATCTTTCACTTCTGGTTAATTGGTCCAACTTTTACCAGGGGCAAGATTGTATTTTCCAACATCTAGAATGTGTCCTAATGCCAAGTCAAGACTTATTTAATATTTCCCCTAATCTTGGAAGACCTGTTGTTGTTACCGAAAATGATGTTATTTTTGACCACTCCCCCATTTTATTTGACATAACATGGATTTCTCTTGTTAAAAAATGATAACTAAATTCTTAATTTTATCTTAATATTATAGACCTAATCATGTTTTGACTATGGCTAACATTTAACACATTTTAAACTTAGTGCATCACCCTACTAGTCAAGAGGGATGGGGTTTTTGGTGTAATGATGCCATCAAAAGGACCAGAACCTTCCTCTACATATATGGAAAACAATATTCTTTGTTTCAATAGGATACACATGAGGATTCATATTATGAGTTTCAACAAATCACACAAGATCTTAATGTATCTCACTTCTATCAAATTTATAGCTCCAGCCTTCCATTAGAGACACAAACTTAAACTTGAGGAATATTACAAATCTATAAATATTTTCCTTTGTGCTTGTATACATTTGATCAAAATAAAAGACAAAGATTCTGAAGATTTTTGTTATGCTCTGAGCGAAGCATTCTACCATGCGGATCAAAGCTATCTTTCATGGAAATGTTTGGCATAATTACTTACTGACACCCTCCAAGAATTTTTCCATCTTTATCATGCAAGTTTTCCTCCAAACATTCCACCCCTACTAAGGAAGAGGATTTTCTTAAATTTGTCCAAGCGGTTCCCTATAAAGTCTCTCATTTAAAGTGAGTTGTGTGTGATAGAAATTTTTCTCTCATTGACCTTAAGGAGGAAACCTTGAAAATATCCCATGACAAAGCTCCAAGTATTGATGGATTCTACTCTAAATTCTATCAAACCATGTGGGATACTCTTGGATTTGATCTACATAATGTCTACTTCAAAGCCTTAACTTCTAACTCTTTGGGTGAGCTAATCAACCAATGTAACATAATTTTTATCCGCAATTATGGAGACCATGATAAAATCTCTAACTATATACCTATCACACTACTCAATATGTCTTATAAAATCATTGATAACACTTTATCTAACATGGTTTTCTATATCCTTGCTCTTTTTGTTTGCAAAGCAATGAGACTAGGTTTATTAAAAACATGTACCATCTAGAAAACATCATTGTTGTTTGAGAAGGAATAGAATGGGCTCGTCTCTCAAATCAGAAGGCCTTATTTATTAAAATTGATTATGCCAAAGCCTATGACCATATTGAGTGGTATTTCATTTTAGCTATGCTTCAAGCTCATGCATTTGGGCCAATCTTTTTCCATACTGTGCATATGGTTTTTAAAAATGTTAGAGATTACATAACCATCAATGGATCTCAATCTTCCCCTTTAGTTTTTTCATATGAATTCATCAAGCTTGTACATTATCCCAATATCTTTATGTGTGTGTCATTAAAGGTTTTAACTACTACTTGTAGCAAAGAGTGCTTATCAAGGTTTGATTAGGAGGATTTATTTTCCTTCAATTAATCATCAATTAATCAATGACCACTTTGCGATGATTCATTTCTCACTCTTCATGAGGAGGAAAAATCTGTCGGATCGCTTTGAACTATTTTGACACTTTTACTTGGCTTTTGCTTCTTCCATTCAATGGGATAAAACACAATGTTATCGGTAGTCCCAATCCCTACTCCACCCCGGATACGGGGTATGTAATGGAGCTAGATCTAGCTAGGAACCCAAATCAATTTCCTTGGCATTCCCTTTACCTTCTAGGTTACTTATTCACAAATTTGGAGCTATGTTGTTGAACGAATGGATCAAAAATATCTTATTGGATTACCAAAAACTTTCTTTGCGTAGGAAAATTTCAGATTTGTTCCAAGGTGTTAGTTATTACCCATGGCAATTATTCCTCTTGTTGGGATCCTTCTAATGCTTCCTATGACAACATTGAGAAACTTCTAAAGTATTTTCTTTAGGCTAATTTTTAATGTCACAAGGGTTTTAAAAAATCTTAGGAAATTTGTTGCATAGACCCAAATATTATGGTGGCCTTTGGTTTCCTAACATTAAACTTAAATTTGGAGCTATACATGTCAAATGGTTAATCTTTATCCTAGAAGGTAATGAATCCTAAAATAATCTACTCTAAAATTTCATTTGTCAAGGTTCTCCTTTGTGTAGACCAGACTTGAATGGGATCAACTTACAAATCCCTTTTTCTCTATCTTGTTTCTATTAAAATTGGGGGTACTTTCATTTCTCAAAGTATTTGTAAATCCTATAAGTTTCTTAAATCACACGTAATTTGGAAGGGGGGTGGATTTAGATATATTCTATCTATTCACTCTTACTTTATCCGGTGGTCATCTATTTTTAATTTCCATGATGGGCCTCTTAATTTGGATACATGGGATAAATCCATTAGTGTTTTTAAGTGGTGGGTGATTTATTTTGTAAATATTATACATCTTGGCACTCGTGGGGTGCCCTTACTATCAAATTTAACCTTCAACATCAATACATTTAAAAAATCATGAAAATCATTGTCTGCATACCTAGTGAATTTATTCACAAAATTGGTGTCACTTCTAGTGTTCCATGGTGGAGTGATTAGAATTGGCATCTTACTACTATGTTATGCCATTACATACCTCACCCAGGTTAATATTTGGTTGCCCCATAGTCGGTGCCCATTGACTCACTTGATCGCCATTGGAATATTTCCTCATGGCATTCTATTTCAAAACATTGATTCTAACGACTTTGGAAGTTTCTTATCAAGCCCAAAAAATCTCATTTTTGTGGTTAACAACTATATTTGGCCTCTTTTCTATGTATCTTACTTTCTCTTTGGTCTTACAAAACCCTCTACAGCGTAGTCAAAAATTTACTTGTTTATCTTTCATGGCTTCATACACCGGTCTGCGCAGCTTAGATAGAAGCACCCACGACCTTTTTCCCCTCCGGGCAACCCCGACCCTTTCTTATCTTACTCGTTCCTTTTGGGTCTCTTTTATCTTTTGGAAATATTTTTCACTTGTGATTCATCCTTACAGTTGTTAATTACAAAATTCAAACAAGCGACTCATATAAATACATATTTATGTTTTCAAAATGAGGGCTAGGCACTAAGCATTACTATCATTACATAAGCTTGGATTGAAAAGGCATCAAAATCACTCCAATGAATCCATCTTGCATCCATTCAAGGGACAGGGACTACATACTATGCATACACATAGTAAGGGGAAGCTTAATCTATTCCATCCACACATTTGCATCATCAAGCAAGTCTAGTATATTATCAAGTGTAACTTGCAAAGGGCATCCTAGGGTATATTTTCTACGACACTTAGAAGAACTACATGGAGTGTGAGATGTAGTTAATTGCTCGACTCGTAATTTCAATATCAAGTTGACCATCGAGGTTAGTCCGACTCCCCATTATGTATATTTTTTAGATTTAATGTGGATTGTGGGCTTGTGCATGTGAACTTATCTTTTACAGTTATAGGTATCTTCCACATTTAAATAATGATTATCGGTGATCAAAAGGAAATAACTATGACATGTTCAAAACTAGATTCGACCATTTACATAGTCATGTGCACCTAGTAGTAGTGTGCAAAGTACCCATGTGCCCTTTCCCTAGTGTGGGATCCCATGTCTGGTTGTTTTCATGAGTTACAGAATTTATACTAAGCATTTATGACACTCTCAATACCAGCCTCGCTCAACACTTTTCCCAATCTAATCAGTTTCGGATCAAACATGAATCAACTAAGTCTCTTTATCTATTTCTTTTGCTTAGGATTTCATATTTTAAATCTTATTTTTCTTGTCTTTTTTATATTTTAGCATTTATACATCAATTAATCTACAATACTTATATTTAATTAATTAAAATTAAATTAAATCAGTCTTAACCGCACTTGCTTGATCTTCCACCAACCTGATTCGATCAAGCATATATTTTGTTTTGTCCTCCTACTCAATTTTCGTGGAGATGGATTCATTTAATTTTTAAACACTTCTCTCTAGATTTATTTACCTATAAGATGGTATTTTAGGGGACTCGACCCTACTTCCTAAATTTACAATAAATTTTGGCACATATTCATAATTTATATTCTATTTCATCTTTGGAAAGATAGAAATAATGCCATATTTAATCATGTTTGTATGGATAGAGTTTTATTTATTACTAATAAAGTGGTTACTGTTATCTCAATTTTTTCCCCCTAGGAAAATTGATCAAACACGACCCCGCATAGAAGAAACCAAAGAAATCGCATTCAAATCACAAAATCAAGCAACAACGGGACTCTAAAATGGAGAAGCAAGGTCTGCAAAGGAGGAAAATAGTGTCAAAGAAACCAGAAGCTCTCGAGAGAGGAACGGAAAAGGTTCAAAGTCTTCGGGCTCTGCAAATGATTCAGAATGAGCCCAAAAATTGGATAAGTATGGAAGAATTAGTGGAATCCTCCACATGCTTCATTGGCACATCTCCAAAGATTAACCTCAAATGGACATACTAAAATGAGCGTGAATTTTCCACATGTTGCAAGCCCGAAAAAGGATAGAGCCATCCGTTGAAAATTCTGAACAAGCGGAAGGAAACATGTCTCACTCGATGAAATTTCAAGATGGTAGCCCAAGGCATAGGCTTAAACTTGTGAAGCCCTCCATGTGGCCAATGGTCAACAGAGGTCAAAATCCAAATCATGGCTAAATTTGTTATGTATAAGAGTAAAGGAGGAAGGCACCATGTGTCTTAACAATGCTCTTTCAAAGTTAAAATCTAAAGCATGTTTTTAAATGAGTGCGGGCCTTCCACATTTCTCAAGTCCAAAAAGGGACAGAGTTAGGGGTTGAATAGTCAAAGTAGAGGTAGGCTAGGGGAGGGAGACAAGTGTTTGTGGCACTACTTTAAAAGTAAAATTTAGGGTGGGCTTCCAAACAAGTGCCAAGCGGCCTCCACGTGTCCAGGGTTAGACTTTTGGCCCCGCCAAGAAGGAGACTTAGGAAAAATACAAAGGAGCTCAAGGAGTGAGCGAGAAACCACCACATGCCACTCCAACACAATTTCAAGAGTAGAAGAAAGGATCCAAATCTCGAAGATGTGCGAGGCTACCACGTTCACCCTGTACATGATAGACTCTCTAAACATGGTGTGCCTATGACCCTAATCTTTGAATGGCCATATCTTTTGACTAAAAACTTGGATTTGGGTGGGAGAAATTTTTGGAAATGTATCGACACCTCTATGCCATGGAAACATAAAATATCATTATTAACAAGATTTAAAATGGGGAAAATGTAAAAATGTCTTCTAGGCCATTAATGCAAAATCTGATTTCTTCAACTACCTAGATTTGATTTTTTGATCCGTATTTTTCCTTCTTCAACATGCCAAACATACAAAGAGCGAGAGAATTAACAAACTACGGGTGACCCGCACGGGCATTGATTGATGGTGGTTGAGCTTTCAAAGTAGGATTCAATGCATATCTCAAGGTGGTTGAAGCAGGATTCAAATTCTTCCCTCCTCTCTCTTGTTCTTCCTATATATTGTAATGAAGGGGAATATTCAAAGGGTTGGTCATTGTTTCTCCTCTTGTCCCTCTCTCTTTCTTCCTTAGGGTAGAATTCGAGTCTAAGCCTCCTCCCATGGCTCTATAATGGAATTTTCTTTCCTCTTGCCCACTAATGATGTACCGTGTAACATTTTGGAGCAATAAAATTTGTTTCGTGATGCATTTGTCCATCCTTGGCTTATTTTTTGTCTCTTCTTACCTCTCATCATTGTAGGGTATATTATGCATACTCTGATGTTTGTTACAAGTTCTGGGAGTTGTGCTTAATGGGTTTTGAAGTGGTGTTCTATGTGAAACCTATCTCTTATTTGTGGTGCATCTTGTCCACCCTCTCCTCTGCTTACCTCTCTCCATTTCAGGAAGTTGAATTTGTGATCAACCACTTCCTTTTCTAGTGTATCACCATTTAGTGTAGGCTCTTCCACACTCTCTCTTTCCCTATCCTCTTGGAATGGTTAGATTAGGATTAGTTTGATTCTACCTGCACTGGAGTAGCTTGTGGTAGGTAGATTAGGAATCAAGAACCGCTTTTCTCCTGATGTCCATCTTAAGTTTTACAAGTCCCATAACTTGAGATATGGTCCCATGTTGTGAAATCACACTGAATGCATGACTCCACATCATGCCATTTGGGGTGTTGTGGTTTTGCACTAATAGTTTTGGCACGCCCGATGGGATAGGTCTGAAGCACCTTACCACTTCATCTTAGCAGGTTGGTGTGTTCTTGTTAAGGTTTAGCCTTTTGAGGCACATGCAAGCACATTTGGTGACTCCATCTGGTCAACAACCCCATCTCTAAAGTTGCATACCTTTTCCATCCATTTCCACCCATCTTCATTCACTTTTCTTTCCATATCTCCCATTTTTCTTCCATTTCATGAAGTTGTGCAATCATGAATTCATTACCTTCATAGAACTCACATTTACAATAGAAATGTAGTTCACCTCCAATACATTTCCCAACTCTTCCAAATCAGCATTATAATCAAGTCCATAACCATTATGCTTACCCATATGAGTAGGGTCAAAGTCATTTTGGCCATGGAGCTTATCAAGAACAAGGGGACATATACAATGGTGACAACTATGTGGAGAATTCTGGTTTGTTGGAGAATATTCAAAGAATGGAGGCTAGCATGGTGCAATCTAGGGTACAACACAAATGAAGGCATTCAGGATTGGTTTTAGGACACCTTGTCCATGGGGAGGCCCTTTTCCAAGACATTATAGCCCTCAAGAGAAGATTGAATTCATGGTTGAAATGTTGCCTCAACTTGCACAGTGGATTGAGGAGATTGAGGCCTATGAGCTGGACACAAGACAACCTTATCAATGGGTAAGTCCACCACCTCCTAGCTCTTCATTTTCTCTTTCTCAAACTTTATCATTTCAGCATGATCAAGAGTCAAGCCCCTCATCTACTTGCCCCAAGTGTTAATTTCTTTTCTCCATCTCTTGATCTCCCATCCCACCTCATTTCCTCTCCCTTTTCCCTTCCAAATAGTCATCCCCTCCAAACAAACAAGAATTTCCACCTCCCTCCCCACCACAAACAATTGCAAATCTAGTTGAACCCCAACCTGCCACTCCTCTTTCCTTCCCAATTCCATATGGGGAAGAGATTTCAAAGACTAGTCAAGGAGAACAACAAGAGGAGGAACCCAACAGAGAAGAAATGATAGAAGATCTAAAGAGTTGGGTTGCCAAATTTGGGTTTACAAAGATCCCCTTGATGGTCAAGCCAATAGAGGAGGTCAAGGTTGAAGAGCCAGTCAGTGGTGGTAAAGGCTATGTTTGTATGAGTAGAGAAGGAATAAAAACAAGAAGAAGAAGATCAATAATTTGTTTTCTCTAAATACAGTGTCCCTAATGGCACTTTGTCTGAAGAGAATGCTGATCTAATCCAAGCTGCACAACCAGTTAAAGAGGAGGAAAAATCTCTCAAGCCCCATTGAAGAGGAGCAGCTGGGAGAGATCAATCAATGTTAAAGCCACTCAATGAAGAAAGTGTCATTGAAGATTATTTACTTTCATTTCAAGGGCCTGATTTGATTGATGAACCCATGATGGAGGAGGACCATACAGTTTCAGAGGCTCCAAGTGTGGAGCAGGCTACAGAAAGAACCTTTAGTTCTTCCTCCCACTTCATCCCCTTCAATCTCTAATGTTGAAGAGGAGTTTGAGCTTTCAAACTTCATGTTGGAGGATGAAGGGAACCATGGTGAGCAAGTTGTAGATTAGGAGGACACCATGGAGGAGGTCGAGCACATGCAACAGACAACAAGGAGACAGATTATCTGTCTAACTTGGAGGATTGCTTTGATAGAGAGGAGCCTGAGGAAATTACATCATTTACTCCTCTATCACCCACCTTCCAAGCATATGAGCCTGCTGCCATAAAGGAGGGCATTCAAGAACAACAACCTATGTCTCACAACATCCCTCTAGAACCAAGGTTGGAAGATATGAGTCTTCCATGTTCTTCACAGGAGAAGGAAGAGAAAAGGCAAGAGGATGTCATCATCCCTCTCACACCATCCATCCAAGAAGGTCCATAAAAAGACTCCATTTTTGGAGTTAAATTTTAGAGAAAAGGGCACATTCAAAGGATCGACCATGCCCATTCAGGTACTTGGCTTCATTGGAGCCAAGAGAGAAGCTAGAACCAGTCATGCCCACTTCAGGCATGAGGATGAGTTTCAAAGCACCAAGGGTCACCATCAACACCTCCAGGAGTCCAATACCAATCAACTTGAGGAGGTATTTTTGGTTGATGTAGATACCTTGATGATTTGGGTGGAGGACTGGCTTATAGTCAGTTTTTCACTCATACAGAAACCATATTTAGTGTCAAATCATTTGCATGGCTGCCCCTTTTGAGAAAGGGAAGATACTTCTCCCTACCTGTAGTAGGATTTGTTTAGCTTCTTTCTCTCTGGTTAGTGTAGGAGTAGGAGTAGACTTTGTTTTCAGCAGAATAAGTGCTTGTGCACACTCTGCATGTCTCATTTAAGGCATGTATGATTTTTCTTTGTACATAAGTTTTGTTCACATTGCTCCAGAGCTACCAAGGCCAAGCCCTTCATTATTCATGATGGAGAGACCCATAGTTTCCTATAATAGTTGTTAATTTTAAAATAAAAAATATAGAGAAACTAAAAACATTTTTAAGACAATCTATTTCTAGGATAGGCTTAGGGTCAACAAGTGCAAGCAATCGCGGAGTCCATTTCAGGAAAATGATCGATGCCAGGCTATCATTCTTGACTCCATGCCCAATGGATGCTTCAAGGCCACTGGTCTCTTCATCTAGTAGGCAGATGTCCCCAGTGAGTCACCAAATTGTTATCTCAATTTTTCCCAAAGAAAATTGATCAAACATGACCCCGCATAGAAGAAACCAAAGAACTCACATTAAAATCCAACAATCAGAAACAAGGGAATCTAAAATAGAGAAGTAGGATCATGAAGGAGGCAAATAATGTCAAAGAAACTAGTAGCTCTCGGAGACAGAAATAGGAAAGGTTCAAAGTCTTCGGCTCTGTAAATAATTTTGAATCGACCTCCAAAATTGGCTGAAAAGCCTCCATGTGCCTCATTGGCGCATCTCCAAAGATTGAGCTCAAAAGTGAAGACTCAAATGAGCGTAAAGCTTCCACATGTCCCAAGACCGAAAAAAGGAGAGATCTAGCCATTAAAAATTCCAAACAAGCTGAATGAAACACATGTGTCATCTCGGTATAATTTCAAGATGGGAGCCCAAGGCGAGGATCAAACTTGCGCCATCCCTCCACGTGGCCAATGTTAAATAGAGGTCAAAATCCAAATTGGGCCTAAATTGGTTAAGTATAAGAGTGTAGGAGGAAGGTGCCACGTGTCTTAACGACACTCCTTAAAAGGTAAAATCCAAAGCGGGTTTTCAAATGAGCGTGGCCTTCCACTTGTCTCAGGTCCAAAAATGTATAGAGTCATGGGGTTGAATAGTCAAAGAAGAGGTAGGCCAGGTGAAGGGAGCCAAGTGTTAGCACGGCGCTACTTCAAAATTAAAATTTGGGGTGGGTTTCCAAACAAGCACCAAGCCTCCACGTGTCCAGGGTCAGACTTTTGGCCCTGCCAAGCAAGGAGACTTAGGAAAAATACAAAGGAGCTCAAGGAGCTCTCACAAAGCCACCACGTATCATCCGGTGTGATTTCAAGAGCATAAGGAAGGATTCAAATCTCCAAGATACATAAGGCTGCCACGTGGACCCGATAGGGAAAGACTCTTTAAACATGGCGTACCCGTGACCCTAATCTTTGGATGGCCATATCTTTTGACTGGAAACTCATATTTGGTGGAGAAGATTTTTTGGAAACATATTAACACCCTTTACACCATGGAAACATAAAATATCATTCTTAATGGGATTTAGTAGGTGAAAAATTGAAAACATCTTCCATTCCATTAATGTAGAATCTGATTTCTTCAACTACCCGATTTGATTTTTTGATCCACCATTCTTCCTTCTTCAACACACCGAACAAACATAGAGCATGGGGACTTGAAATAAGATTGTGGGTCATGTGTAGGCATTAATTGATGGTGGTTGAGATTTTAAAGTATGATTCAATGCATATCTCAAGGTGGTTGAAGCAGGATTCAAATTTTCCCTCCTCTCTCTTGTTCTTCCTATATATTGTAATGAAGGGGCATATTCAAAGGGTTGGTCATTGTTTCTCCTCTGCCCCCCTCTCTCTTTCTTCCTTAGGTAGAATCCAAAGTACTATTCTCATCCCATGTTTTTGTAATGGAATTTTCTTGCCTCTTTCCCACTGATGATGTACCATGTAACATTTTGGAGCAATAAAATTTGTTTCGTGATGCATCTGTCCATCCTTGGCTTATTTTGTTGTCTCTTCTTACCTCTCATCATTACAGGTATATTGTACATACTCTGATGTTTGTTGTAGGTTCTGGGAGCTTTGCTTTAATGGGTTTTGAAGTGGTGTTCTATGTGAAAACTATCTTTGGTCTGTGGTGCATCTTGTCCACCCTCTCCTCTACTCACCTCTCTCCACTTCAAGTAGTTGGATTTGTGATCAACCACTTCCTTTTCTGGTGTATCACCACTTAGTGTAGGTTTTTCCACACTCTCTCTTTCCCTATCCCCTTGGAACGATTAGATTAGGATTAGTTAGATTCTTCCTGCACTGGAATAGCTTGTGGTAAGTAGATTAGGAAGCAAGAAATGGCTTTCTCTGGAGGTCCATCTCAAGTTTTACAAGTCCCACAACTTGAGAGATGGTCCCATGTTGTGTAATCACATTGAATTCCCCACTCCACATCAAGCCATTCGGGGGTGCTATGATTTTGCACTAACAGCTACTCTTTCCACTTTGATGCCCTAGATTGGAAACTATTCCAGAAAGTTTGATAGGGAGGTCAAACACATCCACCACCTACTTGACCACTAGGTCATCACTCCCTTTAGAGTTATTTAGGTTCCTCCCGATGCTCCTAATCATCATTTCCTTCCACCTTGACCATGTCGCTCTCCCCCTCCACCCCAGGGTGGAGGGTTTCACTAGAAACACTCACAAAGCAAGAGCCCATCTCCTCGCCATTGGTGGTCTCCTTGCTCTCTCCCCCTCCTCATCCTATGGTTGGGTCTCCTCTTGGTAATTCTAATTAAGTAGGGTAAATTATTCTCAACATGGCAAGTTTCCTTGAATGACCCTTGTTATCTCTCCCTATCTTCCATCTTCTGCTAATCCTAAGGAGTAGTAACAACAAAAACAAGATGAAATTATATGGGGGGATTTGGGTAGGATTGGGTGGGCAGAAGGGAGAGAAAGGACATTTTCAAGAAGAGGGTGGTTTTGGGCATCGCGGTTTTGTGGCGGCATGACCGGTGTCGGTCAAAAGGTTAGCCGACATTGGAGGTTCCAAACCGGTACTAGTCGTGAAACAGGTGACCCATGTCGGTTTATGGGGGACTATGTTCGGTTAGAGATAACCAAGACAGGTCATGATTTGGGGAAAACGGGGCCAAAAGTTCCCTAGGTTGGGTGGGTGAGATAGGTAGTGGTAAGTAGAAGAGATAAATACAGTTGAGTGAAGGAAGAAGAAATGGAGGTGCATTTTGGGAGAAAAATTCAAAACATACGTAAAAGGTGAAAATAGGTAAGGCTAAATGATGGTAGGTTAAGGTTGGGGGGTAGATAAAAGATGTGATACGAAGGTAAGGAGGTCTAGGCAAAGAGAAGTAGGGTGGTATCTATAGGTGAGGTAATGAGTGGGATTATGTATATGATTAAGGTGAAATTAATGTGAGGTTTTGTTGGATGCGGTGAGAGATCAATGAGGATGCGAGATAGGGTGTCACCCCCGCTCTTGAGGGATCGAGGCATAATGACAGATCGAGGAGTGGAGGCATATCACAAATGTGGGCCCAATTTGGGTCCGATGCTACTCGGAATGTGGTACGGAAGCCGATCTTGATGGTTTCTCTCATTGATGGATGGGATTTAGTGACCAACATGTTCCACCTTCCGATGGGGTATATGACAACCACCCTGAGGATGTGTATAAGATCCCGCCATTACCTATATTGGGGATGCAGTATACTCAATTTCCTTAGAGGCATCTGAGGAGTTGATGCTAACAGTATTTGGTGAGGGACTGGTAGAGATGACATTCCACAGTCCATCCCTGAGTTATGGGGAGATGTACCTAGCCCGTCAAGAGGAGACGAGGCTAGTGGTATTATTGATGGAGGAAGTTTGTTGTTTTGCACTACCAGATGCAGAGGGTGAGAGATTCCCATGATCAATGATGGGGCTACTACATGATATGATGATGGACAAGACCTACTTTGCATGGGAGCCATCATTCCTAGTATAGTTATATAGAGAGCTATGGCGTATGGGAGGCTCCATAGGTTCAGTTTATGTTGCACATTTATTCTTTACTATTGGGCCTATGAGCACATTGTGTGTGTTTTTCTGATTGGTATGCCCTAGGTATAAACATTTGAGCCAAGTTTTGTTCAGGTGGGGTACAGGTGATGGGTTCTTGTGATGGGAGCACGGTGAGGTGCCTATTACACATGATGTAGCCTACTACAGTGCCTTACATTCTTTGAAGTGGTTACTAGAGGGATTTTCTAGTGTGGACATTATTTGGAGGGATTGTCACCCTAATTCTGGTTGGGGTGATAAGTCAGATATCCATTTTCCTCCTCCTTGGCAGCCATGTTCACCGTTGTAGCCTAGTTTCACCCCTTGTTTTTTTACATTTTTTATTGATGAACATACTTTTATTTTAGTATTCTTTTAGTTTTCCTCCTTCTTGAGGCCTAACCAACTTGGTGTGATTGGTATTATGGGGTGTAATTTTTCTACACATCTTTTTACAATCAACATTGTATTTCTCATGTTTATACTAATAAAAGTGCACTTTTCAATCAAAAATGAATATTAAAACATGTAAATAGTAAATAACAATGTACATTATCATAAAAGATATATCCATTTAGGTTAGGATATCCTAACATATTATAAATAACATATATACGTTTCCTATAAAATTGGGTATCTCTTTTTCAATGTCTTTTTCAAAACTCATTGCTTCATATTCTTTTATGTTATTCCATAGTTATACTTGTTGATTATCATTTCTTTAGTGTGGAGTTTAATCCTCATACTTTTGAGATGAAGCTTGTGTATGGGAAAATTATATGATACTAGATAATTAAATACTACATTTTTACTAAATTAAATTCCCTCATTAGCATTAAGTACAAAATCATTTCTTGTTAAATTAAATTTATCCTGTAGTGAAGAACAACTAGAGAGTACCACCTTCTAATAGATGTATTTTTCCTTCTCTTATCATGGCTTGTATGTATGTATGTATGTATGTATATCAATACATATGTAATACATACATATAGATATACATACATGCACATACATATGTGTGTGTAGTGTTAGTAATCTGAGTAATATCATTTTAGAACAAGAAAACAATAAACTTACACTTTTATTTTTAATCTTACACATGGAAGGAATAATAATATATCTTTAATAGTGTATGTTGAATTCTTCCATTTCTCCCTCTCCCTAATCTACTCATTTCTCTAATACATAAATGGAATCAATTGTGAAATGATACCATATATTGATATTTGAGAATGAACACATATATACATTCAACCATGCATATTACAAATATGGTTACAATAAGCCATATGTAACTCTACTAATTTTTGTTATAACAAGAAAACATAATTTATCCCAAAAATTGGAGTTGGGAAGCCTTAACACTTTTGAGCCTCCTATAACCTCTATAATAGTGAATATTAATTCCTTTCCATACAACATAAATGTTTACCAAGCGTTGAATGGAAATGATTGAAGATTTGCAAATGCAAAGGTTGGAGACCAAGTGAACCAACATCTGAGGCCTATATAACCAAATATCTAATGGGTAGATGATGTATTAATATATATTGTCTAAGACAGAAGTTAAGGATTAACTTACATTGTTGTATAAAGTTATAAAATTACACATACATTTTTATGTTGTTGTATACATGGGGTACTTATTTTCACAAGCATCTTGTTAACAAATAATTTTAAATAATTTATTAAATATTAAAACCATTTTATTTCTTCTACTACTAAAAATTCTACATTTCTTTTTTTTTTTTTTCGGCAAGGATTGGTAATTGTTTACCATAGTTTAGTTTTTCATAGGCTATTTTCCTACATTTTCATATTTATTACTAGGGTGGGTTTGTTTTTGGATACTTTTAAAACAAAATATGTGTTTATGTTTTTGAAGGTTTTTAAGGGTTTGTCACTTATATTAGTTAAGATTAGCTATTTTATAAGCTGAGACATTATTGTTTTTGGGTTAGGTTTGTTGAATTTTACTAAACCTTGTAAAGTTTTTATTACATTTTTCTTTTGATTTGCTATATTTTACCATATGATTTATTATATTTTAAGCTAGGGTTTGTTTTTTACGCTTTTCTTAATCTATGATTTTTACCTATAAAATTTAGTATTTAGGCTAGGGTTTGTTGTTTCTAATATTTGTTTTTCTTTTTAATTGTTTTCTAAGTTATGTTTTTACCTATTTTATGTAAAATTTGGTATTTGGGCTACAATGTTTTTATTTTTAAATCTACATTTTTGTTGTTATTTTTATCTTTGAACCATGTAATAAAAGAAATGTACATACTTGTCTACTTGTACCCCATAGTATTCCTCCTCTTCCAACTCCTCATTACAAAGGTGTTCTCTTCTAGTCTCAATGACGTATTATTCTACTTCTTCATTAGTTTTGTATATCTATTTTATCTATACCCTTCTACCTTCATATTCTTCTTATTCCATAGGTAATATTTTTCCTTTTCTTTTTCTCCTTTTCCTAATTTCCCTCCTTTACATTTAATCCCTGTCAATTTTTTCATGGATCTATATTTTTTAACATTCTAGTAGAGAAAATGATTAAGTAATAATGAAAAGGATGTGGATAGGGCTGCCCTTCTAATTTTATTAAGTTAATATTATAACAACACAAATGTAGTGCAAAGGTGTCGTTAGTAATGTCATCTTTGTGTCATATTCTTTCCAAAATATTTGCATCATTTTTAGATATTGGAAATTATGTCAAAAATGAAAAAAATATTTAAAAATACTAATATAGATTATACACAAATTCATATTGTTTTTGCACATTATGTTGTAATGATGTCACCTTCAATCCCCTACAAATATCTTATATTAAAATAATTCATACTCTTCCTCATGAAAAATCTACATATAGTCTATATAAAAGTATAATGAAATGTTCTACTTCTTGTTGGTGGTCAATAAAAATCCATCCACTAAACAATCTAATTATTCTCACAAACTTCCCAAGAAGCACAATATTTTATTGAATTTTTTTCCTTTTGATATACGACTTGATGTTCTATCCTAAGGTGGAAAAATAATTGTTTTAACATCTCCTTCTAAATGATGGACTCACTTGATCATATGGAAAAAAACCACTTTCAATCTCTTATTTCTCCTTCTATTATGTTATGGAAATCTATTGGGTTTCTTAGAGTATTTAAATTTCTGAAAAACATATCTACTATTTGCAAAAGGACATGTTGTATTGCCGTAACTTATGGATGAGAAGTCTTATGTATACTTGTTTTTAATATGTTTTATTCCAGGGAGAAGGGGATGAGGTGGCAGTATGGGGCACGTGGGGATCTTTTTATTCATTTTAAAATACAAAACCATAAAATATAGTTAATTTTAAGAAGAAAATAGTGAAATTTGTAAATAAATAAGCAAAAGACCCCTAACATTTATCTAATTAAAAGAAACTAAAAATTGATAATTTTTAACATAAAATATCCATTCAAGTATGTGTTGTTTCAAGAATAATCTTGCAAACCATATTTTATATTATCTATAAAACATATATCCATTCAGGTTAAGATATCCGAACATATTCGAAATAATGGATATACATTTCCTTAAAAATGAATCTCTCCTTTTAATGCATTACTCTCAACTCATATCTTCATAGTATTTCATGATGTTCCACAATTAAAGTTATGGATTGTAATTCTCATACTTTTGACATGAAGCTTGTGTACAGGAAGAATGGATTATACTATCAAATTAAAAATACATTCTAATTATATTAAATTCCCTCATTAACATCCAATACACAATCATGTGTTCCTAAATTAAATTTTCCTTTAGTAATGAACAACTAGTGAGTGCCTCCTCCAGTAGATAATTTTTCCTTCTCTTATCATGCCTTATACAAATATAATTCATTTTAAAGTAACACTATATATGTTTTTTTGCTTATTAATTGACTAGTATGATTTTCACACAAAAACAATAAATTGAACAATCACGTGTTCTTGAATTAAATTTTTCCTCTACTAAAGAAAAAAATAGTGATTGCCTCATCCCAATACATAATTTTTAGTTCTCTTATCATGCTTTATACAACTATAATTCATTTTAAAGTAACATTATATATGTTTTTTCGGTTATTAATTGACTAGTATGATTTTCACATGGAAAACAATAAATTGAAACGTGTTGTTTTTAATCTTTTATGGAAGGAACAAGAATATTTCCTATCCCTAATCTACTTGCTACTCTAATACATAAATGGAATCAATTCAGAAATGATACCATTAATTGATATTTGAGAATGCATAAAATACACATTCAATTGTTGGTGTGAGTCATATATAATTTTAATTGTTTTTTATCTAAAGAAGAACCATAACTTAATCCAGCAACTTA
The DNA here is from genome assembly GCA_018340775.1 of Taxus wallichiana var. yunnanensis. Lineage (NCBI taxonomy): Eukaryota > Viridiplantae > Streptophyta > Pinopsida > Cupressales > Taxaceae > Taxus > Taxus wallichiana. Next base: position 1,030,894,671 of record CM031242.1, read on the forward strand.
GATTTTTAAGCTTTAACATAGAATGACTCACCTATAACCTATACAATAGTGCATATTAAATCATGATCATACAACATATATTCTTATCGAGAGTTAAATACATGACCTACAAATTATAAAAGAGATAATAGACACCAAACAAGCCAACATCTAAGACCTATATAATAATTAAATATCAAATTGTTAAAAAGTACAAAGAACTTAGATGAACTAGTTTATTTATCTTATGTATATGATGCAAATATATGTTATCCAAAGAGAAGCTAAGGACTACATAAGTTGTTGTATTAGGTTAGAAAAGTGCATGTACATAGATTTATATTATCTTAAAACCATGGACAATTAAATTTTAAAATGTATATATCTTAGAAGACACTATTACGTATTGTAAAGATTCTAAAAATTATGATGAGGTCTCAAGATATAAGTACACTTTGGCCCCTCTTAAAGGAATTGAGTCCCTTTATATATCGTTGTGAAATTATAGTAATGTTTAGTGAATATTATTACAAATAGAAGTTTCAAATGATGTACATTAGATACACAATATAGTTTCATGTCCATTTAACAATCAATTTTAAAAAATCTTGATAAATTGTATCGAACACATCTTATATATAAGATAAGATGTATATTGAGCATGTTCATTTTATAACTATATTAAACCATTTAAATATACTATTTTTCACCTTTCCTCATGGTGAAGAACATTTTCTTTTAAAGAAATTTATAAACCTTTATTAATATTACTCATTTTGAAGCGTAATATGTAACTCTTGCAATATTATCCATGATATAAGCAAATTTAGATTGATATCATGGAATATAAAAAGACTATTTTTTTTTTCCTTTTTGTATTCTTATATATCTTATAAAAAAAAATTAGTGTATATGTATTTTTATAGTAATCATTGTATTACTAACATTCCATAATACATATTTCACATTTCTAATTATTTTGTTGCAATTTGAGTATATTTTTTAAATTTTTTTCGGTGTTTCAAAATGTTGAGAGAGAGTGAATCATTTTCAATTTCAACAATTTTTTGGAAATTATAAATTTATTAATAATTGTAATATGCTAACAATCCATGAAAGCAAATTTAGATTGATATCTCTACATATTTTTAGATATATATATTTAGGATATGTTCAAATACATATTTTGTTCAATTTGAGTTATTAAATTGGAAAAAAAAAAAAACACAATTTCAACATGGGTGCATAAGTTCAAATACATAAAATTCAATTTTACATGTTAAATTTTAATAGGCCACAAAAGCATTTTGTCGAGCATCAAATTTTCCAAACATTGAGTGATGCTTAAAAATTAAAATAGGATAGATATCTTAAATGCATCTATCTAAAAGACACTAAGAGATATCAATATGGAGGTGCCTATATTGAAGAAATTTCCATATAAGTTAGATATACACATTGAGATTTATATCTCGTGTAGTGTTATTTAGATAGATGTTTTAAAGATATATATGCCAGTTATTTATTTAATTAGATTTTTTAATATTTGTTTCCTAATTTTTTTATGAACTAAATATATATTTTTAGTTCTTTTTAAATATAGAGTTGAATCTATAAAATTTTAAATATAAATGTAATAATTTTAATCACTCTATACATATAAAATACATCTAAAATATCTTAACATAGATTCGACTTAAATAAAAACTAACATAAAAAATTTACCCTAAAATACATCTATAAAAATATTTAAGCTAATATTCTATATAGGTAAAAATTAACCTAAATATTTTACTTTGATGTATCTAAAATACATCTAAAGTATCTTAGCATAGATTTCATATAAGTAAAAACTAACCTAATTAGTTTACCTTGATACATTTAAAATATATTAGCACAAATTTTGATTATTATACATCAATACTATTCTAATTATAAATATAAAAATTATTTGCCACATAGATTATATATAAGTAAAAACTAACATAATATTTTATCCCCTGTACATATTTTTTTTAATGTTTTAAGCATGAGTTAACATTTGAAACTATACATATTATTCTAACCATTAAAAATATTATACAGAAGATAAAGTGTTTTTTTCACTTTCAACATATTATTTTGACATGACTTCTTCACTTTAATACCCTTTGGGAAAAAAATATGTATTGAATTATAAATTGCATACATTTATTTATTTTAAACTGTTTTATTATAAAATACTAATGATCTTTAGAAACATAAATAATTACATAAACTATAAAACATAACATAAAAATATGTTACTATAATATCTTAAATATATTTATCTCAAAAATGGTTAGAGACATCAATTTCAACACCTTTATATATAATTATTAATGTACCACAATTATTCATAACATCGGTATAAAGCATACCACATTTATTAATAACTCTTATTTGTGTAATTGAGAGGCATCAACGAATACCCAATACCCCAAAGCTTTGGAGAGGCAAGGTTTAAAACAAGAAAAGCACTACTTGATCAACCTCTTTTAGAGCAACATACAAAGTGATACCCTATTTATTAATAACTTTTTCTTTGCAAAAAAAATATAATGGTGTTAACATAACTACATAAATGTATATGGCTCTAAAATAATCTAAATTAAAAAGGAGTAAAAATTGCACTCCACAAAAATAATATATAGTTTTTCTATTACAAAACCTTTTATTTAATACACTCACATATATTACAATCTACCACAATCGGAATAAAACATAAATTAAAACAAGAGTCACAATGCGACCAATCCTTGTCATAGCTTAGAGGTATTACTACGATTACAACATGAATGCAAGTACAAAGAGAATGGAGGAGAATATTGGTTTTGTATATACGTAATTTTTCATAGGTGCTAATAACTAGCCTCCCAAAATAGAAGTGTCAAAAGACATAGAAGGACACCAACAAAGAGTTTTCTGCAGTGCAAGTTTGAGACTAAATTTATGAATTCATATATGTACTATATAATTTAACAAATACACAAAAAAAAAAATCATAATAATGCTAAATAATGAATTTTTTTACTAATTTATGCAAATTCAAGAATGAGTTGATAAGGATTTGCAAAAGGAAAATTAAAGGATATGAACATATCCTCTATTGGAATTAGATTCAAGTTATGCATGTTGAACTCTTTGAGGACACGCTTGCAAATTAGCTAGGCTTTCTGCCATAGTAGCTAGTAATTTAGAAAATAGGACTACTCGAAAGTAATCCAAAAAATTTTTAGAATCAATACACACATGCATTCCAATGTCCAATATATCATATGAATTTTGTAGCTAATTCAAAATGGATATAGAGCATATCAATAAATCTAGGCTATTAAGTGACAAGAAAAGGATTAAATAAAGGCTATATAATAATATTTGAAATGAAATAATAGAAAAAAATTCTCCGAAGAAAAGGTAATGCAAAGTCGATTTGACAAATATATAAGAAAAACAAGATATGAGTATCATGTTGTTGTTATACGAAACTATGTTTTTAATACATCTCATCTACGAAGATTGAGTCTTGGTTTATTTAGTTGTGTGCCCTAGAATTCTTCAACTTTATCTTCTATCACGAGAGTACATGATGTTTTTAGTGAATCGTTGTCCTCTTTTCATCCTCTAAAATTTGTGTAACATTCTTCCTTTGAATGAGTTATTCAAGATGTAGTCTTAATGGAATGTCTAACTCTTCTACCTGAGTGGTCGAGACCGGGAGGGGGATGTTTGAAATTAGTAAGGGAGTTTCTTCTTAATGTCTTGTTTGATCTCATTACATGGTTTTTTTGAAGTCGGGAAACTATGGGTAGTGAACAATCAACCTTCTCACCCCTTTTGAAGATTTTCTAGGCATTTGTAAGCATAAAGAAAAACATAAACATATTGAGGTTAGAGAGGGCATGTTTTGTTTTCCTTTGTATTTTGATTGTATTTATAAAATAAAATGCAATAAATATCATCTTCTACATTGCATGTCAAAATCCTTATGTGACAAATCATGAGGCCGAAGAAAATATGCTATCAAAGCAATCAAAGGTGTGCATATTTATTCTATAAAGTACATGTGCTTTCTTTGTGGACAGGATGCATTGCCAATTTAGTTCAAGGTTGTTCCAAGCTATCGACATAAAAATGGAGTATCAATGTGGTGGTTTTTTTGTATAATAAACATTCATAATGACCAATAAAATATTCATCTTCATACATACCTTTTGTTGTGTGTTATAATATTTGAATTTTTTTGTTCCTTTACTATAGTTACCTACACAATGCAAAATAAAATTGTAATTTGATAACACCGATCTTCAAAACTATATTTTTTGTGATCCATATGAACAAAAATGTAGACCCTTCTTCCCCACTTTCTTGGGAGGTTGATCATTGGTTTCCTGATTCAAGTATGTACTTTATAAGCTACAAGCTTTGGAGAAATTTCAAACAAATTTGGTGCACACATTTAGGGTTTGATACAAAGGTCTTGTTTATTTGCAGGAGGGGGGAAAACAATTTCCAGCAATTTGAGATTGGTCCAATGGCAAGTGAATCAGAGGAAGAAAAACAAACTGGAATTCCTTGTTCCATGGTGGGACCTGCAACTTGGAATTAAAGTTAATCAATTTTTGTTAGAAATTTTATTAAAATTTTGCATTTGAGGTAGTGAGTCTACAACCTTAAATGAAAATCTAGAAGAAAGTAAAAACTAGTTGTCTAAGAAATGAATGAGATTCATTAACAATTATATTCAATTGAAACATTTTTTATTTTGATCATGGGGATTCAAACTTTTTAATATTGATGAAGTGATGTATTAAACAAGATGAATTTTGGGGTAGCAAAAGGGAATTTTCTTTCCTTTTTTAATAGGGAGAATGAACCATTCACATAACATCCGGTTGAAGATTGCATTCATCCCGGCCTCAACATTTTTAGTGAAGAAGAGTTAAGTTGGAATTTCTCTAGCTGCCATAGTTAGGAGACATAAAAAAGTAAATGATATGTTGCATCCTCAAATGTTGACCTTGTGAAGCCAAAGATATTGAGAAGGATATAAGAAGGATTGAATATATGTCTAGTTGGTGCGCCATTATCTAGGATGGAACTAATAAAAACAAATCCATTCACACCAACACACTTACATGTATCCACCAAATTCACTATTCCAAAATTATCAACCTACATGCATTGTTATCACCTAAATATTTAGTGTTGATTTAATGTCACATGAGTTTAATGTCATAAAAAAAAATTGGTAGAATAATTCTTTTGTATTGTTTGTAAGTTGGTTTGTGACCATATTGTGGAAGATAGTTTTGGGATAGGAATTGTTTCTCTTACAAAGCTGTTCCATAATGTTAGTGAGAGGATTTGTTATTGAAAGGGTTTAAAATGTTTGAAATGTGGATTCTTGAACATATTATTTAAAATGAACAAAAACTTCAAAATAAATACATATTATTGAAATTGAAATGAAACTTTTGGCGTGTAAGCATAATGAAATTGAATAGTCATTTGGAAATGTGGTATTTGGACACCATTTCAAATCAAGGTAAGGAGAGTGATATACTTGTGTTTCAGGACTGAGGTCTATTTAACAACTAGTTTTGATTGAGTCAAGATTTAAGCAAGTTAATCCCGAGCCTGAAGAAAGTAGTGTTCCTTCTTGTTTCGAAATAAAATGTCTTTGGAAATCTTGAAATGTAAGTAGAAAAATGTGATATGGAGAAATACCTTCCAAGGTACGATAAATTCTAATGAAGGATGGAATCCTATAGCATAGATAACAATTTTAGAATAACCTTGTAGTGCCCACTTCCCTTCGACACTTTTGATATTGATCATGATACTACTAACTATATGATGGACATTATTATAGTTTTGATTTAGTATGGTGTTAGATGTCATATCATGGATTATTGTTGACTTTGATTCATATATGATACATGATGTTTATTAGAGACATTTTATACATCGATGTTGATATACTATCTCGACATGGTTATATTATGGATGTTGTTCGAACATGTGATATTTGGATATATTAAGTAGACCTAGAAAATTGAATTAATTTGATGATCATATAGTTGTTGATAAAATTGTAAATGATATTGTTGGTTTCCTTGATGTTGTTGTGATTCATATATATAGATGATTTTGGAATTATATTTATATGTATTTTGGATGTTCTGATGTGGCCACGAGGCCAAAGGAGGTATTGTGTTTTGCAAGTTAAAATATCACAACAAACATTAGGGGATTGGAGACCAACCACATTAGAATTCTAGATGAATTCAACAAGGTCACCATGGAAACTTGTATTGTTTGTATGTGTGTGTTTGATTGTCATTAAGGATTCCCATGGGGGATCACTTTTAAATGTGACCAAGGGTTGTGCATATTTATTTATTTGGTTCCTTTGTTTAGTGTGTAAGTATTTTATAAGTTATGTGTCCCGCTTTTTTTTTAAGTAAATTGTGGTAAATTAATGTGAGGAAACATATTGTTAAAAATTAATAAATCTATTGGGACATAAGAAAGTAATTATTGGAGTTGTTGGCTCTTGTATTAAATGTTGTGAGATATGTGTAAGTAATGTGTAAGTGATGTGTAAGAGGTGTGTAAGTTAATTTTGGAGTATGAAACACTCCACCTTCTTTTGAAATTCGAATTTTTCCTTGGAGGCTGATTTTGGAGGCTTGTGGGACAAGTTAAACTTGTCTCATACCTCTTAAATTTGCATTCCAACCTTACCTAGGTATGGAGAGTTTAAATCTATCCTTCATTATGCATTTTTGTAAATCAAGTTGTATGCTTTAATTACACTTTCTTACATGCTTTTAATTTCTGTCCTTATGGGGTGTGGGCTTGGTTTGAGTGTGTAAGTAATCTGTCATTTTATTCACCCACCTATTTATTGTGCCTTGGAGAATGAATTTTCCTTTGGTGTTGGAGTTGAGGATGTGTGAAGTGGCATCATACATGGATCCACCTCATCCTCTTCTCTTCCCTCTTCTATAAATTTAAATTTCCTTGGCTTGTTTTTGGGGTTGCTTCACTTTTACATACTTCATTTGGGGTGAATTCTTTTGTTGTTTTGAGCTCTTGCTTTTGGAGAAGATTGGAGACTATTGCATGCTTGTAGATTGTTGATCTTGGAATGTGTTTTACACTATAAGCTTTCCGTTTTGGAACCTTGGAACAAAAATCCATCATGGAGAGGTAGGAGCTTGGCTCTTGAAATGATCTCTTATCATTTTTATGCACTTAGGAATGGCTGAATGTTTGAATGTGTTGTTTTATTGTTGGCTGGTTGGGTAGACTGCCTAGGGATGGTGTAGGAGAAGACTATAGGGTATTTTGTGGGAAGCACAAGTTTTTGGGAGGTATAAGTGTGGAGGGAGTTTGGGATTTGGGTTCCACCTACAAAGAAATAACTTGCATTTCTTTAGGCATATGGAAATAGAGGTTGGGGAGGCATAAGAAAATAGGAGGAATAAGGGGGGGGAGGCATAAGGGCATGTCGTAGTTTTGAATTGATATATTTTTGTGGTTTGTTCTTAGGTGGTGATACACATTTCCCCTTGGGAGGCATAAACAACATCCCCATAGTTTCTCGCTCCTTTGGCTTGCATGGTGAAGCCTAAGTTCTATTTGTTATGTTTTAATGTGGTTGCAAACTACATTTTGTTTTGGACTATGTTTTTAAATGTGAAATTTTTCTTGTGTGTTGTGGAAGCCTTTGCTGCCATGAGTTGAAAAACATTTCTTATTACAATGTGGTTGGGTCTTAGGGGCAATGAAGAGGGTGGCTTCCCCTTGTCATTAAATGCCTTGGTTGGGTGGAGAGCATTTTCTTTCCCCCTGTTCTGTTGTGATCAAATTGAAATAAAGAAAATGGAGGATATTCATGTTGTTGTTTCGGGAAGAGAGGAACAAAAAGACAAGTTTGACATTCCTTGTTGAGATTATTCTTATTGTAACCTTTTCCCACTTTGAAGTGGATGACCTTATACATTATTTGTGATGGAAAGATGTTTTATATTGGATATGAAAGTTGTAATTTGAAATTTGAAAGAGATATACTCGTATATTGTAATTACGGAATAAAAAAGAAGTTGTAAAGGGATATTTGTGAATAAATAAAATATTGTATTACTTGTCTCAAATGGCATTATTAGGTATTGAAATCTGATTGTTGAATGTATTTTGAAATTCTGATTGGAAAGATGAAAAGTGAATATGTATGGAGAAATGTCATAATGCTCTGTTCTTTAGAAATGAATGTTTTAGAAATTAGAATCATAATTTGGCATTTGAATACTTTTCTTAAATCAAATTAATAGGTTAGAATTGGTTTTGGAATGAATTTTAAAACTTAGAAGATGATAAATGAAAATAGACCCTTTCGAATCTGATCTCTGTTAGATAAATTTCAAACTCTATAAATTAATTAACAAATTGAATGCACAAATGAACCTACAACATCAAAAAGATGAAATTAAACACCAAATTGACTTGTAAGATCAAAATGACCATAAACAAACTAAAACACTTAAGAAATTGTTTTTAAGAACATTTCAATTTCGAAAGCAAAGGCAAAAATTGTAGGTTTTTCTTTGTAAACATTTGGAAATTTCAAATTCAAATCAATCAAACATTTTAAACTTAAAATCTATCTAAAATATTCCAATTAAAATCCTCCATGCCTATTTGGCATGTTGAAAAATAATTATTGGCAAATTTGAATAAAATTGATAAGTAAAAAAATTACAGTTCACTTTCTAAGTGACAAAGATGTTTTCTAAAATTCACGAAATTAAATTCTTAAGGTTTCTGTGCAAAGAGGATGTCGAGATCTTTCCAGAAAGTCCTTGTTTTCCAAAAATTGAGTTTCAATCAAAAGTTATGGCCTTTTGAATTTTTACTTCATTTGGCTTCAAAAATATTCTAACTGTCAAATTTAATTATTAAAATATTCCTGGCGGACCCATGGGCTTAATAATTCCTTTTGTGATTTTTACCTTATAAAAATGCAAAATTCATGGTGTTTCCCGCCACTCCACTGCCCAAAACCATCTTTTTGTCAACGATTTAATCTAAGTTTGAAAAAGAAAAATTTGGAAAATTTTCCCTGTGGCCCCACCACCGTGCCCCCTTCATTGTGGGAAGACATTCCCATGGGCACGTGGGCTTGAAAACCACTAACTAACTATTGATGGTGAATCACAACACCCCTTAATGTCTGCAACTCGATGGGTTGAGACTCTCAGTGCGATTGCATAACATGGAGCTTTTCCCAATGTGTGGGACCTTACGAAATCGGAAAAGCTCTCTCGATGAAGGCAGTTCTATTCCTCTGTTCGATGCACACATAAAAATGTAGAGGGTTTACTCAAAAAACCTAATCTAACTTTCCAAGGAGACAGGGTAAGAAGATGCATAAAAATAAACCTAAACTAACAAAGGTGATGCACCGAGGAATGAAGAACATCTTGTCTTGCCAATAAACACAAACCATTAAAATGTAATGCAAGATCATGCACAAATAACCAGATTTGCAGTGAAAGATCAGGAGGATGCAAATGAACATAGAGGGTTGAGAATCATCCACAGACATGCATTATTTGCTCCAAATATTGATACAATACACTATAAAATGCCAAGAGGCAAAGTTGCATTACAGTTTTAGATGGGAGGTTTGAACTCCACAAATTCACCTGCCAAAGAGAAGAAGGGAGGGGCAAAACAAGAATTTCCAACCTTTAGAAAGAAGCCCCTCCTTACAATTTATAGGAATAATGAGAGAGGGAAGAGGAATTCCAAATCTACCCCAACCACCTCTAGGTTGTATTTAATTCATCTCATTATGGTGGTAGGTGAGAACCTTAGCAAACCCAAAAAATGGCGAATTGTATTTTGCATTTTTGAAGAACTTTTCTCACCCAATTAAAGATATCCAGTCGTAGTTGGACAGAGGACCTTGTAAGCTTTCCAAAAAGTCCAACCTTGCGTGAATCCGAGCTCCCTGTGAAAAGTTATGGCCATTTGAATATCTAGGTCAGGGTTTGCTTCCTATCAGGGTGTCAACGCTCAAAATGTTGTGCCTCCTGAAGATGTGCCTCGGTGCATCTATTTTCATGTCAACATCTTCTTACCTGCGCCATAGGCGCATCCATTTTCATGTCGACATTTTCTACTTTGCGCCTCAAACCTGCGCCATGGGCGCGACTTTTTGCATGTCGACATCTTCTTACTGCGCGCCATAGTGCATCCTTTTCATGTCAAAATTTTCAGCTTTGTGCCTCCAACCTACGCCATGGGCATGCATTTTTCATGTTGACATATTTCTTACTGCGCCATAAAGCGCATCCATTTCATGTCGACATTTTCCACTTTGCGCCTCCAACTGCGCCATGGGTGAAATTTTCTATGTTTACACCTTTTGTTTGTGTATATTTACCCGGAGGGAGAAATATACAACATTAACCTTTTCTAATTTTGGAAAAAATTCCTACTTTTCTCCATGGCCCCGCCCCCCCCTTACTTTGGAAAATCACTTCCACGAGCGCGCATGCCCGCGTTCTAAAACTTAACTTTTTAAATTTTTGGGAAAATTTCTAAAAGTTTCTCCACCGCCCGCCTACACCATACTAATGATTGGATGACATATGGCTTCACGAGAGGACAACGATGGAGGAGCGGTTGATTTCTCAACCTTAACGTTTTGAAATTCTTTTGGTGAAAATTTAAAAGTTTCTCCTCCTCCTCGGCACCACATCAACAAGATCCTAACATGTGGCATCATCGCATCGGTGGAGGCGAGGTTAATTTTATGCTTTGTGCTTTTATCACAAAAAGTCTTAAAATTCTTAAGTTTCTCCGCAAGTCCATTTTCCCTGAATGAATCAGGGCTTGACACGTGGCGTCGTAGGGCATCGGCAGAGGCACGGATCATTTTGATCCCTTAATGTTTTTCGGCAGAAAGCTAAATGTCTTAAATTTCTCCAGCGACCCAACTTCCTGCTGGAGCTTGGAAATGTTGACATGTGTCCCCTTACGGGATCGCGGCACGCAGCGCTTGTGCATTTATCCCAAAAAGTCAAAAGTGCTAAGTTCCTCCCTGCTCCGCCGACCCGCATATGGGAAAATTTTGTTTCCCCACTCCGCCGGTCCACATTTCTCCTCCGAGAAAAATTTCTCTCCTCCCTAAAACCCGTAGGCCCCGTTAGGGAAAATTTTCACCCTAAGGCCCATCGGCCCATAACTTGAGAAATATGAGGAGTTAGAAGGACTTCTTTATATCAATGAAAAGGTGAGGAAATTTACTATCTAATGGGAATGGTTTCAGAAAATTTTGAGTGTGTTAATTATGAGAAAAATTAGGTTGAATATTTACCCATGTCATTTTTAAATGTGTATTTTAATTATGAGAAAAATCAAAGTTATTCTAGTAGTGGGTAAGTGAGAATTTACCCTGTCATTTTAAATGTGTATTCTCCCCCTTATAGTTAAACCTCGTTAATTGTTGAAACCTTGTAGAATTATAAACCTAGGGTATTTAATTGTTTTGGATCTTCTTACCCTCTGAGTTTAATTAAGTTTTGTTTGGCTTACTGTTAATCTAATTTTAAATTCAACTGTACTCAGGATAAATTTTACTCTCTTAGTGTTTTGTAAGGTGATTTGATAATTGTTGTAATGAACTCTAAAATTTTTGTTGTGAACACTTTAAAAATAAAAATTATTCCATAAGTTTTCTAACTAAACTTAGGTTGTTCTTGGGTCTCAAGTGGGATATTTTAGTGGGTTTACAAACCTATGGCTTCACTTAGCTTAGTTGCATTGTGGGTCGCATCTACTTTCACCTTCGAGAGACAAAGAGAGAGGATTGAGTGACACTCGGTTGTTTCAAGTGGAATTAGTTGGAGAAATATGTAATAGTTAATAATACAATTTGAAGGGATTGGTTTGTTAGTAGAGCAATGTTGGCCCTCTCAACATCCACAATGGCGGCCCTCACTTTATATCCTCCCTTTAAGAGTTGAGTTATAATCCACTTGTATGTCTTCCATGCACCACCTTGTAACAAATATAGTTTTGCACTAGTTACGAGAGAATTTGTCTCATCCAAATAAATACAAGATCTCAAAGCAAAATAAATGCTTCCTCTAGTGACGATGAGAGAGATGAAATTAAATATCTAGAAGAAGAGATTGTAAAACTAGAGGATAAAATTGTCCCGTATTTGCCTACGGGTGGATTAAGGTTGCTAACTAAATGTAACTTACGTGTCATTTTTTCAAGTAAATTACCCTAGATGAAACCACCAAGCATGCCATAAAGAAATACTTTTAATTATTGCAAGATGTTTTTGAAACAAACGTGGCATTTACCGGAGGGGCGTTGAGTTTGTGCTATTTTACGAAGTGTTACATGAAAATAGGGAGCTCATCCATGAAAATAGGGAATTGTTCCATGAAAATAGAAATAATTATGACATCATTTTTGTACGGGAATAAGGAGAATAAGTAGAAAAATATATCAACCAATCACATACGAGCAAATTGATTAAAAATATTCTAAAGAAAAAAATAGTTAATTGTGATTGGTTGATAGAAATTTTATGTAATAGGAAATAGATTCCTATAGTTACCTTGCCTTACGGAAGGGACTCATAAGCAACAACAATAACAAATTGTTGATGAACATTAACTTTTAAGCATTATTTTTACTAACTTTTAAATCCTTTGATATAATAATTATTTAAAAGTTCTACTCGAATTGTTGAATAAAATAAAAAATCATTCTATAATACTAGTAATTCAATAAAACATATTATTATAACCGTTGAGATGTGATATCAGTGCAACCGAGATGTAGTGGTACGTTTGCCACATTGACATCAATTCGGGACAAGATAAAAGTCAAAAATTTGAACAAGAAAAAAAAATTACAAGGTTACAAAATGAAATGAGGAGGATAAAAATGTTAATGGTTTAATTAAAACTTGAGATATTGTTAGGTAGATTGTTTTTAAGAAAGAGTGGTGAAAAAAATGTTTATGTATGATAACAAAGGGTTGTAGAAATAGAATGACACTTTATCATGGAGTGCATAACGTATAGTGAAATTTGTATCAAGTATGAGGATAATTTGAAATTAGACGACCTAACATTGTTTTGAGGGGGAAAGACTTAGGCAAAAGAACGAATAACTTCGTCAAGATCCACAGAAATTTGTGGTGGCTTTGTACACTTCAATTTCAACTTTAGGTCCTATGAATTGCGTGGGCATATAAAAATATTTCATTCATTAAAATTAACAACAAAATGATGCCATCAATCACCATTCAATCAGCATTGAGATTTAATCCCTACTCTTTCTTTCATCATTTCATACACCCTTTAGTGACGTTGAAAAAATATCACATCAACATTTAAAATATATGTTTAATTAAAGAGAAAACCACATTTTGAATGATTTAAAATAATATAACTGAATTTTAAGTATGATATGTCACCATATTATTGAATACTGCGCCACTCCTAAATACAAATTGTACGATTACTTTTAGTTGTAATTTGTCGAATTTTTAAAGATTTCCCTGCATATGCTGTCTCAGTACTGGATCCATATTCCTAGGTCTGCCTGATCCCTGTCTTTGCCAATGCCCATCTTTGTCGAATATTTCGATAGAAAACCTCAAAACCAATCGAAAAATGAGTTGAATAACTACTTATTTTGAAGATCATACTTTGTCGCTGCGATACCTACCGAATAACCTGTCTCTAAGCATCGGTGTCAGATGTTGATTGCTTTGTCTTAGCTGGAGGACGGGAGATCGAATCCCCTGCGGGCCGTTAGTGGGAATAAAAAAATTATACGCTTGTACGCAGATGCTGAGAATGTGCGCTGTGCAGGAAAAACAATTGAGTTTTAAGAGATGCTACCTAGTCGCGCATGCAAAGAAAAGCCATCAAAGTATAAGTAATTGATATTGACAAGGACGCAGCCGCCTTTCTCAAAGTTACAGTTGCGAGCCGCCTTTTTAAACAACATGCAAATGTAGCTTTCAGATTTCAATGCTGGGTTTGGTTTAAATTTGACAGTCACATATGGCCGTGAATCAAAAGTTTTTCAATATTGTTATGCAAATTGTGGAAATATTATGTGGAAGATATTCTACAATGGTAGTTTTGTCTATAGGATAGGATGATATTATTTCAAATAAAATTTAATTTGTAGAAATTGTAAGTTTACATTAACAATTAAATAATTAAAAATTAAAAAGTAATAAAGAGCAAAACATATGGAATGCATATATAAATAGAGCATTTATTAGTGAGGCCCGAGGGTCACTATAGAATCCACTTTCCTATTACTCATTTTTTTCAACCAATCACAATCAACTATTTTTATTTCATATGGTCTATGCAATAGTTTTAAAAATATATAATTTTTTATTCATTTACAAATACTAATTTTCATGTATGTGATTGGTGTAGAGATTTTTCTCCTTATTTTCCTTATTTCCATACAACAAAATAAGAAAATTCTCCTTCTTGAAGACCTAGGATGTTAATTGACTTTACCCCACAAATTTACTATAGCCCTTTACATTTGAAAAACAATAAATTATTTCAATCTTATTTACCCATAAGAAGAGTGCCTAGGAGAGTTTTTCACCAACAAGGTAATAAATAACTTTAACTTATTACTCTCTCCAACGATCTACTTTACTATTACTCAATTTGTTTTTTCAACCAATCACAATCAACTACAATAGTTTTAAACAATTTAACATCAATGTTATTTTATAGACATTTAAATTTGCTTCTTTTTTATTATTTTCTAAAGTGAATGTTAAGATTTGGTATTTTTATCTTATAAATTTTACTCTAACTTTCCAATGATTTTTATTGAATGATTATTTACTATAAATTTATTTATGATGATCCAATATACATGCGGTAAATTTTATGTATATGATTGAAATATAACCAAATATAATTTATTTCAATTAAGGAATTAGATGTATATTTAATTTAATGACGAGCCCATATGAACCAATTTACATGTAGGCAAATTTGGAAATTTTATTTTTTGATTAAGTTATAACAAAATATAATTTATTATTTTAGGTTTACTCATTCTATATTTAATTTTACCTTGACATTGAAATTTATTTCTTTTTACGTTACTTTCTAATGAGAATGTTAAGATTTGTTATTTTTATCTTTTATTTTTCATTCTATTGTTTAATTATTATTAATATATTTATGATGATGTTTATAACAATTTAATATTAGAGGTTTGAGTAGTGGAATGATGGAAGTGGCAAATAGGTGAAACACTAATGGTGGTTCCTATGCCAGGGAAAAGTGTCACTCATGGTCATGGCACTAGTTTAAGCTTAGGCAATGAAGATCGTAAAATGGAGAAAGATCTAAGGGAAAGGAAATATCGGTGGTGAAGAGGGGTAATGCGAGGATCTCTAGTGGCGAAAGCAATTGCTTTTTTGTTTGAGACTTTATTTCCACAGCCGGGAGGATCGGATAGAATACATAAAACTTTTGAAGGTTGAAGGATAGTGAAATCCCAATTAGGAGCCTCAAACACTAACATTGGTTTTCCTCGGTCGGCGCTAGCAAGGAAATCCCCTCGGTCTTGAATGGAGGATAGAACGTGGCACTCACGACTAGGGGTGAAGGCTGTCCATGAAGGCTAGGTGGTGGAGCTAAATCCTTTAAGGAAGTGACATCAAAATTTACTTATTTCAAGGAAACCGACCAAAAAAAGTGCACAACCCATTTGCCTCTCAAGCCTACATCGTCGACCTAGCGAGATGGAACACCTCTCTTAAGTTTGGATAGCCCTGAGGTATTTGCCCATCTCCAATCCCTGTCCCAACCTCGATGTTATTGGAAGATTCAAGGACATATGGTCATCTTCTTTGGATCTCCAAAAATGGTCAAAATTTGTGAAAACTACTTCTCGCTCTAAGGGTTTTTTTGTGGTGCAGTTTAAGGAGGCGACAGTGCACCAAAATTCTTATCGGAGGTACATGGATCTTGGGCAACGTGAGATTATTTCTCATGCCATGGTTCCCGAGTTTGACCGAATACTTTCTTTGTCACAAAATTTCTAGTGTGGGTTTGTCTTTCAAACCTTCCACTTTGCATTTTTGGTTTTCCTTGAGGATATCGGTAATGCTCTAGGTAAATTCCCTTAAGGTGGATCATGCAGGGCAATGACATGCCTTTGTACCTATGCTAGATTTTGTGCGGATATCGACTTAGAAAAGGATTTCCCAAATATATCCTACAAAATTGGGGAATCTCCAACACGTATAAACCCTAGACTATGAGAATACAACATTTTGAAGCCAAATATGTTGAACTCCTAGTCACTTGCATGAAGATTACCCAAAAAGTAAAAAGAATCAATGGAGAAATATTATGTCACATAAAGGAGGCTGAACAATGCTTCTCTTGACCTAGTTTGTAAGGAAGATCATAGGGACGATGCCAAAGAGGCTCATTTAGTAGATTTAAGGAAAATCTCTAAGAGCCATGTTAAAATGGCCTCCTCGATCGGGCCAAAAGATAAGAATATTTAGTAGGTGGTGGTGTGAAGAGGGGTCATGAATCTGATAAATCTAACAAATTTGATTCAGAATAGGAGTAAAATCTTGACCCTTCTAAAGAGTTTATGTCAATGGTAGCTTCGATCGTAACAATTGGTAAGAGGTGAAAAAGAAAAAAGGTAAAAATGGACATTATGCTAATTTTCTCGATTACTACTCTTGAAATGAAGAGCGGTTACTGAAGGGGGTTATTCCAGCCTCTTCCTTGCTTTTTAGACATTGGTGTTGTGTGTTGAGTTTGTCTTGTGTGTCTTTTCTTCGTGTTTGAATTCTGTTAATAGCTCCGGTCAAAAGTTTATATATATATATATGATGACCAAATACATATATGTGGTAAAGTTTATATATAAGATTGAAATATAATCAAATATAAATGATTAGAATTAGGAGATTAGATGTTTGATGAAGATGCATATATAAATGTGGTAAAGTTTATGTATAGGATTGAAATATAAGAAACATAATTTATTAGAATTAGGAAATCGGAGACATAATGATGACACAATATAAACCAATTCATATGTTGGCAATCTAAATATCTTAGCTTTACGATTAAGTTATAACAAAATATTATTTAATATTTTAGGTTTTGGTGATTATAGATTTAATTTGACATTGACATTTAAATTTGTTTCATTTTTCATTATTTTATAAAGTGGTTGTTATGAATTGATATGTAGATTTTTTAATTATATAAGTAATTATAATTTATTTGTAAATAAATTGTAGGTATGGTATGTACAAATATTAAATTTTTAAAATGAAGATTAAAGAAGAGCATATCAAATAGCATACCATACCTAAGACAATACAAATGGCAAATGCATGATTAGAGGAACAAAAGAAAAGTCAAAATGATAATGGTAGAAAAATAACAAAGGGTGTAATTAATGAATAAATAATTATGTATAGAATGATGACAACATGATAATAAGATGATAACAATGCATGCATAATAAACTCAAGATGACTCATATGTATTAAGAACAAGGTTAGAAAGACAAATTCATTCGGATGAATTATCTAAAGAAGGAAGACTACAAAGAAAAGAAATTAAGAATGAAGCATCTCAAATGTATTATCATAAACTAGTTCGTAATGTTTAAGCTAATTACGAGGGAGAAAATTCAATATAGGTAGATTGTGTGTTTGGTGATGTAAGAAAATAGGAAGAAAGGTTTGTAGGTAAGATTTTCAAACAATGAAAAAATTAAATTTAAATTAAACAAAATATGTGTGTAAGAACTATAAATGTATTATTATTCTTTATAGGTATAATGCACCATGGCCATTGAATCTCAAGGGATCAAAAATATATCAAGACTCAGATATAGGGGACAAATTTTTTGAAATTACAAAAATGATGATAGATTAAATAAACTGAATCACTATAAATTACAATTGTGGAGAGTAAATGTAGATTGACAACATGTTCCTTCCAAACATGTTGTAATAAGCTACATCGAAAAGTATGCAACAATAACATAGAAGAGATTTAAAACTTATCATCAAATGTTGATGAAAATTGCAAACATTGAAAACCCATATGAAAGAAATCAATAGCATATAATATACTTCTAAGTGAAACAATTGCTGAAAGAGACATCGGGGTACAAGAAAGGTGTCACATGTTATCGGAGCTCCCATTCGTAGAGATTAGTGTAGTATTAGTCAATTAAATTTTTCATGTGAGGTGTTCAAAAAAATTACTATAATTGATAAAGATGAGCATGTAGAACATTTAAAATATTTCATTGATGGTTACAATAATAGGACATTTTTATATATAAAGTGTATCGCTTTATTGATTCCCATAGATCTTGGACATATAATCCAGGGCAAAAAAAGGATAACAAATGGGAGGTGGGAATTTTGATAGGTAAATTGGGAATATTCCCAAGGTTATGGCTTGATTTTATTTTATCAAAGTTATTTCTTTAAATCTATTTCTAGATACATAAGTCATTCAATTATAATCCTTAACATGTGTGCTCAACTATTATAGAAGATGTTGATTATGAAAGATGAAGTTAATCAACCTATTCAAAAAAATACATTGAAACATGAATGGGAAATCATATCTAGGATTTAACGTGGTAAAATTTTACAAGTAAATGAAATAGATATGTTGGGATGAAAATATATTGAAAAAAGAACCATGAAGTAATTAATATCAAGGTGAAGATTACACAAATAAAGTAATGGAGTTCACAAGAATGACGAAGATAATGGTTTTGTTATAAACAATGAATTAGCCCCATGTATCAAATATGAAACTTTAGGAGTTATAAAAATAAAGCACATGTGATATAATATTGACATATTATCATCAACATCTAAATTTATTTCCATTATTCATAATAATTCAGGGAACAACAAGAATTGGAAAATCGTATGTGATTGGTGCCGATTATCAAAAAATTTTAGATGTATCATTCCCACAATGTTATCCTATTTTATTAGTTACACCCAAAGGTGTTGAAAACTTTATTCTTAGTGCCTCAAATATATGTTCAAAACATTGAATCGCTATTATATATTTCGTATAATAAATGTAACAAGGCTTACAAATTTCTAAGAAGAGATATGCAACATTATATATATATATATATATATATATATATATATATATATATATATATATATATATATATTGAGTGATGAAATAAGTTCATTGAAATAAAATTCTAGAGTACATAGACTCTACTTTGTTAATAATTCCCTAAAAGGTAGATGTCAGTTTTAGAGGATTTTTATGATATTGTTAGGATAAAGGAAAAATACTTTTGAAACAAAAGCTTTAGGAAGAAAAATTGAAGTCCTTAGAAAATAATTAGGGTCATAAATGTACGAAAAATGTTGTTCTATGATTTTTTAATTTAGTTTGTTTAACATTCCACATTTTCATTCATCTAAAATAATTCTTAATTTTTCATCTTATCTTGATCTTGTACATTGCACATTTGGATGCATTTTGCATATTATATGTTTATGTACAACGCAATTTTTGTGTGTGTTACTAACATACCCATCAAGTAGATAAATCTATGTAAAATATGTCAAGAGGTATCATTCTTGAGGTATCTATTCTACTTATGTCACAAATCTAAAACAAGCTGCATCAAGAATGATACCTCTCGACATATTTTATATAGATTTATCTAAGATAGGTATCCTAGTTTAATGTGTATACTAGCAACAATAAAGGCACAAAATTATTATTGTAAAATAATTAACACAAAACAAACTATTTATACTCCCATATCTTATTAATTATATCAATGAAACTATACCATTGTAATGGACATAATTTTAATAACGCCACAAATACATATAATATATATACACCGACACGTACAAATTTATAACAATTAAGTTATAACATTAAATATTTTAAAGTTTTCTCACTATCACAAAATGTCACACAAACACATAGTATTTGTAGGTAGAGTTATAATCATGGCCGACAAAATAGTTCAATACTAGCATAAAACTATGGAAAACATTATGAGCGTAGCTTCTTGTGAGCTCTTTTGTTCACGTCTCAATTAATTTTAATTTCTATTTCTATGGGAAAATATTGACTAACATTCCATATCAAAATCATAAAATTAGAAAAGTACATTGTTTATTTCTTATATTTGGATTATAATACACCATGAATCATTCCTTTCTACACTACATGATCAAACATTCACGATAGTTATTATGTTATATGTAGATAGAAAATCACACACTTGGGTACATTTTTAGGTCTCAAAAGCATACTTCCATTTACATGATTCCTAAGTAAGAAAACCAATGGTTGACAACTATCTTTGGCATCGTTTATTTGTTTCATTCTTTCTTTTGGTCTTACACACCCTACATCTCATTCGATATTTTACTTATTTACGTTACATGTCTTTAGAAACCAACACCCAATAAGGATAGCGGTGCAGCGCGCTCATGTCCCCTCTGGGAACCCCTAATATTTTCTATCTTACTCGATCTTCTTGGGTCTCTTTTATCTTTTAGGAAAAAAATTCACTTATGGGTCGGTCTTCCAGGTTGTCAATTACAAAATTCAAACAAGGGAATAATAGAAATACATTTAATTATGTGATCAAAATGAGGTACCTAGCACTTGCAAAGAATTTAATAATAATTTTTGCATTATATGTTTAGGTGGTTAGTCATATTTATTTAATTAAGTAATATTGTTAAATATTATAACAATATTATGTAGGTGGTTATTTGGTTATACCCGTATCACTATTTACGGGTTTATTCTTTGTAATACATCATATTTTATAGGATGTTTTTCTACCTACCTTCTTGGCTATTTATTATCCCAATGTAATGTATGATGTATCGAGTCTATTGAAGATCATTATTTTGTTGTACATTCTGAACCAATTACTATATTTGGTATCAGAGCGATGACAAATCCTTGATGGTATATCTGACAGTGCAGTTGATTGAGCTTTAGAACTTTGTGAAGTTTGTGAAGATCTTGAGATAATTTTTGGTAAGTCTGAGATTAAATATATTCATTCATGTGCTAGTCGAAATATCTGATTTGATTATGCTAAAATAGATTGGTGTCATGCATTATATTTAAAAGCATGTTATTCTACATATTGGCTTATCAATAATAAGCTTGTTTTATTTGGTTCTGAATATCCTGTAGATGAGGAGGAATATTTGTGCAGTAATCATTACGTTGGTTATATACCTACATTTTTCTTGCACAATCGATGTTGTAGACATTGGGAATGCTTCGCAGTATTTAAGGAAAATGTGGCATGGTCAAAGACACCTCACATCCCATACGATATAGATCAAATTAGATTGAATCTTCAGGTGAATCTATCAAATTCTGGTCTGGTTTGTATAAATTCTTTGTTGCTCAGATATATTGCATATTGCATATTATTTGTTTCTCGGGACGTATGAATTCCATATAGCATATTCTTTTTACTCAGCGACTTGGCAGTATATGTTCAAAACATACTTGCTTCCTTCAATAAAAATCCTGCGTTGATTTTTTGATTGAAAACTTGGCTTCGAAATTGATATTTTCTGCATTTTGAGTTGTTTACTGGAAAAACGTGAAGGAGATGGGATTTAGGTTCAGTTCTTGTTTTGAGCATATGGATCTACGCTTTTATCAAAGCTTGGCTATCAAAATTTTGATCCATCTCAGTTAGGCTCGTCCCTCCATCATATGTGGATCTGGTTGTGCCAAATTTCTGCGTATTTTCATGCCTCTGGACTGAGACACGGAGCAGATTTGGTATGGTCTACACACTTGTGCTTTTGATGTGAACATGGTATTGATCATCCAATTTTGAAGGCATTTTTGCATACAGTTAGGAGAAGACATCAGTCATATGGTGGTCGTATAAACTCATTGTGAATCAGTTCATGGTCAATCAAGCCCGAAGTGCATGTCTTCATCTTTCAGCATTGGCGTCTATTCATAAACCAGCTCCAGCCTGAATTTATTTTGAAGAGCTACCTGTGTGTGCCCACAAAGATATCCACACGGCATTCCAAGGCATTAAACGGTGAAATTTGTCTCTTGCTGTGTTTATTTTTAGCATTTTATGTTATTTTTAGAACAGTAAAGTCAATAGTTTGTATTTTTGTAATTGTATAAAAAGTAATCATTAATTACTTTTTATCGTTCATGTATATTACAATTAATGGATTTATAATTGTCCATTACAAATTAATTTTATAGTCTATAGTGTCTATTTGTTTGTAAAAAGGTGCATTTTCGGTTTTAGCCGACACCTATTTTTTAATTTGTGAAGATTCATAATGGATAAGTTGAGTCACATTGAAAAATTTGAAGGTAAATATTTTCATACCTAGCAAGTACGAACTCAGTTGTTCCTAATTAACAAAGACTTGTGGGATATTGTTGATGGAAAAGAGAAGAAACCGAAAATTCAGATGAAGCAACAAAATGGGCAAGCAAAGGTCAAATGCCTACAATGATTATTTGATTGGGTCTATCAAATTATTATTTGCACCATATAGATTTAAAAAAGTCATCTCACACAATTTGGGAGACATTGAAAACATTGTTTGGAACACAAGCTGGAAGTGCAACAATATCTTTAAAGAAACGATTTTTCAGCCTCAAGATGGAAGAAGGCGACAACATGGTGGAACATATTAGTAAGTTTCATTCTATTTGCAATCAACTAGTGGGAATAATTGTAGATGTTCTTGATGACGATGGTAAAGCAGTATTACTCAATAGTATGCCTCCATGCTATTCTAACATGGTCTTTACATTGAGTAAAAGAAATCCAAGTTTAGAAGAACTTATTTCTTCTTTGCTTTCGATGAAGAAAAGAGAATCATGTTTGTGGAACTAGATGAAAAATCTTGTATGGTAAGAAACAAGATAAAAGAAGATCTAAATCTTCTTTCGACTTGGATCATCTTATAAAGATTCCAAGAAGAAGCTCCCTATTATTACTGTAGAAAGTATGGTCACTTGTCCTCAAATTGCAATGACATAAAAAAGACTTACTTGATGGGAAACTGCAAGATAATGCCATGGTTTTTGATGACGAAGGAGAAAATGAAGAGGAAGGAAATACTACTTATAGAGAAAATCATAGTGATGAAGATTTTCTCTATTAAGTAATTTAAACTGGAGGATGGAGGCATTCGAGGCTAGAGGTCGAGGCATCGTCCTCTCGTCGAGTCACAAATGACGGGGATGCTTCACTAATTTGGTGGCACGTGTGTGCAATGTGAGTTTGTTTTCAGTTGTGTGCTTTATTTTTTACATTTTACAATTTTCAATAAGTGGAAATTTCACATTGAGGGGGGAAAATGATCAACATGATCCAATGTTCCATTTCCAATTTTTCGATTACAGTATGTTGTTATTCTTATTTCCCCAATGCAAAAACATAGTGAAGAACAAATAGCACAGTGAAAGGCAGCATCATGAGTCTTGATGAGGTATAACAGTCAGATGTGTTCTTGTTCGTACCTAGGTTTGTGGTTAGCCTCCTAAAAATAATTGAAGGTTGTTCGAGATGTGTTCTACTTGAATTTCCACACTTTAGGTCGATATGTTCCTAGAGTGACTAGTTTATAAGCTGATGATTCCTAGGAGTGTTCCCATTCTCGTGTCGGCCAATTGTGTTCCCAACAAAGGTGCATAGTCGATAAGAAGTTGATTTATTCCTTCTTCTACCTTCAGCTCGAGTGTGTGCCAAGATCATGATCGCACGAGGAAACAAGTTGTAGACGTGGGTGAAAGTTCTATTGTTGCCATGTAAACATTAAGGGGGGAATGTTAGGAAATTAATAATAATGTTTACATTATATGTTTGGGTGGTTAGTCGTATTTAGTTAATTAAGTAATATTGTTAAATATAATAACAATATTATGTACGTGGTTATTTGGTTATACCCGTATCACTATTTATGGGTTTATTGTTTGTAATACATCCTATTTTATAGGATGTTTTGTTACCTACCTTCTTGGATATTTATTAGCCCAATGTAATGTATGATGTATTGAGTCTATTAAAGATCATTATTTTTTATACATTCAAACCAATTACTATAACACTAAGCATATACTATCATTACTGAGCTTCCATTCAAAGGTACTAAAGAGCACTAAAGGAATCCATCTAGCATCTTTTTAAGGGACAAGAGACTACATATTTTTCATACACTTTGCATAGGAAGGGGAAGCTCATTTTATTTCATCCACACATGTTATACATTTCTATATACTAGATCTATCCTGCTATGAAGTGTAACTTGCACTATGGCATCCTAGGGCACCATTTCTCCACACACACACACACACCAAAACTATTTATGGAGTCTAAGATATAGTGTAGTGCTTGGTTGTAAGTTCACTCTTAGGGTGACCATTGGGATCTGGTAAGACTACCCATTCAACATATTTTTTAAGGATTTTATGTGGTTTGTGGTCTTGTATAGGTGAAATTTTTGTTTTGTAGATTACATGTGTTATAGGTGTTCAATGAGATCAACAGAAGTAAATCGCAACATGCTTATGACACATAAAATACTAAATTTTTACCATTTATTTTAATAAGTGACTCTGCAATACCCTTATATTTAATTAATTTAAAATTAAATTAAATCATTTGGTCAACCCTACTCATGATCATACACTTAGATCCTCCTCCTTTCACAACTCCTGAAAATCCCTTAGTATCCTTGCATAATTCTCTTCAAATACACCCACCTTGCAAAGTTGTTCTCCAAAATCCCTAGACATTATACGTCTCTCACACAATACACACCACCCACTCAAGTAAGTGTGATTTTCGATCATCTATCCGATGACTCTAATGGTCCTAATCCTCTATCCAATTAACCCATCTAAGAGTCAATTTAAGCTTTACATTTTTTATTTCAAGATAAAATTCAATATATGGAAACAATGATTACATCTCTTAACAACAAAATGCAACATCTCAAGGATCCTTCTCAATACCATGTTAACTCTTCTTCTACATCTCATCCTACTTCCACATATTCCACATGTGCTAATATAAGTGAACCTCAAGTCCTACCACTACCAAGACCTCTCTTGTTTGATCTCAATACTAAAAACATGATATTATTCCTCGATCCTCACTCACTATTTTATCAACTTGCCAAATTCTCATTGTTACCCTCCTTATCATCTTTCCAAATAGAAAGGTCTTCCATTTTGTAATTATCATAGACTTAAGGGAAATCATAAAAATATTTTTATTCTTTAAAAGGACAAATTAAGCACCTTGAGAATCAAGGTTTCATCTCATTCACTTCACAACATATTACTACATTTTCAATTGCTAAATTCTAATGGGCTCCTAAATCTGGTCCTTCCATCTCTAATGAGCATCATTCCATAGTTACTAATGTTCTTCCTCCACTCGACCAATAGCCACTGTCCATCCCATTCCAACTAAGCAACCTCCTCTAAAAATTTGTCCATCCCCTCTCCTCTCATGCCTTCTACAACATTAGAAATTGTAACTAGGAAACATGCTCTAAAAATGAGTCTATCCTTCCTCCTCTCAATTTTTTATAACGTTATCAATCCCAAATAAGCTACCACCATTAAAATTCCCTCCCCACCATAATCAACTTCTACATCCAATTCTCTTTGTCAAAAATTTAATCCTTACATTAATGGTCGAGACACATTTCAAACTTAGGAATAACCTCAATATCTCTCTCGGAATAGTTACATAGATCTCCATCACTTGCACACTTAAGGTACATCATAGTTTCTTCCCCATTATTTCCTATCAAATTTTATTACTTCTACATTTTACTCTCCACACTTAATGTATAATCTTTCCTAGCATTCACATACCCTTTGATACACACATTGTATCATCATTACCCTAGAATGTAATCTAGTTCCAGGGTTCATACTTGACTTCCGGGTATAAATCTTAAATGAACCTCACCACATTCACCTTTCATGCTTTACACTTCATGATCTATCTTTTAATAGTGCACATTTTAAAACCATTTCCCGAAAACGCATTCTTGTTCTATGGTTCAATATTGTTTTTTGGGGGGTATTTTATAAATGAACCTCATCTCATACACATCCGTTAGGGGACACACTACTCCTATCACATTCACACATTAAATACCATTCCATCACACTCATACACTGCATTTTTCATTTTTTTGTTTGCACTTACATTTTTTGTTTGTACTACTTACATGATCACACTTTGCTTACTATGTTAGCTAGATAATCAATATTTCATTATCTTTAACATATAAACATGTGTGTTCACTTGGTCTCTAGTTGTGATTACATATCTCTTACAGTTGTTACATGCTGTAATGATTCTTAGCATTGTACCTTTTACTAGTCCCACCGAGGCTCTTGGGGGCATCTACCTTTTCTACTATCACATACTACAAAGGTTCTATTGCTATATCATTCACTATTTCTCATTACAAGTACTTTAATTTTCACTTGATTTATACACGCTCATGACATATTTTTATCATTCTAACATATTATTAGGTGCTTCATGTGTAGAATTTTCCTTGCAGGATTATTTACAACCACGGTATATGATACATTTTTCTTTTTGTAATTTGATATTCTATGTTATTATTTGTGGTATTTTCCTTAAGTCTTGTTTGATTTAAGTTTACTTTCTTATGCCCATTTTTTCCATCATTGTCTTCTGAGATTATGAGCGATGTACCATTTTGAAACCCACCTTTTGCTATCTATCTTATTTACACACTTCATTACTACATTGTATTTTATTACATACTTGATACTTTTTCTACCGATACATGTTCACTAGCCACTTTGTTTGCATGTGCCTTGGTTTCTACCATGCACATCCCCTACCCCCTATAGGTATACATTTAACCTAAGTTTTAGGTCCTCTCCTTTTATCACATGTTCCTACATTCATCGCATGCACCCAAAACAAGGGTGGCATACATTGAGTGATTAACAATAGCTCGAGTTACAATACAGAGTCAACACAAGAACATAGTCACAAAATGGCCCAAGATAAGACTTGGGTTGGAATCCAAGTATATATGTCGGTTCCTAAACTCATAAACTAGTTTCTAGGTGCTTTTGACCTTCCCTTGGCACTAAATTATTGGGGGAATATATAGTCATCTTCTCATATCAACATAGTCTATAGAATTCTTTAGAAAGTTCCACAGTCACAAGAAGTCCTTTAAGTCATAGAATGTATTCAATCTCCTTCAATCAGTACAACTTGAAACTGATTCAGAATAATCATGGATGCACCATTTGTAGTGGTACTTATTGGTCATAGTCATGGAAGGAGAGTGACACTAGACCTCTCTCCCCGAACACTTTCTTTTTGGCATGAGATCACCCAACAATCTTTCCATTGGCATGAGATTTCCCTAAAAACTCTCTATTGGCATGATATCATCCAAAAATGTTTCTATTAGGATGATATCCCCAAAAAAAATCACTCTTTAGAGTATTTTAGCACACATTTTTATCCTTTACACTCTTTAACATAGAGTACATACTTAATATGTAACAATAAGTATCGTACAATAGAAAATAAAAGCACAAAAATAGGTACAACATAAGAAATATGCTACACCCCTAGGGTAACTTTCATTTCCTATTTTCCACGCTTTACTTTTCATCATTCTACACTTCACTTGTCCACTCGGCACACATTTGGATGCACACTCTACTTAGTTATCAAGTACACATATTCTAAATTTCTATCTACTTTATGTTGTCGAGTACTCACTCAACCACCAAATGTGGGGGAAAGATAAACATCAAATTGAATTCACTTGGGTACATTTTCTGGGTCATAAAAGCATGATAATATTTACATGATTCCCAAGTAATAAAATTAGTGGTCAAAAACTATCTTTGTCCTCTTTTCTCGATTGCTTGCATTATTTTTCATCTTGTACACCATATAGATCATTTGGTATTTTACAAGTTTATCTTGAATGGATTCGATACAATCATCCAACTAGGACAACAAATCCCAAGAATCATGTTCCATCTAGGTGCTTGACCCTTTTCTTTCATACTTTGTCATTTTGAGTCTCTTTTATCTTTAGGGCATATTTTCCACTCATGGGTCAGCTTTCCAATTGTCAATTACAAAATGGAAACAAGGGAATCATATAAGTACATATTTATGTGATCAATATTAGGGACCAATCACTAAAAATATACTATCATAACCTAAGTTTGTATTCAAAGGCACTTAAAGAGCACTAAAGGAATCCATCTAACATCAATTCAAGGGACAAGGGACTACGTATTCTCAGTAAACACTACATAAGAAAGGGAAAATTATTCCAATTCATCTACACATGCTCTACATTTATACATTCTACATCTAGCCAACTATAAAGTGTAATGTTCACTAGGGCATCGTAGTGAACCATTTCTACACATACACATAATAAGCACATGGAATTTGAGATTTATTACAACACTCGGTTCTAAGTTAACTCTTGGTGTTACCATCGGGTCAATATGACTCCACATTTTACATCCTTTTTCAAGGATTTGATGTGGTTTGTGGGATTATGTTAGTGAGATTTCTATTTTGTAGGTTCTGAGTGTCATCGGCGATCATATCGTGATCAATAAGAAATCAACAAGAAGCAATCGTGACATTCTTGTGACATATTGAAAACCAAATTCCACCATTTGTAGAGTCACTAGACACCTAATAGTAGTCTCTAGTCTCTACTGACCCAATCATCCCCGAACTCCTAAATTTATAAAGACTTTTATGCTATTTTTTAGCTCCTATTAAACACTTTTTCCAGTTTAGATCACCATAAGTGAGGGAAAATCAACAAAGTTCATATTT
Source organism: Taxus wallichiana var. yunnanensis (assembly GCA_018340775.1). Classification (NCBI taxonomy): domain Eukaryota; kingdom Viridiplantae; phylum Streptophyta; class Pinopsida; order Cupressales; family Taxaceae; genus Taxus; species Taxus wallichiana. The sequence continues at coordinate 1,030,923,693 of CM031242.1, forward strand.
TTTCTTAGTTCATATTTTAGTCTTGTTACTTGTCATTAATGTATTTTAACATTTATTTTAATAAGTGACTCTCCAATACCCTTATATGTAATTAATTTCAAATTAAATTAAGTCAACATATAAATATGGTGTTTCCTAAAGGAACTCATATGTATATGTGCGATAATGTCATTACATTTATTGTAAATGAGATGATTATATTAGAATGAAGATAGACTACGTTGAACATTGAAAAAAACCAGATTCGATGCAATTTTCCCCAAAATAATTAAAAAATTTAAGCTATAATGAAGTTAATTTAAGTAGGGCTTTCTTTCTTTGCAGTATATGTAGAGTTGAATTCTATGTTAGCAAGTTTTCAATTTAAGAAATGAGGAGAGATTTTTTCCTTTTCGATCTTTTATGATTATGTCACACAACCATTAATTTTGGGATGAAATATTTAGTTGCTTCATAGTCCTATTTTATTGTATCATAGTTAAAGATGTTAATCCAAAAGGTGTTTCACAACGTAATGGGAATATGCATTATGAATTACTTAATATATTTTTATACTATCCTAAAATTAATAACTCATGCAACTATTTTGATAAAAATACCCTAGTTATATATGGTGTTATCGTGCTCCCATTGGAAACCACTTTAAAATATTGGCTTTACCATACATACAATACACCTTATGGTGTTAAGGTTGAAAGTGTTCCAAATTTAAATAAAGGTATCTTTTTGTTTAGATAAAATAATTAGGATTATTTAAGAGCCATTGTTTCCCATGACCCATGGTTCATTTGAAATAAACTGTTGATTTTTCTTAACAGGTAAGTAACTTTATGGTTTTTGATCCAAGCTTAAAATTACAATGGGGAGTGAATTTCTAGTCCATCATTTCCAATATGGAACTTTATAAAATTTTGATACATTCACTTGGATACTTCATAGGGTTTGAACAACGCACATTCTATAGATGGATCTCGTGTGTGCATTTAGATGGATCTCTCTAAATACATCAAATAAAACATTGATATTAAATTGGAAAATGAGACGTAAATGTGACACATGTTATATATATCAATAAAATTAAGAAATACATGCTTCCACTACTAAGTCACTGATAATGTTTTTGTAATTTTCCATTGACAGTGAACTTTTAGCCCGTACCTATGTCCAAATACCCTGTTAGTGCTGAAAATATTTGCACAAAAATCCACCAAAATATGGACCACAATTAATAACAAGCATTACTCACTAAAAACATCTAGTAGGGAAATTTTATGCTCTTGTGTATAAAATCATATTCATATCCTCAATTGTGCGTAAACACTAGTGTCTTCTCCTTTAATGATTACACCACCCAATATGTGTACACTACAATATGCATAACTATTTTCTATTTCAAATAGAAATAATATAATGTCTTAACCATAATTGTCTTTGTTAAAGGTTAAAAACTAATGTAGAAAATAACTTAATAGTATTTTATGACATGATAGTTCTTTGTTGAGAATGAAACCCTTCACTACTTCATGAAGATAGTCAATATAATAAAGAAAAACATATGAACCTTACTCTAATGATTATATGAAAATGTATCACCATTCATATATTGTTATTATTTGTATATTGCTAGCATATTATAATATTATCTGATGGGTATGAGGAGGGATATATAGTAACATAGGTTAGCCAATGATAGTTATTCATCAAACGTGATGGGTCTCATTTGTCTCTTTCTACATTTATATCATTAGGGATACATGCTAACTATTTAAAAACATGAAAATTCCATGCATGCAAGAAGATAAGGTTACTACATTTTAACTAAATGACATCCTTAGATAAATTTATCATATTTCCATCTATCAAATATAGGATTATGGTAATTGTTAAGGGGGTATTTTAAAATTAAATATCAACTTCACATTAACCTCATGTGGTCAAATGGTATTCAAATGCTACTCATTAGGTTTTGTAAACCCTTTTTATTTTAATATATCTCTCTGGTCTTTGAAAATTACTTTATTGTAAGGAAAAATTAGTTAATTTTCACAAACGATATGAGCTTAAGTCCCTCTCTTGGTAATGGGGAGGTTCTAATTTATTAAATACAAAAAAACAAATATCTTAGTGGCCATGAAGCCGAGATCACACAGGAATACTCCACTAGACATGTGAAAAATTGCTTGCATTTAGTGTAAGGGAGGAATTTTCTTAGTGAGAGGAGGTAGAGTTGAGTAAGAATATAGGAAAGGGGGTTAACTTTATGAATAGGAACTAGTAGATTTTGATATCATTCACTAGAATTAATCTACATTCTATTAGAGGAATCCAACCCTTATAACAATTACTAGATTAACAAATCATAGACACATATTTATATTGATTCATTATCAAAATAACAAACACATTTCTTTGTTTTAAAAGATCATCATGTTTACAAAGTTGATCATGTAAGGAAATAGAGGAAACATAGACAAAGAGGAAAATAAAAGAATGGAGAATTAATTTCAAATTCTAATCTTACACAAATTCTTTTCATCTACCCCCATATGAATTTTTACTTCCTCTTATCACTTATGACCTTTAGTATTGATAGGAAAAAAATGTTTTCCTTTTTTCATTAATTGAAAATAGATCATTACAATTTTATACTATAGGTCACTTAAGTTAATAAGAAAAATTTTGAAAAGTAACTTCCTAAAGAAAAATTAAAAAATGAGATAGATAAGAAGGATGATGAGAGATGATCATGCTTTGATGGAGATGAGGCCTCTGCTAATAAAGAGGTGGTTGTCGATGAAACTTGTGGGAATGTTTGTGGAGATATTTCTTCATCTTTGAATTCCTTATTAAATTAGGGATGCCACATGTGCCACATTCTCATCTTGAGGGATATGAATAAAAATAAAATCCCTCATCCATGTTTCAAAAGTACTACTGATGTATTTTCACTAATTAAACCAAACCTAATGATCCTTTGTAGTATTATAAATTGTACATTTTATTTCTATGAGAGACTCCAAAGTATCATCATCTGATGTGAAGTTATTTATCACCTATTTCTTGAATAATTCCTTGAATAAGGTTCCTTGACTCTTATACATATAATTTTTGATGTAAACTAATTAATTTTAAACACAGAGATAAAATCATTCAACTGATCCAAGCTTCACTCACACTATGCTTCTACTTTATAAGAAAATTTTTTCGACCCGATGCAAGATATTCACATTATATTTAAACACCAGAAGATAAAAAATCATTCAAATCTCATCCTTTGTCAATCACTTTGAATTTGTGGGATAAAAATCAAATGGGATTTCATGAAAATTTTCATTTATAAAAGGATCTTGTCAATCCAGTTTTTCCGAGCCAATACAAAATTTTTAGGGGTATGACAAGATTACTCATTTCTAACACATATAACAAATGAGAAACACTTCTTCCCAATCTAGAAATTTTCTTACATAAAATATATTCTAAATCTCATCCTTTGTCACACTCATTTCCTCTATCATTTTTACCTTTGAATTTGTCACCAAATAAAAATCAAACAATGAGATGATTTCACGTAATAGTGTTTTCACTGTTTGAGATAGTCAAGGATGTCTAAGTGTAGCAAGTTGTGGGACAATCCACAAATCTTGCATTTTACATCAACATTCAAATTTAGTCTTCCTTCCATGCCGTCATAAAAATGGTACCAGCCTTGAGCTTCTTTTTATAAATATTGATTTTAGAATAGTCAAATCTTTTATTTTGTTACTAGGGGTGATTTAAGAATTTTTCCATGTTTATGTCTACGTTTAAGAGATGGTTCTACACTATAAAACGATCCAAAAAAAATTATATACATATAACCAATGAGATTTCTGATGTCAATATGCTCTTGATGAATTGTTTCATGGAAAGTGCTTTTTCTTTATGTATTCTTCAATTTGAGAAAAATACATAAAATATATTCTTACAAAATAAAATATATCCCATCATCCTCATATATACCAATTTTTGTCATCCAAATTGTGGAAATACTTTTATAGGTGTTTTATCTCATTGAATTTTGAGTACAATAAGTCATTTCCTCTTTAAAAAAATAGTTTTTAGAAACTAGATTCCAGTAATTTATATATTTTTTCTTTGATATCACGATATTTGAGATAGCTCCAAAGTAAGGTGTTGAAATGTTTGTTTTTAAACTTGCTACACTTACCCTCAATGTTTATTAAACTGTCCTTGATTCACTCCCAATAAACTCATAAAGCAAATGGCAAATCTCTGACGATGTGGTACCACTATTGGGCATGGGAGAAATTTCATTCTCATGGTGGGGAATCATTTCTTGAATATGATGGGATGATAGAGTTTCAAAACGTGATAATTTGATTGATCAATATCACCTTGTTCAAGAGGCTCAATAGGGATCTTAGTGATTCTAGATTTCTTTGAATCCCTTTGGGGTGAGAATATTCAATGTTTTCATCTTCCATACTCTTTCTCTTCAAGGGATCTTATGAGTGACTTGATCTCATGCTCTTTTCATATATATTCATAGAATATATGTATGATGTTTATATGTATAGAGTCAAGAGACCAGTGGATTCAATGAAAGAACTTTTCCTTTTCATAAACTAATCTCTTGATATCTAATTCACCATCGAGGTTCTTTCCTCAATATCACATGATTATCTTATGATCTATGATATTGAGGAAATGGGTGACTTATTTACTAGTTGATATTTATGATCAAATAGGTCTAATTCATCATCCTCCATTGCTTTAATGAATAATCAAATTTAATGCTTTTCATCTCGATCAATTATCATCCACATATGGTCTCTCTTTCTCACTTCAAAATCATTCATATAATTTTCCTAGTAGTCTTCAACTTGCAATGTGTAATGCAATCTAGGAAAAGTAAATTTTATCGATTTCTCCTAATATCGAAATCATTCTTTAATACATAGGAATAGAGGTTGAGGAAGAAAAAAATTTAATGTTGATACATCTATGACATTTTACATGAATATATTTCTAAAGAGAGTAAATGCCATACCCTTTTTCTTGGCATTCCTACATCTAGTTTAAACATGAACAAGTTATCTACATAATTCAAAAGTTATATTTTATCACTAGGGTACTCAGAATCCTTTGAGGAGTAGGTTCGAAGCCCAAAATCCTGATGTAGGTGAATTTTGAAAATAAGTGAAGTAGCTCTCATATTTCTTGATTAATTATTGTAGCTTCTTAGGATGACATCCTTAGCTCTTTATTTCCTTCTAGAAGTTAGATGTATAACACGGTGAATGCATCATTCACCCTAGAAAAGTGATGGTTACTTTCTTTGTGAGTGAGATGCAGGTACTTCTCATAAGAATGTACTTTTTGGGAGACATTTAGAGCAATAGTTATTCCCTAGAAGGGGTCTTCATAGGAGAGAACATATGCTAGGTAGGAAGTCATGGTGAAATTCATGTTAGAAGGAAACCAAATCATTATTGATGAATTTTATCACCGGTCATCATCTTCTCGACAATCAATTACCTCATTCCCTTCGGTGGTAGTAAGGAAAACTAGGCCATATAGTACTTTAATTCTTCGAAGTTGTTTCCTCACCCATCATCCTCATTAATAGGATGATTGCATCTAAATAACCTTCATAAAAATCACTCTTGGATAATTTATTTGGAACACGAGAAGGTTTTCTTCCCTGAATGAGCCATGATCCAAGTGTAAGGACTTGAAAATAAGAATCCATCTTTTCCCACTCATGTGATGTAAAATCCTTTGTCATAAGAACCATATTGCAACTCTTGGGAATTTACGAGATAATGCAAGATAACCCTTAGAGTGAGGACTGCAAGGATTAAATTTCATCTTCTTATATTATCGTATAATCACATTTAAAAAACATTTTGCAGAGGTCTCTTGACATCTGTACATGGCTAGAAAAGTTTCTAGGTTGAAAAATTGGTGGGTTTCCAATTCTTTGAGACTCTAGTCTCTTCTTAAATGACAGCTCCATTTATTTTACATGAATGAAAATGATATGTGGGTGAGAAAAGTTTCTTGGAAGGGAGGAATTTTTTGAGATAAAGTGGGAAAAAGGGTTTATCTTAGATAGAAAATAAGCTTTGAGACTCTAAGTCTCTCTTCTTAAATGTTGTAGCTCCATTTATTTTACATGAATGAAAATGAGATATGTGGTAGGACCTAGAGGTTTTGTGGATCTAATAAGAACACTCCACTAAACCTAAGTCAAAGAAAGCTTCTAATTTCTTTGGAAGGGAGAAATTTTTTTGAATAGGTTTCGGTGGGAAAGGGAGTGGGAAAAAGGAAGGGAGGATTAATATCTTAGGTAGAAAATCAGATTCATGTAGACATTAATCAGATTATATCATCATACAAATTAGAAATAAAAAAATTTGTTACTAGCATCAAGACAAGGTAGAATTAGGAACACAAAGTTTCAATAATTCTCTCATCAAAAATCACAAAAAATCGTGGCTCCACTCCTTTCTTTTGATGAGATTCATTGATATTTTGACAAAGTTGTTTTACATAGTGAAGAATAGGCAGCAATTCATATGAGACAAAAATAGAGTAAATTTTCTATCTCTTTTCTCTTTTTTTCACAAGTAGTTATATACTCCCTTTGTGAAGCCACTTTGTAGGCCCTTGTAAATCCTTGCATGATCAATCCTGTAAGAATGTGGAAGTAAAATATCATTACAATTTATAGAATTTGGAAAGACTTCTTCCATTATCATTGTGTATGCCCCCATATGACTTTTTTTTTCATATTTCACGCATCCTACTCTCAACATATGAATTTTTTAATCCTAAGGAAGGAAATTAAGTCCCCTTTTTTAATTAATTAAGGGTGACTTATTAAAATTTCAACCTTAGTCATATTTAAATCAACATGACAAACATCGTGATTTCACACAATGAAGAGTTATAAAGGGGGAGAAGAGGAGAAATAATTAGAGAAGAGAGGAAGAAATAAATTCTTCCAAAACATGAATGAATATGTATCTACTCTTTTTCCTTTTCACAAGATGAAGATCCATAATGAAAAATTTGAAGATAGAAACTAGTCTCTCCTGATGACCCTCCCCTTTTACAACAACCTTAGTCATATTTAAATCAACATGAAAACCATCATGATTTCCGATGAAATTTTTCTGATTTGGACTCCTTTGAACACTTTACCTTTAAGATCCATGAAAGATCACAAACCACCTCAACTTGGACATGATACTCCTTTGAACACTTTACCTTTTGTAAGATCACAAACCACCTCCTGAATAAGTGTTTAAAAAAGTATTTTTTAAGACATCTTAGAGTGAGCTTGAGATGAACACCCACCTTTCTTATGATGATGCATTCTCAACCTCGCAATGAGAATGAGGATCACCCTCTTGTTCCTTAGGATTTCACAATTTTCATTCATGATATTCAAGTTTCTTGACACCTACATCCCTGTTCTACACATTGTGCTACAAGTTTGTAAACTTTTTCTTCTATGCCTTATAATATTCTATTTCACCCTTGTGCACCATAATAACCAAAGTGATGTCTCCAATATTTTGTGAAGGATGAATTACCTTTCCAGAGAAATTTCATCACCTCATAACCCTATAAATATGTCGAAATGTAGAGATAGAAATGAAAACCATGTCCACATACACTTTGTGTACTTGGAATGAGAATTTATTATTTTTACTTAATTTCTATTTTAAATTTTCAAAATTTTCAAATTTTTCATCTTTGATCACTTTTCTAGTTCCTATAGATGTTCTTTGTGTGTAGTACCTTTGAAGAATTTTCCCTCTGTGAGAATTTTCTATTTATAGTAAGTGCTCATGTAGAGACTTACTATTTTTGGAAAGTGGATTTCCGACCTCATATTTTAATGAAACCAACTTTTCTGATATGGGTTATTCTTCTCTTTATCTCACATCCAAAGTTTTAGCTCAAACCGATCTCTAGAAAAGTGGGAAATAAAATTTTATAAAATGAGTACATGAATTTGGGGTTTCTCCACCCTAAAAATCCATTTCATCCATGTGAATGATATTACTTATGTTTTTAAGGTTCTTGGAAATTGTGTAGAATGGAAAAAACCCCGCATTAATCCTTTCACTTGTTTTAAAGTTATGAAGATTTTTTCTTCCTAGGATAAAAAGTCAATATGGCAAAAATCTTCCTTGAGGTTTAAAAATTGTAATTTTTCATGAAATTTCTTCCACCATGATCATGGGAAAATGGAGGGGTGAATGCAAGGAGAAAAAGGAGAAGATATAATATGGAAAACTTTTCCACAACTATGGGTGGAAACAGAGCAATGTGGGGGAGTGAAAAAATGACTAACTCCTGGTTTTATAGGCATGAGAGAGAGAGGAATGGGATGCACATTTTTTTGCTCCCTTGTACCCTTGGAATGGGATAGAGGGACATAGAAATTTCTCCTTATCCCCAAATTTACATGTGGAATACATGCACATGCGAGGGAAATATAGGAAAGATCTTAAGTTGAGCACCTAAGATCTCATTTTTGGTCATGTGAGGAACATGGAAGGCCGATGCATTTTTATACCCACCTTTCCCCATTGGAAGTGGATGGAGGGACATCAAAATTACATATTATCCCGGTGATGAAAATTTTCAAGCATGCATGAGTTGGAGTGGGGGCTAGAAATTTGGCAAAAGTTCTTATCAGAGCCTCCCAGGGTCATGTGGTGGGTCCATGAGATTTAAGGTGGGGGGAACATTTTTCTGCCCCCTTTTCCCCTTGGAAATGGATGGAGGGACACTAAAATTTCTCATTAGCCTCATGGTGACATGTGTCACTTTGAAAATTTAGCTAAGGATGAAGATTGTACCGTAGAGAGGAGCTTTAAATGACATTGTTAGAGCTCCCAAATGATTTTTTGGGCACTTATTTATATGATATTTATTGGAAATAACATTTTGAGAATTATTGGATGTATAACAAGTTCTTATTCAGATTTTAACCTTATAAAATGACCTTTTTATTGAGACCATTAGTTTTACCTCTAATGAATGAGTTGTGAGAAGAAATTCATGGGTGTTGTGAAATAATGAGATTATCACCATGTAAGTAATTGAAGAAGATTCTTATTGATATTTTTTTACCTACAACTCATTATAGAGCTCCCGAAATCATCTCTCAAGATCAATTTATTTTGTAGTGTAATATCCTTTGGTCAAAAAAGCCGCTTTTACTAAACTTGCTACTAATCCTATGAATCTTTCCAAAATATTCCTAAATCACTTCAAAAATGATCTTGGATGATGAATACACATTCCTGATGAATGTAATACTTAAAATACACTTTGTAAAATACACACTAGCCTCAAAAAGACTAAAAATAGCCATTCTTAACCCTACTAAAGGATCCACCTTGAAAGACACCGACTTGAAAGAATCCCGTGTGAAATTGTTTTCCTCTTTTCAATACATGGGAAAGGGCGGGACCACATACATGGATAATAAATGGATGGTAAAGGCCTTGCATAGAGTATGGAATGAATTAAAGAGGTATCTAGATATATTTACAATGAAAATGTTTTACACTATGATATAGTTGTCCTATTTTCAAGTTGAATTTTCCCTTGCAAAAAAAAAAGACAACATGTGGATATCACTTGGACTCATTATTGATTAAAAAAATGAGGACATGATGAGAAGGAACTCTATAATCTCAATTAACAATTAATAATAGTTCCTCCTCCATTGAGATTCAAAGAGTCATTAAATGGAATAGATAGAATGGAAGGATTACACACAAAAGGAAACACCCATTAAACAAAAGGGAGAAACACACCTAAATCACATATGGTAAAATGTGGGTGAAAACACACTTTCATTATATCACTTTTCTATTTATAAGTTACCTCTGAAGGGAGTAACACGGATTGATGATATTGCATGAATCCATTTAATGGTTTAAGAAAGTAACCTCCCTTCCTCAAATACTTCTGAAATATAGGTTCTTTCATGACTTCCTGTATACTTGGGAGGAATGAGCCTACATGATATTTTTGATGATGATAAATTTTCTCAAAAATTCCATTTCTCTTATTATCTTTGAAATCCATTTCAGAGTGCGAATTGCCTTCTTTGTTCACCCACATTGTTGATTCCTTATTTAGCATCCCATCACTACCCTAGGATCGATATTTGTCCTGGCTTAAATATCAGGATTTTTGTTCCTTTCCGCACTCATGTTTATTGAAAAAAAGATCTTTGTAGGTATTAAATTCATCCATCTCTTTATGAGGTGTTTTGAAATAGAGGAAAGAGTTAGAGATAACCTCATACCTATCTTACATGGCCATGACATGAGTTAAGAGGTAAAAAATCATCTCAAGATCTTCCATACCTTCTACAACTTTCAATATTTCTTGTATAAAATATTTCTTTGGGACTCCCAAAATCTCACCTTTACATTCATTCGAAGCATATTCATTATATAATTCAAAAAACATTTGGAGTAATTTATTCATTTTCTGAAAGCTCACTACATTCCACTACTTATTTTTCAAGGGGGCCTCAACTCTAAGGACTTAAAAACTCTTTGTTTCAATGTTGTCATCATAGAAATAATCTTCCTCTTCAAATGGAAAAGAGAAATATTCAATCTCATCATCACATTCATCATTCATCATCCTAAGAGGTACATCATATGTTTCACCCTGTATTATTTCATCATGATCAAATTTTAAATTGGTTGAGAATTCACAATTTGCTTAACAATTATCTTGTAAATCCATGGCTTACATTAAGAGTTCAATACTGTGATGAGGATTCTTTTTTTCTTTTGAATTTCTTAGAATTTCTTCCAAAGAATCTTCTATTATACTTTTCAAAGGATCATCACTAGATAGCTTGTTTGCTTTATGGATGAAATGATCAAGAGAATCTTAATCTTTGAATGAGAACAAGAAAACCTCCTCATCATTGCAAAACATGCCATCCGATATCCTTTCTTGAAGTTCATGAAGAACCATGTCCTCTTCTTCACGGATGGAATCATCCATAAACTCAAGGATACCCTCTTAAAACTCAAACTTTGTCACCACTTATTCAAGATAAATATTCCCTCGAAAAGGGATGTTTGGTCCTATCAAGGTGGGAGTCTCATCATCCCCATTGGTTGTTCTATAATGATTCATCCTCCCGTTATCTTGGTATAATATGTTATCTTCTAGATTTCTTGACTTTTGTACTATATATATAAATTTTTTCACAAGAAGTAAATTCTCCATATCTCCCTTAATCAGAATGGTTTTCAAAAAATAATTCATTTGGATTTTTCATCATCGCAAGTCTTGGTAGAAGAGTCTACCTAAAACATTCCAAATGATCATGGAATGTTTCAGCTACCAACATAGTCCGTGACACCTTCTTGTCAAGGAATTTAGTAAGAACCACCATTGATTATTTCCCACAAGTAGGACCTCATTTGATTCCATGTAGTAACATGAACCAATATCTCATGTCAAGTGTGTCCAAGACTATTGACACCTTTATAGGCATCACATTTTTAGAAGCACCCGAATTTATTATGAAATTATTCAACCGGTATCCTCCAAAATGAAGGGAAACATAGAAAGGATCAATCTTATCAATAATTGATACACTCATAGAAAACATGTTTTGTGTAGTAGGTGTAGGTGGTGTTGATTGTATACCTATAGGATTGGGACCTGCAATGTAGATCTTTGAGCTACCACATTTGATAAAATTTAAATGCCTTTAGAATTTCTCCATGTGTGTTAGAAAATATTCAACTTTATAAATCTTAATTTTGGTCTTGATTTTGTGTTTTTGATGTAATCGAACAAGCTAATGTGAATAAAGAGGATGGAGGCACTACTTTTGGAGTTAGGATGGACTTAGAAGGGCAAGTAGATGTTTGCAAAAAGAGGTTAAATTTTCATGTACATTAGATCCTCTTATAGGACATTTTTTTCTATAAGTAGGAATAGAATTAGAAGGAGTATGGGAAGATTTACTTGGAAAAGATGGTGAACTTTTTCTTTCCACGGGGTTAGGTTTCTCTAATGTAGACTCTATAGAGGGAAGAAGTGGAGATCCTTGACTAATTATTTTTGTTTTTAGATTTACCATAAGAGAATATTTGATCTTATTCATTTTGCAATAGAGGAGGAAGAAGATTCTTTTTTAGATTGAGAATGAGTGAATATTGCACAAGAGAAATTGTACGTACCAAAATTTTAGGTACTATATTGCGTAAAGAGGTTATAAAACCCAATGATGATTTAGATCTCTTTACAAGGTGTTTAGAATCTAGAAAGCTCTCAAAGCATACATTTGCATCCTAAAATACCTTATCTGACCTTTGCAATGATTAATTCTAAACTCTCTCCCCTTTTCCTTGCATTTATGTCATTATTTTCAAGATCGCTTCCCTACCTAGGTGGTGGTCCCTGACTACTACCTAGATAGGAGCGGTGGTCCTTAAACCACCATCCCTATGTAGGGGTGGTCCCATGTGCATTTTCCAGAACTTTTTGACACTTTCGTCAACGTAAAAATCAAGTGGCACTCGCATTTCTCAACCACTCTTGCTTGCATTTATGTTTTAGCCTCTATTAAATAGTAATTTCTCTTTGTTTATAATAGAAGAGTTCAATTCAAACTTATCCTCTCGTAAATCCAAATTTTATAAATACCAAGATTATTTACAAGAAAATGGATCCTCTCCTTTTATGAATTATTATTCAAAGTGTGTTTTGAAAGTTATTTAATAAGTTTCAATAAGTTTAGATTTTGTAAAAGCTTTCACCCTCTCAATTTAAGGCTCCATAGTTCTGGTCCTAGACGATGTCAATTTGAATCTTGATTCTACTTAAAATTATAGGTTGTTGTTTTGTCACAGGAATCATAGTCTTATATATTTCAAAGTATGCTTTATTGTATCCCTATAGCAATCCCTCTAGGAATTGAATAGTCAATCTCTATTCTCTTGCACTATCCCTCTCCTACTCGCATTATGTTCGGCTTATGTCCAAGCTACCACTATTTGAACATCTTCTCCTACTACCACTATCACATTCCCACTTTTCTGGATTCACGAGAACACGAAGGAATGAAGAGATCACACTAAGGGGACAAGTCACGATACAACTGGATTTTCATTGTTCTGTAAACTCCAGGTTTTAATTATCAAAGATCTGTAGTTATAATATATCAAATAGAATAGCAAATCATTTTTTTACACTTAATCTTCCTTTCAATTATACTAGGGAAGCTGTGGGGAATGATAGCTTCTAAGAAGCTATGATTTATTCCTCACTTCTGAGGTAAGATTGAAGGTCTTTCAATTAAATTAGTTAGTTATTTAATATTTAGGATAAATTCACAAGTGCACAGGAAAATAGCTACATCAGGCTAACTTGCTTGTTTTAATTATGTTATTAGATTAATTGTTCGTTATCTGAATATATTAGAATAGCTGCTCTTTAAATTTCGTTCAAATTCACATCCTTGAAAATACAAAAATAAAAATATAAGCATAGTGTAGATTTATTTTCATAATTAGTTTACTTATTTAAGTTAAAGTCTGATTATCTCTTGCATGACAATTACGGGACCCAGAGAGCCCAGGGATTACGTATTCGAACCGGTAGTACCTCAGCCAAATATCTTCACAACATTAATGGATATAGATCAAGGTCTTAGAATTCACATCTTTCAAATGAAAATAAACCCACAAGTAGTTAGTGAACAATTGAGAGAATTGAATACTAAAGATGACAAAGCATATGCATTCTGGTCAAGTCAACCCAACTATAGATTACCTTGATAGGATATCTACATGACCATACAAGAACCCGAAAGAGAGAAAATATTTGGTTGTGATCCATTAGTTCCACAGCTAAATGTAGGAGACCTTATCATTGACATAGACACATGTTTACGTATACAAGTTGCCAGAACACCCATAAGGTATTATGAGAAGATTGCACAACTCCTAGTATTAAACATAGAAGCTGAAAAAGCTTATGACTATTGGATAGTCGGAAGAAGAGATTGATTCTTCACATGACCATAACAAGTCCATAATAACCACAAACTCATGGCTATGATCCCTAGGTCCCATAACCCAACATGCCTACTAATCAATTAAACATTGACATGAGTTTACATATCTTTGGTATTTAGATCCTCGCCACTCCTATTGGATATCATAACATAATTTTCTACTATTAAACAAATGAGCCAATCAAGCTAATATTTTTTGGTTAGACCAGAAAACCATCCATAGTTTCTTATAAATCCACTATCATTTTCATGACCTTGTCTGTAATTATACAAAAGCACCTACATGTAACTTTCTACATCCAATAGCCAATAGATAGGATCTCGGTAGAGCTCACATTGATTGGAGCCTCTGAAGCTATTATATCTAAATGATCCACTACATGAATTTAGGTTAGGAGAGATTTCTTTGCCTTTAGATTCGGAGATCACATTATTGCGTGTTGAGGATATAAGGTTTCCCAACTATTTTGTCTATACCCACATATATTTCATTTCCATTTGCTGTCTCGGCACGACCTCGAGAGGTTGGGTACAAAGAAGGGCTACTTTTAGATTCTCATGCTTGCATGTCACTTTTCTATCATACGGGAACCGCGTGCATCTTTTTAATCATTCAAAAAGCTCACAAAATATGATTCAGATCATTCTCTAATTGTTCAACCTATAGAAAATCATTGTCTTGAATTTTTATTCACTTTTCTTCTTGATCTCTACAATTTGCATTGACAATCTAGGAAAGAATTTGGATTTCTCTTATAATCTGATTTATGTTAGGAAGTGCATTAGATCCTCATTGGGAAACTTCCCTCTTTAACATTATCACTTCATTTACCAATTTCTACAACAACAGATCAATTCTCTTGTATTTGGGATGTTGAGCCTTATTCTTTGCGGGGTTCTTGATTTTTCCAAATAGGATGTGGTCATCCTCTACTTTGATGGTAATTTCTTGATCTTCCTTCAGAGTTCTAGGTAGGTACCTTCTGAGAATGAATCTAACCTCAGGAAGCTAAGAATTTATGAAGAATATCTTAATGTTATCATTAGAGGGCATGGCTTCAAGAGGTATACTCTTGAACTAATTGTTGTATTTGGAACAATGTCCCTCACAATCTCATTGCATTCTTTCTTCATTTGTACCAATTGTAATAAGTGTTTTGTTCCTCAATGGATTTCATCTATTCTTGAAAGTAATTTTAATATATCAACAAGTGATAGATCTATCTAAGGAGGTAGAACCATTTTCCCATTTTTCTTACAAGGATTCAAAAACAACTTGAACATCTTCATGTTATAGTAAGTTCATTATATTTCTTCAGGGGGAAAAATCTTCCTTTGAATTTGGGAACTTTTCCTTGAACTCATTTAGTTCATGAATAGGGTGAGGGAGGAAAAAGACCTCATTCCTTCCCCATGGGACAATGGTTTGGGGTCTTTCTCTGAGACACCAAAATTTGGTATATATCCCTCATTGCAGTATGGCATATTTTATTTTCATCGTCCTTATCTAATCAAATGACCTCTTTGGATTTAATCAATCAAGACCTATTAATTAATTAAATGCTCATAACCTTTCAATCATATTTAATACACATCGATTAATTAATTAATCATAACCTAACTAACTATCCATTTTGGAATGCTTTCACTACAAAACTACACTCCTACATTTCTCTACATTTTTTTAACATATCTCTAATGTTGAATCTCCTACATCTCATCCCTAAATAACCCCTTCCCTCTTAGTGCTTTAAAGAATTCGGCCAGCTCGAAAAAGACATGGAATCACACCAAAAATAGGAAAATATTCCTATTGGGGAAACTTTCTCAAGAATCTACGGTGACCCATCTTGGTTGTCACCGACCCTATAAAATAGGTTTCTTCTTTTCCATTCATCATTAGATAATTTAGTGCAATAATATTTTCTCATAGTTTTACACACGGTATTTTGTGCCGAATGTTCCAAACACCATTACAAACCTCTCATACCTATTTGTGATGTCCATGTGTCAATATTGATGGTATTTTTGTGAGATTTTTTTCATTTTACAATTCTTTAATCAACTTTATCGTATTATCGAGGTATATCTTATAATTAACCTTTTACAGGTTTAGAACAACAACAATAGAGCTCACAACCTTATCATCAACCTTTTTCTACAAATATACACTTGTAGATTATCTACCTAGCTCACCTTTCCTCGGCCTTATCCATCTCTAATGCAGCCATTGTCAACCCTACTAGGTTTTCGTAAACTTATCCTCAGGAGATCTTGTTTCACTACTCTAGAGCCATCTCCAACCCCTACATGTGTTAACCCTCTACTCTAGATTATTAATCTCTCCTCATAATCTCTCCATCATAGTAAAATAAACTTGTTTATACACTAGTTATCATTAACGATGGTGATTGTTTCAATCCCTAGCCTTAATCCCTATTTCTCATTGTCTCCCTAGTCTCCAATCCTTCATATTCCTCTATAGATTGACTCCATAATTTACATGCTTCTACACCTCCAGATTGCACTTTGATCCTACATAGTCTACATAGTTTATATCGTTTTCTTTATCCATTCCCCAAGTCATCATCAACTTAGACTATGTATAATTTCTTTTCATTGTTTTAATTAGATCTATATCCAAATTAATAAATAGTGCTTTCAGATTCTATGCTTTTTCAGTCACTCGCATATTATCGTATACATTACCTTTTACATTTTTTTATAAAAACGAGGGTTTGATATCCATCGAGGAATTTAACGCTTCATGGATTCACTTTTTCTAGCATCCTGTGCCCATATCTATCTAATCAAATCTTGCTTCAAAATTAATTCCAACTTCCATCTCACTTATAACAATAACAATAAAACATCATCACACATCTGAGGTAACATAAACCCTCTATATTTTCTAAGTTACTATTTTCTTTAGTACCTAGTGCATTAATTTGATTATGAATGAGAAACTTGGAAACTTTTATGGGGCATGCCTAGTGGCACCACCCTTTAGGTGGTTTCTCTCTTTCTATACTTTTCTAATAATACCATAGGGGAAGACCTTTCTTTATTAATTTTTTGTTCATTTCTTGAATTTTCCATCACTTGAGAGTGCGATAAATAGAAAAAACACTATCTAGGTACTCCTCTTTTCTCCTATTTAATCCTTTTGCATTGTACTTTCCATCCCTATATGTGTCATCATAAACATCACATTTTGTTTTGGCCTTAAAAAGAATATTCTTTTTGCATCCTACTTTCCCACATAGCTTGATTAGAGTTTTAATCCTTTGCATCACACATATAATCACACACAACCTTAAACCTCACAAATCAAATTAACACATATAAACATTCCCTTTCCTATTTTTTATTGGGTTTTCATCACCCAACAATAAACCACCTCAGATATTTCCCAACCATAACAAACCTAAAACAAGACAAAGTCTACCTTTTCATAGTTACTTGGTTAAGAAACCCTTTTCTTTTCCACAAATTCTTAATAATCAAACATAAAAGAAAAATTGTCTTCTTTTCTTGCTTGGGTAAAAACTATTTTCATGCCCATAGTCACTCATTTAACACTAATAGAATGAAATCAATTTTATTCCACGAATCCATTTTCTCAACGAGATGTCCTCTACAATAGTCCACCTCATATGTACCCTTTGGCACTCAAACAACTCATTGATGTCTCTCACCCATAACCTTTTTTCATACTACAACTTTAGGAGAGACCAATCCACTATTTTACCATCACTCTATCCCATCTAGTACAACCACCCCACCATTAATCCAATCAAACCCTTTGGAAAACCTAAGGTCCATCTTTCAATGATACCATGTTTCAAGAACTTTTGGATGCCAATCAATTGCATTTAAATATTTTCTCTTGAGGAGATCAACTCATATTCTCCCGACTAACAACTGCTCTAATAATTCTATCCCTATCAAACCAATCCTCAAGCCACCCATCCTATAGCTAATGATCTTTTTATAGCCCATCTTACTTCCTCCTCTACCAATCCTTTGACTCATCAGACTACCCATATAGTCACCTTGATCCCTCACAATATCCCATTGATCAACACAATGATCAACACTACTCTTCCCCTCACTTCTTTTCCCCTATACCGCTTAGTTTCCCTCTCAATATTCCCAAACATCATATCCCTTATCTAGGTAGTATGATCTTCTTACATCCAACATGTCAATCAATGCTTCTCATCCCCCTTTCATGGGTGCTTTACATTATGTAGTATCTAACCCTTTTCAACAACAATATCAACTTGTTCATACCCACATTCCTTCTCAACACTTGCCATAACAGCCTACCCAATCCAAAAAATCTTATCATCTTCCCATCACCCAAAAATAATTATTTCAATAACCACCTTTCAATCACATCCCATGGCTTATCCCCAAAAATTCCCAAACACCAACACATCCACATTTTTATCAAAAACCTCATCCAACCACTTCTTACATGCAACCACCACCCTCATTCCCCAAAAGACTGTTTCAAATGATGTCATGCATTCCCTCATAAATATGATATCCAACCTTGAAGCTAAAACATTAGGGGCCAAGGTCTCGTTATCATATGATAAAATCTACAATGATCCCATTCACCCATCCATCCAAATTAAACCATATCCTCTACACTAGGGATTACAAAAATTCATTAATTTTAACAACAAAGAGGATGCAACAACAACATCTTCATACATTTAAACATGCATAATATCTCATTTCTCATGAAAATACATGATGCTTCACACATTTCTGATGTCCTTGGCTGGTCTTGCCTTATATTGGTACATTAACATACCCCAATATTCAATATTATCTTTCTCCCAACTCGCGCATGTGATTACTTTTAGAACATTTTAGATTAAAATTACATGAAAAATAACCATCAATGATATATACGCCATTTGAAAATTTGAAGATGAATCCATTACAGACTTCATCACATGATGGCACCTCACTATAAGCCAATTATCCTTTCCTATTCCACAATCTGAACTCATTGACCTCTTCTCACGTTCATGTGCGAAGCATATATCTTTGACTTTACAAATCTAATCATTCTAAACCTTTGACAAGGCCTTCACCATGGCCCGCAAACTTGAAACACACACACACACACAAATAAAAAATAAACCCAAACATTAATTTACTAAATCATCCACACCAAATGATAAGTCAATGGAGATAACTAATGCCATGGTTGTTAAATCATCTCCCGCATCTACATATACATCTTAGGACATGGACTCAACAAAGATTCACTCAACCCACATCCAACTACACCCCCTCGGGAGTGATCCAATATGATATTCGATAAATTAATGACAAAAACCTTTTTATCAAACTTTCTATTATGTCAAATAAGTAGCACACTAGGATTCACACATTACAACAATCCCACTTTTGACTAATATGGGATTGTCTCATTGTATGGGACCCTTGCAATTTGAGACAAACCTCTAGAGAAGGTTGGTTCCTCTACCTATTCAAATGCTAAAACTAATCCTAGAAAGGGAAAATGATATTATTTTAATACAAACTAGAATTCCAAGGGATGGGGAAAAGAAAGATGCATAAAATGTCAGTCCTAAACCAAGATAGATGATAACACCAAAAAATAGGGTGGAGAGGTTTTAAGTGAGTGAAAATGGGAAAAAAATTGGAGAGGGTAGAGCAAAGTGCCACTATCCAAAACAACATTTAGATCTCCATCCTCATGGATCACAATAAATTTTAACCCTACAAAATAATATAATTATGCACAATATACCTACCTGAAATGTAATGAAAGGAAAGAAGACAATACAACTCAAGCTAGGGCAAGAAAATCTACAAAACACCAATTTTATTGCCTAAAATGATGCATAATCCATTACAGATAGGAACAAGAAAAGAATCCTTTACAAAATGTGTAAATTCGAGGCATACAACTAACAAAAGTGTTGAACAATTTTTGTAGAGAGTTCCTTCATGGTCTAGAATGTCTATCCTCAAAATGAGGTGAATTTTGTAATATATAGATGAAGATCCTCAAAATTTCCTCACCAAGACAAAATTTCATTAAAGAAGTGTGAGAGGCCATATAAATTTTTCCTTTACTTACAAAGGTCATCATAGAACCATAGATCATTAAATTGGTAGTTGAACAATATTGTACCACTCCCATTAATGTCTGGATCATTCTGTACTCAACCAATTACATAATGTTATCTAATGTCACCAGTTACATAAATGTAACCAGCCAGTAACATGTGTTCCTTACTACTAGTTCATATCTTAAAATCCATTTTCGGCCAATAGCATCTATACAAATGCTAGCTACGATCATATTATCTTTGGACTTCTCCATCATCAATTTTGAGCAACTAGTTGGTAAACTCTTTAATGCTACCAGCCAATAGCATTCTTGACTATTTTGAAACCTTCACTATCCACTTCCTATTGGTAGCATCCGTACATCCTACCATATATTAGAATTTTGAGTGTTATCAGCTAGTAGCATTCAAGGATGCTACCGACACTTTTGTAACATTTTAGTGTCTGCGTGACCGATTGATCATGTTATCGGTCGGTAGCGTATATAATGCTACTGATGAAGTTTTTACCGTTGTGCTTTCTTGAATTATCAGCTCGGACCTTCACCGTGGAAAGCTGGGACAAACTCACAATCTACCCTATAAAATTTCAAAGTGTTATGCTCATCAACCACCAACTTTCAAACTTGTCAAGTTTTCCATTTTATAGGGGTGCAAAATGGATAACAATTGAAAACTTGTGGGGTGATCTTTCTGCTAGATCTCAAATATAAATGACCTCGAGGATCCATTGGTATGGATTCCTTCTGATTGCTTAAACAAATTTTACACCTAGACCTCATATTTTCATCTTTTGAAACATTTTTGAGGTGTGTCACTACTTAAAACCCTAGGTTGGAGATTGATTGGTCCTATCACAAGACCATGCCTAAAATTGGAAGGTGAAAGAGAAAAAACAAGCACAAGTATATAAGAACATCAAGGATCATATAAATCCCAAATGGAACATGAAGAGAGTGCAACAAGAACTTATTACAAAAGCAACACTATACTACAAAGAGAGCAATGTTTTACAAGCACTTGGAGGAAATGAACTAATCTAATATTTACAAGTAAGGTATTTCACTTTAGTAAAAATTATTGAGATAGGTTCCATTGAATGAAATCTCTAATTATTATCGGTACAACTTAGATAATTAGAAAGCATTGTATTATTTTCATCATGAAATCACATATGGGCCACTCAATATTGCATCAAACTTGAGTGTCTTCCTGTTTGGCTCTATCTACATCCCATTTCAGGACCAAGGCCCCTTCCCAAATGTTCTATTTTTGGCCTTTCAACAAAACTCCTCTTTATTTGAGCTTAGTATTTCTCCACTATTGTCATGGCCTTGTTCCTCAATTCCTCTAGCTCCATGAGTTCTACATACCTTGACTTCCATGGTTAGAAACTCAAAAATCCCATTTTTTTGATAAGCTCTAACACCTTTGGAAACTCTAGGGATATTGGAAACCTTGATTCCCACCATATATTAACCTAAAAGGTGAATAACTAGTTGACTTTTTAGGAGTGATTCTATCACCCACAAGGCTGATTTCAATTTGGTGTGCCATGTTCTTTGGTTCTCATCTAGAGTCCTCCTTATAATTCTCAAAAGATTTTTGTTGGTGGACTCAACTTGCCATTACCTTGAGGGTAATGATTTGACAAATCTCTCGAATAGATGCCATTTTTCACCGCCCATTTAGATATTTTTGTCTCGAGAAATTCCAAGGAATTATATATATGATAGTGGAAGGGACACCAAACCTTTCATTATCCCCTCATAAAATATAGAATGTTGGCTTCGTTTGCTTCCATGAGTGCAATGTCCTATGTCCACTTCATGAGTAGTTTGTGGTTGTAAGAATCCATTTGTGACTTAGGATGGAATTTTGGTTGATCACCCCAATAAATTATAAACCCCATTTCATGAATGGTTCATTTACAAAAATAAGGTGGAGTGGAAGGGATTCTAACTTCTCTTTACCTATGAAATAGGCACACTTCTTGCATTTATTGATCCATGAGTAAAAATCAATGAAAAATTAGGCTTTTAATTACCAACCTTCATGATTCTAAGGGCTATTTCTTTTAGAGAAAAATTACCACCTATTTCTCTATCGTGAAACTCATCTAATACCCTCTCGATCTAATCAAATTTAATACATCTTAGGAGGACACCATTTAAATCAATGGCTTGTTCCTAACTTTTTGAAAAAAATACCACCTATTTCTCCATCATGAAACTCATCTAATACCCTCTTGATCTAATCAACTTTGATACATCTTAGGAGGACACCATTCAAGCCACTAATTTATGAGGGTTGGAGCTTGTACAATGGCCTAATTTATAGATTTAAATATTTCCTTTCCTTTAGTGGTCCATTTGAAATCCATGCTCTTCTTCATCATGAATGTTAATGGCTTGACCAACTTAGTAAAGTTAGGAACAAACCTCTAAACAAAATTAATTTTCCCCAAGAAACTTTGGAGAGATTTCTTACGAATTGGAAATGGAAATGCTTCTACTCTCTGGGATCAATTGCTAACCCCTCCTTAGACACAATATGGCCTAATAGCTTGCCTTCATGAGCTAAGAAAATGCACTTCTTCAGATTCAAAGACACTTTAAATCTCTTACATCTTTGCAACACATGCTTGAGATGGTGGAGGTCACTTGCTACATTCTTAGAAAACACCATGATATCACCAAGGTAAACAAGAACTATCTTTTTATCATCCCCTTAAACTCCATGTCCTTATCACTTTGAAATTTAGCTCCCACATTTGATTACCCAATGGCATTTTCCTATAAGTGTTAAATCCCCCATTTTTAGTTAAGGTTGTTTTGAATTGGTCTTCCTCTTTCACCATAATATGGTTATAGCCTGAGTAGCCATCTAGGAGTGATAAATTTTCTAATCTAGCTACTACCTAAAAAATCTAGTCATTGAGGAAGCTGGATAATGATCCTAGAGAGAATCTCTATTCAAGTCTCAAAATCTACACAAAACCTGATTTCCCCATTTATTTTCCTAAGCAACACTAGATTTTCTACCCATGAAGAGTGGTTGATCAGAAAATTATGCTTTCCTCAATGAGCTTGTTTAGTTCTTTTTTCATGAGAGGCTCAATATGAGGGTTGAGTAGTCTTTACTTCTATCTAATGGGCTTAGCTTCCGGGTCTAGTTCAATAGTGTATTGTGCTAGCTTTGGATTAAATCCTCTCAAGTACTCATAGCTCCAAGAAAAGATATATGGGAATTCTTTGTAATGGTGTATGAAATCAACTTCTCTAGTTCAAAATTATTGACCTTAACAATCTAGATTATTTTTCCCTTTCCAACCAAAATGGGCTCCGAATCTTCCCCTTTGACCTTAATATTTTTCTTCTCCTTCTAGAATTGGTCATTGGGATTAAATATTGACTCTAGAGTTACCAAACCCTTGGGAAATTATTTTTCTTTAGCTAAACAACTTGATCCCCATACTATTTCCCCAGCTTGTCTTGGTTCTTAGTAGAGAAATCAACTTCTTCTGTAATAAAATGATGATCTATTGATCATTATCAAACACATACTAACTTGTATTTTTTCTAGAACTATTGGTCGCATGACCACCTTGATATGAGTCTAAGTTTTATCCCTCTTGATATTCTTGATGACATCAAATGTTGCTCTAATTATTGCAAGTTTTTCTACATCTTCGTTCTTCTTCCTCAATATGGAAATAATGTTAAAGGCCTAAAATTATTTAATGAGGTCCCATACCCAATTTTTATATCTCTTCATAAGGTCATTCTTAGCAGCATTCTACCCTCGACTTGTTTGAAAATTAACTCACTATCTTTGAATACCTAAATTTCATAATGCCTTTCTTTCTTACCCAATACAATTCATGAATTAGAACTTCATACTTAGTTATGTTGTTGAACAACTAAACTGAAATATGAATGTAGTAATATTTTATACCTTTAGGAGATACCAAAGCATCTCTCATCTTCCTTCTCCTTGAACCATCAAAGAATAATTTCCAAAATTCAATGTCATCTTCATCATTCGGCTTGGTAATGCTAGGGAGATTTGGATTCTCCTCATGTAGGCAATAGATTCCAAATTCATCCTCCTCCATCTCCTTGTATATATCAAAACATGCTTCTTGTTTTCCCATTCATCAAGAGTTAAGTCTAGAATATTTCCAACCTTGGTATCTTCTTCCTAGGTGCTTAGAAAATCTTCTTGATTGAAAGATGAGTAATTTACATTGATTGGACTTGGTACATGAGGCTCAATATGGAATTTTACAATAACTTCAGACTGGATTGTAGCCTTAGCTCCATACCTCATTCTACATAACATATGTGACTAATCAACAAAGAAAGTAGCTTTATATTTTAGCGGTGAAGTCTCAAGACAAGCATAGAGCAAAGAGTGGTGGCAAGTCAATAACTAACACATCTTGCAATACTATGACATTTGGGCATGCATGCAATGTAAGGCTCAAACCTTTGATCACATCAACAATTGTCATTGTTGTTCCATCTAATTACACTACACCTCTATAAATGACTTCATATAGAAGGCTTAGTTGATCATCTATTTTCTTGGGCATCACAGAACTGTTTTCTCCCAAATCAATCATGCAATTGTGAAAAAGATTGTTTCCAATGATTAGAGATATATAAAATGTTGGAGGCTTCATATTTCTTCTTGGTTGACCTTCTTTTTCTACACTCCATTGGTGAGGACCTTCTCTTATCCTTAGGTGACTCATTTGAGATGGGAAAGTTAGCTATGGTTGCTTGCAAAAGGTCCCTTTGTCCTAGAATCTTAAAATATTCCCACATAGATATGCTTACATTTGTCTTCTTCATGTGTTCAATTATGTTGAATGAAGATGGGCCTTATTTATTTTTCCTCTACTTGAAGCTTCCTTTTCCTATACATGAGCTGATATAATAAGTTCTCTATGCTGATTTTGTGAGCTTGGGCTGGATTTGAGCTAACAACTCCTTGGGGTGTGATAGAAGGTTGAGAAACACTTGCATTTGATGATTGTACATTCCTTTGATAATCCTTTTCTTAGACCTTGTGTTTTATGCTTCCATATAAATCCTCGGTTTGCTAGTTCATAAGTGTAGTCTCACTTGAAGGTGCCTCTTGAGTAGTGTTTGTGGATTATTTACTTCCTAAGTTGTTTCTTGAGGCGGACCAATAGTTTATTCCATTAAGGCCCAATTTAACATACCATTGAAACATGCTTCATTGTGGGGTTTACCAAAGGGAAACACCATTCATATTCATCTGCCATACTATTTTGTAATCGGAACCAAGGCATGGGATGTTGAAGGTGTATTGGGGCTGGCTGAAATGGTTTAGCATGGGCATTTTCCTTGTTTTTTTTTGCTTAAGTCTATTAGGCTTTTATTTGGTAGGCTGATATGGTCTTAAATTATGGTCTTATTGCCTATTGAGAATTCCCTAAGTTACTAATTGCCTCGTAACTTCTTAGAGTTCAATTGATGTTAGAAGAATAGGTAGAAGATTCATTGGAGCTCTTGTTTCTAGGGCTAGGAATAGGGGCTAATTGAAGTGTTTTAGTAGAGCTAGGGTTTCCCATTTCTGGATAAATAGGCATAGGTGGCCTAGGTGCAATTTTACCAGCTTGAATTAGGTAATTCTTAGCCCTAATGGTTATGATATAAGATCTTGGTAAGGTATCCCTCCTATAGATTATATCATAACAAATATATCATAATTTAAATCTTTAAGGAAATAGGTAAATGCACCTTCAGGAATCGGCCTTACGGTAATTGGGATCCTATCCCATGTTCTTTGGAATCTAAAATTGAAGTCAATGATCTTGTCGATTGGTGCTCTCTTGATGGTTGTTAGTTGTTCTAACAAAGAGATATTTCCTACCTTCTCTCCAAATTGATTGCATAAGGATGTGTATAGTGCATTCCAATTAGCAATTGACCCTATTGCGAGACTCCTAAACCATTGCAAAGCTCTTCCTTTGAATGAAGAAGCTAACAACCTAATAACCACATCTTGTTCAATGATCTGATGGATAACATAGACATTGACAATATCTTGAATGTGGTTAGTTGGATTAGTATGATTCTCCCTAGTGAAAAATGGATGCTCTTAAGAGCAGATGTTGGTATGGGATTATTGGCATTAAGAGAAAGAGGATTGTTGCCGGTAAAATTGACAAATCCTAAATTCTATTGTGTTGTCATTGTAATAGGTCTGAGAGCTTTAGTAGACTACAAGAAAGGCCTACTAGGAGGTGGAGTGGAAAGAGTCTTATTTGGTGGTAAAGGTGACCTTTGAACTGATCTTCCTCTTCTTCCCCTTCCAAGTGATAATTGTAGGTACTCAAAATCTCCTCCTCTACTATTCTGGACCTTGTCTGAATTCTTCTCATGAACTTGAGCACTTGTACTACTAAAACCATTTTTTCTAATTGATTTTGTTGATCTGAGTCACCATGACACAAACATAATCTTGATAAATAGGAATTATTAACTTTTTCCCACCGGCATGCTTAAACTATTATTTCAAAAACATTAGCACCTAGGTTTTAAACATTAGAAAAACCCTAATTTTAACTAATATGGGATTATTGTAAGGTGTGGGACCCTTGTAATTTGAGAAAACCTCCAGAGATGGTTGGTTCCTCTACCTATTCAAATTCTTAAACTATTCCTATAAAGGAAAAATGGAACTATTCTAACACTAACCTAGAATTCTAAGGGACCAGGGAAGTGAAAGATGTATAAAATGAAGTCCTAAACTAAGAGAGGTGATAACATGAAGAATACTGGGTGGAGAGATTCTAAGTGAGTAAAAATGGGAAAAAAACAAAGTTGGAGAAGGAAAAAAAAGTTCCATAGTCTAAAAACATTTACATCTCCATCCTTGTGAAGCATAATGAATTTGAACCCTATAAAAGAAAACATTATGAGAAATATACCTACAAATGTAATGAAAGGAAAAGAAGACAATACAACTTGAGTTAAGAAAAGAAATTTTTATTGCTT
Source organism: Taxus wallichiana var. yunnanensis (assembly GCA_018340775.1). Classification (NCBI taxonomy): domain Eukaryota; kingdom Viridiplantae; phylum Streptophyta; class Pinopsida; order Cupressales; family Taxaceae; genus Taxus; species Taxus wallichiana. Next base: position 1,030,950,947 of record CM031242.1, read on the forward strand.
AAAATGATACATAATCCATTTCAGTATAGGGATAAGGCAAGAATCCTTTAAAACATGCCTAAATTCAAGGCATGTAAATCACTTCACCAATTGATAGATTTCATTAAAGAAGTATGAGAAGCCATAAAAATTGGTCATTTTCTAGCATGGAAAGTCATGGGCATAATACCTCATTAAAATGGTAGTTGAACAACATTGTACCACTCCCATTAATGCCTACTCCATTCTTGCATTTGGATGGTTGCATAATTTTCTTTGATGTTGGCTGGTTGCATAATTTTCTCTTATGTCTACCGGTTCCATAAATCTAACCATTAGTAACATGCTTTCCATGCTACCGGCGATGATAGCATAAAATCAACGATCGGTTAGTAGTATCCAAAAATACTACTATGATTCTACTATCGTATGACTGCTCCATCATCACTTTTGTACAACCAGCTGGTAGCACTCTTAAATGCTATGGGTCAGTAGCATTCTTGACCACCGCCAAAACCTTTACTATCCGCTACCAGCCAGTATCATCCGTACATGCTACCGGCTGGTAGCATTTTGAGTGCTACTAGATGGTAGCATCTAAGGATACTGAGTGCTTATACATCATTTTCCTTTCTACACCATTGATCCTACTACCATTAATAGCTTATAAAATGCTACAGAGTGGTAGCATTTATAATGCTACCGGTGGTATTTTTATAGCCCCATTTTCCTAACTTATCACTTATACCTATGCCACATGAGTGGGACAAACTCACAATCTACCCTATCAAATTTTCAAGTGTTACACTCATCAACCGCCATTGTTCAAACTTGTTAAGTTGTCCATTTTGAAGGGGTGCAAAAATGGATAACACTTCCTCCTATTAGACTAGTTGATGAGTAAGACCAAAACCTTCATGGTATCGTGAAGATCACTATGAAAAGTATCACCAAGTCTAAGTCCATGACATAGAAAGATGTCGTACTTTCAAGGATTTGGTCCAAAGTCTCATTTATCAAGGTGATCTTCAAATCGAATATCCAAATGACATTTTTAAACAACCTTTCCCAAATCATACATCTGACTAGCCAAGCTACCACTTCTACCACAACCCAAGAACCTAATGCTCATAATATAAACACCCTCAACACTAATGATCAGAGCTTGTTCCATCCACAAATTCATCATTGACTTCCTATATTTAATTTGGCATCCTCCCCATAACCTGTTACATCTACATCATTATGAAATCTACTCGTATAACTACAACAACCAAAACCAAATTAGAAATCATATCATTTATGCCCTTAGAGACATTCATGAAACAACCATTTCAACCTATTTCCACATCCGAGGTTAGGCCTTTGTAAACTTCCTTATGCACCTCATCACCCACTTCATCCACTCTAGTAGGCTTGAGCACCTCACCTATATCTATTCCACTCTTTCTCATCAAACCATTCATGGAACTCATATCAGTCCCTCCTCAAACTCTCTTACTCGTACCAACTAATATAGTTACATTTGTGCCATCTAATAATTTTATGCTAACACTATCAATTGAGGAATGTTTAAAATCATTTTACCATAGAATGACCTCAAACATTTCATCACAACAATCCCCTCATCCACATTTTCCACACCTCATTTCAAACAAATGTTGTTTCATGTTCCCACACCAATCATAGTGTTACCATATGGCTCCCCAATTAATATTGTTAATGCTCAACTTGATAATGTGTCTCCACATATGAAAATTATGATCCCTCCTAGAAATAAAGCATCTAAGCCAAATCCATCTGGTGAGAACCACGAATGTTTCACCCATCAATCTAAGATCCTCCTACACCAAAACACCAACCAACCAACAATAAAACTGAATCTAAATCTTCAAAGAATCAATACACTTGTGTCTTATCTTTAACATCCAAAGCATCACATAGTACATTTTATAGCACTTTAGTTAGATCATACATAAATATCTTCTAACACTTACTACAAACCTCTGCAATCACTCTTCCTCCTATCAAGGCCTTCAACCCAAAAGGAAAGAATCCATTATAGTCCAATCCTAATCTTATATGCACCTTTCATCACACCCACAGGGCACGATACCAAACATTTGAGAGCACTCCAGGTCATTATTCACAATCTCATTGAAGAGGGGAGATTTTACCTTGGACCGATCAGTCCCCACCTTCCTCATCTAGTGCAACATTCATTATTTCTCCTTCGAGATATGACTCATCTAATGATGACCCCCTTTATTCATCAATGCATTTCAGTAAGTAACTACTCAATCTAGCCCACGTGATCCAAAATCAACCTCCAAGCAAAAATCTAGGACCTTCAAACATTCTTCCTCCTGAAGGAGTTGGCCACATCATCGAAACCAAAGGTTTATATTTTAGTAGCCCCTAAGCCTATCAAACAAAGTATCGTTAGACAAATCTATCAAGCCCTAGTCAAAATGTCTCTCTATGATCTCATCCAAATCTCACAATATCACATGCAAGCTCTTATTGAAGCCTTGAAATTCATTCTAACATCGATGATGAGAGGCTCAACACTTTGCATCCTTCTTAGGAGAACTTACGACTTCTACTTATATATCATTCAATGTAACTAAAATTACAGATATCCCACTAGAATACCACGGCATGCCCCTCTTTCTTATGACTAGGATCAATGATACATTCATTTGATGGTCCATGATCAATGGTGCAAGTATTAATATAATCCCTTCACATACTTTCGATCAACTTAATATTCTAAAGGATTTTTCTCTTAGACACCTATGGTCCTTCACACCTTTAATGATGCCATCACTCCCGCTTTGGGAATGGTCATTCTTTCCATCTAATTTGGTGAGAAAATCATCCACTAAACCTTTTTATATCATTGAATAAGGATTTTAATATAACTTTCTCCTTGGAATACCATAGATCTGCACCATGTGTTATGTCCCATCAATGCTTCATCGCTCCCTTAAGTATGAGCATGAGGGAAAAATCTTGATGCTTCACCGGGAAGCTTCTCCCTTCGAGGATGCAACATGAATTTTATACCAAATGACATGCTCATCCCTAATGATGATCCATCGGCACCATCCACCATTCGATCGTTCCCTCATCTAAACTCCTAGAAAAATAATCCTTAAATGACGTGGTGAACAAACTTACGATGGGGGAGTAGCACCTTCTCATGCTTAACACCCTTCCCACTCCCAACCGTATCGATAAAATTGATAAGGAACCTCACGTCTATCGACACTAAAATTTTCCTCCGTAATTTCTATTTCATTAATGTATGTATTAGGAATAGGATGTTGTTAAGTATAATTAGTAGTAGCGTCGATAGAAGATAACGCGTATTTCTAGATACAATAATGTATGGTATGTTAATAGTCAAAAGTACAATAGGAATGTTGTGGTAAAAAGTAAATATTTGTCGTAAGTGGTCCGGTAATGTTAAAATGTCAAAGTTGGGGTAAGTAGAGAAGTAGGGTCTACGTGATTAGGAATTAGAAATATTATATTGGTAATAAGGACAAGGAGTGAGGTCATAAATATTTTGTGTATTTTATTTGTAAAAAGTCTAAAAATTTGGAACCCATGTGAAATGATAAGGTTTATCTTATCTTAAAAGATAAGCTTACATGTACAAATAAGAGTTAAGGTATGGAATATGATTCGTCAGAGTGGATTTCTTATCCTATCTTAGAGATAAGATGGATAAGCCTGGAAGTTCTATAAATAAAGAGGCCACCCCCCTCATTTAGCATAAAAGGAAGTAGTGAGAAATATTGTATGAGTAAGTGTGTAAAGGAAGCCATCAGTTTAAAGGTGTGTTGAAGAAGCCATTAAGAGGTGTAATTGTAAAGTTTCTCCTATAGTATTGGTGGAAGGCAAGTAAAGTCAATAACACTTGAAGTACCTCATGGGTGAGATTGTAACAATTTCATGTTAATATTATAATTTACTTTGATATTTCAGATTTATCATCATTCCTTCTTATCATAGTCTATGGTATTCTTGTGTTATGTTTGTTGTGTTCCAGTTACATCCACGAAAATAAAGGTTTGTGCATTAGTAAATAATAATAGCATGAGGAGTTCCTTATGAAGAATTATCATAGTCTTAGGATTGGTGATGACATTTTGGTTTCGTTCTTTGGGACCATTCCTCGTTGGTGGATTTTAGGAGAGATATTCCCATTTAGTCAAAAATCATTTGGAGGGTAACCTTGTTTTTTACTGTGCATAGTAGTTACCATGGTAAAGTCATTTTTCCATGAATAGTATTTACCGTGAAAAGTCACTTTTACCATGAATAGTATTTACATGATAACTTCACTTTTTAATGTGAATAGTGTTTACCACAAAGTAAAGTCGGTTTTTCTTGTAGTAACTTCACTTTTTATTGTGAATAGTATTTACCACAATGAAAGTCGGTTTTTACCCTTGATAAGTCAAGTTTTACCATAGTTTACCGTGGTCATTTCTATTTTTATTATAGTGATTTCAATTATTTGTGCACATAAGTTTTGTTCATTGTACTTGTGGGTTGGTATTTCACTTGTGGTTACTTTTGAAATGGGGAAGATTCCTATTTTTTCAGCCCAATCTAATGAAGATGCTTCCTCTTTCATTCAAGAGGTTAAACGATCTTGTATTTGTAATGACCTTATAAGAAGGGAACAATGGACTAATTTTTTTCCTACCTTTTTGGATGGTTCAGGCCCTTAGGTGGTTTGAAACACTCGGTGATAATGTGAAAAACTCATTGGATTTATTAACTGAAAGTTATCTTGAAGAATTTGGTGAACAACGAGAGATATGCGAGATCTCATGATCAATATCACATAGCTATCCCAAGGAGAGAAGGAGAAGATAAGGGATTATCATGCTCATGTTCTAGAGCTAAGGAGGAAGCTTGATGCCCAGATCTGGAAGGAAGGATTAGTGGATGGGTTGATGAATGGTGTGGATAATCTCCTATGTAAGCACTTCATTCTTTGGATGAAGCCGAGAGATCGATAACAACAGTGAAGTATGACCACCTAGCTACCATTAAATAAGAAAAGGAGATTGCAAGAAGGCAAGAAGAAAGCATGGAAGAGGAGCCCAAAGAAATTGTATCTAAAGTAGAGCCTACACCAACACCTTTGGTCCAGAATCCACAACCACTCTCGGTGAGCACAAATCTTTCTCCTAGTACATCTCACCGAGTATGAAGATATGCTCAAGAAGATGGAGTCGATTAACTATTAATCTTACTAAAGGAAAAGAATTTAGTTCTCGGGGAGGAGATAAAGGTCCAAAAGAAATATTTCTGAAGTTGTATGTTATGGTTGTTATAAAAAGGGTCATTATCAGTATAATTGTCCGAGATAGAGCTTCTACATCAGTAAAGGAGATAATGATAAAGGAAAAGCACTGTGAATTCTTTTGATGTAGTAGATAAGATCATAAATAATGAAGTAGATGTATTTGTAACAAAAAGAAAGAAAGAAAAAGATAATCAAGATGGAAATGATCCTAAGAAGATGAAAGGAGAAACTAGTAAGAAACACGGGAGAAGAAAGTTAGGTGTGTAGGATTTTCTGATTTTACGGGAGCAAGGACCACACTCCATCTTGGAAGATCTGTCCAAAAGGCTCGCAAATATTACATATGGTCAACTCTTGGCTATGTCTTCGAGAAGATGCGGGAGCTGCGAAGTGGACTCAATGCTCGAAGAAGGAAGGAGGTTGAGGTCCCTATTTTGGAGGTAGAGGTGCATCCTATGCTCCACAAGTGAGGTATTATGTAATGGTATTTCAATTCATGATGTCTTAGTTAATGGAGTGCTGTAGTTAATGTAATGACCAGTATGTAATGAATATGTTCGGTTTAAGAATTGATCGACCTTGAACATACTTCGTTAAGGTCATTAAATAAGGAAAAACTAAACCAGAAGGTGTAGTTTCAAATGTGGCAATATCTCTGTATGGGTGTTGTATGCGTGGTAGACTTTCAAGTGATGAAAAATGGTATGCTTTGATTACGTACCCAATGTTCTTTGGGAAGACCATGGCTAAGGAGAGTTCATGCAAGAAACTACTGGAATGAAGGATTCATGACACTTGGACGTGGTAGAGAGAGGGTGAAGATAAACGTGATCCCTTGGCATCATAAGGTAGAACCTATGGATTCAAGTGATGAAACTGATGATTAGACATCCTCTGATTACTCTAGTACCAGTGAAGTGGACACTGAAGATGAAGAAAGTGAGGTTGATGTTTTAGTCATGGATATCCTTCCAGTCACACCGACTCATGACCCCATAAAATTATCTGAAGAAGAAGTTGATGATCGTCTCCAAAAAATAAAGATTGGTGATCTGTGATGGAGAGTGAGAAGGAATCCTACCTCCGCTCTCTTTCAAAGGTACATACACATATTCACTTTTGATTACAAGGAACTTCGTCAAGTAAGTTGGGTAGAACATTCTATTGAGTGGTAGATGATGCTAAGCCTATAAATAAAATGCCATATAGAATGAATCCTTATTTTTCCAAGAGTTAGATAAGTTGCTTGATGCAGGATTCATATTTGCTATGGAGAATTCAAAATGGGTTTCTCCCATTGTGATCTCAATAAAAAAGAATGGGAAGCTACGCATTTGTGTTGATTACAGGAAGCTCAATAAGGCAACAAAGAAGGATCATTACCCTCTTCCATTCTCAAATCAGATCTTGGATGAAGTAGCTGGCAGAGTGTTATAGTTTTTGATGGATATAGCGGATACAACAAAGTCCGTATAGTGGAGAAAGATCGGATTGAAGACCGGGTTCACCACTCCTTGGGGAACGTTTGCTTATAGAGTTATGCCTTTTGGGTTGTGTAATGCTCCAACAATGTTCCAGTGTTTGATGAATAGGGTGTTCGAACCCTACATTGGGAACTTCATCAGAGTATTTCTGGATGATTTTTGCATCTATGGGAGCAAGATGGACCACCTGCACCAGATGGAGACAACATTTAAAAGGTTAGATGAAGCACAAGCCTCACTAAACCCTACAAAGTGTGTCTTTGGATGTTCTAAAGGCATTTTGTTAGGGCATGTTGTATCCAAAGATGGTATTGCATCTTTTCGATCTTGATAAAGTTTCAAAAATTAAAGATTTATCATTTTTTATGAATAGAAGTAAGTTGAGATAATTTATAGGCCATGTGGGTTACTATAGAAGGTTCATCAAGAATTTCTCAAAGATTGCCACAAAGAACTAACCTAGTTCTTGAAGAAGGATGTTACTTATGAACCGAAATAAGGCACATGAAGCTTTTGGACAATCAAGGAAGCCACTGTGTCTTCACCTATTTTAAAGAATCCAGTTGGAGCAAGCCATTCATTGTGTACACTGATGCCTCGGATGCGGCATTAGGAAGTACTTTGAGCCAAAAGGATGAAAATGGGAATGAACATCCAATTTACTTTGGGAGCGAGACAAATGAGCAATCTTGAGGTAAATGTTATCACCAAATCACAACACCCCTATGTTTAAACAAGTGCATATACTTGAACTCATGGTGTGATTGGATAACATGGGTACTATCTCCAAGTTGTGGGACTTGCTACTTGAGATAGACCTCCAGAGAAAGCTGGTTCTTGCTCCTAAACTACCTGCCACAATCTACTCTAATGCAGGGGAAACTAACTATTCTAATCTAAATTTCCAAGGGACCAAGAGAGAGAGAATGCATAAAATGAAAGCCTACATTAAAGTGGTGATACACCGAGAAAAGGAGGGTGTGAGAGTAGTCTCCAAATGTGTGAAATATAGAGGCAAAGTGCACACTAGAAGAGGTGATGACAGTTCTCCATAATCTAGCAAAATGCATTCACAACAATATTCCAAGCATACACAATGATAATGAATCCTGTAAGAACATAATAATAGACACAATATTCTTGTAGAAATATTAAAGGGCAAGAAGAATGGAAGAAAACACAGGGGGGAAGATACATCCACAAACCCGATATTTTATTGCTTCATGATATGCCTTGCAGTTCAATCTATTACAAGATAAGGGTCGGATCACCATGCAAGGAGTCCACTACAAGGGCCTACAAGCACATTGGCTTCACAAAGCAATTTTGGAGCTTTACTATAAAGAACTCTTTCCCTTTACAATGAGCCCAACACTCCAATTTATAGAAAAATGAGAAGGGAAAGAGAAGGGAAAATGGAAATCCCAAAATCTTTCCTTCAACCACCTATAAGAGGCATTAAATGGAGTAAAATGATTATATATTACTTGCAAAAGGCTCCCCATACTATCCCAGGAGTGCTTTGCAAAGAGAAGAATGATGACCATGCCTCTTAATTGTACTCCCAACCACCAAATGAAACACTGTTATGAACCCAGCCACGTTTTCTAAAAAATCTCAACCAATTTCTCATCAAATATATAATTTCTTTATTTTTGTGCGTCAGACTCGGAGCCATGATTCCAACGATACCAATTTTGTGCGATTTCATTGAGAAATACAAAAGTTATGGCCTTGTCGAGTGACAAGGCTATTTTTGGAGTCTGCCGGCATTTTCTCATTTGACGGGAATGAGCATTAAGCTGACTAGAGCCAAACATGTTTCTCTTATTTAAATATATCTACCCTCATTCCAGAAAGTCCAATTTTGTGAAAATCGAGCTCGAGAGTCAAAGTTATGGCAGTTTGAAGTTTCACGGGTCAAACGTTGACTTTTCTTCTTTGCCTTGAAGCCTATCTTCAGCTTTCCGCGTCCTTGCGTCCCTTACGTACCTTTGTTCCAACTGTCCCCGGATGAAAATCTCTGCTTCGGCCAATTCTTCCTTGTCCCTCTTTTCCTGCCTTTTCACCTTTTCGGCCGGTTCGCGTCCCGCTGCATTTCGCCCGGATGTTATAAATCGCCATTTGCCGAAAGACTCTTGCTTGGCCGAATCGGCCGTTCACGTCCTCCATGTACTTTTGTCCCAACTGTCATAATGCTCCCAAACTGTGTGATAACAAAACTTGGCAAATTTTCCCACTTTCGGCTTGAGTTCGCCTTTTCGCCCCGTGTGTCTTTCGTCCCAACTGCTCAGTGGGACTGCCCCGGTGGCTTTTCGGTGGATTCACGCCGAGATGTCCCAACTGTCCCAACTCTGCGAGGACTAGGACTTAGCCATTTTTCATGATTTTTCCTGGCCCGAGCTTTTTTTTTTCGCAAAATTTTCACCTTTTCTCTAACTTGCTCTCTTCTTCTTGGACATGGGAGTTAGAAAAAATATGAGGGGACCCTAGAAACATGACTTTTTGCCCCGACTCAATCTATTTGCTTGGGACTTGAGAATTTAATGCATGTTATCAAATTTACCCATTTGAATTTTGGATAACAAGATAAATTATACTATAATCTGAAAAGAGGCTCTAGCCATTATTTTTGTTGTAAAGAAGTTTAGAAATTACTTGCTTTGGGGCATAAATTTATAGTTGTAATGCATCATCGCTCTAAAATATATTGTCAATAAGCCTAACCCATCGGGGAGGATAGCAAGATGGATAATTTTGCTACAAGAATTTGAATTTGATATTATAGATAGGCGTGAAAGAAGCATGTCAATACGAGATGCACTCTCTCGAGCCTATGATGGTTTAGGATCATCTTGTGATGATGATGATTTCCCGATGCAAAATTATTGTTATCCCTTGACACAATCCCTAGTGAATACATAGATATTTGGAATTATCATGTTTCTGATGGTGCCAATGCAAAGACTAAGAGAAAGATTACTCAAGCTAGTCCTCCATATTCTATTCTACATGGAGTATTATTTCGAATAGGACTTGATGGACAGTCTAAGAGGGCAATTGGATGTGATCAAGGGAAGGAGTTCTTTTGAAGAATTCCACAATGGTACATGTGGAGGGAACTTCTCTCAACAACTTATAGTAAGAAGGATCTTGGATGTAGATTATCACAGCCCACTCTTTTTAAAGATTGTTATAATTAGCGTAAGACATGTGATATTTTTCAAACACATGGTAACCGTAAGACTTCATCACTCCATTATACCCTATTCTTCCACTTGGTTCCTTTGAAAAGTGGGAATAGACATTGTAGAGTCCACTTCCAACTACCTCACACCAAAATAAGTATATTGTAGTTGCCACAGTTATTTAACAAAGTGGGTTGAAGCTAGGCCATTGAAAAACAGCTTCCATGGATGAAGTGGCAAAGTTCATATATGAACGCATTGTCACCGTGCATTTAGTTTTCCATTAGAAATTGTAATAATGATCAAGGAAGCCACTTCATTAATGAGATGGTAGAATCCCTAGTCAATAAGTTTTTATTAAGCATAGGAAGGCAACAACATACAAGCCAAGCACAAATGGATAGGTGGAATGAACAAATTTTGTGTTGTGTTAAATTCTAGCAAAAGATGCACTTTGGTACATAAATGGAATAAGAGGATTCATGCAGCATTGTGGGCATATAGGGAAACATCAAATTCAGCAACAGGATACTCCCCATTTCAGTTGGCTTATGGCATTGATCCAATTCTTCCTATTGAGTTTGATATTCCCACGTTCAGAGTTATGGAAAATGAAAGGATGGATGAAAGTGATTCAAAGAAAAGAAAGGTTGGTACATCTTCATTTGCTAGAGGAAATGAGGAAATAGCTAAGGATACAAGCTATAAGAAGAAAATTAAGCGTAAGGAATACTTTGATCAAAAGATATGTTGGTCTCCATTTCACGTGAATGACTTGGTTCTAGTATATGATTCCCGGATACAAAAAAAAGAAGACAGAGAAAATTTCTTCCAAAATGGATGGGGCCCTATAAAATAGCAAATGTGTGCATGAAAATGGTACGTACTAATTGGAGGAAATAGATGGCACTCCCATTACGAAAAGGGTCAACCACGACAAGTTGAAGATTTTCCAAGCACTGAGAATAGTCTACTCCGAGGACGGATTAGAAGCTAGGAAGGGGAAAGATGTTGACACTAAAATTTTCCTCCGTAATTTCTATTTCATTAATGTATGTATTAGGAATAGGATGTTGTTAATTATAATTAGTAGTAGCATCGATAGAAGATAACGACACTTTGCCAAGATCACGATGCCGCCAATAATGTATGGTACGGTAATAGTCAAAAGTACAATAGGAATGTTGTGGTAAAAAGTAAATATTTGTCATAAGTGGTCCGGTAATGTTAAAATGTCAAAGTTGGGGTAAGTAGAGAAGTAGGATTTACGTGATTAGGAATTAGAAATATTATATTGGTAATAAGGACAAGGAGTGAGGTCATAAATATTTTGTGTATTTTATTTGTAAAAAGTCTAAAAATGTGGAACCCATGTGAAATGATAAGGTTTATCTTATCTTAAAAGATAAGCTTACATGTACAAATAAGAGTTAAGGTATGGAATATGATTCGTCAGAGTGGATTTCTTATCCTATCTTAGAGATAAGATGGATAAGCCTGGAAGTTCTATAAATAAAGAGGCCACCCCCCTCATTTAGCATAGAAGGAAGTAGTGAGAAATATTGTATGAGTAAGTGTGTAAAGGAAGCCATCAGTTTAAAGGTGTGTTAAAGAAGCCATCTCCATTAAAAGGTGTAATAGTAAACTTTTTCCCATAGTATTGGTGGAAGGCAAGTGAAGTCAATAACACTTGAAGTACCTCATGGGTGAGATTGTAACAATTTCATGTTAATATTATAATTTACTCTGATATTTCAGATTTATCATCATTCCTTCTTATCATAGTCTATGGTATTCTTGTGTTATGTTTGTTGTTGTGTTCCAGATTACATCCACCAAACTAAAGGTTGTGCATTAGTAAATAATCATAGCACGAGGAGTTCCGGTGAAGAATTATCATAGTGCCGGATTGGTGATGACAGATTTCAACAGGACATCAAATACATTGTTCCTTTTGGTCCTCGCATCATCACACTAGTCTTAGTAATGGTGGTCTTGATACCTCCTCTTCCCACATAAATTAAATTCCACACAACGGGGTTTATCTTTTGCTGGTTGTAGTTTTCTCATAAATCCTTCTTTGACCGATAAATATTTCCATCATCATGGATGGAATGGATTCAAATTGATTTGTTATGAACATGGAATGCATGGTCTTATTCCTGATCAATGTCATAAACCTTATGAAAAGTTTGGGTTAGGTTATAGGGGGTAGTCCCCTTATCCCATTCCTCCATCTGAGATTCTTATGGACATGCCTCCTTCACCTCATTTTCCTTTTCGAATTTCGAAGATGAGGGCATACTTTTATTCCATCTCCATCCTTTCCAACCCTCGAGGATCTTGTCATGCTAAAATATATGGACCTACCTTCTTTACTTTTTTTGTCTCCCCTGAATCCAGAGGACATGAACATACCATCCCCATATTTCTTAACTCTTGAGGACATGGAACTAGATGACACCATTTCCATTTCCTCTGACTTTTTTTAGTCTCCACCATAACTTTGGGATCGGTCACCTATTAGTGTGATAATCATACTAGGTCCCTTCCTCGTTTACAACTGGAGATGATAGAAAAAGACTCTTCTAGCATCGATGTCCTCGATATGGTGAGGATGAAGCCATCCATTCCCACACGGGGAATAATATTCTTATCTTTAGAAGACCTTACCATCTGATTCACCTACTCTTCTTAATGAAGCCACCATCGATGTCAATATTGGGACTCTACGCAAGCCTCACATTCTCAAGGTGGGCCAATCTCTTGATCCAAATGAGCTAGAATATTTCACCACATTCCTCTCCTATCATAGCCAATAATTTTCATGGTCATATTCAGACATGTTAGGTCTTGACCCCTCTATCTTTGTCCACAATATCATCACTTATCACAATGATAAATCGGTAAATAAAAATATTTTTTCATGCACCCTCGCATTTCTCTCCTCCTTAAGGAGGAGGTGCAGGCCTTTTAGAAAAAAAATCATCATTCCCATTGACTATCCCCAATGGGTTTCCAACATTGTACTCATTGCTAAAGTGTCAAGAAAACTACGCATATGCACAAACTTTTGGGATCTCAATCTCACCTTCCCTAAGGATGACTTCCCTCTTCCAAACATTGATCAACTTTTGGATCTTACCATAGGTCATGAGATGATATCTCATGGATGGTTTCTCTAGTTACAATAAAATCCTCATTGCACTAGAAGATCAACACAAAACCTCTTTCATTACCCCTTGGGGACCTTTTTCTATCACATCATGCCATTTAGTTTAAAGAATGCCGACACTACTTATCAGTGGGCCATGACTTACATATTTCATGATCTCATCCACAAAACCATTGAAGACTATGTCGATGATCTTTTAGGAAAATCTAAGCATCAACATGACCATATTTCCATTCTTGAATTCCTTTTCAAGTGCCTCATTAACTTTTCCTTCATCTTAATCCAACCAAGTGTGTATTTGGAGTCTTAACTGGAAAGATCCTTGGCTTTATCATTTCTATTAGGGGCATCGAATTTGACTCCAAAAAAATTAAGGCAATCATTAAAATGCCTCCTCCAAATATTAAGAAACTTCTTAGTCTTCGGGTCACCACCAATTTTTTCTTCATTTCATCTCGGAACTTACCAATCCTTGTCAATATATTCACCAACTCCTTCGATGGATATTTAATTCAATTAGGATTGGTTATCAAAAATATTTTGATGATCTTAAATAATATGTTTTTTCTCCACCATTACTCATAGCTCCACATGAGGGGGAGCCATTTTATTTGTCTATTTTGTTACAAATCATGCTCTAGGAACCATATTAGCACATTTTGATGACCAAGGTCATGAGAAAGCCATTTATTACATCAGTCACACTCTTCATAACTATGAGACCCACTACACTAAAGCTGAAAGGCTATGTTGTACCCTATTATTCACCACATCTAAGCTTCGACATTATCTTCTCAACCACAAGATTTATGTAGTTACTAGATTTCATCTTCTTAAGACATTGCATTCTAAACCTTATCACAATGATCACGTTACTTGATGGCTCATGCTCATGAAATAGTTTGACCTTAAGTTTATATCTCAAAAATCCATTAAGGGGAAAGCTATCAATGACCAATTGGTAGAATCATCCTTTCTAGTACACATCTACTTCACAAGAAAGTTCCGGATGAATCCATTAACTAATTTCATCACGAGTATGACACTCTTAAATTCACTATCTTCTTTGATGGCTCAAAATGTTAGCAAGGGGGAGGTGCTGGCATAGTTATCATTCCTCCTTGGGAAACTTATATTCCCTCATGTATAAAATTAATTTTGAGTGTTTAAACAAGATGGAAGAATACGAGGCCCTCATCTTAGGTCTAGAAACTGTCATCTTCTTTGGTGTTCAAATTCTTGAAATCTACAAATATTCCAAGCTCATAATCAAACAAGTTACATGTGATTCTCAATGTATGAATAATACTCTTCAAAAATATCATGACATTATTTATCTTATCCTTGAATCTTTTGATTCTTAAACCCTAAGATGTTCCCGGTTGGCCAAATCATTTCGATGATACGATGACATCCCTCACGGATCTCATCCCATGTAAAAAGAGGAGTCAAGATCCTTGTTTTCATTCATCATCGTGGATCGCCTTTCCATGAGATACCTCAGGTTAATATTATTGAATCTAATTCAATAGAACTTTGGTTTTCTCAAATATTTGATTATCTATCCAAATACGTCCTTCCCCCTACTCTTTCCAAAAATTCTAAGAGGTCTTTTCTTCATTGCGCTCACTATTATGTGATCATTAGCAGCATTATTTATAAAAATAGATTTTACGGTGTTCTTCTCTAATGTCTCAAATCCCATGAAGCCTCTCGGGACATCCAGGAAGTCCACGATGGTATTTTTGGTGGAAAATTTAGTGTCTTAGCTATTGATAAGTGCTTTCTTCTTCTTGACTACTACTGGCCTTTTCTCAATCATGATTTCTTTGTGAATATGTTAAGAAGTTTGAAAAATGTCAGCAACATACAAATCTCATTCGTATTCCTTGTCAAGCTCAGATCCACTTTTAGGATGTCTAGCCTTTTCACAATGGGGCCTTGATCTTATTGGTCTTATTAATCCCCATTATTCACAACAACATCACTCGATCATCACTACCACTAAATATTTCACTAAATGGGTGGAATTAATCCCACTCACCTCAAATAAATTTTCCCAATCATTAATTTTATTTATTAACACATTATCTGCCACTTCAAAGATTCCCCACAAACTTGTTATGGACAAAAAAGTCCTTTAAAAATAAATATCTCAAGAAAATATGTAATGCATTCAATATCCAACTCATCTTTTCTTCTCCATATTATCCTCAAGCTAATGGCTAGGCCAAAGCCACTAACAAAACTCTTCGGAACATTCTTACCAAAATAGTCGATCAAACAGGTCATAATTAGCATCTCCAACTTTTTTCAGCCTTTGGGCCTATTGTAATAGCATTCTTACTTCCACACAGGATATGCCTTTTTATCTTGTTTACGGTTCAATTCTTCCTTCCTCTCCATGTTTAAATCACATCTTTTCATTTTTTCCTTCACAACTTCATCTCTAATGAATATTATTGCCAAGCTTGTCTAGCACAACTTGAGATACTAGATGAGTGTTGCATTCTTTCTCTTGAACACCATCATGTTTATCAGGAGTGCATCAAATGTTCTTATAATAAGAAACTTAAGGAACATGACTTTAATGTTGGTGACCTCATCCTCAAAGAAAATCAGAACGTCACTACTCTAGAAAGGAGCCAATGTGGAAATTTTTCCCCTAAATGGATCAAACCATAAATTATCACACATAAGTATGGGTCGGGAGCCTATCATCTACCTTCCCTTAATTTTAAACGGAAGTGGAACAACTTAACACATTCCACTTGTTACCATTATATTGTTAGCACATGTTCCAATGTTCCCTTAGTCCCATTCTTGGATCATTCATCCATCTAAATCCCCTTCCATTCCTCATCATGATGATTAGGAATTATGTGGTCTTTCGTCACTTCATAGATGTGACCTTAAATATGGGAACCATGGCTCTTTCCCATAAATTTTTCTTATGGATAGGTTCTCCTTTGGTGAGAACTCTTGTGATCATCACATCCATCTCACTCTTATTCACCTATTGGATCCATGCAAATGGGTTAAGGGCATCTCTCTGTACATATTTCTCCCTCCTAAGTGGTCTACTTAGCTAGTCTAAGCTCCCCCATGTAGAATAAAAATAATGGATGCTCAAATCAAAATTTAAATTTATCACAAACATGATTGATACCTCAAAGGATAGTTATTCATGTAAAGAAAAAGAAATAAAAATGAAATAAAATCAAAATCAAAAGAAAATAGACCGATCCCTCAAAGGATGGCTATCATTTATTCTTTTCATCTATATATTATAAAAAATTATACCATACCCTCAAAGGATGGATACTCCTTATGGAATTTAAGGTTTCGATTAACATTCCATTTTATCAACATCCTAAGAAAGCTTCCCACATTGATCATATTTCTCTTTCCCTTCCCAGAGTTGGGGCATAGTTTAGGGAATGCCACTTTTGGAGAACCATCTTTCCTCTATACAAGTACATCTCAAACCCCTTTTTCATGTCAACATTAGGTTTATGAGATCATCTCATCCATTGCTTCCTTTTGATCCTTAAAATGAATAACTATCATTGGTTATCTGCTATCATATGCTTTGGCGACATGTGCATTGCATTACCCAAGATACTTTCTTGTTTACCTCTAAAGTAGTTAGAGGTATGTTTTCCATTGCATGATCCAAACACAATGTTGTATCATTTATACCTTTAGGTGGCTATGTTTATAGTTTCACCTTATCTAATTTTAGTCTATCTCTATCACCAAAAGTCCCATTAGGCCATACTTATATCCATTTTTGAGCATCCTTCCTTCAAATTCCACCTTTGTGGCCTTTTTCCCTTTTAGGGCATTATATTTTCAATCTCAAACTCCACTTCAGTTGCCATATTTAATCTTCCTTCATAAATTTCACCTTACATTATCCTAATCTAATTTGCACATAGAATCTACTTGGTGTCTATACCCTTTTCCCCACTTGGGGCATATTTTATTTTTTTCTTTTTTCCTTCGTGGCCATACTTTCCCCTCTTAGGGCATATTATTTCTTCATCCATATTTTTGAATCTACCTTCTTGGCCTTTTTGTGTCCCATAAGGCACCATAATTTTTAACCTCATTCATAGTGAACATATAACCTATTCACATGATTCCTTATCTACTAAGGATTTCACATAGTTATGCATAATTTGATGACTCACCCATAACACATTGGTCATCCCATCCTATATCCATATTGCGAGTGATATTCACCCACTCACCGATTAAAAGAATGGTTTCCATCTCCGAGGAGACCAAAATTTTCCCTACCAATGTGATATTGGAGTAATGGTCATAGTTTTCAATCCTTATTGCAATCAATTTTAGCTAGGGAATATTTCCTTGGTTATATTTTCACCCATCTCTTCATCACCCACCAGCCTTCATCATCTACCTTTTTCAAATGTTTCATATTTCCTTTGTTCGTCATCGATCCCCCATTTGAGGGGAGATTACCATTAATCCTTTATCATTGATGTAGCCTAGAATATATCCACAAAATCCCAAGGTGCACATTGGAAAATCTCTCACCTGTAATCTAAGCACTCACCCAAAGCATGCTAGGGTACTGTGGTCACTCTTTAGAGAAGATTTTCTAAGATGTTAACATGATTGAATGTATATTTTACATCCATAACACATAATTAATTAAACCATAGTACATAAACTAGATATATATCTAAACCACATGAAGGAATAAATTAAACAATTACTATAATAATATTTACCATATAAGATCCATTATTTTAAATACTACAAAACATAGAAGATTCATACATCATAATAATATCACCATAGTCATGTATGCTAAGAAAATCACAACATAACACTATAATAATATTGAAATTACTAAACCATACAAATCAATACATTTTTAAAGGGGTGGGAATTTTCCTTCATCGCCCATGCACCTTCAAAATAGGATACATGCTAATAATATCCATGCTCCATTACATGAGAATACAAAGCATGTAAGTTCTAATAGATCAAATAATAAAATAGTATAATTCTATTATTAGCTCCAAATCTCTATATGGTGCTTGATCTCCTATTATTCCTAAACTAGCCTTTGTTTATTCTCTAAGTCTTTGAAAAAATGTTCTCTTCATTCCACATTAAAAATAATCCCCGATTTATAAAATGACTAAGTCTTGATTTTAAAATATTCTGGCCATGCCCTATTTTGTTATATCTCTACATGCTTATGTGTGCTCTATGTCCGCTCACCCAATCCTTCAGCTCTTCCATACTTAAGTTGTATTTCCTTAGCTCAACATTACCCCACACTAATTTCATTGTCATCCCCAAAAATGGGTAGTCATAAATTATCTCTCCATGAACAAATAATAATGAATAATGAATGAAAGAATAAAGGAAAAGAATAAAGAGTGAGAAACTATCTGGCACTCTTCTCTTCTACTAACAGGATCAACTCAGGATATTCAACCTTAATCTCTACCTCCAACACATTCCAATCACTTAGCACTTTATTTGTTTTATCTTGGAATGTCTACAACTATGGATTCCATTTCATCAAGAGTCATCTTATCAATTTCATTTTACAAGAACTTGAGAACATTAGCCATGCTTGAGACCATTCCCTCCATTACATCCATCCTCTCATGATGAGTTTCCCAATTTCCTTAATTATTTCCTTATGTGGAATTGGGTAGGCTGAAGTGTGTCGCCCTTCTCTTATAACCAGTGTTAGCCTCTCCATGTTCCCAAGAGCTTGATTATCTTGTGCCTGAAGGAATTCATCTTCTTCTACCATTTTCCTTGTCTTGATGATCATATCAGGGGTTGCACATATTTTTAAGTCTAGATATTCTTTCTTCATTTCTTCTATAAGGTCTATGAAATAGGTTCATAACAAGTAATTTTGTGCATAATACATTACCATGGCATTTTCTTCCTATTCTTTCAATCCTTAGGCTTTGAAATACACATTAGACTTCATCTATTACCAACTTTACTAGTGTGTATATGTAATTCATCACAAAAGAAAACTTTTCTAGAAATTTTGATTCCAGGTGTGACCTTACCTTTAAAATGTCATCTCAAATTTTCTCTATCATTCTAACCAAACTTTCCGCAATTTCCTCAGTCCCTTACTTCTCTAATGTTAGGAACTTTATCTCTTTATCTTTTTCCTTGTTATCATCTATCAATGTTACGATGGTTGCCACTTTATCCATGTTTCTATGCGCAACCTCTACATATACCTTCACTAAAGAATTTCTCACCTTATCATCCGAAATGATAGAGGCTTAAAATTCACATGCCTGAAGTGGGGAGATTTATTCATTCTAAGCAAAACACATGACTCTTCACACACATCAAAATAGGTTTCATTCATATGAGTCTACATAGACCAAGACATCATATTTTGTGTGTGTGTGTTCACCATTTCTACATCCATGAGCTCCCATCCATACAAATCCTTAGGATCCAAAGTTCTTTGGAACTATGTGCATATGTTTTTATTTTTTCATCCACATACCCAACTACAGGGGTCTCATAGTCTTCGTCCTCCTTCTCCTTCCTTGTTCTCTTATCCTTTGGAATTTGGGCACCCGATTCTAGTACTCATCCCTAATATTCTTATGTAGTATGGGCACACCTAAAGGCTCGTCCTCATCTATTTCTCTACATGTCTCCTTTAACTCATCTTCATCTTTATTCATTTATTCTCCCTAAGGCTCCTCTTTCTTCTCTCAAGCTATGTTGGAGTCCCTAACACACTTTCTTTGAATTCATCCTCCTCATCCTTCTTAAGTTTATACTTTTCCTTCTTTTCTTTTACTCGGCTCTACATTCTCGAGGAGAATTCCTAGGTGATCTCCTTAAGGGTTGTGATGTTCCCATGCCTAGAGCCCTTGTTCATCTTAGCACCCTCTTAAATTGAGGCTTCTCAAAGTGGTATCATCCACATTGATCTCTTGTGGCACTTATTTTATAAAATTTATCATCTTGTTCCTACAATGGAGGCATCACCTCATGCTCTCATGTCCCTCCGGCCATAGGGTGTTTTTTTCCCTTGTGCTCGAAGCCACCACTTTCTTCATTAAGTTCTTCTTCTCCTTCTTCTTATAAGAGGGGTGAGGATGGTTCCTCATCTCCCAAGTTCAAATGTATACTTCCCTTGGGTGGGCTAGGAATTCTTAACTCATTCTCCACATATTTTCCATTTTCCAACCTAGGCTTGAGTTGGATATATACAAGGGCTACCCCTATCTCACCAATTTCCAAACTCATTTCCTTCATATTAATATCATTAGAAATTAACCTTTCAATGTATGTAGACTTACTTGGATACATGTAAGTATTTCTGAGGGTGTGGTAGTCACAATCTACCCTGTCCAAATTGAAGGGAAGTTGTGCGCGTTTCAAAACTTGTGTACGTATGCTTAGAAATAGTGCATGGTGAAGGAATATGAAAACTTACACAAAGGGCTACATTTCCCATCCTTCATCTTGAAAACATGGGATGCAAAAGTGTTGATATACTACAAACTCTATTTATTTTCCCAATACTGTAGGAAGTTCCTTTGTATTCTTAATTCTTCTTTGAACGCAACGTGTAAGAGCTCATACCACATCTCTGCCCTTTTCTTAAAGAGGCAACTCATTTTCCCATCACACATACACTTCTCAAATCTCTCTCAAGAGATTTATTCACTAGGATATTGCCAAATGTTATCCTTTGGCCCATTAGACACCCCCGATTTCTACAAAGAAAAGAGATTACAAGATTGCAATGAAACTTGTCTTATTTCTTCTATGCACTTCCTAAATGATAGTTTCATAAATGAATCCTGCTAAGTTATAATTTAACCCTTTACTCATCTTATTTTTTATATACAACCATAAGGTATTTACCTACGACCACAAGCTCCAAGTCATTAAGCTTTTTTAGGAGGTGAACTTCCACCTAAACCATTGGCTACTTATGTAGCTTCCATATATCCATCCCGCGCCCTCCTTTTAAGTAACTTAGCATTTTCCTTGTCCCCATTATACATTCCATGTATGTTAATTCACTACTTACTTTATTTCCCGAACTCCTAAGTCCTGTCAAAATCCCAATCAAGGGCATGGTGAGCCTCATACGTTGCTTAGAAAAATTTAAAAAGTCCTAATGAACTATTAGGTTAATTTATGCATCATATTACCTTAAAATGTTTAATTATTTAATAAGGTAATTAGTTGATATATTGTTATATAGTTTTATAACAATATTTGTCATATTATTGCATAGGTTATATTGTTACATAGTTGTAATAATTATTATTTGTTTGTATTTAATTATTGTTGCTTCCCGGATGTATTTTGGAAGTTGTTGTGATTTTGGTTGTACCTGTGCAACCCATTTATTTGTCTACACATGGTTGTTCAATTCCTATAAGAATTACAACACTCCATTGTAATTTAAGTTGATTGAGATTAATATAATTTATAGGCTTATGTCCATGTTCTACATTTGGTACCGAGCTGGTTAAGCTCCCGACAAGGTTGGAGAGAAAGTTTACAAGGAAGGAGAATTCATGGAGAAGAAATCTGCAACAACATAGAGAGCATAGTGTTACCTCCAAAGTACTTCCCGCACCTCACACAGCACTCCACAACCTCTTGTGTGATTTCCGTAAACGTAATGTAAAGCAATTTTTTTTGCCTCGGGCCCCGTACTAGGAAAATTTGCTCCAAGGATGTTATTTAAAAAAACTTTTTTTCCTTATTAGGGATTTTGCCTCTAAGTTCTCTAGTTACAATAATATCTTCTCGTACTCATCAAAAGTACAGTGCATCAACAGTGTATTTGCAATACTTTGAGGTCAAGTGTATTTGTGCATCGGTCAAAGGTGGTCTCTCTCACCGTTACAAGCTGTGCTCTTCACTTGTTTCATTGGCTTTGGGTGAGTTTAGATAGCAAAACCGTGTATTGTTGTGCTTTAATTCAACTCTAAAAATGAGTACTTCGGTTACACCGCCATTCTCCTCCAAGGTTGAGTTCTATTCTTTGGAATCAAATTACAAAAGTACATGAATTAGGTTTTGTTTCGATACAACAACCATGGTTTCTAGTGATATATCGACCGGTGAGATGGGGCTCTTTCACCTCTTGACCACAATCCATACCAAGTGGTGGAAATATCATACAAAAATAACCACTATTTTGATCTTTTGGCATACAAAAATCAACCAAAACAATGTTATTTGGATTGGTCTCCTTCCAACGTGAATGTGCCTCGCACAACGAAGGCATCAACCCATAAAATGTCATTTCGCACCATGTTGGAAGCATCAAAATACACATGCTCTTCGTTGCATCCTCCATGCCCAAGTCATCCTCCATGACCACCGTGTAACCTGTAATCATTGACAATCAAAATGGCAGTTAAATACAAAGGTATGAATGAATGAAAGTCAAGGAAGAGGACATAAGGAGAAGATCCAAAAATAAGGTAAAGGAAAACCCTAATCCACACAATGCGTAAGATGTTTGTGAAGCTAGAACCCAAGTCATAGTTTATTAGGTTAGTCGATTTGGATATGGGTTAAATATTATTTGCTTCATTTCTATATCAAGCGCTCATAAGAGCCAAGGTGGTTAGAGAGAAAGCTTTGGGTGAGTAAGGTGAGGGGTTCGACCCCCACCCCCAACAAATTTTTTAAAACCAATGTGTTTTTAGTGCAAAAATAGTAAAACCACCAAACTTAAAGTACCATTTAGTGGAAAAACTACTCCAAATAGTTTAGTCATAACTAAACAGCTTCACTAAAACTTTAGAAATAAAAACCCTAATATAGGAAAAATTCTTTTTCTCCTATTAGCCTATGTTTTCATTTCGAGCAACTTTTCCAAAGGAAGACTATCTAAAAAATCATTTTGATCTACTTTTTAATAGTTTTTTACATCGATAGGTCATTCTAAGTTTCCAGAGGCCACTGTGGCCTGTAAAACAAAAATAATTTGTTTGCCATTCAATATTTTTTTCCACATTTTTTAATGTAATTACATGTTTTAGTATATTATACTAATTTACAGTGTTGCCATAGTCAACCGCAAATATTAAACTACTCGTAAATCGCAGAGTTGTAATCAAGAACAATGGAAATTGGTTTAAAACACTCATGAGATCCTAGATCTCATTCGCACTATTTGGTATATAAAATGCCTTTGGGAAATGCTTATGGGTAAAGCCTCTCGATTACTACTACCTAATGTCAGATGCAACATTTAAATTGATGAGGAGAAATAAGGACACAAAGGCACACACTATGAGCCATCCCATCCGTCTATGAATGATTGCATGACATATATCCAAACTGAGAAATTATCCAAGTATATAGTGAAGTTATGCACACATATGAGGATATTTCTTTGAGTCGTGTCAATAATCACTCATAACCCTTTCAATACTATCTTAGTACCACATATTGAATTCTTTCACATATGTTAATGCCTCTTTCATGTACCACCAAGTTATATCAAAAGGGCAAAGCTTCTTCCACATACTGATGGGTATATTGGAAGGGAGCATATATAGAAAGGTTTGATATATCATACTGATGGTATATAGAATGGGAGACCTTATACTTGGAGTGATAAGAGCCAAACCCTGTCAAGATTTCTAAAATGGGCACCAATGCCCCAAACATTTTTATCCAAATTCACAACTACTCAAAGGAAATAACTATGCTACATGGAAGACTAAAATCAAGACACAACTTGAGTTTGAAGAGATATGGAATGTTGTGAATGGTAATCACCAGATCAACAACTAATACAACACAACAATGACAGTTTGATAAAGTAGATCAAAATGCCAAACTCATCATCTTGTTTGGAGTGTTTGATGATGTGCAGCCCTACATTTTAGATTCCATAACCACCAAACAAGTGTGGGATAAGTTGAGAATAGTATATGAGGCCAAAAACAAGAATGTCATACTAAATTTACAGAGTCAATTACATACACTAAAGTTCAAGCATAATGAGAAAATTGAATCTTTCTTAAGAAGAGTTGCAGAGTTGAGGGCTTCACTTATAGCCCCGGGAGAATTGGTCATAGATGATGCTCAATGCCATTGTTCTGAGATCACTCCCCTCTTCTTACCACATTTTTTTTTGCAACACTAAACATGTCGATACGACGCTTAGTTTTGACAAGTTGGTAAACCTACTGCAACAAGAAGAAGCCATGCATAATATGGATGATGAAGAGGAGCAGCACTTTATTCACATCAAAAATGGAAAGTATAAGGTAAAGGAAAACCTAATTACTATCAAAATTCCCAACATGAGAATCAAGATCATGGGGAAAAAAAAAAAAGAAGCAATGTCCAATTTGTAAACAAAGACATGACATAAAAGATTGTTGGTATAATACTTACAAAAAGGTTCATCAAATATCTTTGGACCTCCACAAAAAAATATCACAAGTTACATTCTAACTACAATCAAGGGCAGAAAAAGTGGAACTGGAAAAGAAGACCCCATCAGCAAGGAAATATAGTTGAGCAAGAAGAACATTCAGATAATGAAGAATTCTTGTACACTACTCAATCAAGTGAACCATCCATGTCATATAGTGAATTCTGGTATGTGGATTCGTGAGCCACTCAACACATGACTGGCCACAGAGGCTCGGTTTACCTCAATGAGGGACACACCTTTGAAAAATAATGTTTCATGGGTGATGATTCTTCATATACAGCCAGGGATTGGGAACATTTCTCTACCCTTGGTTCATGCAATCAGAGACTATCGATGTCTTATATGTCCCTAGGTTGACAAAGAATCTACTTTCAGTCAATCAACCCCTATATCACAACTTAAAAATTGAATTTGATAATAATTCCGGCAAGGAAACGTGTTTTATTCAAAAAATCACGAGGCTCAAAATAGTTGGAAAATCCTCCAATGTGGGACACATGTTCCACCTTGATTTTTTCCACAATGATGATAAGGCACTTGTGGCTAAGAAATATACCTCAAAGACAGTTCCGGCATTGAGATTTGGTCATGTTATTTTCAAGTATCTCGAGACACTACGCTGGTGCAATATTGTACATGGGCCACCATCTCTTCGTAAGGATACATAAAAGAGTCCTCACTTCCTAGCAGAAAACAACACAGAGCTTCATTCAAGAAGAGTACATATTGAGCTTGTGGTAAGCTTGATCTATTTCATACTAATCTTTATTGTCCGATGCAACCAAGTCATTCTAGATTTCATTATTTCATGCTATGTGTTGATGACTATTTAATAAAAATGTGGATTTTTTTCTTTTCAAGAAAAGAGAAGATTTTAAACCTTCAAAAGTTCAAAGTAGTTGTTGGGAATGAAATTGGTCATCACATCAAAACTCTCTCGCTTAGATCGAGGGGAATTCCCTAGTAATGAGTTCAAATACAACCTATAAAATCATGGGATTCATCGAAAATACCTCCTCTACACACACCGCAACATAATGGTGTTGTTGAGAGAAGAAATCCTGCTATCATGGAAATGGTGCGATGCATGATCGATAACTCTAGACTTGCAAAGACATTCTGGGAAGAATCAACAAAGACAAAAGTGTATTTGTTGAATAGAGTGCCACAATTGATCTTGATGGAGTAACACCACAATAAGTATGGTCAAAATGAAGACCATATATTGCACACCTTAGAGTATTCAAGCAAAGAAAGTATGCACATACCCAAGTAAAAATAAATAAATTGGACATGAAGTCATAAAACTCATCATATTAATTGGGTATAGTGAAGAGACTTTTGGGTACAGATTGATGGATCTAAAGACTAAAAAAGTCTACACTAGCAGATATGTTGAGTTTTTTAAAATAAGGAAGCAGAGTCTCCTCCTCTAGACTCACCTGATGTAGATTCTTCACTATTTGTAAAAATTGAAGCTAATGTTCCCACAGATGATGAAAGTGATGATGGGGATGATGGTGTTGATCTGATATAACCACGACCCACGGAACAATTCAACATATTCCCAAGTGGTGTACTAAAGCATGTTACAAGATGTGCTAAATGGATGCTCCACCGTATACATCCACCCTCGGACCACGAAATTCAAAAGAAAGTAAGAGAAGAAGTTAATTTTTCTTTGATGAGTAGAGCTATTGAGTCCGATGAGCCTCTACACAATCTAGAAGCCCTACACCAAAATATTGGAAAGATGATATGGACTCTTCATATTAGTTTGTAATGAAAAACAACACTTGGCAACTTGTCAATTTTCCACCAGGGAAGAAACCCATTGATGCAGATGGATATTCAAAATGAAGTACAAAGCAGATGGGATAGTGGACAAGTACAAAGAAAGACTTATAGAAAAAGGGTATGCACAAAAATAAGGAATTGACTACGAGGAGACATTTTCTCCCACAACTAAGATCAAAATGATAAGGATGATCTTTTCTCTAGAATGATAATTTAGTTGAAACGTCCATCGATGGACGTAAAAGTGCCTTCCCGAATGAATATAGACAAGAAGAAGTCTACATGACTCAACCTGAGGATATGTAGTACTTGATCAATAAGAAAAGGTATGTAGACTTGGGAAATATATATATGGCCTCAAAAGGCACCCCAAGCATGGTACATAAAAATTGATGAGCATCTCATACAACATGGATTTTTTAGAAATCCATATGATCCCAATATTTACCTCAAAAAGTAATGGGGGAGATACTAATTGTCATTTGTCTATGTCTATATCGACGATCTAGTCATCACTGGTAGTTTAGTGAGGATGATCGATGTAATGAGGAAAGATATTAATCGACCATTCGACATGACAGATCTCATATGAATTCACTATTTTCTTGGATTTGAAGTATGGCGAAAGAGAATCACATAATTGTTTCTCATATGAAATATACCAAGCCAATGCTCAAGAAATTTAGGATGATATATTGCACTCCAATTGCTACACCTATGGGGAAAAATTTTAGTTATCTCATTCAGATCCATCTCCTGAGGTAAGTGCCACTCTCTATCGATAGTTGATTGGGAGTCTCATTTACCTAACCTACACTAGACCAGATATCAGCTTTGTAGTAAGCTATCTATCCAAGTTCATGCAAGAACCCAAAGTTTTTCATTGGAAAACAGAAAGGCACATCTTGAGATATCTCAAAGGATCAATGGATCTTGTTCTAGAATACAAGAAGAACAACAACTTCTTCTTGTCAAGATATTCAAATTCAGATCATGCAGAAATATTGATCATAGAAAATCCACATCATGATTTGTGTTCTTTATGGGATCTGAAAAATATCTTGGGAATTAAGAAACATTACTTTGTTTCTCATTCTTCCAGAGAAGCCAAGTATCATTCTACAGGAGAAGCTATCTATGAAGCGATTTGGCTACATCACATACTAGAAGGACTTGGAATACCACAGACAAACCGACCACCATGTATGTTGACAATGAAGGTGTTCTCAAACTTGTTCACAATCTAATTTTTCATGAAAGAACAAAGCACATTGAGGTACATGTACATTTCATATGCGAGCATGTCTTGAAGCACAATATACAACTTCAATTTGTCTAACAATAAACAAAAAGTAGATATTTTCACAAAGTCACTTGCACATGACAAGTTCTAGTTGTTCAAAAGTTCCTCTCCTCATCCCTTGAGGAAATAAAAATTTAGGGGGGAATGCTAGGTTAATTTATGCATCATATTACCTTAAAATATTTAATTATTTAATAAGGTAATTAGTTGATATATTGTTATATAGTTTTATAACAATATTTTGAATATTATCATATGGATATATTATTACATAGTTTTAACAATTATTATTTGTTTGTATTTAATTATTGTTGCTTCCCGGATGTCTTTTGAAAGTTGTTGTGATTTTGGTTGTACTGGTAACCCATTTATTTATTCACGCACATGGTTGTTCAATTCCTCTAAGAATTACAACACTCATCAGTAATTTAAGTTGATTGAGATTAATATAATTTACAGGCTTATGTCCATGTTCTACATTTGGTACCAGAGCTGGTTGAAGCTCCTGACAAGGTTGGAGAAAGTTTACAGAGGAAGGAGAATTTGTGGAGAAGAAATCTGCAACAACATAGAGACAGTGTTACCTCCAAAGAACTTCCTAGACCTCCCAGCAGACCCACAACCTCTTGTGTGATTTCCAGGTAAACGTAAAGCAATTTTTTTTTGCCTCGTGCCTCGCACTAGGAAAAATTCACTCCAAGGATGTTATTTAAAAAAACTTTTTTTCTTCCTTATTAGGATTTTGCCTCTAAGTTCTCTAGTTATAGATAATATCTTCTCGTACCATCAAAAGTACAGTGCATCAATAGTGTATTTGCAATACTTTGAGGTCAAGTGTATTTGTGCATCGACGAGTTGGTCTCTCTCACTAAGTTACGGGCTCTTCACTTGTTTCATTGGCTTTGGGTTATTTTTAGATAGGCCGTGTATTGTTGTGCTTTAATTCAACTTTAAAAATGAGTACTTTGGTTACACCGGCCATTCTCCTCCAAGGTTGAGTTCTATTCTTTGGAATCAAATTACAAAAGCACATGAATTGGGTTTTGTTTCGATTCAACAAACATGGTCAAACTTGCTAGTGATATATTGACCGGTGAGATGGGGCTCTTTCACCGTTGACCACAATCCATACCAAGAGGTGGACATATCTTACAAAAATAACCACTATTTTGATATTTTGGCATACAAAAATCGACCAAAACAATGTTATTTGGATTGGTCTCCTTCAAACATGAATGTGCCCCACAAAGGCATCAACCCATAAAAATGTCATTTCGTACCATGTTAGAAGCATCAAAATACACATGCTCCCGTTGCATCCTCCACGCCCAAGTTGTCCTCCATGACCACCATGCAAGATGCAATCATTGACAATCAAAATGGCAGTTAAATACAAAGGCGTGAATAAATGAAAGTCAAGGAAGAGGACATAAGGAGAAGATCCAGAAAATAAGGTAAAGGAAAAACCCTAATCCACACATGCATGCAAACCTATGTCTTTGAGCTAGAACCAAGTCATAGTTTATTAGGTTAGTCAATTTGAAGACAAAAAGTTAAATATTATTTGCTTCATTTCTATATCAAGCGCTCATAAGAGCCAAGGTGGTTAGAGAGAAAGACTTGGGTGAGTAAGATGAGGGGTTTGACCCCACCCCCAACAAATTTTTGAAAACCAATGTGTTTTTAGTGCAAAATAGTAAAACCACCAAACTTAAAGTACCATTTAGTTGAAAAACTACCTCCAAATAGTTTAGTCATAACTAAATAGTTCACTAAAACTTTAGAGATTAAAACCCTAATATAGGACAAAACTCTTTTTCTCCTATTAGGCCTATGTTTTCATTTCCTGGACAACATTTTCCAAAGGAAGACTATCTAAAAAAAAATCATTTTGATCTACTTTTTAATAGTTTTTTACATCACACGGTCATTCTAAGTTTCTAGAGGCCACTGTGGCGTAAAACAAAAATAATTTTCTTGCCATTCAATAGTTTTTTCCAAATTTTTTAATGTAATTACATGTTTCAAGATATTGTACTAATTTACAGTCACATTGCCATAATCAACCAAAATATTATAACCGCTCGAAATTGGCGAGAGAGTTGTAATCAAGAAAAATGAAAATTGGTTCAAACACTCATGAGATCCTAGATCTCATTCGCACTATTTGGTATATAAAATGCCTTTGGGAAATGCTTATGGGTAAAGCCTTCGCAATTACTACTCCCTAATGTAGATGCAACATTTAAATTGATGAGGAGAAATAAGGACACAAAGGCACACACTATGAGCCATCCCATCCGTCTATGAATGATCGCATGACATATATCCAAAATGAGAAATTATCCAAGTATATAGTGAAGTTATGCACGCATATGAGGATATTTCTTTGAGTCCTGTCAATAATCGCACGTAACCCTTTCAATACTATCTTAGTACCACATATTGAATTCTCTTCACATATGTTAATGCCTCTTTCATGTACCATGCAAGTTATATCAAAGGGCAAGCTTCTTCCACATACCGATGGGTATATCGAAGGAGCGTATATAGAAAGGTTTGATATATCATACGATGGTATATAGAATGGGAGACCTTATACTTGGAGTGATAAGAGCCAAACTCTGTCGATGATTTCTACAAAATGGGCACCAATGCCCCAAACATTTTTATCCAAATTCACAACTACTCAAAGGAAATAACTATGCTGCATGGAAGACTAAAATCAAGACACAACTTGAGTTTGAAGAGATCTCGAATGCCTTGTGAATGGTAATCGACTGCATCAACTACTAATACAACACAACAATGACATTTTGATAAAGTAGATCAAAATGCCAAACTCATCATCTTGTTTAGAGTGTGTGATGATGTGCAGCCCTACATTTTAGATTCCATAACAACCAAAGAAGTGTTGGATAAGTTGAGCATAGTATATGAGGCCAAAAACAATAATGTCATACTAAATTTACATAGTCAGCTTACATACACTAAAGTTCAAGCATAATGATAAAATTGAATCTTTCTTAAGAAGAGTTGCGGCGTTGAGGGATTCACTTCTAGCCCTCGGGAGAATTGGTCATAGATGATGCTCTCAATGCCATTGTTCTCGAGATCACTCCCCTCTTCTTACCACATTTTTTTAATAACACTAAACGTGTCAGATACGACATTTAGTTTTGACAAGCTGGTAAACCTACTGCAACAAGAGGAAGCCATGCATAATATGGATGATGAAGAGGAGCAGGCACTTTATTCACATCAAAAATGGAAAGTATAAGGTAAAGGAAAACCTAATTACTATCAAAAGTCCCGACATAAGAATCAAATCATGGGGAAAAAAAAAAAGTAATGTCCAATTTGTAAACAAAGACATGACATAAAAGATTGTTGGTATAATACTCACAAAAAAGTTCATCAAATATCTTTAGACCTCCACAAAAAATATCACAAGGGACATTCTAACTACAATCAAGGTCGGAAAAAGTGGAACAGAAAATAAGACCCCATCAGCAAGGAAATATTGTTGAGCAAGAAGAACATTCGTGATAATGAAGAATTCTTGTACACTACTCAATCAAGTGAACCATCCATGTCATATAGTGATTTCTTGTATGTGGATTCGCGAGCCACTCAACACATGACCGGCCACAGAGGCTAGTTTACCTCAATGAGGGACACACCTTTGAAAAATAATGTTTCGTGGGTGATGATTCTTCATATACAGCTTCAGGGATTGGGAACATTTCTCTACCCCTTGGTTCACGCAAACTCCGTAGACTATCGATGTCTTATATGTCCCTAGGTTGACAAAGAATCTACTTTCAATCAGTCAACCCCTAGATCACAACTTAAATATTGAATTTGATAATAATTCCAGCAAGAAACGTGTTTTATTCGAGAAAATTCACAAGGCTCAAAAATAGTTGGAAAATCCGGCAATGTGGGACGCATGTTCCACCTTGATTTTTTCCACAATGATGATAAGGCACTTGTGGCTAAGAAATATACCTCAAGATAGTTTCGGCATTAGAGATTTGGTCATGTTATTTTCAAGTATCTCGAGACACTATGCTGGTGTAATATGGTACATGGGCCACCATCTCTTCGTAAGGATACAGACAAGAGTCCTCACTTCCTAGCCGGAAAACAACACGAGCTTCATACAAGAAGAGTACATATTGAGCTTGTGTAAGCTTGATCTATTTCATACCGATATTTGTTATCACAGATGCAACCAAGTCATTCTAGATTTCATTACTTTATGCTATGTGTTGACGACTATTTAATAAAAATGTGGATTTTTTTCTTTTCCTTAAAAGTGAATCTTTTTAAACCTTCAAAAGTTCAAATTAGTTGTTGGGAATGAAACTGGTCATGACATCGAAACTCTCTGCTTAGATCGAGGGGGATAATTCCCTAGTAATGAGTTCAAATACAACCTACAAAATCATGGGATTCATCAAAAATACCTCCTCTACACACACCGCAACATAATGGTGTTGTTGAGAGAAGAAATCATGCTATCATGGAAATGGTGCGATGCATGATTGATAACTCTAGACTTGCAAAGACATTCTGGGAAGAATCAACAAAGACAAAAGTGTATTTTTTTGAATAGAGTGGCCCATGAATTGATCTTGACGGAGTAACACGAAAATAAGTATGGTCAAAATGAAGACCATATATTGCACACCTTAGAGTATTTAGGTGCAAAGAAAGTATGCACATACCCAAGTAAAAATAAATAAATTTGACATGAAGTCATAAAAACTCATATTAATTGGGTATAGTGAAGAGACTTTTGGGTACAGATTGATGGATCTAAAGACCAAAAAGTCTACACTAGCAGAGATGTTGAGTTTTTTAAAAATAAGGAAGCAGAGTCTCCTCCTCCGGACTCACCCGATGTAGATTCTTCACTATTTGTAAAACTTGAAGCTAATGTTCCCACAGCGTATGATGAAAGTGATGATGGGGATTATGGTGTTGATCTGATATAACCACGACCCACGGAGCAATTCAACATATTCCCAAGTGGTGTACTAGCACGTTACAAGATGCAAGAATGGATGCTCCAATAGATACATCCACTCCCCTGGACCACAGAATTACAGTAAAGCAAGAGAAGAAGTTAAGTTTTCTTTGATGAGTAGAGCTATTGAGTCCGATGAGCCCTCTATAGTCTAGAAGCCCTACAGTCAAAATATTGGAAAGATGATATGGACTCTTCATATTAGTTTGTAATGAAAAACAACACTTGGAACTTGTTAATTTTCCACGTGGAAGAAACCCATTGGATGCGAGATGGATATTCAAAATGAAGTACAAAGCATATCCGATAGTGGACAAGTACAAAGAAAGACTTGTAGAAAATGGGTATTCACAAAAATAAGGAATTGACTACGAGGAGAAATTTTCTACTACAACTAAGATCAAGATGATAAGGATGATCTTTTGTCTAGATGCATAATTTAGTTGAAAATTCCATCGATGGACATAAAAAGTGCGTTCTGCACAAATGTATACAAGAAGAAGTCTACATGACTCAACTTTGAGGATATGTAGTCCTCGATCAATAAGCAAAGGTATGCAGACTTGGGAAATATCTATATGGCCTCAAAAAGGCACCCCAAGCACTGTACATAAAAATTGATGAGCATCTCTTCATACAACATGGATTTTTTAGAAATCCATATGATCACAATATTTACCTCAAAAAGTAATGGGGAGATACTAATTGTCTATTGTCTATATTGATGATCTAGTCATCACCGGGTAGTTTAGTGAGGATGATTGATGTAATGAGGAAAGATCTTAATTGACCATTTGACATAACCGATCTCATATGAATTCACTATTGTCTTCGATTCGAAGTATGGCCGAAATAGAATCACATATTTTTTTTCTCATATGAAATATACCAAGCCAATGCTCGAGAAATTTAGGATGATATATTGCACTCCAATTGCTACACCTATGGGAAAAATTTTAGTTATCTTGTTCGATCCATGTCTTGAGGTAAGTGCCACTCACTATCGATAGGTGATTGGGAGTCTCATTTACTCCGACCTAGACTAGAGCGAGATATATCACCTTTAAAGAAGCTATCTATGCGGTTCATGCAGAACCCAAAATTTTTCATTGGAAAAGAAAGGCACATCTTTAGATATCTCAAAGGATCAATGGATCTTGTTCTAGAATACAAGAAGAACAAAAACTTCTTCTTGTCAAGATATTCGATTCGGATCATGCAGAAATATTGATCACGAAAAATCCACCTCATGATTTGTGTTCTTTATGGGATGTGGAAAATATCTTACGGAATTAAAAACATTACTTTGCTTCTCATTCTTCCAGAGAAGCCAAGTATCATTCTACAGAGAAGCTATCTATGAAGCAATTTGGCTACATCACATACTAGAAGGACTTGGAATACCACAGACAAACCGACCACCATGTATGTTGACAATGAAGGTGTTATCAAACTTGTTCACAATCCAATTTTATGAAAGAAAAAAACACGTTGAGGTACAAGTACATTCATATGTGAGCATGTCTTGATGCACAATATACACTTTAGATTTGTCTAACACTAAACAAAAAGTAGATATTTTCACAAAGTCACTTGCACATGACAAGTTCTAGTTGTTCGAAAGTTCCTCTCCTCATCCCTTGAGGAAATAAAAATTTAGGGGGAATGCTAGGTTAATTTATGCATCATATTACCTTAAAATATTTAATTATTTAATAAGGTAATTAGATGATATATTGTTATATAGTTTTATAACAATAATTTTCATATTATTGCATAGTTATCTTGTTAATAGTTATAACAATTATTATTTGTTTGTATTTGATTATTGTTGCTTCCCGATGTATTTTGAAGTTGTTATGATTTTGGTTGTACATGCAACCCATTTATTTGTCTACACATGGTTGTTCAATTACTATAAGAATTACAACACTTCATTGCAATTTAAGTTGATTGAGATTAATATAATTTACGGAGCTTCCATCCCTATTCTACATGGACTCTACTCATCACCACTAGTATAATTTTTCTAGTTTTTCAAAATATGGTAATTTGTACAAATGTAAAGCTCCTAACTTTTTCAAAGCTTCTCGCCCATGTCATCATACATGGCCATATCATTTTCCATTATTTTTGGTCTTTTTTTAGTAGCAATTTATCTAGTTCATCCTTTTATCTATCATTCTATTTTTGTAATCACTCACCTTGCACCGGTGAACATGCGAGTCTCAATCACGACCCATGTAAATCCCTTCTAGGTACTTTGCATTTATGAAAAACAAATTTTAGGAGAATCCTCTACCTCAATCTCAACTTCCTTTGGCTTCTTTCCCCTTGTGGCTACTCGAGGGGCTCTCCTGAGTGCCATAATAACTATAAAGGTGTGATCTGCTACCTTGATCAAGCTTTACAAGTCCAAATTTACATGCCCTAGCTTGAAACCGCATTCCCTATCTCAAAACCCAAAACCTATCTGTAAATCTTCCTTGCATGCCTCTACTTCACTAATTGGAGTGCAATACTATTCCATGCACAAATCTGAAAAATATAACGGGTTCATAGCTCTTCACACTTCCCAACTTTCTTGCTATCTTGCTCAAATTAAACTCACTCAAAATATCTTGTATGCAAAGGTAGAAATGATTTTGCAACACATCCTTATATATTTTATCAAATAAAATTAGCATTTATTGTTCTTCACCTACAACTATAATCAACATTGATTTGACATTTCTTCAATTCTTATACGTTACTTGTTTCCTTGCCATAGTCATAACCTTCTGCATGCCATCTACTTCTTAGCCACAAACCTCCTTCTACATGCCCTCATATGCCGAAGTGATTCCCCACTACACCCTTCAATAAGTAGTTTTAATTGCTGCAGCCTATTTCAAGTTACAGTGTACATCCATTTATCCATTTGTGGTCTTCACTCATGAGAAAAAGTTCTCTATCTATACCTCTCCATTTTTCACTATATGTACCTTTCGTTTAGGCCCCTAAACAACAACTCTCTCCTATACATACCTATCTTTAGATAATATTAAAATAATAGTCAAACTTGGCAATGAAACCTTTATGTATTGCACCCCACACTAATGGTATGTGTTGTCCTCTATTCCTAAAAAAACTTACATAGTAATTAGATGTTGGGGTGCGAGTGCACTTATTACACAAAACACTGAACTAAATTGAAAAAGCATAGCAACGATGAAGGAAACACATATAAAGGGAATGCATTAAGGAAATATAATCTAAATGGAAATACTTCCTTATTACAAACACCAAGAAGACTTATTTATAGTAGGTCTTCACCTATTCTCATTGAAGTAACCGAGAAACTATGCTCCATCCAAATAGCGTCCTAACTAGAAAGTGCCTAATTAAAGTATATAATTTCTAACATACAGTCTTAACCAATTCATCTTAAAATTTCCATGGTGGCACAAAAACTTTGAATCATATAGAAGTACCATCTATCCAACCTCAAGATTCCTATCCTTGATGTGCCTTTTATGTCATGCCTTATTCCTGGCCTTTTCTTTCTTTTGACTCCACCATGTTATAACGTGCCTTTCATCTAGCTAAATCAGTTTGTTAATACATTCTTCAAGTTCATATTCATCTACTACACCACCTGTGTGTGTAATATATGGATATGGTAACATGAATTTCATTGGTAGAATAACCTCTATGCCAAACACCAAATAAAAGGGTGTAGCTTTATTCAACCTTTTGTAGGTTGTCATGTATGCCCAAGGTACAAAATGACTTTATTATCTCAGTAGTTTCTTCCAACATCACATATCTTAGTCAAGTTATGGCCCAATATCTTGCTAAAATCTTTAAAGCATATCCATTTTCCTGAGGATTATAGGGTGTTGTTTTATGGTGTGGCACCATAAATTAATCCAATAGTATCCTGATGGTCTTATTATGAAAATGAGTACCCATATCACTTGTTAAACTTAAAGGTAATCCATACCTACCGATAATATTTTCCCATAGAAACCTTGTTATTGTCATAGCTATGATGAAATCCTTTGTAGATGTCACATCTTCCCACATTGTAAGATTATTTGTATAAGTCATAATACACTTCCATTCATTCTTACCCTTAGGTGGAGAAATAGGACCCACAAACTCAATTTCCCACTTCTCAAAAGGCTATGCTATGCTAGTAATAGGCCTCAAGGGAATTTAATATCTATTCTCGGGTTTTCCAGTATTGACAATGGTTACATGCCCTACAATATTCTATGCAATCCTTGTATAATGTTTCCCACCATAGACTAGCTAATATAATATTACATGTGGTGGTCTATCTGCATAGTGTCTACCTGCAATGCCACCATGAGCCTCCTCCATAATTGCTTCACGCTCATGCTCAAGTACACACCAACGTAAAAATTAATCCCGACCTAATTTTTATAAGTCTTCACTAATCAAATTGTAAGGTGCGGCATAGATAGAAAATTGTTTCTTCTCTAAAGCCTTGATACCTTCGTGGAACCACACCTATTCACAAAAATACAACAATATCCTCTAAGTCCTAGGCGTGTGCTTTAACCTAAATAACTGTGGCATCCGAATCAGTATCGTTAATGCTTTGTATGTCCTCTCCCAATCAATCCTAGATAAATGGTATGGACCAGGATTACTCTTTCCTATCTTCACCACTATAAATTTAAAATCCTCAAATAATAGAACCCAATGACATATGTACCCCTGTAAAATGGGCTTTTTCACAAAGTACTTAATTGCAATTTGGTTTATATACAATATGAATGGGGTGGCGGAAATACTATTGAAACTAATGGAGCACGTAGATCATAGATAAGGCCTCATGCTCTATAGTGGTGTAATTTTTTTCTTCTAGAGTTAACTTTGTGCTCACAAAACAAATCGGATGATCAACAATCCCTTCTCCATGTTGGGCTAATAGCATTCCAATGGCCATGTTAGAGGCATCTACGTGAATGTCAAACAACTTAGAAGAAGAAGGAAAATGTAGAATAGGCGTTGTAGTAAGCCTTTCCATCAGTTTCTCAAACAAACGTTGTTGTGGCTCACCCAAATAAAAATTTCCTCTTCCTTTTAATAAATCCTCTAAGGGTGCAACGATCTTGGCATAACCCTTTATAAACTTTCTATAATATCCTGTGTGCCTTATTAATCTTTGCACCTCACTTTTTCTAGGTAGTTCCTCTAAATTTAAAATAATAATAACCTTAGCGAGGATCCGCTAACAAACCTTCCTTATAAATGATATGCCCTAGAAAAATTCTAAAGGGTGTGCCACTAATGTACTTTTTGATGTTTAATGAGATGCTCAACTATCGACATCTCTTAAGCATGAGCCTTAAGTTATCACGGTGATCCATCACAATCCCATAGAATGTCCAATCATCCAAATAAACTTGTAAGATCTTATGAATAAAATCCTAGAATGCATGTACAATAATACATGAAAATACTGTAGGTGCATTATTTAATCCAAAGAGAATAACTATGTATGCAAAACTTCCCCACTCATTGGCGAAATTTGTCTTCTCTTAATCCTATTGATCTATCGTCACCATGATGATATCCATAGAATCCTTCATCGAAAGAGTAGATCTCGTGCCTGTAACACATTCAAAAATTTCTTCAAGAAATTCTTTTAGAAAGGGATCAATTACACATGTAGAATTTAATTCCATGTAATCCACACAAATTATGATTCTTCCATCCTTCGATCATCGATCACCATAGGGCTCACCCATTCTTACTCCTCTATGGGCTCAATGATTCCACAATTGAGCATTTTGTCAATTTTTTTGCTCACTTTGATGTGCAAGTTCATATTCATCCTATAAGGCCTCTTCCAAACTAGGCACACACCGTCCTTCATCTTGATTCTCATTTCACCAAAATATTCATCTACCTTGTTTAATTCATGATATCCTCTAGGGAATAGATCCTAGATGTCATGAAACAACTTGATTATCCTATCAAATTCATATTTATATCCAATAATCTCGAGTGATGGCCTCCTTTGGTTTACCATCCATTCCAATGTTTACTTTCTTGGTCTTCATAGGTTCATGATAGGTGTGATCCTTCTCATCTACACTATCCAAGACCTCACGCATAACCTCTCTATGCTCAATATCTAGGTTCTCCACTTCTTCATCATCAACTATATAAGTTACCTTACCCTTATATATTTCTAGGAAGGTGTGCCCAAGTTGTTCAACATCTGCTTTCTTCCTCTTCAAACCATGCCTCTGTGTCCAACTCACCTAACAAATCCTAAAGGAGATCATCAACCTTTGCAATATCTCCCATAGTTAATCACTTCATAACGTGTAACACGTCATTCACAAGAGGTTCAAAGTGGAAAAATAGTCAAAGTTTTGAATCATACCCGTAGTAAGTTCTTACCAATTTCTAGTCTCTATATTCAACACCGCATAGATATACCATGCACGTGCACAACTATTAGAATTTGAGGATTCTAATAAATATTTAAATAAAGATTACATCATAACATAAGTAAATAAAGAAATAATTACAGGAAATAAAAAACATAGGTGACACAAAGATTTATAGTGGAAAACACCAAAGGGTAAAACCACTTTGAAAATAACCTTTTACTTCGTGAGAATTTATTTTGCATCCAAGAAGATCACCTCCTCCTTTGAAACGAAATTTACTAAGGGTAAAACTAAATCACATTATTTGCACACCTTTGATATATTTCTCGAATATATCAAATGAGGACCTAAAGTCCTTTTTATAAGGTGATTGGGTATGTCTCCCACCCACCTTTCCAACCTATAATATTTAACCTAGAGTATATACCTAGGTTATCATATGTAATAATATAAATATAAATATTTTATCTTATTAAATATTAACCTATATATTAGTGATAGACCCATATACATTGAGGGTTGGCAGGACCACTTAATCATTATGTTCCAACAATCCCCTTAATGTTAAGTGGGATAACATAACATATGTTAATAGATTACCTACCGTCATACACTACAGATTTACAATCCTTAAACCATATTGGTTTTAGGTTAGTATATCGGTTGAAGGAAATATATCACCTTCATCATACTCAATTTACGTTTTGGTACAAAAGGATTTGGAATCCCAAATATCATCCCATAATCAATGGCTAAACATGATTTGTGAGTTTTACATGTTCTCGATAGGTTCTCATAGAAGGTTATTGAACTCAAGCATATAGACTATTATAACCAAGGTCCTCCTTAACAATATGCTTGTCTTGAATTTTTACTAATAAACTCAATAGCACTAAAGAGTTTATTGAAGACCACCTTTAAGATATTTCTACACTTCTTTCGAAAATAGAAATTGAGGATGTATACATGCCCAAAGGTCTTTTTACACTTGCCCAAAGGTATTTTTACAAAAACCAAGTTCCATTAGGAGGTGACATTGTCATGCACACTCCCACTCAATAGCAACTCTGAGAATCCAATCTTTTCACAAAAGTGACAAAACTTTACAAAGACACTCAAGGACTTTGTGAAAATGTCGCAATATGCTCTTCAGTCAACATAAAATTGATATTTATCTCATCACTTTGCACCTTCTCACGGGTGAAGCATATATGTATATCAATGTTCTTTGTCCTATTATGTTAAACTGGATTCTTAATCAAGAGTAATGCAACTCTGACCACCACATAGAAGATAAATACTTCCTTTAGCTTCCATGTGTATCTCTACTAATAGCCGTTGCAGCCACATGGCTTCTTTACTTCTTCTATTGTAATTCTCTGCCTCTGTAGAAGAAATGGAGACTGTTTATTGTATTGTTTGTTCTATTAATGGTTCCTACACAAAAAAACTTGAATACATATCCAAAGTGTATTTTATAACACAACATCGGTATGGTTAGAATCACAAAATATGTATAAGATAGTATTTTCATTAATACTATAATGCAACCCATAATTGATTATTCATTTCAAATATCTAAAAATTCTTTTTGCAAGATTTCAATGATCTCTAAAAAAGGTTCCTACATAAACCTTGAAGTAATTCCTATTGTATAGGAAATATCTAATCTAGTTATAGTTAGATAAATCAAACTATCAACTAACAATATATATAAAATAGGATCAACCTTTTTCATAAACAGATTTATGATCAATATTTATTCCAACTTCCATTGAAGTAGAAAATATTTTATAATCAATCAAATAACAATAGATTGAAATACAATCATATAAATAACATGATGTGAGAGACCTAACTCATTCATTTCAAAGTACGGCTTCAATTTCTCTTTAATACTATGAATTAAAACAGAATTGTCACTTAAATAACAAAATCATCAACATATATGCATATAATTTGATAATATGCAAGACTTATTGCTTAATGAATATATCATTCTCAAAAGAACAATTAACAAAACGTGGCGCTTTAAAGAAGGAAACAATTTTCACATACCAAGTCAGGAGCTTGTTTTAAACCATACAAGGATTTCTCAACTTACAAAAATAGTTTTCTTTAAAAGTTTCTTCAAATCCTTTACGTTGAAACATATAAAGTTATTCTTTTAAATTGTAATTCAAAAAAGTATTTTTCTTATCCATTTGGTGGATTTTCCATCCAAATTAAGTGGAAATTGCAAATAAGGCCCTAACGGTACTCATTTTAACTACGGGAAATATCTCAACATAATCAATACCAAGTTTTTGAGTGAAACCTTAAGCAATAAGATTAGCTTTATGTTTATTAATATTAGCATCACCATTATATTTTACTTTGTATATCCACCTAGACCTATAATACTTCACGACTTAGGTTCATACACGGTAATTAATTCATGGTACATATGATGGCTTCTCGTCATTTTCCTAAGGTTAATAGGATTTAAGTTTTCTAACATAGATTGAGCAAATTTAATTTCTTATCTAGGAAGATAAGAGTTTTAGAAACATCTATAGAATCAAAACA
Organism: Taxus wallichiana var. yunnanensis; assembly: GCA_018340775.1. Lineage (NCBI taxonomy): Eukaryota > Viridiplantae > Streptophyta > Pinopsida > Cupressales > Taxaceae > Taxus > Taxus wallichiana. The sequence goes on from CM031242.1 coordinate 1,030,992,703, forward strand.
TCATCATAACCATTTATTAAATCATAATCAAAACCATCATTTAGAAGCATTTAATGAAGTAACTTGAAGAGAAGGAGACAACACATGTAAACCTTTCACTAGAATATATCTATACATGTCATACAAGCTTCATAATTAACATGTCATAACCTTTCATGCCATAGTTTTGAATTATTCAAACTCTGAGATATAAAACAAGATGTAGAAGAGAAATCATCAAAAATATATAGATCATTTCTTTGAATTCCTTCAACTATTATACTCTCATTACTATCCTTGATATACCAAGTATCCTTCATACATGGATTCTAGTTGTGTCCATACCTCTTTCAGATATTCGATATTACCAATGTGTAGAAGGTACTCATCATTCACATTGCATAGAAAAAGTCTCATCATTCACATTGCATAGAAAAAGTATCTTACATTTGTTGCAAGAATGCATTCATGTTATCTACAGTTGCTTGACGACTGGTGGGAGCAACCTCAGATCCAGAAACAATCGTCCAGAGTTTCCTCACCATAAATTCTATTTTGACCCAAATGTTGTAGTTGGTTTCATTCAAGATCTGGGTTTTGTCAAGACAAATAGATGTCATTGTTTTCTTAAACCTGTAAAACACACCCCATTATAATATACAATGTACCACAGAGTTAGATACATATTTATCGATAAAAATAACACTTTTAATAGAATCAGATCTAAATTTTATAAATCTAAAGAAACTATTTGATCATAACTAATTCTGTCATTACAATGCATACTAATTAACCTCCCATGATCAAAATAATAACCCGCATTATAAAGGGCTCTGTATTATACCTCAAATTTATATAAAAAATATTTCTAACCATATAGAAGTGAAGAATAGACCGCTAAGAATGCATAACAATTTCAAATTTTAGAAAAAAATTAATGTAGACAAAAATGCGGTCATCTTAAATTTGACGTCTAAATGACCATCATAATGGCTTATTTTTTGGTCTATCGTAACGATCATTTGTGATCAATTTTAACACAGTTAAAGTTTCTTGGAACCTACAAGCTTCAATTTGACGTCTAAATGACCGTCATATTGTCTTGTGTTTGGTCTACCATGACGGTCATTTAACCTGTTAAATTTAATGAAGCCAAAACTTGTGTATTTCCAGAATGTGAAATTTCAGAATTTCTTCTTCGTACAATATTAGAGAGGTTATATTTTAACATATTATAATTTATAATGTAAAAATATATACACTTTTTTATTAAAAAATGTATATAATTTATAGAATGAAAATAAAAAACAACATATAGTTTATAAAAATTATAAACTATAGTATATTGTTTTTATATTAAAAAACACATAACCCTTATTAAAAGGGTTTAAAGGACATAGACCGGGTAAAAAAATTACAGTGCAAGTAGATTTATAAGAGTATAGATTAACTTACATATTTTACAGAGGGGACAAGTAATTTCACCCAACCAATGAAATAAATTGAAATCCCTATTTTCATGAACCTTGTCTCCTCCCTTCATTTATTCTTAATTTTACCACTCACACATTTTAAAGGTATGGAAATATTGCAAAATATTTTATATAATTCCTTCAAACTAAAAACTTTAAAACTTTTATGTGGCTATAACTACCAATATTTTAATAAATATTTACCACACTTCACGTGGGCCACCAATAAACTCGCCCCTTTTTTTAATTGTCCATTTATACTTGAGTGTTCCACATTTATACCTGAGATATTATTTCATTTTATTCTCCACTCCACTCTTATATAAAATAAAACCTTTAAATAAATTTATTTATATAGTTTTTATAACCTATAAGATCTAAATGAATGGGGTTGCCCCCTTACATGGATAATATAAATGGTTAGGGAAATATGTTAGGTTTTATTTAATAAGTATTAAGATTTAAAAAGTAATCCCTTCATGGCCAAGAAATAAACACGGGCCCCCTTACTAAAAAAATAAGCACTTTAGTTTTTTTATTAAAAACATATATAAACCAAATCTAATAAAATTTATATTTTAAATGGAACCATACATATAAAATATGATTCAAACTTAGGTTTGTTTCTTTTTTAAAAACTATATATACCTAGATTTATAAGTTAAGTTTAAATATGATTTAAACTTAGACTTAGAATATGGTCTATTGACTCTTCCTCAATCCTATGTAATTATAATATGGTTTAAGGCTTTTAATATATATATATATTTTTAAAACTATATAAATTTTAATATGATGTTTATATAACTTATTATATAAACTTTATTTTATATTTTATATATATTTTTATTTAAAAATAATAATATAGTTTTCAAATTATATAGGATATAGTTACAAATTAACTATAAATTATAGCTTTTCAAATCAAATCCTTTTAGAGGGGACCAAAGAACACGGGTATGAAATTACCTTCCGAAATATTTAACCTACAAACATTTGAAATTATAGAAAATATGAAAATTATTTCATATAGTAATAAATCCTTTCTTTTTCTGTATGTGATTTTCACGCAAGTAAATATTTGAAGCCCCTTTCACCTGTGCACACATCAATCTCCAAACAAACATTAATTCCATATAATTTATAAAATGTAAATGAAATTAAGAATCATATCATATTACATTTCCCTCCCCCAAATTTAGTGATTTAAAATTGAAAAGCCCTAAAAATTTTACTTGAAAGTTTAATTGCACAAATGTAATGCCAAAATAAATTGGAAAAAAAAGGGGACCAGATACTTTTAAATACCCTTTTGGGTTGGTTGAAAAAACTCATATAAATTAAATAAATAAAATACAAAACATTTGATCTTAATTTATTAAATTTACCTCGCTCTATTACCATGTTAGAATTTGAGGATTTTAATAAATACAGATTTAATCAACTTACATATTACATAATGTTACTGATAAATTTTTAAATAAAGATTACATCATAACATAAGTAAATAAAGAACTAATAATAGGAAACAAATAATATAGGTGACATAGTATTTATAGTGGAAAACCCCAATAGGGTAAAAACCACTTTGAAAATAACCTTTTACTTCAGAGAACTTATTTTACATCTAGTAAGATCACCTCCTCCTTTGAAACCCTATTTACCAAGGGTAAAACCAAATCACTTGATTTGCACACCTTTGATATATTTCCTGAATATATCAAATGAGGACCTAAAGTTATTTTTATATAAGGTGATCGGGTATGTCTCCCAACCCACATTTTCAACCTAAAATGGTTGACACATACACCTAGGTTTATAATATTTAATATTAGAAATATAATCATTTCATGATATTAAATATTTAACCTAAATTATATACCTAGGTTAGCATATTTAATAATATAAATATAAATATTTCATATTATTAAATATTAACCTATATATTAGTGATGGACCATATACATTAAGGGTTGACCAGACCACTTAATCATTATGTTCCAACGGTAACCTCGCAAGGGAAATAAAGCTTGTGTACCCACAGAGAAGGTGGTAAATCTTTGTTTGCCTCTGTCTGCAGTATCTCACACTACTGACCATGGTGTTGAATAGGATCATTTCCATGAAATGCACATTTTTGAGTAGCGCATTTCTCCTTAAAATCTAGTAGACAAAAAAATCCTCACTTCTCTCCACTCCAAACGATTATCCATGTGAACCATCCACTAGTGCTTCCATCCTGAAAAAGTATAAAATAGCACATTTTTTCTTTCCACCTGACATTCCCATTGAAATTCCATAACAAGTAGGAATACCTTAGGATTCTCTTCACTAGTGTACCTTAGTACACGATCACGCCTAGATGCTTGATCTTCGCGTGGCTTACTTACACGCGCGTAGTTACACTTTTTACTTCACACCCAACCATTTCATAAGTGTCATGTGCCCAGTTGTCACATGAAACACTTGTAGTATTGCTCATGGACTATGCATCATCCCATTGGAGAAATCCTTCCTTTGATGGCTCAAGAACTTCCAGATCTCGAATGGTGCACACATAAATTCTATTTAAATCCTCTTCACTTAAGGGCTCTACATAAGGAGAAAATTTCCCATCTTTGAAGGGGTTAATGACATGCTCCTCTTTGTTCTAAAAACTTATATACCCTTTGTGGAAGTGTAGATAATCCTTCTTTACATAACACCAAGGGTACCCAAGTAAATCTAGAAAATTTTTAGCTTCTACAAGCACTAAGACCTCAAATTCCCTAGTAAACTTGGCTCCATGTATAGTAATTGATGCATCCTTTAAAACTCCAATTAGCATGGTTGTTTGTAGTCCTATTTTCCTTAAACAAAAAATTTGAAGATGGCTGCAATGGTGGTCTTCCCATCTGAACCCATGCATCCAAAGTGAGTACATTTACTTCCATGCATGTATCAATTAGAATATTACTCAAAAGCCAACCATCCACAACAACATTTAGAGTGATCTCCTTTTCATAATCTAGGCTATGAGGGGGAAGGTTAGCATGTAAAATATACCTTTCATGCTCAATCCCAGTAAGACAAAGTGTTTCCCTTTAACCAATTCCCCAATAAAGGAATAATGTTCTCCTGATGTAGCATCTTTCAAACCTCCTTTAGATCATCAACATCCATCTAATGGAGTTCAATTGCCTTCTTTTGTTCTAACTTTCATGACTTCTATTTCAAACACTATATCTCACCCTATAAATTTTGAATTACCTCCATGGTTTCTTGATAAACCTCCTTCTAATGCATAGGGTTTGGATACTTTGCATGTAGAACCTCCTCCTTAGTAATTAAAGGATTATTTTTCGAAACTTCCGTAGTGCACATGACCTCTACAAGGGTAGTAATCTTCATAGGAACCAACTCAGATCCAAAGTGCTAACTTCAACATCCATTAATCTTGCACGATGTACTACATTCTAACCATTCTCACACCCTTATTCTCCTATTTTTGTTTCTTTCTCAAATGTTCATAATAGTCTCGAGAACTCTTCATACTTACAATTCTTTCCACAAAAACAACAAAAACTATTCTAAGGACACTTTTACCTATAATGATAAGGGGATCCGCGTGTATAACAAGTTCCACAAGTGAAATCACTTCTCCAACCACCACGAAGTCACCTCTAAATCCTCCTGGTAACCTTGACCTCTACCATGGCATCCATCGAGCACCATTAATTATTATCATGATCATGATGCTCAATTTTATCTTTAGAATCATTCACAATGCCGATCTATCATATGCCAATATCAATGGGATCATGATTACGATCAATCAACCTGCAATCCTCAATATCATGAGTAGTAGAACTATAAATATTTCGTAACAAGATATATTCTTTCTTATCACACGTTGCAATAATGGGCACTAACTTGAACTATGTTCTAAGTGACAAATGTCAAAGTCCAACAAAAAGAGTGCAACTTTGATTTACAAGGAAAGCTATCTGAGTGTTTCCTTCTACTTCACAATTTGTGCACCAAATCCCACTACGTGTCTCATGCACTGAATTAGCTGATAATTTGTCTAACCATTTATCCATTACTACAATCTAAGCTTCAAAGAATGGTCTCACTCCCGTGTCTACACTCACTACCTCCTCAACGCATAGAGCTTCTTCAATTTCTTCACGTGGATCTCAGTATAATTCTTAGGTGAAATCTCCCTTCTAAAAGGCACAATCAATCTTCTAATGAACCACTTGTCATGTTGGCTTGTGTGTATGTCATAAGACAACATGGAAAAAATGGTATTGAACTCGAGAATTATACTTCCAAACACTCTCAGTAGTGCCTTTCTTGATGTATTTCAACGCGATGATGCTCTTTTGCTCAGACTCAGGGATATACAACTATTTCAAGAAAGTATCATGTAGTGTGGTATAATCTAAACAATTCTATTTGGGGTCAAAATTTTCATACCAACTATACATGTGCCCCTACAATGTAGTTATAAAATAACTTTTCTTACACTGGAGTTGCAATCCCCTTTGTGCATCATAGTATCTCAAACATATGCATGTGCTTAGGTGCATCTTCAATTCTTATATTTTCCGGTAGAAAGAGAGACATATCCATATAATTTTTGGGGGCTAGTATAAACCATGGCCATAAGATCTAGTACATGTATCACCTCTTGTGTTTTTACGAACCCCAAAACCATGAGATCCATGAGATCCGTCGCACCCAAACCTCCCCGACCCTCCCGATCCTCCTCCTAAAGTAAGAGATGAACCGGAGGATGCACTTCCTTGTGTACCAACGGTCGTGCTAAACCGGAATCCCACAGCCTAATTTTTTTTTCTATTTATAGACATTATATCAATGTTATGAACACCCACATTCTATCTTTATGTGCCAAAAATAGAGACAATGATTGCATTGCTATTCATGAATAAGTTACCTTATTAACTCATGAACTTGATCAGTAAATTGACTCTATCTACTACAACTCTACTACCCACACTAGATTTCTTCACCGTTAACTACCATAGAACTTATAAACCAAGTGCAAAGGCTAGGTATATAGGTAGGATCAGATCCATGCTTGTGGTTCTAAATCTTTCTTCGACATGCCTTCATTCGAAGTCGAGAAGTATTATCTGCCATACTTTCCGAAATGGGGAGTTCCAGAGGCACTTTCTCTACCTCCTCTATATGAGATCTATATCCTTCACGAGCCATCTCCCTCCGTAACACCATTATTTTTGTGATCTATAATTTCTTCATTAGATCCCTCTTGCGCACTTCATTAAAATCAAGCCACCTTTCTTCTCTCTATCTCTTTTCTTCTTGGTCCTCCATCTTTACTTAATTCGATCCTACCCTTATGCGTGGTGGGGTTTATCTAGCCATAGGTTTCTCTTCCAAATCTAGGGTCACGATTAAGATCTTGATTGCCAAATAAATACCCTGCAAGTAATATCCTCCGTGGCTCACGTAAGAAATGGATCTCAACATGTTCTTGGTAAGAGTAAATGGAAATTGTGTACTTAATAATATAGCTATTCTAAACACCATGGAACCAAACATCCACAGAGCATGTCCAAATCGATTTGCATCATATAAGGACTGGAATTATTCCTACGTCAAAATAAGTGTGTGAAACCTCTAATTCCTCTTAGATGCTTAAACAACCTATGAATCATATAACTCTATAGGAAATATGGAGGAAAAAGTGCCATACAATGCGTCAATGGATTCTCGCTCAATCCACACATGTGCATTAAACTTATGTCCAGCTAAATATATGAGATTAGTCTTGTTATATATCATCTAGCCACTCTTCAATATTGGCCAAGGTTAATTGATACTTCTTCATCATGCAACATCATGAAAAATAGCTAAGAAAGAGGTCCCGATAACAATAATTAATGAAATCTCTTATGAAATTATGGCATACTAAATTTGGATCTTTTACAACAACATTGTTGATAGACATGAAGTATTCTTTACATTTTTCATCAATTTAAAATAATCTTTAGAATTGAGCATTTGATTATGTTCTTTTTAAACTCTCTGTAATATTTTGGACATACCTTCTCAAGAAATTAAATTTTCCAAAGAAATAGTACACACCTGGTTTAATGGTGGGTAGAGACAATCTCTCGAATATATTCCACTCTTTAAAAATAAATCTTTGCATCTTGCTTACTCACAATGTGACCAAATCATTTTCCTTCATTACCCTAGATATATGCTTTTTTGATTGAGCAATATGTGATTCCTTCTACAACATCGACAAATACTTTTTCAAGTTGTTGCAAATTCTCTTCTCTATTTTTCAAGTACACTATGCCCTTTCCCTTCAAATATTTGAAATCCAAATACATAGCTCTCTTAAATATGTCATCTTCTTTGATCAATATGAAGGGCATATGGTCATATGAAAAGTTACCCCATGAGATGGTGAAAGTTGTCTTAAACTAATATTCCTTGGAAACTTCAATATGGTTATACCCATAGAATCCATCAAGCATAAACATCATCTACAATCCATTTACTACTTTCCAAATATGGTCCATGACCGTGAATATTTACCTTTAGTTATCCTTTAAGAAATCTTGATGTAGATTCTTTAAGTCCCCACGATCCGATCTCACCACTTTTATTATTGACTTGCATAATGTTAGATATCCATGTTGAATTATAGATAGGAAAATGATACGGAATTGAGAAAATTATCAACTTCTACCTTGATGATTGGACAATAATCTTCGATTGTACTTTATTTTATTTTCTTTGAAGGATTTTTCATTTCTTTGAAGGAATCAAGTATTGCATTGCTTGAGTTTGAAGGAGTTAAATCATCATATGAATATACAAGTACATCGGAATATTTTCCAATAAATATGAGAAGTTTCTCTACTCTTAAGTGAACAACATTTTCCTATGTTCACCACCCTTTGTTGCTTACTTGTTCCAAATTTTATCTTAGCATAATCGATAAATATATCATTGATCCTTTCCCTCACTATGGATCAACATGTAATTATTTTCAAATAATTCCTCTAGTGATATTAGACCCTTTGGAATCCTATTAAATTTCAATGGAATCAACTCATTTTTAACTTTTTGATTAGTTGCATTGTTGTAAATTATCTGTGTCAAACTACCATAGGAGTGAGCCACTTAATTTCAAATACATAGACCTAAAATATTTCGTCTAGTGTAAGAAGAAAATAATCGATTATCATCATGAAAAATTTCCAATTTTGGAGTTGTGTAACACACTCGGGTGGATAAACATTTCTAATGAAAACTTTTGTCCTTTGAAATCTGTATGTGGGATCATCAAGGAGGTAGACGCTACCAAAGAATCATCCCTAGTATTTTGATCTCTAGGAAATTCTCCAATTTCAAATCCATCAACATATTTGAGGTAGTCCCATACACTATTTCTTAAGTGGAAGAGATGGTGTTTCTTGACCTAAAATATACCTCTTACCTATTTCAAACTTAACTCTACATCTCCTTAAATGATGAGATTATTAATCCCTTTTTATTCATCAACTTTTAATCCATGCAAAAATTCTTCATATTCAATAGTATTTTGTTATTTCAAAACTACAACTTATATCCTAAGGGGAGAAAATATCCTTTGGGGATGAAAATGATACATGCACCTTATTCAATTGATTAACTCCCATAAATTTATATGCTGCAAATTTCATCGAAATGTTTTTATCCTTTCCTCAATAATGGGTATCTATGTGCCTCGTTCTCCAAACTCATGAAATAGTTCTCATCACGTATTTCTTTAAATGTAACTCTTGTGAATTCTTTAAATTAAGATTTCCCCAATTCTACATTTTGGAAGAGGATATTTTCCTCATATCATCCGAATTATGAACTATGTATTTCATCTTCCAACGGATCAAGAAGGAGCTTCTTCATTTCTTTCTTAACCGATATTGAAGAAAAATACAAGTCCATTTGAATCTCACCTCCCATTTCCTGGAAGAAGCTTCTATTGAGGAGTATTCCTTAAGTAGATGAGGTGTCATCCACTAAGGTTGTTTATTTTATGCTCTTTTCTAGAAAGGATACAAATTCTAACATTACATCTTTAATACTTTCAAAAGTTGAACATCCTTAGTCACCATTGAATAAAAATGTCCAAACGTCTCAGAGATACTCAATCAAAGAGATTAATAAACCTTAGTGGGAATGACATTATCAGAGGTGTCAGAGTCAATGATACACTATTTTAGCCATTATCCATTAATCAGAAGGGAAATTAAAAATTTTCATAAGATGAAGGGGTAGAAGATAAAATGTTTTGACTTGAGCTTATCTCATGTGTGGAAAGAATCCCTTTGGAAGTGGATGAAACTTTTGATTTGGAATCTCCACCTTTGATTATTTTGACTAGCTTTTCTCAATTTTTTTGTGGTGAGTTTGCAAAGTATTCAAATTCGGATATGTGAACTTTGGCATTTTTTAAATTATTAATAATGTCAAATTTTGTGGTGAGTTTGCAAAGTATTGAAATTTAGATATGTTAACTACCCTCATCTTTGACCCTTGAAGCTACGCCGATGAGGCACATGTTACTGTCCACTAAACTTCAATACTTAGCCAATTTAAGCTTGTTTTACCTTCATTTTGAACCTGGGACATGCGGTGAGAGAGCACTTATTTGAGGATTGTCCCTTGGAACCTGACCCTAGAGTTATGCTGTTTAGACACATGGAGGCTTTTTTTTAACCTCAGAATATGGCCAGATCACATCCAATCAAAGATATGCATATATTACCCATGGAATCTAGGGAAATAATTAACGAGGAAAATACCTCTTTTGCCATTCTTGACAGTGGAAGAAAATAAAAAGAAGGGAAAAGACTCCACTGTTACACCTGATTTTAAACTTTTCTCCACAAATGGAAAAAGCTGCAAAACAATGTCAAGCTCGACGTGATTCGATACTCCAGAGACTAATGACTCAAAAAAGTTTTGAAACTAATTCTAAAAGAGGGGAATTTTGGGCCGATAACAATGGTTAGACTCTTTTCGGGGATGAATTGTCTTAGAACAAAGACATAAGTCAAGATCAAGAACTATAGGAAAGAGGAGAAGTTCTACTTATCCACTAGGATATAGATTTGAAAGAAAAACCAATACAAGGAAACACACACATTAAGGAACAAGAAAGAAAATAATTAAAAATGGGAAAGACTCAAAACAAAAGATAAAGAATGGCCAAGCCAAAACAACAACAAAATATACAAAAGGACTTCCTAGTCACCTAGGACTTGAAAAACTTAAGATACTTCCCACTATAAGGAAGTGGAGAGAGAACCATCCATGTAATCCACATAAAAAGAGTTCTCTCAAAAAAATGTCTAATTCTAAAACGACCAAGCGAAAAAGAATCAAGCTTTCCATGGCTTCCTTATGGCTCATGTCTTTTGTCCCAAAGAAGCACAATGTCTCCCTTGGAAGACTCTAGGTTTGGTTTTCTTGTCAAACAAATGCTTCAATTTCAACCGATGAGCTGTTATCCTATCCACCACTTACAACTGCCTTCATCACGCTTCGCAGTACAAAATTCTCTTATCCAAAGAATCATGAAACTTGAATCTTCAATGGTTTCCACGGATGCAAGGCAAGAAATTATTATGTTGTGGAGCATTTTTTCTTGTGTGAAAGTGTTGAAGACTCAGTACACTAAGTTTACTTGTAAATGTTTCATGTATCCTCGCCGGTTCAGGCACCGGGGTGGGCCCCAAGTGGGGCCCAAGGGCATAGCCCCATGAAAAAAAAATTGGGCCTTAAAACGTACTCCAATAAATAGGAAAATGTGATTTTCTCATATGGGTAGGATTTTGACCCATAGGTTTATGGGACAGTTTTTTCCATGGTTTTGATACCCACGGTTTTGTAAAACTGCTTAAGCAGTTGTCTATTTATATGGTTTTATGCATATGATAGAGGTATGAAAAACATTGTAGATGTGCTTTGAATTCGGGTGTGAATTCTGTAGAGTTTGTTGAGCATAGCTCCAAACGGATCTAGGTATTGTATTGAGAGAGCGGTGGCTTGTAATAAAATCTGAGCAAGTGATTCTTGGTGGACGTAGCCCAAATTGGGTGAACCACATTAAATACTATCTCTTTGTGTTGTGTTATTTTATTCTGTAATTTTATTTGAGATCTATAATAATTTATGCATATTAGTTTCTACTATTGCAATTTTGTGAGGGATTATTCCACATATTTTATCCCTTATTTCCTAACAATTGGTATTAGATCCTAGTTTGGTTTGCTGAAGTGTTGAATCATAGGGAAAGTTTTATCTTAAGTGGGAGCTATGGCAGATGATGGAAGATCTAGGGTTGATAAATTCAATGGGCAAAATTTCAGTCTTTGGAAGATGCAGATGGAAGATTATCATTATCGAGAAGGATCTTTATACTCCATTGTTTGAGAAGGTGAAAAACCCTCGAGCATGACAGATGCGGAATGGGATTTATTGATAGGAAATCACTTGTGGATAATCTGGCTGTGTCTTGCATCTTCGGTATTATTTAATGTTTCAAAGGAAAAGACTATAAAAGAACTGATGGATGCATTAGGGAAGTTGTATGAAAAACTCTCTACCTCTAATAAGATATTTTTAATGAAAAAGTTGTTTAATATGAAGATGTCTGAGAATGGTTCAATATGTAGATCATCTAAATGATTTTAATATGGTTGTAAATATGTTAGCTTTGGTTACAATAGAATTTGATGAAGAAGTTAGGGCTTTATTAGTTTTGTGCTCTTTACCTAAGAGTTGGAATAGCTTGGTAATGGCGGTAAGCAACTCGGTTCTAGCTAACTCAAAGTTGAAGTTTGAGGATGTTGTAGGGGTGATTCTAAGTGAGGAAATGTGAAGAAAAAGCTCTAGTGAATCTTCTACTTTAGGGAATGCTTTGATAGTGGAAACTAGAGGGAGACAGAAGAATAGAGGAAGCCGTGGAAAATAAAAGGATTGAGAAAGGTCAAAATCTAAAAGCAAGATAGTATGTTGGCACTGTGGAAAGTTTGGGCATGCAAAAGAAGGACTGTTGGGAGCTTCAGGACAAGAAGAAACAACAAGAAGAAAACAAGGAGGAAAATGTGGCAATGGTAATGTATGTCATGATGCTTTGATTCTTTCTTTGAACAATATTACTGAATCTTGGGTTTTAGATTCGGGGGCTTCTTTCCATGCTTTTCCACATAGGCATTATTTTGTTGATTATGTTCAAGGAGATTTTGGGCATGTTTTTCTTGGTGATGATGAGCCTTGCAGCATAGTTGGAAAAGGTTTTGTTTAGGTTAAGATGTAGAATGGGAATACTTGGCTATTGAAGGATGTCAAACATGTGCCTACATTAAGATGAAATTTGATATCGGTGGGGTAGTTGGGAAGTGATGGTTGTATTGTGATATTTACAATGGACTCTTGGAAGGTTACCAAGGATGCTCTTATGGTGGCAAGAGGTAAGAAGGTTAAAACCTTGTATTTAACCACTTATAACACTAATATTTGTAATCTTGTGGCTTCAGAAGTAGATACAACATTGTGGCACTATAGGCTCGGTCATATGAGCCATAAAGGCATGGAGATCATAAAGAAGGATTTACCTAGATATACGAAATAGGTTTGGAGTTCTATGAGGACTGACATATATGGGAAACAAAAGTGAGTAAGGTTTCTCAAGGTTGGACCTACAAAGAAAGAGAGTAAGTTAGATCTGGTGCATTCTAATGTGTGGGGGCCGGCTCAAGTATCATCTCTTGGGGGTTCAAGTTATTATGTTACTTTTATTGATGATGTAACAAGGAAAGTTTGGGTTTATTATATTAGAAACAAATCTGATGTATTTGACACTTTTGTTAAATGGAAAGCCTTAGTAGAGAATGAAACATGTCTTAAGCTAAAATGTCTCATCTCGATAATGGAGGATTATTGCAGCGATGAATTTGATGATTATTGTTCTAAGAATGGAATCCGTAGGCAAAAGATACGGTTCCAGAACTCCATAGCAGCAAATGGGGTGTCGAAAGGATGAAACAAAACAATAATGGAACGTGCTAGGAGGATGAGGTTACATGCAGATTGCCTCTTTCTTTTTAGGCGAAGCGGTGAGCACAACTTGTGTACTTGATAAATGCAGAGGACCCTCAAGTGCCTTGGATGGAGGCATACTTGAGGAGGCTTGGTATGGTAAGAAATTTGATTATTCATTTCTTAGATTCTTTGGATGTGAGTGTTTGTTCATATAGAAAGGATGATAGGACCAAGCTAGAGGATAAATCATAAAAATGTACCTTCATTGGTTATGGTGGTGATGACTTTAGATATAAATGTTGGAGTATTAAGGACAAGAAAATCATTCGATCTAGGGATGTGGTCTTTAATGAGAAAGTCATGTATAAAAAGTAGTTGCAGGAAAATAGGGAAGAATCCAAGAAATAATATGTAGTGGTAGAGGATCTTTTGGATGGGAAAGTGAGACATGAACCCGGTTCAGAACCCCCTCAATAGAACCCCAAACTCCTATATTGAGGAGGTCTTCTAGGTAATAAGAGAACATGAACATTTTTCTCCTTCTCTTTATTATTTATTACTCACTGATAGTGGAGAGCCATAGAGCTTTGATGAAGCAATGTAGGTAGATGCCAGGAAGAAGTGGGAGCAAGCCATGGATGAGGAGCACTAGGATCTCATGGAGAACTAGACATGGGATTTGGTGAAGCTACTCGAAGGAAAAATATCATTATAGAACAAGTGGGTGTTTAGAGTCAAAGAGGAAGAAGGAGGAAAGAAAAGATACAAGGCCCGGTTGGTGGTCAAGGGGTTTACATAGAAAAAAGGTATAGATTTTGATGAGATTTTTTCTCCTATAGTAAAAATGACTTCTATTAGAACTATTCTAGGAATAGTTGCAGTAGAATACTTGCACTTAGAACAACTTGATGTAAAGACTACATTTCTCCATGGTGATTTGGAGGAGGAACTATATATGCAAACCAGAGGGCTATGAGGTAAAGGTAAAGAGGAGATGGTGTGCAAACTGAAGAAGAGCTTGTATGGCTTGAATTAAAGCTCCACGTCAATGGTATAAGAAATTTGATAGCTTCATGATGGAGCAAGGTTATATTAGATGTCATTCTGACCATTGTGTGTATACAAAGAAATTTGAGGATGGCAGTTATATTATCCTTTGTCTGTATGTGGATGACATGTTGGTTGTAGGTAAAAACATGCAGGAAATAAAAGTACTCAAGAAGTAACTAAGTGATCATTTCTATGAAGGATTTGCGGGAAGCCAAACTAAACTTGGTATGAGGATATCTCGGGATAGGAAGGAACGGAAGCTGACTTTATCTCAGGAAGAGTACATTAAGAAGGTCTTGGAGAGGTTTAATATGCAAGATGCTAAACCGGTTGGGACTCCTTTGGTAGGCCATTTCAAGTTATCAAAGGAACAGTGTCCTAAGACAGAGCAGGAGAGAAACCAGATATCCAAGGTACCTTACTCATCAATAGTTGGCAGTTTGATGTATGCCATGGTGTGCACTAGGCCTAATATTGCCCATGCAGTGGGAGCGGTGAGTAGATTTATGAGTGATCCAGGTAGAGATCATTGGCAAGCAGTAAAGTGGATCCTTCGGTATTTGAGAGGGACCATGGAGACAATTTTGTGCTACAATGGATTAGACACCACTTTTTGTGGTTATGTAGATTCAGATATGGCTAGAGATGTAGACAGTAGGAGGAGCACAATAGGTTATGTTTACACTGTAGGTGGGACAACAGTGAGATGGATTTCATGACTACAGAAGTTGGTGGCTTTGTCAACCACATGAGGCTTTGAGTATGTTGCTACCACAAAGGAAAGAAAAGAAATTATTTGGTTACAACAATTGGTTGAGGAGTTAGGGCATAAGCGGGGAGGAGGAAAGCTACATAGTGATAGTAAAAGTGCTATACACCTAGCTAAGAACTCTTCTTTCCACTCATGGACGAAGCATATACAGTTAAGATACCATTTCATCAAGATAACTTTAGAGGAAGAGAAGTTGAAGTTGGAGAAGATCCATACCAGTTAGAATCCTGTAGACATGATGACCAAGGTGGTCACAAGGGAAAAACTAAAGTTGTGTTCAGCTTTGGTTGGTCTTCATGGAAACTAGTGAAGGGTTGAGAAGCTTGCTCAGAGGAAAAATAGTCTCCAAGTGGGAGATTGTTAGGTTGTGGAGCCTGTTTTAATGTGTGAAAGTGTTGAAGACCTGTGACACTAAGAGTGCTATACACTTTTCATATATTGGGAAACGTGTAGGATTTTGACCACATAGGTTTATGGGATGGTTTTTACCCATGGTTTTCATACTGCATGATTTTTAAAACTACTTAAGTTTGCTATTTATATGGTTTTATGCATATGATAGAGGTATGAAAAACATTGTAGATGTGCTTTGAATTCTGCTATGAATTCTATAGAGTTTGTTGAGCATAGCTCCAAATGGATATGGGTATTATATTGAGAGAGTGGTGGCTTATAATAAAATCTGAGCAAGTGATTCTTGGTAGACGTAGCCCAAATTGGGTGAACCATGTTAAATATTGTCTCTTTGTGTTGTGTTATTTTATTTTGCAATTTTATTTGAGATCTGTAATAATTTGTGCATATTAGTTTCTACTATTGCAATTCAGTGAGGGATTATTCCGCATATTTTATCCCTTATTTCCTAACAGAAATTCCACCTTGACCGGTATTTGAGCTTCTACACCATACACCCCTTGGAAAGGGACATTTAAATTTCTCTCGTAGGTGTAATTTGATCAGCCCAAAGTGCATCATATATCCTCTTATGCTAATTCCTCTCCGAGAATCATTTACAAGCTTTCACTATAGTTACAGTTCTTGTTTGTCTGATTCTTCTACCTATCAATTCCCTTAGGGTAGTAATCTTAAGAGTAAGCAATGGAGATCCCATATCCATAATATAAGTCCATCATCTTAGTAGAATAAAATTTAGAAGCATTATCCATCACAATCTTATTTGGTATTCCAAATCTGATCAATATGTTTTCCTTAATGAAGTTTCAAACTACCTCGAGAGTAGTGTTCTTGACTAGGGAATTCCACCCACTTGAAGAAGTAATCTATGGAAGTCA
This sequence comes from Taxus wallichiana var. yunnanensis, assembly GCA_018340775.1. Lineage (NCBI taxonomy): Eukaryota > Viridiplantae > Streptophyta > Pinopsida > Cupressales > Taxaceae > Taxus > Taxus wallichiana. The sequence continues at coordinate 1,031,009,346 of CM031242.1, forward strand.
ACACATGAGTATGTGCAGCATGGAAGATGGATTAAGAGTGCTCCAATGAAGTCTAAAACCCATTGTTGAAATGTCTCTTCAATCACTACAAGATTGAGAGGTAAAGCAACAATATTGGGTCTTCCAATAAATGTTTATCATGCTTCACATTTACAAACCCATTTTGATGCATCTCTAAATAGAGTGGGCCAATAATAACCATCACAAAGTATTTTATGAGCTATTACAACAGAGTAGAAATGACCGGAAAGACTACCACAAGCCTAGTCATGAAAAGCGTGAGAAACGACTTCTTTTCCGTTCTCGTCTACACACTTCAAAACCTTCCATCTATGCCTCGTTTGAACAAAGTATTTTCCCATAGTACATATTGTGCAGAACTCGCTTGATGGATCTCTTCTCTTTGGCACTCAATTGAGATGGACATTCTCCATAGGTCGAAACTCCAGCAATGTCAACATATCATACATCTATCGAGCTAAGGAACAAAACAACGGGGCATCGACCTCATCTTTGGAAAACTCCTTAAGAACTCCTCAAAGAATGAGTTCACACAAGCCCTTACCCAAAACTAAATTCTTTGCATGATATAAAGATCATACTCTTGGACCTTTACTACCCAATTACCTCTCTTGGTTCCAAATTCTTGTTGAGTAAGAATGGATTTGATTGTTGTATCAGGCACTAGCACCACATAATGAGAATTAAGAATGTAAAACCTAAACTTCTTGACAGCTTTGACAACTACAAAATCATGTTTCTCCATCATGGTGTACTTCATCTCATGGTTTTTCAAGACATAACTCATAAATGCAATTGGGAGCTCATGATCTTCAGCATTCTTCTAGGCTAACATAGAAGCTAGGTTATTTTCAAATGCATAATAGTAGATAATGAAATATCTGTTAAAATCAAGGCATGCCAAGATTGGAGTCTTTGCAATATCCTTTTAATGTCTTCAAATGATTTCTTCCCTTCGTAGGACTAACCAAAATCTTTCTTCCCTTACATCATGTGAGCAATTCTCATAGTAATTTTAGAAAAATCGGGATGAATATCCTTACGATCTTACTAAAGAAAGAATGGATACCTTTCTTACTTGATGGAAGAGGAATTTGTTGGATGGCATGAACTCTTTCTAGATCAATCTTAATCACTTCCTTTGAAACAACGTGTCCCAAAAATTTCCTTCTATGACACAAAAGATAGACTTCTTAGGATTTAAAGAAATCCCATGCTCTTTTACACTTCTATAGTATTGTTTCAAGGTGTTAAATGTGATCTTTTCTTGCTTTAGAAAACACTCGTCAAATCATCCAAATACACAACAATACATTTCCCTTTCAAACTTCCAAAATCCAAGTCCATGGCCCTCTAGAAAGTAGCACCGCATTGATGAGACCAAATGGCATACTTTTGTATGCAATGGTGCCCTGAAGGGGTTGTAAAGGTATTCCTATGTTGATTAACAATATTCCTTTCTACTTGATTGTACCCTAAGAATCCATCTAACATAGATATCATCTATGAGCCTGTAATAACTTGTAATACTTGGTCCTCATGTGGAGAGGGTAGTTTTCCTTCAAAGATCGTTGATTTAGATTTCTAAAGTCCACAGATCTGGATCTCACCATTATTCTTCCTGACATGCACTATATTGGAAATCCATGTTGAATGGTGGATGGGGAAGATGATCCTAACCTTCATGAGCTTTTGTATTTCTTGAAAAATTGTATCAGCTATCTTTGGATTATATTGCCTTTGCTTTTGTTTGAAGGGTTTTATCCTAGGCTTAAGAGGAATGAAATGTTGCATTTATTTAGGCTAAAAATCCTTAAGATCATCGTAAGAGTAAGCTAGAACATCAACATACCTATTCAACAAATTCACCACATTCTTTTTCTCTGCTTGAGTGCATAAATTTCCAATATTTACCATTTTATGATCATCAAGACTCCCACTATTCACTTTTTCAGTCTCATTAGATTGTCGGCCTCCTTGGAAAACTTTAGACTTCACATATCTATAATTTTTATCAAAAAGATCATGTAAACTCACCAGACCCTTTATGGATTTTGTTACCTTTCGAGTTTGATGCACCCATCTTGATCCATCTCTTCTTTGACATCATCTTCATTTGATGACACACACTCTCTAGGAAGATTGTCACTTCCTTCAAAGTATAGTTGATCAAATTTGTCTCCCGAGCTCCAAGAAAGAAATCAAATGTTGGTCATCATTAAAAACTTTCCAAGTATTTTCATTGCTGTGCACACTTGGTCTACGGATCATCTCAATGGTAAATTCTTCTTGAGAAAATCAGGATGAGGAATCAACAAGGACCCCAAAATAGCTAGAGAGTCAGCCCTAGTGTTCCTTTCCCTTAGCATAACTTCAATGCAAAAATCATCAAGGAATTCAATGGTATCCCCAGGACTGATTCCTATAGTGTTTCAACCTTACGTTCTTTACTTGATAAAGGTCTCTAAATTTTTTACAACTAGCTCTGCATCTCCATGAGCAATAAGGTTCTTCACTCTCATTTCCTTCACAATGCTCAACCCAAGAATGAGGGCCTCATACTCAGCAGTATTATTGGTATTTTCAAACTGAAACTTGAAGGAGAAAGGATGAACCTTACCCTCAGGAGAAATGACCACTACACCAACTCCAGAACTAGCTAAAGAACAACTCCCATCGAACTCCAAATTCTACACACCATTAGGGTCAAGCAACACTCCCTTTGACATACTTGTCTCTTCTTGCGACATGATTATGTACTTCCCATGCCCAATGTCTCGCATATAATATTTGTGTTTTAGGATCATCTTGTCTTTTGCATAATATACTCTGCTTGTTTCTCGTGTAGTAACTTCTTCATCTTCCCATTGACATGGATTAAGGCATGTGACCAATCTATTTGAATTTCCCTCCTACCTCTTTGCAAAAATTTCTACTCAGCAACAACCCATATGAAGGAGGAATATCAGCAACCAAAAATGGTGGCTAAGACCCTTTTCTCTGGAAAAGCAGCAACAACTACTTGTGCATATTTAATTCTACCAACCAATGGTGCCTTCTTACTCTCCATGGAACAACAAGATCCATAATTGCGGGTTAGGGTTAGACCCATATCATGGGCCACTTTTTTAGGCATTACATTATTTGATGCTCCTAAATCTATGACACAATTACTAAGTTTATGGCCAACTATGAGAAGGGTCACATAGAATGGTTCAATTTTCTCATTAGGGGACATGACTGTAGCCACAAGGCTTCATTGAGGTGAGGAAGAGGGAGTGGGTAAAAGGTCTTTAGAAGAATGGGTCAGGATTCTAAATTTGTAATTTACAAAGTTAACCATTTTGCCAAAGGCTTTAGGTTGTGTTTGATAGAATTCTTCCACATAATTTTGAATCTTCGTCTTCTTAAGATGGTCTATAATGTTAAAAGATCCAGTGATGTGGATGGATAATCACTACTAAGAGTAGGAGGAGCTTTTGATCTATTAAATTTATCATTTATTGAAAAAGAATTCTTAGAAGTAGAAGTAGAGGAAGAAGGACTAGCAGAGCTTACCTTTTGAGTGGAAGTAGTAGGAATGTGAGCTCCTCTTTCAGTAACCACCAGGGATGGTAATGGGGTACTCCTTGGATCTTTTAGTAGGTTGCACCACTTTTTCCTTTTTTTTGTTTTGCTCCTAGGTCATAACAACATATGACTCACCGTTCATGTCATTCCCACTACATTATCATAGTCATCTTTATTATCTACCCCTTCAAAGGGTGAGGAAATGAACCCGAGAATCACCAGGCTCCTCTAGCTCTTCATCAGCTTCCTCTTCTTGTTCATCATAGAGTCCATTTTCTTCCTCATCATCAGGATCAAGAACCTCACAAGTAGTATTGACAGCACCTTGAGTGGTTGACCTTCGATGGTCAATTTATTCGAGGGGAAGGCATGTGGTTCCTAGGCTGAAAATTCTTCCTTGGAACATCCTAATATGGAGCATGCTTTGAGGCAATTTTTTATTAATGGCAATAAGGTAATTAAATGAGCTTGTACACCAACTCATCTGGATTACCTCTAAGAGAATGAGAAGAAGAGGATGCATTGGATTTGAAAGACTCCCTTTTAGCTTGCTAGACATGATCAAATCATCTTTCACACTGACAACCAATCTTTGATCAACATCCAAACTTGCAAGATTTTCTCTCCTCATGACATAGCTCACTTCCATTAATTTAGCATTCAAGAAGAAACACTTCTGAATGTGATTAAAAGGTCTAGTATTTACTAGAATCTTGTTAATCAACTTGTTGAACTTGGCCACAAATTTTTTCATAGGCTCATGTGACTCCTTCTTGATTTGAGAAATCTAAGCTAACAAAGCATGCACATATTCAGCAAGTTTGAAACGCTACTCAAACTGAGTTGTCATGGTATCCCAATCAATGATGGTCCTAGTAGGAAGATGGTAAAACCAATCTGCAACATTGTCTTGCAAGGTTTCCATAAACATCCTAATAGAGACATCTTCATGTTTAAATCCCAAGACCCCACATGCAATAGTGAAGGTTGTAATGTGTTCATCAAGGTGCACTTTGCCATCACCTCTAAATTTGGGAAAATTCTTCCTAATAACCCTAGGTAAGTCATGCAATGGTTGAGGAAGATTCATAGGCCCAACTCTTTTCCTCAAGGCTGAGGTGCTGCCATCCTTGGAAAGATTCCTTAAAGTAGAACCGAGACACCAACAATAATTAGGGCAATGAGATTAGGGATAAGTTGGGCTTGAGGAATGATACTACCGGAAGCTCTATCTTCAACATGAGGTGTGCTTGTGGAGCAAGCTCTTCTATTTCTTCTTGTTGGAGGAAATTGAAAATATTTTTGATCCAGGAGTTGAAATTGGGGATCTTCAATTCCAAGAGCCCTTGTACCACCAGTACATATTAGACTTTCTAGATCAAAGAAATGATCAAATTTAGTTGTTCTTTTTAGAAAGGAAATTAGATGAAGAAATTTCCAAGTGGAGTTGCCAAAAATGTTTGGTTTAAGATTTGTACTTGGAATGAAACCACGGTGGGGAAAAGCAAGTCCATCCTCTTTAATGGGAAAGGTTCCCTTACTAAAAGTAGGGGAAAAACTATGTACAAATGAACATTCTTTCATTCAATGGTGGTTTCTGATATCCCGAAATGTGTTTTAAGCTAGGAAAGTTATCAATATGCGAGGATAGAATAATTAGTTGTACATGAGGAAATTTATCGAACCGAAGAAATAGAAGGAAGAAGAAAAGGGGAAAAGCCTTTGTATTGATTTCTTCTAACCCAAAATTATAGTTCCAGAAATAATCAAAATTCCAACCACTATAATGGCTTTGAAAGCCCATGATATAGCTCATAAGAGACAAGCATTACAAATTCCTCAAACAAACAAGAAATAGTTATAACTTATTCTAATCGTTGTACTCTCTTAAAATTATTGATTCACGAGAGAAACATTAATGGTAGAAGAAGAGGTTCAAAAATATACAGACGTTACATTAGTTTACTAGTTAAATCTTGGGCCATTCAATCTTCTTTTACAACTTCAAATTTGGGCCACCCACGTGGGAGAAATTGACTGGAGTGGGCCTGCGAACACCTATTACATTCTTTTCCTTTAAAGCAATTGCTGTGGATGACACATGGAGAGCTCCGGTGGTCCCTTTATACTTAGTCGGTTTGGGCTTGTTCCGCACTTGAATTATCTTGACCCTATGACATGTGGAGGGCTGGCACTCATTTGAGTTTCATTTTGAAGCACCCCTTAAAATTGCGCTAAGTTAACACGTGTCTCCTTCCGCCAAGATTAGACTTTTCAATGACCAACTCTGTCCCTCTATTGACCCCGGACACGTGGCGATCTAGTGCTCATTTGAAACCGGTCTTTTGGTTATACTTCTAAAATCGCACCATTAAGGCACGTGCACGAAGCCTCCGCCTGACCCGCTCATACTTAGTCAATTTTAATGATCGGATTTGTCCCTTAGACCCTTGAGCATGTGAAGGACTGGAAAAAGCTTGAGAACATCCTCATATTTGACCCTCGAAGCTGCACCGATGAGGTATGTGTTGTTGTCTGATGAAACTTCAATACTTAGATGATTTTAGCTTGTTTTACCTTCATTTTGAACTCGAGACACGCGACGAGCTAGTGTTTATTTAAGGACTATCCCGTTGACCCCGCCCTCTAGAGTTACATTGTTTGGACACTTTGAGGCTTCTTTTGAACATCAAAATATGGCTAGGTCGCATCCAATCAAAGATATACATGTATTACCCATGGACTCTGGGGAAAAAATTAACGGGGAAAATACACCTGCCATTCCTGACTGTGGGAAGAAAATAAAAAGAAGGGAAAAGACTCCACTGTTACACCTGATTTTAAATTGTTCTCCATAAATGTGAAAACTATAAACAATTCCGAGCTCGACGTGATTCGATACTCCAAGGCACGACTCAAAAACAATTGAAATTGACTCCAAAAGAGGGGAATTTTGTGCCGACAACACACATGGAAGGAACAATAATATATATTTAATAGTGCATGGGTAATTCTTCAATTTCTCCCTCTCTATAATCTACTCATTTCTCTAATACATAAATGGAATCAATTGAGAAATGATACCATTCATTGATATTTGAGAGTGTACACACACACACACACACACACACACACACACACACACATATTTAACTATGCATGTTACAAATATGGTTACAATAATTTTTGTTATAACAAGAAAACATAATTTATCCCAAAAATTGGATTTAGGAAGCCTTAAAACATTTTGATCCTCCTATAACCTCTAAAATAGTGAATATTAAGTCCTTTCCATACAACATAAATGTTTACCAAGATTTTAATGGATATGATTGAAGATTTGCAAAAGAGAGGTTGGAAACTAAGTGAGCCAACATCCGAGGCCCATATAACCAAATATCTAATGGGTACAAATTATTTATATGATGTATTAATATATATTGTTAAAGACAGGTTAAGGATTAACTTACATTGTTTTATCCAGATTAGAAAATTACACATACATTCTTATGTTGTTGAATATGGGTGTTCTTATTTTTACAATCCTCTTGTTAACAAATAAATAAAAATAATTTATTAAATATTAAAAACCATATTATTGCTTCTACTAATAAAACTCTAGATTTTGTTTTTTTGGCAAGGATTTGTAATTTTTACCATACTTTAGTTAGTCTCATAGGCTATTTTCCTACGTTTTCATATTTAGTTCTAGGGTGGGTTTCTTTTTGGCTAGTTTTTTTAAAAATATGTTTGTTTATGTTTTTATGGTTTTAAAGGGTTTGTTGCTTGTTTTCATAGTATATTAGTTAGGGTTAGCTATTTTATAAGCTATACATTATTATTTTTGAGCTATGTTTGCGACTTTCTACTAAACCTTGTAAATTTTTTCTTACATCTTTCTTTTGGTTTGTTATATTTTGGTGTATGACTTATTATATTTTAAGCTAGGGTTTAATGTTTACACTTTTCTTAATCTATGATTTTTTCTTATAAAATTTAGTGTTTAGGATAGGGTTTGTTGTTTAATTTTTTTTTGTCTTTTTAATTGTTTTACAACATATTTTTGTCTATTTTATGTAAAATCTGGTATTTGGGCTACATTTTTTTGTTTTCTAATCTACATTTTAGTTTTTATTTTTATCTTTGAACTATGTAATAAAATAAAGTTACATACATGTCTACTTGTGCACCCCCATGATATTCCTCCTCTTCCAACTCCTCATTACAAAGGTGTTCTCTTCTAGTCTCTTTGACATATTATTCTACTTCTTCAAAGGTTTTCTATAGCTATTTTCTCTATACGCTTCTTCCTTCATGTTCTTCTTATTCCACGGGAAATATTTTTCCTTTTTCTTTTTCTCCTTTTCCTAATTTCCCTCCTTTACATTTAACCCCCGCCATGTTTTTTATGGATCTATATTTTTTTAATGTTATAGTAAAGAACAATGATGAGTAATTATGAAAAGGATGTGAATAGGGCTATCCTTTTAATTTTTTTAAGTTAATATTATCACAACACAAATGTAAAGCAAAAGTAGCGTTAGTAATGTCATATTTGTGCCATATTTTTCCAAAATATTTTCATCATTTTTAGATTAGAAATTATGTCAAAAATGACAAAAATATTTAGAAAACACTAATTTATATTATACACAAATTCTGATTGTTTTTTCACACTATGTTGTAACAATGTCACCTTAAATCCCCTACAAAAATCTTATATAGAAATAATCATACTCTTCCTCATGAGAAACTCTACATATAGTCTATATAAAAAGTATAAGTAAATGTTCTACTTATTGTTGGTGGTAAATAAAAAACCATCAACTAAAAAAATCTAATTATTCTCACAAACTTCTTAGGAAGCACAATATTTTATTGAAAATTTTATTTTCTTTGGATATACAACTTGATGTTCTATCCTAAGGTGGAAAAATAATTGTTTTAACATCTCCTTCTAAATGATGAATGACTCACTTGATCATACGGAAAAAACCACTTTCAATCTCTTATTTCTCCTTCTATTATCTCATGGAAATCTATTGGGTTTCTTAGAGTATTTAATTTTTTCAAAATCATATCTACTACTTGCAAAAGGACATGTTGTAGTGCACTAACTTATGGATATCAAGTGTTTTGTATACTTTTTTTTTATTTTTTCTTTTGGGGAGAAGGGGGTAGGGTGGCGGTAGGGGGTGTGTGGGTGTGTTTTGTATTCATTTTCAATTACAAAATCATAAACTATAGTTAATTTTAAGAAGAAAATTGTGAAATTTGTAAAGAAGTAACTTAAAGACCCATAACATTTATCTAATTAAAAGAAACAAAAAAATTGATAATTTTTAACACCGTATATCCATCTAAGTATGTGTTGTTTCAACAATGATCTTGCAAACCATTTTTTATATTATCTATAAAAATATCCATTAAGGTTAAAATATCCAACATATTCGAAAGAATTGATATACATTTCCCACAAAATGGATATCTCTTTTCAATGCATTACTCACAATTTGTATCTTCAAAGTATTTTATGATGTTCCACAATTAAACTTATGGATTGTAATTCTCATACTTTTGACATGAAGCTTGTGCATGGGAAGAATCGATAATACTATCAAATCAAAATTACATTTTCATTAAATTAAATACCCTCGTTAACATCCAATACACAATCACGTGTTCCTAAATTAAAGTTGTCCTCTAGTAATGAACAACTTGTGAGTTCCTCCTCCCAAGAGATAATTGTTCCTTCTATTATCATGCCTTATACAACTATAATTCATTTTAAAGTAACACTATATATGTTTTTGGCTATTAATTGACGAGTATGATTTTCACACGAAAAACAATAAATTGAATAATCTTGTGTTCCTAAATTATTTTTTTCTTCTAGTAATGAACAACTAGTGAGTTCCTCCTCCGAGTAGATATTTTTCCTTCTCTTAATTTTAAAGTAACATTATATATTTATTTTTGTTTATTAATTGACTAGTATGATTTTCACACGTAAAAAAATAAATTGAAACATTTTGCTTTTAATCTTTCATGGGAAGGAACAATAATATTTCCCTCTCCCTAACCTAGTCACTACTTTAATACCAAAATGGAATAAATTCAGAAATGATACTATTCATTGATATTTGAGAATGCGTAAAATACACATTCAATTGTGCATGTCAGTCATATATAATTTTAAATAATTTTTATCTAAAGAAAAACCATAATTTAATCCAACAACTTGGATTTTGAAGCTTTAACATAAGGTGAGTCACCTATAACCTCTAGAATAGTGCATATTAAGTCATGTTCATACAACATATATGCTTATTGAGAGTTGAATACATGAACTAAAATTTATAAAAGAGATAATAGAAACCAAGAGAGCCAACATCTAAGACCTATGACTAAATATCCAATTGTTAAAAATACAAACAACTTAGATTAACTAGTTTAGTTATCTTATGTATATGATGGAATAATATATATTATCCAAGAGAGAAGCTAAAGACTAACTTGAGTTGTTGTATTGGCTTAGAAAAGTGCATGTACATTAGATACAAATATAGCATTACATTTCATGTTGTGTCAAAACCATCGAAGAAAAGCTATGAGCATGCATAATTAAATGTTAGAATGTATATATCTTAGTAGACACTTTATTATGTAGTTATAAAGATTCTAAATTTTATGATGAGGTCTCCAACATATAAGTACACTTTGGCCCCTATTAAAGGAATTGAGTCCTTTACATATCATGTATAACTATGAAATTCTAGTAATGCTTAGTGAATATTATTAAAAATATAAGTTGCAAATGAGGTGTCAAGTACACACGTAGAGTCAACCATAAATTTCATGTCCATTTAACAATCAATTTTAACAAATCTTGATAAATTGTATTGATTACAATGGTCTCTTATATATAATATGTATACTAAGTGAGATGATTTTTATTTAATAACTATATTAAATCATTTAAAATATATTATTTCACTTGATCTTTCTATGAGTTTTCCTCATGGTGAAGAACTTTTTCTATTAAAAGACATGTCACAAGGCCAAATCCTATATGGGGTAGGTTACATATTACTCATATTTGAAGCATAACTAGGTACCTATTGCAAACTATGTCCCTCTTTCATACTATAAGTATGAGGTTGTCTCATATGCTATATAAGCAATGTGTATACCAACAAATATGATACTTGATATTATGGAATATAAAAGGACTATTTCTTTCCTTTTTCCTTTTTCTATTATTACTCAATATCTTATGAGAAAAAAATTAGTGTAACATATTTCGATAGTAGTAATTGTATTACTAACATTCCTTAATACATATTTTACTTAGGATTTCAAATGTAGTTAATTAGTATGATGCAATTTGAAGTATATTCTTTACTTCCACAATTTTTTTCCAAGTGTTTCAAAATAATTTTGAGAGAGAGTGAAACCATTTTCACCATTCAGTGGGAATTATTTGAAGAAATTCATAAATTTATTAATAATTGTAATATGCTAACAATCCATGAAAGAAAATTTAGATTGATATCTCTACATATTTTTCATATATATGTATTTAAGATATGTATTGTAGCTCACAACTAAGTACCAACATCCATTATTTTGTTCAATATGATTTTTTGAATTGGAAAAAATAAACACAATTTCAACAATGGATTAAGTACAATGGTTGCATAAGTTTAAATATAAAAATCCTATGCCATATGCTACTTTCTGAAGTTAAATTTTACACTAATAGGCCATAAAAGCATTTTATCGAGCATCAAATTTTCCAAGCATTGGTGACACCTCAAAATTAAACTAGCATATATATCTTAAATAAATCTATGTAAAATACACCAAGTGATATCAATCCCGAGGTGCATATATTGAAATTTCTACATCGAGTTATATAGACACGTTGAGATTGATATCTCGCGGTGTTTTTTAGATAGATGTTTTAAAGATATTTATGCTAGTTATTTGTTTAATTAGTTTAGTTGAATATTTGTTTCCTAATTTTAATGTTTTTATGAACTAAATATTTTTTTATTTCTTTTTCAATATAGAGTTGACTCTATAAAATTTTAATTATAAATATTAAAAATTTATTCACTCTATACATATAAAATACATCTAAAATATCTTAACATAGATTTGACATAAGTAAAAACTAACCTAAATATTTTACCCTAAAATAAATCTATAAAAATATTTAAGCTAATATTGTATATATTTAAAATTTAACCTAAATATTTTACTTTGATGTATCTAAAATACATCTAAAGTATCTTAGCTTAGATTTTATATAAGTAAAACTAACCTAATTATTTTACCTCGATACATCTAAAATATATAAGCACAAATTTTGCTTAATATACATCAATACTATTCTAATTATAAATATAGCAAATTATTTTCCACATAGATTCTATATAAGTAAAAAATAACATAAATATTTTATCCTTATACATATTTTATTTTATGTTTTAAGCACAAGTTGACATTATGAAACAATACATATTATTTTACCCATTAAAAATATTATACATGCAAATAAAGAATTTGTTTTCACTTTAAACATATTATTTTGATGCGACTTCTTCACTTTAATACCCTTTGGGAAAAAATGTGTATAGAATTATAAATTTCATACATTTTTTTTTGAAGCTGTCTTATTCATAAAATAGTGATGATCTTTAGAAACATAAATAATTACATAAACTATAAAACATAGCATAAATATATGTTAGTACTCTAGTGCCCACTCCTCTTTGACATTTATATGATTATGATTATGCCATTATAGATTAGATTTATTGAAATTTCTACCATGGTTTAGATATTGTGAGATGGACATTATTATTTTGATTAGTTAATTTATAGACAATGTGGACGTTAGACTAATGACATGATTACATGATGGATTATATGCATGTTTGGATATATTGAATTGTTGATTTTGATTTTTATTGAACTAATGCAATTACTTTGATAATTATATGATGTTTGTTGATGTAATTGACATTGTGATCTTATTGCTATTTGATGTAGGAATGAAATTGAAATAACTAGAATTGTGAACAATGGTGAATTACTTGTCTTGGTTTAAGTTGTGATCATTAATGATATGTATATGCATGTATTTAATTATTTCTTGTTGTTAATATGGCCAGGAGGCCGAAAGGTATTACCTTGACTTTTGCATGTATGTCACAACACAATATACCAAAGGGGGATAGGAGACCAACAATGAGAGAATATTGAGTATTGGAAACATGTCACCATGGAAACATGTGTTTCGTATGTAATTGTTATTATTGTTGTTGTGGTGTAGTATGTTAGGAGGTCCCCATTGGGGATGACGTCAAAAGTGACCTAAGGAATGTTTTAATTTTGTCTTGTTTTTTTAATTTAATTGTGAGTTTTTTTATGTGCATTTTGAGCCACTTTTATTTATTATGTTTTGCAGCCCTCTTAAGCTAATTAAAAATATATATTTAGCTAGTGCTAATTAAGATGTGACTAAAAGAAGGAAAATAAATGTGAGTTGGTATCTTTTATGTGTCTTGGCTTAGGATGAGTTTAATGTGTTTTGTCTTGTGTGTACTAAATCTCCTTGTGAATTTCAGAATTTTTACCTTCATGTCTATTTTGGAGACTTGTGGGACAAGCTAATATTATCCCACACCCTTTAAAGTAACCCATCCACCTAGCCTATGATGTGGGGAATTATTTTAGGTCATGTTTTGTGTTTTAAAGAAGGAAAAAAGGGCAATCAAGTGCACTTTTATTTCATGGGTAATTAATTTTGTCCTTAAGGGGTGTTGGTTGAGTTGAGTTTGTAAGAGGGTGGTATTTTCCCCAACCACCCATTTATTATGCTTTGGGGTATGGGTTTGAATTTGGTGATGTGGGATGGAGAATAAATGATGTGGCATCCTACATGGAGCCACATCATCTTCCTCTTCCTCTTTTCTATTTATTGGAATTTTTGTGAAGTTTTGGGGGTTACTCACTTGGTTTTGGCTCTCTCATTTTTGGAATGCTTTCCTTTTGGAGTGCTTGTTGGAGTTAAAGATTGCTTGGAATTTCTTGAGCTTGGAGGACTTTGGGGATTTATTGTGAAGTGGAGTCTTTCTATGGCAAGGTAGGGTCTTGCACCCTTGTTTTCTCCTCTTTTCTTGTATGTTTATGTGTTGAATGAATGTGATTTCTTTCTTGATATTGTTGGGTAGTGAAATCTCTTTAGGATGTGTTGAGATAGTGAAATGGGTATGAAATATGTTGGGAAGCATAATATATTTACTTTTTATTATTTTGGTCATTGTTGGGGAAATAAGAGAGAGGGAGGCATAAGAGTGATGGAGGCATAAGAGATGTATCTTTATTTGTAGAGAGGCATAAGATATTTTTTGTCCATTGTGTTTTGGAGGGATTTGAGGTGGGCATCCAAACCCTTGGGAGGCACAAGGGTATCCCCATATTCCTTTCTCTATTTGGCTTGTTTTAGAGCCATTGTTTTGGGAAGCTCTTGTGTTTAAAAATGAGTGTTTGGAGTTATGTTCTTATATTAATGTTGTTTGGTAGTAAATGTGGAAGCCTTGTATTTTGTTTACATGGTTTTCACATATTATTTATTTTCTCATTGTTGGGGCTCGAGTGCAATGAGGAAGTAGGATTCACTTTCTCATTGGAGTAATGGTTGGGTGGAGAGTGTTGCCTACTCCCCCATTTTTGGTTGTGTGTTGATCTTGGAAGAAGGTGGAGTTTAGATGATGAAGACTTATTGTGCATTAGAGAAAATGGACTCTCTTGTAAATATTTACCATGTTGTCTCCATTTTATATGGAGGGCTTGTATACTTGTATTGTTTAAAGAGAAGTTTTAGTTGTTATATTATCAAAATGTAATCTTGGTTGATATTATAAATGAAGGCACAAGTTGAAAATCCTTCCATTACTTGTTGGAAAGTAAGGCTATAGATTGTTAAATTTAATCAAGTTTATTGAAATGTGATTGAAGAGAAAAAAAACTTGTTCTCATTTTAGTTGGTTTATTGTTCTTCTTTAGGTGTGTTGTTCTTATTTCAAAACTATTGGAAAACATTGTTGAAAGTTTCTTGTGGGAATGTTTGAAACTTGTATGTTGTAAGGGAAAGAAATATTAATTTCTATTGTATTAGTTGAAAGACATATAATAGCAAGAGAAACTATATTTGTTCATCTCCTTGTATTAGATGAAAGAAAGTTTAAAACCTTATATGAGTAGATGAAAAATATCTTAGATTTTTGTTTTTATTCACCTTGTCAAATAATATATTGATCCCTTAAAATTTATTTGAGAAAGGAAATCCACATAGTTGCAAAGTAGTCTATAGATCTAATTGAGTATATAAATGTGTTGTTAGTTAGGAATAATATTAGATATTGTGAACATTATTATGAGTGTGGAAATAAATAATATAGTCTAATGTAATACAACTATTTATGAGTTGTTAACTCATGTAAATAGTTGTAACTAGATAATGTTTGTTGTGAGAAAATAATGGGATTGAGAGTTTGAGTGAGATATTGTGGGGATTAGGAGAGATATGTGGGATAAGTTGAGAGATTTGTGGAGAGATAAGTGGATTCAAGATGAGATTTGACTCCACCATAATAGGAAGGTCAATCTCTATATAATGTAATCTCTCATATGAATAAAATATCCCGGATGAATAAAATTGGAGTCTTGTATTATTTCCGGTGTTATGTGATTAGTTTTTTGTGCATGCAAACTGAACCAACTTCTAGATTTGGTATCAGAGCAGGCTAGGGAAATTTATGAGATTCATTGCAGGACAAAATCGCAGCCTCTAAGATGCAGATATGAGAGTTTTGAAGCTTTCATTACCATTTTCAGAATTCTGATCTGAAAAAAAAATGACTGCTGATTATTATTGTAAGGGTGCATTATCAAATTTTGATGTAGACACCTAATAGAATTTTAAAATGAGCCTCAAAGACAAATTCAGTTGAGTTAGCATCATCATGATGGAGGCCGGAGGCAACGGAGGAAGGAGGTTGATCAACGACCTCTCGTCGAGCACCATCGATGAGGCCGCGGTGTGATTTGGTGGCCAAATTTAAGATTGTGTGTTTCATTGTTTGTAATAAGAACAGATGTCACATTCTGTTGAGTTGTATTTCCTTTTATAACCTCCCAATACATGTAAATATGTTGTAGTAGAAAGATAAAAGCACAAGAAAAAGCAAAGCATCATGTTTTTCTTGAAGAGGATAAACAGAGGTTCATGAGCGGGGCTCGTACCTGGGCAGAACCAGGTGTTATTGTCGAATAGGGGTTCGTATTAATGAACAAAGGTTCATGGAAAGGAGTTCTTACCTTGGGTTTAGGTCCATATGTGTACCAGATCATGAGCAAACAGGGTGTGCAAGCTGCAGAAAATCCATGTAACTATTCTTTTCTACATTGTTCACATTAGGGAGTGTATGTGTGGAAATAATAATGTTAACAATAGGGGAGTGAATGTTAGGAATAATATTAGATATTGTGAACATTATTATAAGTGTGGAAATAAATAATAGAGTCTAATGTAATACAACTATTTATGAGTTGTTAACTCATGTAAATAGTTGTAACTAGATAATGTTTGTTGTGAGAAAATAATGGGATTGAGAGTTTGAGTGAGACATTGTGGGGATTAACCTAGGAGAGATATGTGGGATAAGTTGAGAGATTTGTGGAGAGATAAGTGGATTCAAGATGATATTTGACTCCACCATAATAGGAAGGTCAATCTCTATATCATGTAATCTCTCATATGAATAAAATATCCCGAGATGAATAAAATTGAGTCTTGTATTATTTCCGGTGTTATGTGATTAGTTTTTGTGCATGCAAACCTGAACCAACTTCTAGAGTTGTTAAATTAAAACAATTTCTTTTTCAATCAAATATTAAGGAAACTAGTAATGATGGATGCAAAAGTTATAAACCAACCCTTGGTATTATTTCTACCAAAATTCAAAAAGAAATTTGAAGTATAGTATTGAGCTTGTTTAATACTATTAATACTATGTATATTATTTCCTATTTATAATAGTATTAATATTAAAATATTATTAATGTTGATATTAATAATACTATGCATATAATTAATATATTTATATATATATATATATATATAAATATATATATATATATATAACTTATAATTTAAATGTATATTAAACAACTAAACAAAAGTTAATAAAAAAGAAATCAATTAAAAACTTGTGGTTTAAGTTGTATGCTGCACTATATTTGAAAGAGAGGTTCGAGGAGGGTCATTGACCCCACCCCGTACCCC
This sequence comes from Taxus wallichiana var. yunnanensis, assembly GCA_018340775.1. Lineage (NCBI taxonomy): Eukaryota > Viridiplantae > Streptophyta > Pinopsida > Cupressales > Taxaceae > Taxus > Taxus wallichiana. The sequence continues at coordinate 1,031,026,297 of CM031242.1, forward strand.
ATTAATAAATGGGATGGGGGTGGTTGTGCATGACCCTCCCCCCCAACCCCAAACACTATATGCCAATGTAAACCCCGTTAGCACATGTACTATGCATATATCACCTCCTCTAAAATGTTTGGTCTGTGTTTTTTTATTCCCCACGTAAACAATACCATATATATATATATATATATATATATATATATATATATATATATATATATATATATATATATGATCACATATATGTATTTTCTTTATTATTTCAATTTTATCAAAATAAAATTTTAGTAATATGTATATGTGTGTGTGTGTGTGTGTGTGTGTGTGTATTCTTTTACCCAAGTAAATACATATATCACTCTAACCATATAACTAAACCGGGAAAACCCACCTACCCATTTGGGAAACCGCTAAATAATGAGATAAAAAGAATACATAAATACATTTGTGTAAACCTAGATGAGAGTGTGAAAGGAATCCTTAATAAAATGACACTTTTGCTCATCCATGAGCTTGGGCTTTCTCCCGTGGCTTCCTCCTCCTCCTCGACCAATCTGCAAAATAAAATAAAAGAAACAATAAGTCAAACAAAAGAGAAATAAAATTTTCATAAGAAAACTTAGGGTTAGATGGATTTCCAAATCCAAGGGCCCTAAATGAATCCATCCAATGGATGAGATTCATCCCTACAAAAAGTAGGTGGGAAGTGGGTGAGAGAAATTTAAATTTAATTTGCATGGGTAGACATTATTTTGGGGCCACTCTAGTATTTGCGGGGTGTGTGGTTATTTCCTAACCCATGTGTCTTTTAGAGACCCATTTTTACTTAATGCAACTTGACCCATTTATGGGTATTATATAACTTTATTATTTAATTAAATAGACCACAATAACCTTGAGATTAACTAACCAAATTTAATTAAGGTGAAATAAATTTGTATTAAAGTAAATTATAGGGAAGCCTAAGTCTTGATTTATACTAACTAATTTTAGTATAAGTTATTGGAGATTTAATTTTTTTTTTTTTAAAAGGGGGATCTAAAGGAAAATTAATAATGTTAATTTAATGTAATGTTTGCCATGAGAATGGGACGACCGTAAATTCGAATCTTTATTGTGAGTGTGTTTAACAAAAAAATTATTCCATAATTTTTCTAGTTGACCTAGGTTTGTTCTTGAGCTTTGTGCGTGAATTTTTTGCGCATTACACTTGGTATCAGATCCATGGGTTCAAGTCTTGGACCCTTGGGCACACGTGAAAACATGATACATGAACATTAAACCTAGCACAACTCTAAAACCTAGAAAAATACATTGTATGATATTTGTATAATATAACAAACTTAAAAACTGAAATAAAACCTAGAATGATGAACTAACTCTCGCCTTGGTCTATGTAGGAGGCACTGAAGACCAAACAAGGGTTCTTGCTCGTAGATCTAGACTTGCCACCCAGATCGAGATCAGGTTGTAGCTGTCATTTTACCTCGTAGATATTGTAGATGCTTCAGGACATTAATTTCGCTATACATGGAGGATCATTAGGAGGAGGACCTATCAAATAGGATAGAGAACCACCAAGTTGAGATTCATTCATCTCCTCGACACGGTGATGAGCATAGGGAAGATAAATCTCATGTGGATTCAATTATAGTTGAGTCACCTCAGAGGGGACATGGAGATAATATTTTAGGACAAAGAGATAGATCTCGAGCCCTAGGTAGAGGAGGAGCTTGTAGAGAGACCTAGGCATGGACAGTCATAAGCCACGAGATCATATTTGGGAGATCCTAAAGATACTCCCTTCTCATTATTCTTGTGATACAAGTGGTTTTAGGAAGAGGCTTTGTTATTCATCTTGGGTGGGTGCTTCAAGATTTTCCCATGTACTAGCAACATGAAAGCTCATGTTGCGATTCATCTTCTTGAGGGATGCAGTGGTGTCTAGTAGAGGATTGAGGAGCAGAAGCTCCATGTAGAATTAGAGATAGTTACTGGATCTCTTCGAGGAGAGGTTCAAGAGAATATATTCATCCAATAGGTTTATCTAGTAGAACATAGATGATTTACATGACCTACGTCAAGCATCCATGACTGTAGTAGAGTATGAGAGTCTATTTATGGACCTAGTTGAGTATGTCAACTATATGCGGGAGAAAAGAAGGTCAAGATTCAAAGGTCCATTAGGGACTGATTTTGATTTGGAAGGTGTGGTGTGCATTAATTACCCACATACCTTAGCAGAGGCCATTGAGAAGGCCTACATTGCGAAGAGAAAAGGGGAAGACTTAATAGGCAAGTGATAGAGTGCGGAGCCAAATCGTATAAATGCGGGATAATAGGTCGGGGTTTTTCCTCCTCGTGCAGCGAGATATGGTTCGTATAGTCTTTATTCAAGCCACCACAACATCCACCTTAGTAGTGGCAGAGTTTTCCACTATTTAGACCTCCACAGAGATTTGATACTCAGAGGGGACAGAGTATGGGACCTCTCCCTAGGGATACCATTAGGACACAAGGTGCAATGAGAGATCATTTAGCAGAGCTTTTCAGCATAGACCTCAGCAATCCATAGCTAAATCACCAAGATCCATGCCACATACCACTAGAGTACTAGATGGAGCCGCATCTCATTAGAGAGGACCAGTAGTTGTTATGGATGTGGTGTTCTTGGACATCATTGGAGAGAGTTCCCAAAAACCCTAGTAATAAGGGTAAGGAACTGATTTCAATCCTATAGTTGGCGACATGGGATGTAGCCATCGATCTATGCACTTTTGAGAACTGCCGGGTTTAGCATCGTGGCACCGTAATAGAGACTACATGTAGCATTGGTGGTATTCCTACCTCTATACTATTTGATTTTAGTTTGTCTAATTCTTTTATTGCACCATCTTTAGTAGAGCATTGTTATAATGTGGTAGATAGGGACTTAGTTGGGACATCGAGATGGATTTTAGAGCCAAAATATTTGTAGACTCCTTAGTTCTCGAGTGTGTAGTGGATTTGCGAGCCTTCAAATTTGCCTCGATATTCATATCCTTCCATTGGGTTCGTATGGAGTCATCTTAGGCATGGATTGATAATCTACACACAAGTCCAGAGTGGATTGTTACCATAATACTATATCATGTATAGATGATTTGGGAGTTGAGTCAGTGATAGCTAGAGTTAGGAGACCCATTTCTATCCGCACTATTTCTACTATATAGCTTAAGTGGTGTGCACGACATGGGTGTAAGTTGTATGCTATTACTATTAGTGATAGGTCATAGGATGGGGATAGTGGACCTTCACTTGATAATCACCCCATCTTGTAGGAGTTTTCTGATGTGTTTCCTAGTGAGATGTTGGGATGCCTCCCCCATGTGAGATAGACTTCAACATTGACTTGGTTACAAGAGAAAAACCTATCTCACACACTCCTTATAGGATGACTTGACATGAGTTTTGTGAGGTCTACTTACATCTTGAGGGCCTTCTTGAGAAATTTATAATCCATTCTTGTGTATCCCTTTAGGGTGCACCAATTTTTGTTAAGATGAAGGACGGATCCTTGCGGTTCCGTGTTAACTACATGAAGCTAAACAAAGTAACGATAAAGAATCATTACCCCCTTCCTTGTATTGATGATTTTTTGATCGGATAAAGGGTGCCACAATATTCTCTAAGATTGATCTTAAGTCTTGACACCATCAGCTAAGGATTGCAAAAGTAGATATCCACAAGTCAGCTTTCTGCACGAGATATGGGCGCTATGAGTTCATAGTTGCGCCTTTGGTTTGAAAAATACCCCCACAATGTTCATGAGCTTGATGAACATGGTGTTCATGATGTTTCTAGATGGCTTTGTGATTGTCTTCCTTGAATAAATTTTGATATACTCATGTACACATGAGGAGCATGAGGAGCACCTTCATCAAGTTGTACACTGTCTTTGTGAGCAGCAACTTTACCAAAACCTAGAGAATTTTGTATTCTTTTAGTCCGAAGTGCAATATTTGGGTAACATCATTTCGGGGAAGGTATCATAGTTGATACTTCCAATATTAGAGCTGTTGTGGATTGGCTAGCACCCACTAGTGTGACCGAGGTGAGAAATTTCATGGGTTTGTAGGATACTATAGGATACTTGTACAGACTTTTCTTGGGTTACGCACCCCATCACTTCCCTTCGAAAAAAATGGAAAAATTTATTATGGTCAAATAGATATGATCAGGCCTTAAGGACATCTTTGAAGGAATGCATCACGACAACACCTATTCTTGTAGTACCCTCAGATCCTTCTTCATTTGCACAAATGCTTCATTGGCAGACTAGGAGGTGTGTTGATGCAGGAGGGCCAAGTAGTTGTTTTGAGTCTCACAAACTCAAGGATTATGAGCTCAATTACCTAACTCATGACCTTGAGCTTGCAGTAGTTGTGCATGCCTTGGTGTGGTGGAGACATTTCCTTCTTGGATGGAGATTTACACTCAGGACTGATCACTTGAGTCTTCACCACCTCTTCACGTAGCCCAATCTCAACGCTCATCGACATTAGATGGAGTTGTTTTGTGAGTATGACATGGAGATAGAGCATGTGAAGGGGAAGGAGAATGTGGTTACATACACCCTAAGTAGATGAAGACATGTGGTTATGGCTACTTCAGTGGGTACAGATTTATGGAGTATGATTTTGTAGCATCTTCCTCATGACAACTTCTACCTTGCAGCCCAGATCAAATATTGAGTCTCGGATGCCCTCGAGGAGAGATTTGATGGAATTGTATTAGATGCAAATGGTCTTCTCAAGCACAGAGGTCTAATATATGTTCCTAGAGATAGAGACTTGAGACATGAAATTTTGACAGAGGCTCCTCGTGCACCTGATCAACCCATCCTGGGGTGAAGAAGATGCACACCACCTTGAGATAGTTGTACCATTGGAGAGGACTATGGAGAGATGTAGCTCAGTATTTGTCACACTATTTAGAGTGTCGAAGGTTAATTTCAAGCATCAGCACCTAGCTTTCCTTCTCTTCCCTCACACCATACCAAAGTGGAAATGGGACACCATTTCCATGGATTTCATAGTTGGGTTACCGACGTCAAGATACCACCACGATGCCATCATGGTCATGGTGGATAAATTGACAAAAGTGACTCACTTTTCTCCTGTGAAGACCACCTACACAACTAGTGTAGTGGCATGAGTATACCTTGATGAGATTGTCAGATTTTATGGGATTCCATGGAAGATAATTTGCGATCGCAATCCCTTGTACACTTCTCACTTCTAGACTACCATGCAGTATGCCCTTAGGATGAAGATCAACTTCATTACATCTTACACGCTGATATAGATGGACATAAAAGAGGGTGAAATAGATCTTTGAGGACATGCTTAGGATGTATGTCACCATCCGACAAGGTGGGAGGAGTACTTGTATTTGGTGGAGTTTTCTTATAATAATAGTTTACATAGCTCAATTATCATGGATCCTTTTCAAGAACTATATGGCGTAGACAATGTAGGACATGTCTCAACTAGGAAAAGTTGGAGGATAGGGTTTCTCTTTGGTTTGTTTACTGCAAGATATGGAGCAATAGGTGGTCATGATCATGCATATATTACAGTGGCCGAGGATAGGTAGAAGAAGTATGCGGATCAGCATAGGATAGATCATATTTTAGAGGTTGGAAAGAACGTATTTCTCCATGTCAAGCCTCATAAGATCCCTATTTGTTATAGAAAAGGCTTTAGGCTTTCTCCTAGGTTTTTGGGTCCCTTTGAGATCTTGGACCATATCGATCCTTTGGTTTATCATCTAGCATTTTTACCTAGCTTGTCTCAAGTCCACAATGTATTTCATATTTTTGTACTTAGGAAGTACATTGCAAATCCTTATCATGTATTAGATTGACCTTATTACAGGTGCAAGATCAAGGGCATGTGATGGTGGATCCCATCTATATTTTAGAGCGTAGGACCCTGGGCCTTCGAGGTAGAGATTGATTAGGTTTGTGTTCAGTGGGATAGATACAATGAGAAAACAACTACATGGGAGGACACCACACCTCTAAGAGCATAGTTCCCACATCTATTCTAGTGACTTCAAGGAGGAAGTCAAGTCTAAGGGGAGGGGGATGTAGTGCCCACTCCTCTTCGAAATTTATATGATTATGATTTTGTCATTATAGATTAGATTTTTGGACATTTCTATCATGGTTTAGATATTGCAAGATGGACATTGTTATTTTGATTAGTTAATTTATAGGCAAAGTGTGGATGTTAGACTAATGACATGATTACAGGATGGATTATATGCATATTTGGATATATCAAACTGTTGATTTTGAATTTATATTGAACTAATGCAATTACTTTGCTAATTTTATGATGGTTGTTGATGTAATTGATGGTGTGGTCTTATTTCTAGTTGATTTAGTAATGAAATTGAAATAATTGGAATTGTGAACAATGGAGAATTACTTGTCTTGGTTTAAGTTGTGATAATTGATGATATGTATATGCATGCATTTCATTATTTCGATGTTGATAATATGGTCACGAGGCTAGAAAGGTATTGTCTTGACTTTTGTAGGTATGTCACAACACAACAAACCAAAGGGGATATGCAGACCCAATAGTGAAAGAATATTGAGTATTGGCAACAAGTCACAATATAGCAACACGTGTTTAATATGTAATTATTATTGCTGTGGTGGTGTAGTGTTTTAGGAGGTCCCCATTGGGGTGACCTCAAAATTGACCTTAGGAATGTTTTAATTTTATCTTGTTGTTTTTTATTTAATTATGAGTAAATTATTTTTATGTGCATCTAGAGTCACTTTTATTGATGATGTTTTGTACCCCTCTTAAGCTAGTTAAAATAATGTTTACCTGGTGCTAATTAAGATGTGACTAAAAGAAGGAAATAAATGTGAGTAAGTAGCTTTTATGTGTGTTGGCTTAGGATGAGTTTAATGTGTTTTGGGTTGTGTGTACTTAATATCCCTTGTGAATTCCATATTTAGACCTTCGTGGCTATTTTGGAGACTTGTGGGACAAACTAATATTTTCCCACACCATTTAAAGTCACCGAACTACCTAGCCTATGATGTGGGGACTTATTTTAGGTCCTATTTTGTGTTTTAAGGAAGGATAAAATGACAATAAAGTGTGCTTTTCTTACATGGGTAATTAATTTTGTCCTTAAGGGATGTGGCTTGAGTTGAGTGTTTAAGAGGGTGACTTTTTCCTAACCACCCATTTATTATGATTTGGGGGATGGGTTTGACTTTGGTGATTTGGGATGGATAAGAAATGATGGGGCATCCTATATGGAGCCACATCATCTTCCTCTTCATTTTTTCTATTTATTGTAATTTTTGTGAAGCTTAGGGATTACTCACTTGATTTTGGCTCTCTCATTTTTCGAATGCTTTCCTTTTGGAGTGATTTTTTGAGTTAACGATTGTTTAGAATTTCTCGATCTTGGAGGACTTTGGGGCTTACTTTTGAAGTGGATTCTTGTTATGGCAAGGTAGGGTATTGCACCCTTGTTTTTTCCTCTTTTATTATATGTTTTTTCGATAGCTCTAAGTCATTAAGCGTTTTTAGGAGGTGCACTTCCGCCTAAACCATTGGATACTTACGTAGCTTCCATATATCCATCCTGTTCCTCCTTTTAAGTAAATTAGCATTTTCCTTGTCCCCATTATATATTTGATGTATGTTAATTCACTACTTACTTTATTTCCCGAGCTCCTAAGTCCTGTCAAAATCCCAATCAAGGGCATGGTGAGCCTCATACATCACCTAGAAAAGTAGAAAAGTCCTAATGGACATTAGGTTAATTTATGCATCATATTACCTTAAAATATTTAATTATTTAATAAGGTAATTAGTTGATATATTGTTATATAGTTTTATAACAATATTTTTCATATTATTACATAGGTTATATTGTTACGTAGTTGTAACAATTATTATTTGTTTGTATTTAATTATTGTTGCTTCCTGGATGTATTTTGGAAGTTGTTGTGATTTTGGTTGTACCTATGTAACCCATTTATTTGTCTGCACATGGCTATTCAATTCCTATAAGAATTACAACACTCCATTGTAATTTAAGTTGATTGAGATTAATATAATTTACAGGCTTCCATCCCTATTCTACATTTGGTACTAGAGCTGGTTAAAGCTCCCGACAAGGTTGAGAAAGTTTACAGGAAGTTGAATTTGTGGAGAAGAAATCTACAACAACATAGAGACAAGCAGTGTTACCTCCAGCAGCCTTCCTAGACCTCCTAGTAGACCCACAACCTCGTGTCTCGATTTCCGTAAACGTAAAGCATTTTTTTTTTCCTTGGTGCGCCCGCACTAGGAAAATTTCACTCCAAGGATGTTATTTAAAAAAAAAAAAACTTTTTTCCTTATTAGGATTTTACCTCTAAATTGTCTAGTTACAGATAATATCTTTTGTACCATCAAAAGTACAGGTGCATTGAATAGTCTACTTGCAATATTTGGAGGTCAAGTGTATTTGTGCATCGGTCGAGTTAGTCTCTCTCACCGAGTTGTGGGCTCTTCACTTGTTTCATTGGCTTTGGGTGAGTTGTAGATCTCAAACCTGTATTGTTGTGCTTTAATTAAACTCTAAAAAATGAGTACTTTGGTTACACCGCCATTCTCCTCCAAGGTTGAGTTCTATTCTTTGGAATCAAATTACAAAAGCACATGAATCGGGTTTTGTTTTGATTCAACAACCATGGTTGCTAGTGATATATTGACTTGTGAGATGGGGCTCTTTAACCCTTCATCATAATCCATACCAAGAGGTGGACATATCATTACAAAATTAACCACTATTTTGATATTTTAGTATACAAAAATCAACCAAAACAATGTTATTTGGATCAGTCTCCTTCCAAAGATGAATGTGCTTGCATAAATAAGGCATCAACCCATAAAAATGTCATTTCAGACCATGTTGGAAGCATCGAACTACACATGCTCTGTTGCATCCTCCACGCCCAAGTTGTCCTCCATGACCACCATGCAAGCTACAATCATTGACAATCAAAATGGGGGTTAAATACAAAGGCGTGAATGAATGAAAGTCAAGAAGAAGAGGACATAAGGAGAAGATATAGAAAACAAGGTAAAGGAAAACCCTAATCCACACATGTAGTCTATGTGCTTTGAGCTAGAACCAAGTCACAGTTTATTAAGTTAGTCAATTTGAATATGGGTTAAATATTATTTGCTTCATTTCTATATCAAGCACTCATAAGAGCCAAAGTGGTTAGAGAGAAAGATTTGGGTGAGTAAGATGAGGGGTTCGACCCCCACCCCCAAAATTTTTTGAAAACCAATGTGATTTTAGTGCAAAATAGTAAAACCACCAAACTTGGAGTACCATTTAGTGGAAAAACTACCTCCAAATAGTTTAGTCATAACTAAACAGTTCACTAAAACTTTAGAGAGAAAAACCCTAATATAGGACAAAACTCTTTTTCTCCTATTAGGCCTATGTTTTCATTTCGGACAACATTTTCCAAAGGAAGACTATCTAAAAACTTCATTTTGATCTACTTTTTAACAATTTTTACATTGACGGTCATTCTAAGTTTCCAAAGGCCACGGGGCCTATAAAACAAAAATAATTTGCTTTCCATTCAATATTTTTTCCACATTTTTAATGTAATTACATGTTTCAAAGATATTGTACTAATTTGAAGGTTGCCATAGTCAACTACAAATATTCTGACTACTCGAAATTGGCAAAGAGTTGTAATCAAGAACAATGAAAATTGGTTTTGAAACACTCATGAGATCGTAGATCTCATTCGCACCATTTGGTATATACAATGCTTTTAGGAAGTGCTTATGGGTAAAGCCTTCATGATTACTACTACCTAATGTAGATGCAACAACGTCATCTAGGCAATGACCCTTTAAATTGATGAGGAGAAATAAGGACACAATGCACACACTATGAGCCATCCCATCTATTTATGAATGATTGCACGACATATATCCAAACTGAGAAATTATCCAAGTATATAGCAAAGTTATGCATGCGTATGAGGATATTTCTTTGAGCCGGTGTCAATAATCACATAGAACCATTTCAGTACTATCTTAGTACCACACATTGAATTCTTTCACATATGTTAATGCCTCTTTCATGTACCACCGAGTATATCAAAAGGGAAAGCTTCTTCCACATACCGATGGGTATATTAGAAGGGAGCGTATATAGAAAGGTTTGATATATCATACTGATGGTATATAGATTGGGAGACCTTATACCTAGAGTGATAAGAGCCAAACCCTGTCAGTGATTTCTAAAAATGGGCACCAATGCCCCCAAACGCTTTTCATCCGCATTCACAACTACTCAAAGGAAATAACCATGCTGCATGGAAGACTAAAATCAAGACACAACTTGAGTTTGAAGAGATCTGGAATGTTGTGAATGGTAATCTAACCGACCAACTCCCGATACAACACAACAATGACAGCTTTGATAAAGCAAATCAAAAGGCCAAACTCATCATCTTGTTAGGAGTGTCTAATGATGTGTAGCCCTACATTTGAGATTCCAAAACAACCAAAGAAGTGTGGGATAAGTTGAGGATAGTATATGAGGCCAAAAATAAGAATATCATACCGAATTTACATAGTCGATTACATACATTGAAGTTCAAAGCGAGAATGAGAAAATTTAATCTTTCTTAAGAAGATTTGAAGAGTTGAGGGCTTCACTTCTAGCCCCAGGAGAATTGGTCATAGATGATGCTCTCGTTCCCATTGTTCCGAGAGCACTCCCTTCTTACCACATTTTTTTCACAACACTAAACATGTCGATATGACAGCTTAGTTTTGACAAGTGGTAAACCTACTGCAACAAGAGGAAGCCATGCATAATATGGATGATGAAGAGGAGCAGGCACTTTATTCACATCAAAAATGGAAAGGATAAGGTAAAGGAAAACCTAATTACTATCAAAATTCACAACATAAGAATCATTATCATGGGGAAAAAAACAAAAGAAGCAATGTCTAATTTGTAAACGAAGACATGACTTAAAATATTGTTGGTATAATACTTACAAAAAGGTTCATCAAATATCTTTGGACCTCCACAAAAATAATCTCACAAGGGACATTCTAACTACAATCAAGGGCAGAAAAGGGGAACTACAAAAGAAGACCCCATCAACATGTAAATATTGTTGAGCAAGAAGAACATTCAGATAATGAAGACTTCTTGTACACTACTCGATCAAGTGAACCATCCAACACATGAATGGCCACAGAGGTCAAGGTTTACCTCAATGAGGACACACCTTTGAAAAAAATGTTTCATGGGTGATGATTCTTCATATACGAGTTCAAGGGATTGGGAACATTTCTCTACCCTTGGTTCATACATTTGTAGACTATCAAATGTCTTATATGTCCCTAGGTTGACAAAGAATCTACTTTCAAATAATCAACCCCTAGATCACAACTTAAAAATTGAATTTGATAATAATTCCGGCAAGGAAATGTGTTTTATTCGAGCAAATTCATGAGGCTCGAGAATAGTTGCAAAATACTCGCAATGTGGGATGCATGTTCCAGCTTGATTTTGTCCACAATGATGCTAAGGCACTTGTGGCTAAGAAATCTACCTCAACACGCTTCGGCATTGAGATTTGGTCATGTTATTTTCAAGTATCTCAAGACACTACGCTAGTGTAATATTGTACATGGGCCACCATCTCTTTAGAAGGATATAGACAAGAGTCCTAACTTCCTAAAAGGAAAACAACACGTAGCTTTGTTCAAGAAGAGTACATATCGAGATCATGGTAAGCTTGATCTATTTCATACCGATCTTTGTTGTTTGATGCAACTAAGTCATTCTAGATTTCATTACTTCATGCTATGTGTTGACGACTATTTAATAAAAATGTGGATTTTTTTCTTTTATAGAAAAGTGAAGCTTTTAAGCCTTCAAAAAGTTCAAAGTAGTTCTTGGGAATGAAACTGGTCATCACTTTAGAACTCTCTCGCTTAGATCGAGGTGGAGAATTCCCTAGTAATGATTTCAAATACAACCTACAAAATCATGGGATTCATCGACAAATACCTCCTCTACACACCGCAACATAATGGTGTTGTTGAGAGAAGAAATCCTACTATCATGGAAATGGTGTGATGCATGATCGATGACTCTAGACTTGCAAAGACATCCTGGTAGAATCAAGAAATAAAAAAGTTTATTTGTTGAATAAAGTGCCCACAGTTGATCTTGACGGAGTAACACCACGATAAACATGGTCAAAATGGAGACCATATATCACACACCTTAGAGTATTCAGGTGCAAAGAAAGTATATACATACCCAAGTAAAAATAATTAAATTAGACATGAAGTCACAAAAACTCATATTAATTGGGTATAGTGAAGATACTTTTGGGTACAGATTGATGGATCTAAAGACCAGAAAAGTCTACACTAGTAGAGATGTTGAGTTTTTTAAAAAGAAGGAAGCAGAGTCTCCTCTTCCGCACTCACCCGATGTAGATTCTTAACTATTTGTAAAAATTGAAGCTAATGTTCCCATAGATGATGAAAGTGATGATGAGGATGATGGTGTTGATCTGATATAACCATGACCCACGGGAAAAATTCAACATATTCCCAAGTGGTGTACTAGCACGTTACAAGATGCAAGAATGGATGCTCCACCAGATACATCCACCCCCAGACAACGGAATTACAATAAAGCAAGAGAAGAAGTTAACTTTTCTTTGATGAGTAGAGTTATTGAGTCCGATGATCCCTCTATAATCTAGGAAGCCCTACAATCAAAATCTTGGAAAGATGATATGGACTTTGCATATCGCTTGTAATGAAAAACAACACTTAGCAACTTGTCGATTTTCCACTAAGGAAGAAACCCATTGGTTGTATATGGATATTCAAAATGAAGTACAAAGCATATGGGATAGTGGACAAGTACAAAGAAAGACTTGTAGCAAATGGATATTCATAAAAATAAGGCATTGACTACGAGGATACATTTTCTCCTACAACTAAGACCAGGATGATAAGGATGATCTTTTGTCTAGATGCAAAATTTGGTTGGAAAGTCCATTAGATGGACGTAAACAATGCCTTCCCGAACGAATATATACAAGAAGAAGTCTACATGACTCAACCCGAGGGATATGTAGTACTTGGTCAATAAGCAAAGGTATGCAGGACTTGGGAAATATCTAGATGGCCTCAAAAGGCACCCCGAGCATGGTACATAAAAATTGATGAGCATCTCATACAACATGGATTTTTAGAAATCCATACGATCTCAATATTTACCTCAAAAAGTAATGGGGGAGATAGTGATTGTTGCTATCTATGTCGATGATCTAGTCATCACCGGTAGTTCAAAGAGGATGATTGATGCAATGAGAAAAGATCTTAATTGACCATTCGACATGATAGATCTTGTATGAATTCACTATTGTCTTGGATTCAAAGTATGACAGAAAGAGAATCACATATTTTCTTCTCATATGAAATATATCAATCCAATGCTCAAGAAATTCAGGATGATATATTGCACTCTAATTGCTACACCTATGGAGAAAAAATTTTAGTTATCTCATTCGGATCCATCTCTTGAAGTAAGTTCCACTCACTATCAATAGTTGATTGGGAGTCTCATTTACTGACCTAGACTAGACTAGATATCACTTTGTAGTAAACTATCTATGCAGGTTCATGCAAGAACACAAAGTTTTTCATTTGAAAAGAAAGGCACATCTTGAGATATCTCAAAGGATCAATGGATCTTGTTCTAGAATACAAGAAGAACAAAACTTCTTCTTGTCAAGATATTCGAATTCAGATCATGTAGGAAATATTGATCACGTAAAATCCACCTCATGATTTGTGTTCTTTATGGGATCTGAAAAATATCTTGCGTAACTAAAAACATTACTTTGTTTCTCATTCTTCTTCGAGAAGTCGAGTATCATTCCACAGAGAAGCTATCTCGTGAATCAATTTGGCTACATCACATACTAGAAGGACTTGAAATACCACAGATAAACCGACCACCATGTATGTTGACAATGAAGTCAGTTATCAAACTTGTTCGCAATCCAGCTTTTTCATGAAAGAAAAAACACAAATTGAGGTATAAGTACATTTCATACGCGAGCATGTCTTGATGCACAATATACAACTTCCAGATTTGTCTAACAAACTTAAACAAAAGTAGATATTTTCACAAAGTCACTTGCACATGAAAAGTTCTAGTTGTTCGAGAGTTCCTCTCCTCATCCTTGAGGAAATAAAAATTAAGGGTGGTAATTTTAGGTTAATTTATGCATCATATTTCCTTAAAATATTTAATTATTTAATAAGGTAATAAGATGATATATTGTTATATAGTTTTATAACAATATTTTTCATATTATTGCATATGTTATATTGTTACGTAGCTATAACAATTATTATTTGTTTGTATTTGATTATTGTTGCTTCCTAGATGTATTTTGGAAGTTGTGATTTTGGTTGTACCTGTGCAACCCATTTATTTGTCTACACATGGCTGTTTAATTCCTATAAGAATTACAACACTTCATTGCAATTTAGGTTGATTGAGATTAATATAATTTATGGCTTCCATCCCTATTCTACATGGACTCTACTCATCAGCCACTAGTATAATTTTTCTGGTTTTTCAAAATATGGTAGTTCGTACAAATGTAAAGCTCCTAACTTTTTCAATGACTTCTCACCCATGTCATCATACATGGCCATATCATTTTCCATTATTTTTTTTTTTTTTTTAGTAACAATTTATCTAGTTCATCCTTTTTATCTATCATTTTATTTTTGTAATCACTCACCTTGTACCGGTGAACATGCAAGTCTCAATCACGACCCATGTAAACCCCTTCTAGGTACTGCATTTATGAAAAATAGATTTTAGGAGAATCCTCTACCTCAACCTCAACTTCCTTTGGCTTCTTTCCCCTTGTGGCTGCTCTACGGGCTCTCCTGGGTGCCATAATAACTATAAAGGTGTGATCTCTTACCTTCATCGAGCTTTACAAGTCCAAATCTACATGCCCTAGCTTGAAACCACATTCCCTAGCTCAAAACCCGAAACCTATCTATAAATCTTCTTCCTTACATGCCTCTACTCATCACCACTAGCATAATTTTTCTAATTTTTCAAAATATGGTAGTTCGTACAAATGTAAAGCTCCTAACTTTTTCAATGACTTCTCACCCATGTCATCATACATGGCCATATCATTTTCCATTATTTTTTTGTCTTCTTTAGTAACAATTTATCTAGTTCATCCTTGTTATCTATCATTCTATGATTGTAATCACTCACCTTGCACCGGTGAACATGCGAGTCCCAATCACGACCCATGTAAACCCCTTCTAGGTACTCGCATTTATGAAAATAGATTTTAGGAGAATCCTCTACCTCAACCTCAACTTCCTTTGGCTTCTTTCCGCTTGGGCTGCTTGAGGGGCTCTCTCGGGTGCCATAATAACTATAAAGGTGTGATCTGTACCTTCATCGAGATTTACAAGTCCAAATCTACATGCCCTAGCTTGAAACCACATTCCCTAGCTCAAAACCTGAAACCTATCTATAAATCTTCTTCCTTACATGCCTCTACTTCACTAATTGGAGTGCAATACTATCCTATGCACAAATCTAAAAAATATAACAGTTCGTAGCTTTTCACACTTCCCAACTTTCTTGCTAGCTTGCTCAACTTAAACTCACTTGAAAGATCTTGTATGCAAAGGTAGAAATGATTTTGCAACACATCCTTATATATTTTATAAAATAAAATTGGCATTTATCGTTCTTCACCTACAACCGTAATCAACATTGATTTGGCATTTCTTCAATTCTTACGCGTTACTTGTTTTTGTGCCATAGTCATAACCTTCGCATGCCATCTACTTCTCACCACAAACCTCCTTCTACATGCCCTCATACACCGAAGTGATTCCCACTACACCCTTCAATAAGTAGTTTTAATTACTACAGCCTATCTCAAAATACAATACATCCATTTATCCATTCGTGGTCTTCACTCATGAGAAAAGTTCTCTATCTACACCTTTCCATTTTTCACTATATGTACCTTTCGTTCGTGCCCCTAGACAACAACTCTCTCCTATGCATACCTATCTTTAGATAATATTAAAATAATATTCAAACTTGGCAATGAAACCTTTATATATTCCACCCCACACTAACGGTATGTGCGGCCCTCTATTCTTGAAAACACTTACATAGTAATCAGATGTTGGGGCACAAGTTCACTTATTACACAAAACACTAAACTAAATTGAAAAACCATACCAACTATGAAGGAAACAAATATAAAGGGAATGCATTAACGAAATATAATCTAAATGGAAATACTTCCTTATTACAAACACCAAGAAGACTTATTTATAGTAGGTCTTCAGCCTATTCTCATTGAAGTAACAAGGAAACTATGTTCCATCCAACACGCTTAACTAGAAAGTGCCTAATTAAAGTATATAATTTATAACATACAATCTTAACCAATTCATCTTAAAATTTCCATGGTGGCACAAAAACTTTGAATCATATGGAAGTACCATCTGTCCATCCTCAAGATTCCCGTCCTTGATGTGCCTTTTATGTCATGCCTTATTCCTAGCCTTTTCTTTCTTTTTACTCCATCATGTTATAACGTGCATTTCATCTAGCTAAATCAGTTTGTTAATACATTCTTTAAGTTCCTATTCATCTACTTCACCACCTTGTGTGTAATATATGGATATGGTAACATGAATTTCATTGGTAGAATAACCTCTATGCCAAACACCAACCGAAAGGGTGTAGCTTTATTCAACCTTTTGTGTTTGTCCTATACACCCGCAGTACAATAAAACTTTATCATCTCAAAGTATTTTCTTCCAACATCACATATCTTAGTCAAGTTATGGCCCAATATCTTGTTAAAATCCTTAGTAGATCCATTTTCCGAGGATTATAGGGTGTTGTTTTATGGTGTGGCACCATAAATTAATCCAATAGTATCCTAATGGTCTTATTATGAAAATGAGTACCCCTATCACTTGTTAAACTTAAAGGGAATCCATACCTGTTGATAATATTTTCCCATAGAAACCTTGTTGTCATAGCTACTATGAAATCCTTTGTAGATGTCACTTCTTTCCACATTGTAAGATAATCTGTACAAGTCATAATACACTTCCATCCATTCCTACACGTAGGTGGAAAAATAGGACCCAAAAATTCAATTTCCCACTTCTCAAAAGGCTATGCGCTAGTAATAGGCCTCAATGGAATTTAATATCTATTCTCAGTTTTCTAAGGCATTGACAATGGTTACATGCCTTACAATATTCTATGAAATCCTTGTATAATGTTTCCCACCATAGACCAGCTAATAGAATATTACACGTGGTGGTGTATCCCACATAGTGTCCACCTACAATGCCACCATGAGCCTCCTCCATAATTTCTTCACGCTCATGCTCAAGTACACACCAACACAAAATTAATCTTGACATAATTTTTATAAGTCTTCACTAATCAAATTGTAAGGTGTGGCATAGATAGAAAAAATTTTCTTCTCTAAAGCCTTCATACCTTCAGGCACCACACCTATTCACAAAAATAAAACAATATCCTCTAAGTCCGAAGGCGTGTGGTCTAACTTGAATAACTGTGCATCCGAATTGTATCGTTAATGCTTTGCATGTCCTCTCCCAATTGAATCCTAGATAAATGGTATGGACCAGATTACTCTTTCCTATCTTCACCGCTTATAAATTTAAAATCCTCAAATAACAGTAACCCAATGACAGATGTGCCCATGTAAAATGGGCTTGTTCACAAAGTACTTAATTGCAATTGGTCTCATATAAAATTTGAATGGGATGGCCCGAAATATTGTTGAAACTAATGGAGTGCGTAGATCATAGAAAATCCTCATGCTCTATAGTGGTGTAATTTTGTTCTTCTAGAGTTAACTTTGTGCTCACAAAACAAATCGGATGATCAACAATCCCTCTCCATGTTGGGCTAATATCATTCCAATGGCCATGTTAGAGGCATCTACGTGAACGTCAAATGACTTAGAAGAAGAAGGAAAATGTAGAATAGGTGTTGTAGTAAGCCTTTCCATCGGTTTCTCAAACGAACGTTGTTGTGGCTCACCCAAATAAAAATTTCCTCTTCCTTTTAATAAATCCTCTAAGGGTGCAACAATCTTGGCATAACCCTTTATAAAATTTCTATAATATCCTGTGTGCCTTATGTATCTTTGAACCTCACTTTGGCTAGTTGGTTCCTCTAAATTTAAAATAACAATAACCTTAGTAGGATCTCTCAAGCTAACAAACCTTCCTTATAGATGATATGACCTAGAAAAATTTGAAAAGGTGTGCCAATATTGTACTTTTTGATGTTTAATGAGATGCTCAACTATCGACATCTCTTAAACATGAGCCTTAAGTTATCACAGTGATCCATCACAATCCCATAGAATGTCCAATCATCCAAATATACTTGTAAGATCTTATGAATAAAATCCTATAATCCATATACAATAATGCATGAAAATACTATAGGTGCATTATTTAATCCAAAGGGAATAACTATGTATGCAAAACTTCCCCACTCATTGGTGAAATTTTTCTTCTCTTGATCCTCTATATCTATCATCAACTGATGATATCCATAGAATCCATAATCGAAAGAGTACATCTCGCGCCCGTAACACATTCCAAAATTTATTCATAAAATTATTTGAGAAAGGGATCAATTACACATGTAGAATTTAATTCCATGTAATCCACATAAATTATGATTCTTCCATCCTTCTTGATACTGATCACCATAGGGCTCACCCATTCTGACTCCTCTATGGGCTTAGTGATTCCACAATTGAGCATTTTGTTGATTTTTTTCCTTTGCTTTGATGTGCAAGTTCATATTCATCCTATAAGGCCTCTTCCAAACTAGGCATGCACCTTCCTTCATCTTGATTCTCATTTCACCCAAATATTCATCTACCTCGTTCAATTCATGATATCCTCTAGGGAATAGATCCTAGATTTCATGCAATAACTTGATTATCCTATCAAATTTAGATTTATACCAATAATCTCCAATGATGGCCTCCTTTGGTTTACCATCCATTCCAATGTTTACTTTCTTGGTCTTCATAGGTTCATGGTAGGTGTGATCCTTCTCATCCGCACTATCTCGGACCTCACGCGCATAACCTCTGTATGCTCAATATCCAAGTTCTCCACTTCTTCATCATCAACTATCTAAGTTGTCTTACCCTTATATATTTCTAGGAAGGTGTGCCCAAGTTGTTCAACATTTGTTTCTTCCTCTTCAAATCATGCCTCTCCGTGTCCAACTCACCTAACAAATCCTAAAGGAGATCCTCAACCTTTGCAATATCTCCCATAGTTAAGCACTTCATAACCAAGTAATATCTCATTCACAAGAGGTTTAGTGGAAAATAAGTCAAAGTTTTGAATCATACCTATAGTAAGTTCTTACCAATTTCTAGTCTATATTCAACACCGCATAAATATACCATGCGACGTCCACAACTATTAGAATTTGAGGATTCTAATAAATATGGATTTAATCAACTTATATATTATATAATGTTATAATAAATATTTAAATAAAGATTACATGATAACATAAGTAAATAAAGAAATAATTACAGAAATAAAAACATAGGTGACATAATATTTATAGTGGAAAACACCAATAGGATAAAAACCACTTTGAAAATAACCTTTTAGTTCGAGAGAATTATTTTACATCCAATAAGATCACCTCCTCCTTTGAAACCCAATTTACTAAGGGTAAAACCAAATCACTTTATTTACACACCTTTGATATATTTCTCGAATATATCAAATGAGGACCTAAAGTCCTTTTTATATAAGGTGATCGGGTATGTCTCCCCACCCACCTTTTCAACCTAAAATATTTAACCTAAAGTATATAACTAGGTTAGTATATGTAATAATAGAAATATAAATATTTCATCTTATTAAATATTAACATATATAATAGTGATGGACCCATATACATTAAGGGTTGCTGTACCACTTAATCATTATGTTCCAACATTCCCCTTAATGTTAAGTTGGATAACATAACATATGTCAATAGATTACCTACTCATCACACTACAGATTTACAATCTTAAACCATATTGGTTTTAGGTTAGTATATCAAGGTTAAAAGAATTAGATCACCTTCATCATACTCAAATTACCTTTTGGTACAAAAGGATTTTGGAATCCCAAATATCATCTCATGATCAATGGCTAAGTATGATTTGTGATTTTTATATGTTCTAACAGTTCTTATAAAAGGTTATTGAACTCAAGCATATAGAGACTATTATAACCAAGGACCTCCTTAGCAATATGCTTATATCGAATGTTTACCAAGAAACTCAATAGCACTAAAGAGTTTCTCAAGACCACCTTTAAGATTTTTATACACTTCTTTCTAAAAAAAGAAATTGAGGATGTATACATGCCCAAAGGTCTTTTACACTTGTCTGGTATTTTTACAAAAACCAAGTTCCATTAGGAGGTGACATTGTCATGTACACTTCCACTCAATGGAAACTCTGAGAATCCAAGTTTTTCACGAAATTGACAAAACTTTGCAACACTCAAGGACTTTGTGAAGATGTCAGCAATATTCTCTTCAATCAACATAAACTTTAGATTTATCTCATTATTTTACACCTTCTCATGGGTGAAGCATATATTTATCTCAATGTTCTTTGTCCTTTGATGTTGAACTGGATTCTTAATCAAGAGTAATACAACTCTAACCACCACATAGAAGATAAATGCTTCCTTTAGCTTCCATGTGTATCTCTACCAACAGCCGTTGCAGCCACATGGCTTCTTTACTTCTTCTATTGTACTTCTCTACCTCAGTAGAAGAAATGGAAACTGCTTTATTGTATTGGTTGTTCTATTAATGGTTCCTACACAAAAAAAACTTGAACACATATCCAATATATTTTATAACACAACATCGGTATAGTTAGAATCACAAAATCCATATAAGATAGCATTTTCATTCATATTATAATGCAACCCATAATTGATTAGTCCTTTCAAATATCTAAATTTTTTTTTGCAAGATTTCAATGATCTCTAAAAATTTCCCGGATAAACCTTGAAGTAATTTCTTTTGTATATAAAATATCTAATCTAGTTATAGTTAGATAAATCAAACTATCAACTAACAACGTATATAAAATAGGATCAACCTTTTTCATATGCAGATTTATGATCAATATTTATTCCAACTTCCATTGAAGTAGAAAATGGTTTACAATTAATCATAAAAAACTTTTTCAATACAATGGTTGCATATTGTGTTTTGAAAAATAACAATAGAATGAAATATAATCATACAAATAACATGATGTGAGAGACCTAACTCATTCATTTCAAAGTACTGCTTCAATTTCTCTTTAATCATATGAATTAAATCAGAATTGTCACCAGAAATAAGCAAATCATCAACATATATACATATAATGATAATATGCAAGCCTTATTGCTTAATGAATATATCATTGTTAAAAGAAAAATTAACAAAACCTAACAGTTTAAAGAAGGAAACAATTTTCACATACCAAGCTCTAAGAGCTTGTTTTAAACCATACAAGGATTTCTCAACTTACAAAAATAGTTTTCTTTACCAATTTCTTCAAATCATTTAGGTTGAAACATGTAAAGTTATTCTTTTAAATCGTAATTCAAAAAAGTATTTTTCTTATCCATTTGGTGGATTTCCCACCCAAATTGAGTGGAAATTGCAAATAAGGCCCTAACAATATTCATTTTAGCTACATGAAATGTCTCAACATAATCAATACCATATTTTGAGTGAAACCTCTAGCAATAAGACTAGCTTTATGTTTTGTTAATATTACCATCACCATTATATTTTACTTTGTATATCCACCTAGACCCTATGATACTTCATGACTCAGTTCATACACTGTAATTAATTCACGGTACATATGATGGCTTCTCGGTCATTTTCCTAAGGTTAATAGGATTTGATTTTTCTAACATAGATTGAGCCTAATTTAATTTCTTATCTAGGAAGATAAGAGTTTTAGAAACATCTAGAATCAAAATGTCATCATGACCATTTATTAAATCATAATCAAAACCATCATTTAGAAGCATTTAATGAAGTAACTTGAAGAGAAGAAGACAACACATGTAAACCTTTCACTAGAATATATCTATACATTTTATATAAGCTTCAATAATTAACATGTCATAACCTTTCATGTCATAGTTTTGAATTATTCAAACTCTGAGATATAAAATAAGATGTAGAAGAGAAATCATCAAAAATATACAGATCATTTCTTTGAATTCCTTCAACTATTATACTCTCATTACTATCCTTGATATACCAAGTATCCTTCATGCATGGATTCTAATTGTGTTCATACCTATTTCAGATGTTCGATATTACCAATGTGTAGAAGGTACTCATCATTCACATTACATAGAAAAGTATCTTACATTTGTTGCAAGAATGCATTCATGTTATCTATTATAACAAAATGTTGTTGGTTTCAAGACCGATAGAAATGGGAGCAACTTGTTTTCTTAAACCCGTATCTAAAAACAATCATCTAGAGTTTCATATTTATCATAAATTCTATTTTGACCCAAATGTCTAAAGAAACTAGTTGGTTTCATAACTAATTTTTTCAGATCTTGATTTTTTCAAGATCAAAATAATAACCCGCATTATAGACTCGCATTATACCTAATATTTATATAAAAAATATTTCAATTTTAACATAGTTAAAGTTTCTTCAAATTTTAGAACCTTTATGAGCTTCAAATTGACATCTAAATGACCGTCATAATAGCTATTGTCTTTTGTGGTTTGGACAAGCTACCATGATAGTCATTTAACCTACGAATCAAATTTAAAATGAAGCCTTGTGTTTTGTCTAAAACTTGTGTATTTCCGCAATGTGAATTTCAGAATTTCTTCTTCGTATAATATTAGGAGGTTATATTTTAACATATTAAAACATTTATAAATGTAAAAATATATACACTTTTTAATTAAAAAAATGTATATAATTTATAGAATGAAAATAAAAAAACAACATATAGTTTATAAAATTTATAAACTATAGTATATTGTTTTTATATTAAAAACACATAACCTTTATTAAAGGGGTTTAAAGGACATAGACCAAGTTAAAAAAATATTACCAGGTGCAAGTAGATTTCTAAGAGTATAGATTAACTTGCATATTTTACATAGGGGACAAGTAATTTCACTTAACCAATGAAAATAAATTGAAATCTCTATTTTTATGAACATTGTCTCCTCCCTTCATTTTTCTTAATTTTACCCCACACACATTTAAAAGTATGGAAATATTGTAAAATATTTTATATAATTCTTGCAAGCTAAAAACTTTAAACTTTTATGTGGCTATAACTACCAATATTTTAATAAATATTTACCACACTTCACATGGGCCACCAATAAACTAGCCCCTTTTTTTAATTCTCCATTTATACTTGAGAGTTCCACATTTATACCTGAGATATTATCTCATTTTATTCTCCACTCCCACTCTTATATAAAAGAAAACCTTTAAATAAGTTTATTTATATAGTTTTTATAAACTATAAGATCTAAATGAATGGGGCTGCCCCCTTACATGGATAATATAAATGGTTAGGGACACATGTTAGGTTTTATTTAATAAGTATTAATATTTAAAAATTAATCCCTTCATGGCCAAGAAATAAACACGGGCCCCCTTACTAAAAAAATAAGCACTTTAGTTTTTTTTAAAAAACATATATAAACCAAATCTAATAAAATTTATATTTTAAGTGGTTTAAACTAACCATATATATAAAATATGATTCAAACTTAGGTTTGTTTCTTTTTTTAAAAACTATATATGCCTAGATTTATAAGTTAAGTTTAAATATGATTTAAACTTAGGCTTAGAATATGGTCTGTTGACTCTTCCCTCAATCCCATGTAATTTTAATATGGTTTAAGGCTTTTAATATATTTTTTTTTTTCAAAACTATATAAATTTTAATATGATGTTTATATAAATTATTATATAAACCTTATTTTATATTATATATATTTTTATTTAAAAATAATAATATAGTTTTCAAATTATATAGGATATAGTTATAGATTAACTATAAACTATAGTTTTTCAAATCAAATCCTTTTAGAGGGGACCAAAGAACACGGGTATGAATTTACCTTCCAAAATATTTAACCTACAAACATTTGAAATTATAGAAAACATGAAAATTATTTCATATAGTAATAAATCATTTCTTTTTTTGTATGTGATTTTCACGCAGGTAAATATTTGAAGCCCCTTTCACCTGTGCACACATCAATCTCCAAACAAACATTAATTCCATATAATTTACAAAATGTAAATGAAATTAAGAATCATATCATATTACATCTCCCTCCCCCAAAATTAGGGATTTAAAATTGAAAAACCCTAAAAATTTTACCAAGAGTTTAATTGCACAAATGTAATGCCAAAATAAATTGGAAAAAAAAGGGGACCAGATACTTTTAAATACCCTTTTGGGTTGGTTGAAAAACTCGTACAAAATTAAATAAATAAAATACAAAACATTTGATCTTAATTTATTTAATTTACCTCACTCTATTACCATGTTAGAATTTGAGGATTCTAATAAATACAAATTTAATCAACTTACATATTACATAATGTTACAATAAATATTTAAATAAAGATTACATCATAACATAAGTAAATAAAGAAATAATTACAAGAAATAAATAACATAGGTGACACAATATTTATAGTGGAAAACCCCAATAGGGTAAAAACACTTTGAAATAACCTTTTACTTCAAGAACTTATTTTACATCCAAGAAGATCACCTCCTCCTTTGAAACCCTATTTACCAATGGTAAAGCCAAATCATTTGATTTACACACCTTTGATATATTTCTAATATATCAAATGAGGACCTAAAGTCCTTTTTATATAAGATGATCGGTATGTCTCCCCAACCCACCTTTTCAACCTAAAATGGTTGACACATACACCTAGGTTTATAATATTTAATATTAGAAATATAATCATTTCATGATATTAAATATTTAACCTTGAAAGTATATACCTATGTTAGCATATTTAATAATATAAATTTAAATATTTCATATTATTAAATATTAACCTATATATTAGTGATGGACCTATATACATTAAGGGATGGCTAAACCACTTAATCATTATGTTCCAACACAACCTCACAAGATGAAATAACATTTGTGCACCCACAGAGAAGTGTAAATCTCGTTTTCCTCTATCTAAAGTATCTCACACTACTGACCATGGTGTTGAATAGGATCATTTTCCATGAAATGCATAGTTTTTGAGTAGGTGCATTTCTTCTTAAAAATCTAGTAGATAAAAAAATCCTCACTTATTTCCACTCCAAAAGATTATCCAAGTCAACCATCTACCGATGCTGCTTCCATCCTAGCAAAAGTATAAAATAGAACATTCTTCTTTCCACCTTATATTCCCATTGAAATTCCATAATAAGAAGGAATACCTTAGGATTCTCTTCACTAGTGTACCTTAGTACTGACCACGCCTAGATTCTTGATATTGCATGGCTTACTTACACGCACATAGCTACACTTTGTACTTCACACCCAACCATTTCATAAGTGTCATGTGCCCATTGTCACATCTAACACTTGTAGTATTTCTCATGGATTGTGCATCATCCCATTGGAGAAATCCTTCATTTGATGGCTCAAGAACTTACAGATCTCGAATGGTGCACACATAAATTTTGTTTAAATCCTCTTCACTTAGGGCTCTACATAAGGAGAAAATTTCCCATCTTTGAAGAGGATAATGACGTGCTCCTCTTTGTTCTAAAACTTATATACCCTTTGTGGAAGTGTAGATATTCCTTCTTTGCATAACACCAAGGGTACCCAAGTAAATCTAAAAATTTTCAGCTTCTACAAGTCTTTAAAGACCTAAAATTCCATATTAAACTTGGCTCCATGTATATTAATTGATGCATCATTTAAAACTTTAATTAGCATGGTTGTAGTCCTATTTTCCATAAACAAAACATTTGAAGATGGCTACAATGGTGGTCTTCCCATCTAACCCATGCATCCAAAGTGAGTACATTTGTTTCCATGTATGTATCAATTAGAATATTACTCAAAAGCCAACCATCCACAACAACATTCGAGTGATCTCCTTTTCATAATCTAGGCTATGAGGGGGAATTTTAGCATGTAAAATATACCCTTCATGCTCAATCCCAACGCATAAAGTGTTTCCCTTCAGAAAATTCCCCAATAAAGGAGTAATGTTCTCATAATGTAGCATCTTGTAAAACAAATCTAACATCCATCTAATGGAATCTATTTTCTAACTTGCGTGACTCTATTTCATCTCACCATGTAAATTTTGAATTACCTCCATGGTTCCTTAATAAACCTCCTTCTAATGCATAGGGTTTGGATACTTTGCATGTAGAACATCCTCCTTAGTAATTAAAGGATTATTTTTCAAAACTTCCTTAGTGCACACGACCTCTGCAAAGGTAGTAATCTTCATAGGAACCAACTCAAGATCCAGGTGCTAACTTCAACATCCATTAATCTTACATGACATAGTACATTCTAACCATTCTCACGCCCTTATTCTCTTATTTTGTTTCTTTCTCAAATGTTCATAATAGTCTCGAGAACTCTTCATAGTTACGATTCTTTCCACAAAAATAACAAAAATGTTCTAAGGACACTTATACCTGTAATAATTAGGGATCCGCGTGTATAACAAGTTCCACAAGTGAAATCATTTCTCCAACCACCACGAAGTCAGCCTCTTAAATCCTTCTCGGTAACCTTGACCTCTACCATGGCCTCCATCAAAGCACCCTTCAATTATTATCATGATCATGATGCTCAATTTTCTCCTTAGAATTATTCACAATGTTGATCTATCATATGCCAATATCGATGGGATCATGAATATGATCAATCAACCTAATTCATCAATATCATGAGTAGTAGAACTATAGATCTTTCTCTAACAAGATATGTTATTTCTTATCATGCATTGCAATAATGGGCACTAACTTGAACTATGGTCTAAGTGACAAATCTCAAAGTCCAACAACAAAGAGTGAACTGATTTATAAGGAAATCTATCTTGAGTGTTCCCTTATGCTTCACAATTTGTGCACCAAATCCCACTACGTGTCTGTCATGCGATGAATTAGGCTGATAATTTCTCTAAAATTTATCCTTTGATGTAATCTGAGCTTCAAGAATGGTCTCACTCCTGTCTACACTCACTACCTCCTCAACGCATAGATCTTCTTTAATTCTCCTCAATTTTTAATTTCTTCACGTGGATCTCAGTATAATTCTTACGTGAATCTCCCTTCTAAAAGGTGTGACCAATCCTCTAATGAACCACTTATCATGTTGGCTTGTGTGTATATCATAAGACAACGTGGAAAAATGGTCTTGATGAGCATCATACTTCCAAACAATCTCTAATAGTGCCTTGCTTGATGTATTTCAACGCGATGATGCTCTTTTGCTCAAACTCGTGGATATAAAACTATTTTAAGAAAGCATCCCGTAGTGTGGTATAATCTAAACAATTCTATTTGGGGTCAAAATTTTTATACCAACTATACACATGCCCCTACAATGTAGTTATAAAATAAATTTTCTTACACTCTTGAGTTTCAATCCCTTTGTGCGTCATATATATCTCAAACATATGCATGTGATTGGGTGCATCTTCAATGCTTATATATTTAGATGAAGAGACATCTCCATATAATTTTTTTGGGGCTAGACCATGGCCATAAGATCTAGTACATGTATTACCTCTTGTGTTTTTACCACCCCCGAACCATCCACGAGATCCATTAGCACTAAAACCTCTTGACCCTCCTGATCCTCCTCCTAAAGTAATATATGAACTAGAGGATGCACTTCCTTGTGTTCCAATAGTCGTGCTAAACTAGAATCCCACAGTCTACAATTTTTATCTATTTATAGACATTATATCAATGTTATGCACACCCACGTTCTATCTTTGACGATGTGCCAAGAAAGATACCTCCAACTGAACCCCCAAATAATAGGGATGACAATGATTGCACTTCCATTCATGAATAAGTTACCTTATTAACTCGTGAACTTGACTGTAAATTGACTTTATCTACTACAACTCTACTACCCACACTAGCTTTCTTATTGTTAACTACTATAGAATTTATAAAACAAGTGTAAAGGTTAGGTATCCGGGTAGGATCTGATGTGTGCTTGTGGTTTTAAATCTTTCTTCAAACATGCCTTCATTCATATTTGAAAAGTATTCTCTACCATACTTTACAAAATGGGAGAGTTTTAGATGCACTAGCTCTACCTCCTCTACATGAGATCTAAATCCTTAATTAGCCATCTCCCTCCATAACACCATTATTTTTGATCTATTGTTTCTTCATCGATCCCTCTCACGCACTTCATAAAATCAAGACACCTTTCTTCTATCTATCTCTTTTCTTCTTGGTCCTCCATCTTCACTAGATCTTGATCCTACCCTTACGCATGGTGGGGTTTAGCTAGCCATAGGTTTCTCTTCCAAATCTAGGCTCACGATTTAAGATCTTGATTGCCAAAGAAATACCTGCAAGTAAGATCTTCTAGGCTCATGTAAGAAATGGAACTCAACATGTTCTTGGAAAGAGTAAATGGAAATTATGTACTTAAGAATATAGCTATTCAAAACACCATGGAACCAAACATCCACAGAGCATGTCCAAATCATATCTGCATCATATAAGGCCTAGAATTCTTCTATGTCAAAATAAGTGTGTGAAACCTCCAATTCCTCTTAGACGCGTAAACAACCTATGAATCATATAACTCTATAGGAAATATGGTGGAAAAAGTCTCATACAATGCATCATATGGATTCTGCTCAATCCACACATGTGCATTAAACTTATGTCCAAAGATGCTAAATATATGAGAGTAATCTTCTTATAGATCATCTAGCCACTCTTCAATATTGGCCAAGGTTATATGGTACTTCTTCATCATGAAACATCTTGAAAAATAGCTAAGAAAAATGTCCCGATAATAATAAAGAATGAACTCTCTTATAAAATTATGGAATACTAAATTTGGATCTTTTATAACAACACTCTTGATAGACACGAAGTATTTCTTACCTTTTTATCAATTTAAAATAATCTTTAGGATTCGTCATGTTGATTATGTTCTTTGTAAACTCTGTAATTTTTGGGACATACCTTCTAAAGAAATTAAATTTTCCAAAGAAATAGTACACAAGCTTGGTTTAATGGTGGGTAGAGATAGTCTCTAATATATTCCACTCTTTAAAAATAAATCTTTGTGTCTTGCTTACTCACAATGTGACCAAATCATTTTCCTTGCTATTACCCAGATATATACTTTTTGGATTGAGCAATATGTGATTCCTTCTACAATGCCAATACTTTTTCAAGTTATTACAAGTTTTCTTCTCTATTTTTCAAGTACACTATGCCCTTTCCCTTCAAATATTTGAAATCCAAATACATAGCTCTCTTAAATATGTCATCTACTTTGATCAATATGAAGGGCTTATGGTCATATGAAAATTTACCCCATGGGATGGTGAAAGTATTCTTTAACTAATATTCCTTGGAAACTTCAATTGGTTATACCCATAGAATCCATCAAGCATAAACATCATCTACAATCCATTTACTACTTTCTAGATATGGTCCATGACCAGAAATTGATAGTTATCCTTTAAGAAATCTTGATGTAGATTCTAGGAGTCCCCACAATCCAGATCTCACCACTTTTATTATTGACTTTTCTGATGTTAGATATCCATGTTGAATTATAGATAGGAAAAATGATACGGGAATTGAGAAAATTCTCAACTTCTACCTTGATGATTACAATAATCTTCATATTGTACTTTATTTTATTTTTTAGAAGGATTTTTCATTTATTTCAAGGGAATCATGTATTGCATTGATTGATTTTGAAGGGATTTAAATCATCATATGAATATACAAGTACATTAGAATAATTTTCAACAAATATGAGAAGTTTCTTACTCTTAGATGAACAAAATTTTCCTATGTTCACCATCCTTGGTTGCTCACTTGTTCCAAATTTTATCTTAGCATAATCGATGAATATATCGGTGGATCCTTTCCCTCACTATGGATCAACATGTAATTCTTTTTAGCAAATAATTCCTCTAGTGATATTAGACCTTCGGAATTATTATTTCGTGTCAAATCTTTAACTCCCATAGTTGTAGTTATTATCGAGTCAAACTCCCATAATCACTTAAAATACATAGACCTAAAATATTTGGTCTAGTGTAAGAAGAAAATAATCGATTATCATCATGAAAAAATTTCCAATTTTCAAAGTTGTGTAACACACTTAGGTGGATAAACATTTCTAATGAAAACTTCTATCCTTTGAAATTTGGATGTGGGATCATGAAGGAGGCGGACATTGCCAAAGAATCATCCCTAGTATTTTGATCTTTAGGAAATTCTTTAATTCAAATCCATCAATATATTTGAGGTAGTCCCATACACTAATTCTTAAGTGGAAGAGATGGTGTTTCTTGACCTAAAATATACCTCTTACCTATTTCAAACTTAACTCTACATCTCCTTAAATGATGAGATTCTTAATCCCTTTTTATTCAGCAACTTTTAATCCATGCAAAATTCTTCATATTCAACAAAGATATTTTGTTATTTCAAAACTACAACTTGTATCCTAAGGGGATAAAATATCCTTTTGGGGATGAAAAATGATACGTGCACCTTATTTAGTTGAGTAACTCCCATAAATTTATATGCTGCAAATTTCATCAAAATTTTTTTTATCCTTTCCTTAATAATGGGTATCTTGTGCCTCGTTCCAAACTCATGAAATAGTTCTCATCACATATTTCTTTAAATGTAACTCTTGTGAATTCTTTAAATTAATATTTCCCAATTCTACATTTTGGAAGAGGGATATTTTCCCTCATATCATCCAAATTATGAACTATGTATTTCATCTTCTAATGGCTCAAGAAGGAGCTTCTTCATTTCTTTCTTAACCGATATTAAAGCAAAATACAAGTCCATTTGAATCTCACCTCCCATTTCCCGAAAGAAGCTTATATTGAGGAGTATTCCTTAAGTAGATGACATGTCATCCACTAAGATTTTTTTTTTACTCTCTTTTCTAGAAAGGATACAAATTCTAACATTACATCTTTAATACTTTCAAAAGTTGAACATCCTTAGTCACCATTGAATAAAAATGTCCAAATGCCTTAGAGATACTCAATCAAATAGCTTAAGAAAATTTAGTGGGAATGACATTATCGAGAGCGTCAAAGTCAATGATACACTTTTTAGCCGGTATCCATTAATTAGAAGGGAAATATAGAACAATTAAAATTTTCATAAGATGAAGGGGTAGAAGATAAAAGTTTTGATTTGAACTTATTTCATGTGTGGAAAGAATCCCTTTGAAGTGGATGGAACTTTTGATTTGGAACGCCACCTTTGATTATTTTGACTAGCTTCTCATATTTTTTGTGGTGAGTTTACAAAGTATTCAAATTTAGATATGTGAACTTTGGCATTTTTACATTGTTAATAATGTCAAATTTTGGGGAAGATATTTTAGAGCATGAGAATCACTAGCTTAGCTTGATCTAGAAGAATTATTGCATATTTTTCATCAATATTTTGGATTTTAGGAGTAGAAGAATCATTCTCGGGAAGGAATAGAGGTATTTATCTTACCTTATTTAGAATATGTCTTGAGATTAGGTGTGGCTTCCAAATTATTCTTGGCTGATTCCAAATTTAGGGGTAGTACATATCATCTCTTAGTTATTATCTTTTCAGCTAGTAGAGTCACTAGTTAAGGATCATGCTCTCTCTTTTTATTTGTGTTTGGATTATATCTCCTTCTCAATGGTTTTTGATTTAGTGAAAATAACATAAGAGTAAGAGCGACTCTTCATATAAGCCATAAAGTCTTCATACTCATCCTTAGAGGAGGATGCATACTAAAAAAAAACCAACCTCTATAGATCTAACGTATTTTATCAAAAACTTACCTCATTATGCCTCACTTTCTTAATCTACTTCTTATTCTTCTTCATCATCTATTGGGTTCCATAAACTATGTTCATAGTGATGCTTTAAAAGAAATCATTTTAGTATCCTATTAACTCAAGTACCAATTATTTATTTTTTTGAGAAATTATAACTTGGGAAATATTTTTACAAGATGTTTTAGGAAGTTACTTCTTGAGAAAAGCACATCATTAATAATGTTTTTGTACTAAATATTTCATGGCTCTAGAACTTAATCTTTGATATTTTTTGCTTATCACTTTTTGATTTTTTGGACATCAACAAATAATCATGTATAAAAAGTACACGTTCTTGTGTGTTATCGAGAGTAGTTTGATAACTTCTTCTCAACCTGAAAAGAACTTCATGAAATAAGAATTGGTGAATAATATTAACTAATTATCTTCTGTGGGACCTAACATCCTTTTGGGATTTTGTAAAGTAATTTATTTAAATTATATATGAAGTATCTCATGGGTTCATTAGGATATATTTTTAGTTAAAACTAGTGTGTAAGGAGGTCATGAGAATCTCTTTGTAATGTTTGAATCTACCATAATATTTGGATTTCATGTCTACCCAATTTTTAATTTATCTTTATGGAAAGTGATAAAGCCAATAATAAATGGATTCTTATAATGATTCTATGAATGGGAGGAATGAAGCATCTTCATGTTTAACTCCCAAAACACAAAAAAATGTGATGAATCAAACAATGTGATCATATGAATGTTGTTTCTCGTCTCCTCTAAACTTAAGGAAGCTATTTCTTGATCCTTTTAGAAAATAATGTAGTGGAGGAGCCAAGGCCAATGGGCTTGTCTTCTTTCCCCAAGGTATGGCCACATCCATTATTTACTCTTCTTCTTATTAAGGTTATTATTCTTATTTTTATTCTTTTAGAGGAACGATAATCCATGGTTCAACAAATAGTTCTTCAATGAGAACTTAAAGTGGTATGTTAAGATAAAATTAAGGAAAGTACTCTGACTAGTTTTTCATTCTATCTAAAAAACAAGAAGCCATGTCAAATATGCCACTAGTTTGATTAGCCCTTGTGTATCTTCATTCTTCCATTTTCAAGGATTTGTGTGTAGCTCAAGATAAATTTATTTATGCTCTTCTTTGTTGATTTGGAAATTTTCTAACATGTTAGAACTCTTGGGCATGTTCTTGTTCTAAATCTATAACTCTTGAAGCAACATGGTAGTGATTGAAATTCAGCTTGTTCTTCCATATACAATTCTCAAATATATTTTGATATCCTCTCGAGTGTCTTAGAAGAAGAGGAAGTTAGACTACAAACTTGTAGCACTTCTAGGGCTATTAATTATGGGGGAAAATGTAGGGTAGGAATTAAGGCTTAGAAGGTTTTCTAATTTTGATTTTTTGTTTTTAGATAAATTATTTTTAGGATTTTTTTGTTTCGAAGAGTGGTGTAGACATAAAAATATTCCCCAAAATGGGAAAAAATAAATTGGTGAAATATTTTTTACAAGGAAAAATTACTATTTTTCGCCAATGTTCCATGACTAAGTCCCTCCTCTTTGTAATAGGGAGGATCCCATTTATTGAATGAAAAAAAAATGTTAATGGGCATGAATCCCGAGATAACATAGAATAATCCACTAGACCTATGTAAAATTAAATGCAACTTTTTTTAAGGGAGGAATTTTCTAGTGAGAGGAGGTATAGGGGAGTAAGAATATAGGAAAGGAGGCTTAAATTTGTGAATATGCACTAGAAATTTTTATAACATTGACCAAATTTAAGCGGAATCAATTAGAGGAATCCAACGCTTGCTAATAAAGATATGAATAATAAATCATAGAAAAACAATTCTATTTATTCATTTATCAAATTCACCAACACCTATCTTGGTGTAACAATATCATGATGTTTATAGAGTTGAGCATGTAAGAAAATAGAGGAAATATAGACAAAGAGGAAAATAGAATAATGTAGTCTCTTTCTTGTATTAGTAGTGTAAAGATATCTACTAGAAACTTAGAATTCATAACCCATTTAAATGGAGATGTCATTTAAATTTATTTCCTTACAAAAAGAATTTTCATCTACCCTTACATGACTTTTCACTCCCCTTATCACTTTTAACCTTTCATATTCCTAGGAAACAAAAGTGAGACTTTTTTCATTAATTGAAAAGAACTCATTATAATGTTAGACTATAGGTAGCTTAAGTGGATAAAACAAAATAGTGAAAAGTACCTTCCTAATGAAAAAATAGAACATAGAGAGAGAGAGAGAGGAATGAGGAGTGAAGGAGAGGAGAGATAATCATGTCGATGGAGATGAGGCCTTAGGCGATGAAGAGTAAAATATCATGAACCCTATGGGAATGCTCTTAGATATATTTATTCACCTTTGAATTCCTTACTAAAGTGGGCTTCCATAGGTGTGACTTTCTCTGAGGGGGATAAAAATAAGTTCAAATCCTTGATCCAGGTTTTAGAAGTATTATTGATGTTTTTGCACTAATTAAACCAAACCCAATGATCCTTTGTAGTATTGGAAATTTTACATCTAATTTTATCTAGACTCCAAATTATCTTCATTGAATGATAAGGGATCTCCCACCTATTTCTTGACCAATTCCTCAAATGGTTTTAGAATCTCTTCCACTGATGAATTTTCACTAATTGGAGGTGACCCAAGCTTCTACACACCATTTTTATACTTTCTATCATTTGTGATGTAAGATCTTCATAAGAGTTGAGCTCTATGATACTATCATTCAACATTTCATACTAGGAACTCATTGTGTGAGACAAAATGGGAGATAAATTCTTAGTTATGGAAGTGAATACATTTTTCCCACCAATAAAAAAGAATCAAGATTACTCATTTCCAACATAAATGGAAAAACTTTGTCGAAAGGGGACTTTTCCTTCTCAATCTCATCCTTAGTCATTTTTACTTTCAAAGTGGTGGCGAGAGAAAACTCGAACAATGAGAGGATATCAGGAAATATTTTTTATCCTTTTTCAAGGATATTTTCAACCCATATTTCATTGGACCTTCGTAAATTTAGTTTCCTCGTGCTTTCTTGATAGTTTCATGGTCAATCTATTGATATGAGTGATGGATTACACAAGAAAAAATGGTACTACACTAGGATCCAAAAATGCTTGCACATAAGTAGTGAGAGTTCTCACATGCTCTTCCAATTTTTCCATAATTTTATTGTATTCCACATTTAGAGAAAGTATTTGGGTAATGGATTTATTGAACATATGTGCATCACCCTCATGTGTAGCTTGACTAAACAAAATACTTTGTCATCTCAACCCCCTTATTCATTTCATCTATAGATTTCATAACCTTGGGTAATGTAATTTATACATATTAGTGACCAAAATATCACTAAAGGAGTTAGATTTTACATGTTCTTTCTTACATCTCTTAGATTTCATGATATTTGAGATAGCTTCCAAAATCAAGTTTCATAATTTCTAATGCCCTTGGCACGAATCCCAATCAAATCTAAATCTAAGGTGAAATATTCAATGATGAGGGCTCAATACTCGAGTATGGGATAACTTTAATGCTCATGGTAAGGATGCACCTCTTGCATATGATGGGATGACTCAGCTTTCAAACAAGACATTTTGGGAACTGATGCAAAACTGGAGAATAAGATGGATCAATCTCACCTTGTTCAAGATGCTCAATGGGGATCTCAGTGATTCTAGCTTTCTTGTGATTCCCCTTGGGGTGATAGTCCTCAATTTTATCATCTTCCATACTATTTATTTTTGAGGTATCTTTGAGTGAGTTGAGTTAATTATATTCTAAGATGTATTCATAGAAGATATGTGTGATACATGTCTTGATAGAGTCCTGATACCACTAGATTCAATGACATGAATTAAAAAATTCTTGAACAAATCTCTCAATATTTGAATCACCACTACGGTTATTTCCTTGATTTCCCTAATTTTATTTTTCTCTATAATATCAAGGGAATTGGTGAAATCTTTACTTGATTGGTAACCAAGATTAAAATACGTTCGATCCATAATCCTAAATTCCTTCGATGAACAAATCAAAGTCAAGGAATTTGAGCTCATCAATGATCATCCAAATCCTTACAATTTTCTCATTAGTCTTCAAATTTGGTGTGTGATGCAAGCCATGAAAGTGATATTTTAGGATTTCTCCCGATATTAAAATCGAGCCTTCATACATAGGAATATAGGTTGAAGGAAGGAAAGGAAGTTTTAATTTGGATGTAAATGTAATATTTGTACATGGAAAATTTTCCTAAAGAGATCTAGAAATGACACAACATTTTTCTTGGCATTCCTACATAATTCAAACATTGTAATTTTAATAATAGGGTACCCAGGAAACATTCAAGGAGCAAGGTCAAGCATGAAACCCTACTGTAGGTGAATGTTGAAAACTAAGTGAACTAGCTCAAATATTTCTTGATTAGTGCATCTACTTATACAGGATATCCTCATCTTTATATTTCCTTCTAGAAGTTCGATGATAAACATGGAGAACTCATCATTTTCACCTGGAAATGTGATGGTTACTCTCTTTGAGATTTAAATGCGGGTAATTCCCTAAGTAGGTTCTTTTTTGAGACATTTAGATAAGTATTTAGGAACTTGAATGGTCTTGTGTAGGAAATATCTCATACCATGTAGGAAGTCATGGTAAACTTCATAGTGTATAATAAATGGAGAAATTGTTGATGAATTTTATCACTCGTTATCTCTCACTAATCAATTATCTGATTCCCTTTAGTGGTAGCAAGGATGAACTAGTCCATCTTGTCCTTGAATTATTTCATTGTTTCTTGCCCATCACCTTTTGAGTAGGACAATCACATTTGAATATCCTTCCTAAAATTAACTCCTTGATAAGTTATTTGGATGTTATGAGATGTTTTCATCCCTACATGAGCCATGATCTAAATGCAATTCCATGCAAATAAGAATCCATCTTTTCCCACTCCCGTGATGTAAACTCCTTGGTGATAATAACCATATTGCTTCTTGTGGAAATTTTCAAAAACATGAGATACCCCTAGGAGTGAGGACTGCAAGGATTGAATTTTTATCTACTCATACAATCTAAGAATAAAGTTCATAATGTTTTGCATATGATAGAACCAAATCAGTGATCTATATAGAAAATGGATGACCACTTGTAGAGAACAACCCACTCGATAATATATTTTCCTTTATCGGATATGGAGGTCCACTAAGCATCCTATTTTTCAAATTTTCAAGATCCATGTGAATGACATTAATTTATCCCACACCATTATTCTTAGTGATTAGTGTTGAAATGGGTTCTAGAACTAAGTATTTGAACTTCATAGTGCTAATTTTCAATGAGATGAGAAAAATATGAGTCACCACAAATTTTCTACACTCAAGTCTAGAAATTTTTATTTTTAACACGTCATGTCTAAGACATCTATATTTAGTAATTTTCTATTGTTGTTTCTCTTTGATGTTTCTAGCTCATTTGGATCATTAAAAATATTTGAGATTTTTTTATCTTTATAAAGTTATTATTTTTAGATACCCATTATTCTGAATATTGTTATTTTTAGAAAGTTTCCTGAATTCCCCATTTCGATGTTTCTTTCCTATATGATATATTACAAATGATAAGGATTCACTATTTTGAGAAAATTATTATTTTTATGTAACCAATGTTCACAAAACATGTTAATTTTAGAAACTACACTTTCAGGTCTCGGGTTACAAAGAAACCACTCTCAAAATGTTTAGTTTTGTAACGATATTTTTCTCTAATTTCAGGCTTTTGTGTCTACTAGATCTCTATGAAAAATGAAAAAGTAGGTTTTAGGGTTTTATATTTCAGTTTTTATTGTAAAACCTCTTTACGGGACTATGATTTCTCTATTATTCTTCCCAAAGGGCTTTTGGGGAGGGAGATTATGGTATGTTTTCAAGGAAATCAAGTGTCCCAATTATGAGATATGATCAAATCCTCATTTTGATGGCTATGGAGTTCAAGAAAAATATTTCAACAAATCTGGATGAAGATCATGTTTAGAGGATGATACATTAGTAACCTAGCATGAAAAATGCCTAAAATTTTGTGAATGAGGAGTTAGGATGATTTAAATATGTTTTTAACTCACCTTATAACTAAAGGAATTAATGAGGGTTAGAATGGAGTGAATGAGATTTTACAAATGGTACAAGGGGGATAAAGGGGACACTAGGTACACCAAAGTGTGACTTGAACTAGATGGTGACAAGTACCATTATTTGGTGTGTGGTGGATGAGATGAGGGTACTAGGAAATGGCACCGATGGATATGAGTTTGGTCATGTGGGTGGTCTAGGAGCTATATGAATTCTTTGGTCACACTTTTGTTTCCCCATTATACATTGGGGACAAAGAGGACAAAGGGTACACCAAGGATACTAAATTATGACATGGGTGAAAGAGTGAGGTTGCACGTTGGTTTCCCACTTATCCCCTTCCTCCATGGGGATAAAGGGGACATAGGGGACACATAGGTAACTTGGGTGTCCAAAGTGTGACTTGGGAAGAAGGAAGAGGTCAAAATTTGGTGTTCCCATTGTCCATTTTGTCACATATTTGACATAGGGAACACATGGGTGTCTAAGTTATGAATTTTCTATTCTGGGAAATCAATTTTACCTCGGATGTAAAAGTTTTAACACCATACATTCTTTTTTCACTTTTGAGGCTTAGGAAAATAATTTTGGGTAAAATGTTCTATTATTTTGAATATGAATTAAATATTATGATCTTTGGAATAATTCTAAAAGTCCAATTCTTCCCGATACTCAACATTTAATGCCATCCATTTTAAACTTAGAGGAGCAGCTATGACATTTTGAAATACGTTGGGAAGTTCTTAAGCCTTTGATAAGCTCTAGTGTTTCCAACTTCTATAATATTCTCATTTTTTTTATTCCTATTTTTTTTCCTATTAAATCATTTGGGAACTCCTAAAATCATTTTCATAAGTCAGGTTTCACCGAGGAGCCTTCATTTCCCACACCCTGAAAACCTCGTCTTGAACAAATTGTCCTTGAATGAGATTTTCTTTCCTAAATATTCCTAAATTACTTCTAAAATATTCAATAATATTCGACACCACCCTCAAATGCTTTAGGTTTTCCTCAAATGTTCTCAAAGGGTGTTGTAGACAAAAATCAAGCAATTTGGGTATTTATCTAGTCCTTATTACATACTACTATTCATATGATTCCTTTACTAATTAACCCATGCCATATTTTTCTTTCTTTCTACTACCAATTTTGTTCTTACACTATTTTTAGCTCAGTATATCTTTTCATACCTCAATATTTATCATCCTAGACTCCAGTGTCCAACCAGGATGCTAGCACTAAGTGCCCTTATCCCCTCTGGACATCCCTAACCTTTTTATACTTTGTTCACATATTTTGGGTCATTTATATCCATTTGAGCATCTTATATTTTTGGTAGTCATAATTTTCAAGTTAATTACATAATTCAAGCAAAGAAAATCATATAAATATAAAGTTATGTGATCATAATAAGGGACTAAGTACTAAGAATTAGCTATCACCACCCAAGGTTGCATCTTAAGGTCATTCAAGCATACATTCTAGCATCCATTCAAGGGGAGGGACTACATTATTCTACATACACTTCATTAGAGGGTAGTTTATTCTATTGCATGCACACATTTATTACATTTATTTACATCTAGCTACTTGCTCACTATCCAAGTGCGTCACGCATAAGAGCCACCTAATGTACTATTCTTGACACACACACATAGAACTACATTGGGTATGATATGTAGTGTATATCTCAGTTGTAAGATCACCATTGTGACATCTAGGACAATATAACCCCATTTTTCATCTTTCTTTTTGAGATTTGATGTCTGTTTTGAGTGTTCCATAGGTCATTATTTCACTACAAGTTTCTAAATAACTTGGTTAATATTGTATGGCATACTAGAGAAAGAAAATATGAAGGACAATGAACACCTTTTGACCATTAGAATATGGTTTTCTAAGAATTTTCAAAGTCACATGTGTCGAATGCATATCCATGGAACACGCACGTGCCCCTTCCCTTTCTAGGTGCTCTTGTCTAACATGTTCCTACAGATCTACATTTTTGTGAGCTTTGTTGCGATAGTTTGTACTTTGGGTTTTCCATTTTCCAAATCATGCACCTTTAGGAATTATGTGAATCAACTAATATTTTTATATCCTCTTTTCACTTAGGATTTCATATTCTATATCTTATTTTGTTTGGGTTAATTTATGTACTTAATTTATTATTCATTTAAATCTACAATAGAAATCCATTAAGCATTTTCATAGAATTTATTCATATTTTTATTAATCATTTTGGTGAACCCGACACTCGAATCCACCTTCTTTTTTAGGACCCTTCCCTTCTCATCATTATGGATCAATCTCATGGTGAATTTACTAAAGCCCACCTTAAAGACCTTAATGATCATATCACTGAGCATCCCCAAGATCTATACTTTATTTAATCACTACTCATGTGGAGACCACCAATCCCTCGGTTTTAATGCTTCCACCGTTATACCCAAATCCATTACTACTCAACCACCCGCCTCCACGCTTCCACCAATTTCTACTATTATTTTTTTGTTCCTATTCCCACAAATCATTTCATGCCACCTCTCGGTTCTCATACACAATAGGTATCCTCTGCAAGCACTTAATAATTAGTCTCTCTTTAAAAGATCTCTAAGTTCAAATCTTCCAATTATAGCAGAGCTACTTCTCATGCTTCACAATCTTTAGATTTCACTTTATCATTAGACACCTCATTCACGCCCACATTTCCACTTGCTCACTTCCTCCTAACTTTATCACCCTCAAGCTTCCCATTTTCAATGGGTGTGATGACCCATAAGGAATCTAGGATTATTTGATGTGGTATGTCTAGATTTTGTGGATGATAATATTATTCTTGCACTAAGATCTTCCCTTTAGTCTTCACGATTATGTGAAGCAAAGATTTTATGACTTACCCGTCCACTTGGTAACATCTTTTGACATCTAACCAATGTGTTTCTCACTCATTTATATATAAATATCATCTCTAATATCTCATACACTTTGAACTCGCATAAGTTTAACAAGGATATAACAAACATCTAGTGGATTATGTCTTACGATATAAAAACAACTTACCTAACATGTCTAATGTACTTGCGGACTCAAAAATTAAGATTTATTCATTCAAATTCTATTTCCACCTCTCTAGGAGAGTGTTCTCTTTGAGATATCTCCATCATTTGACCAACTATGTAATACTCTTAAGCTTCATGAAACTAAGATCTTATCTATAGGTAAGTTTAAGTATCGGAATAAGCTTCATCTTCTACATGTTTTCAAAGTAAATAAAATTTCAAGCCATCATCCAAACCTATTGAAGAAAAAAATCACTCATCAACACTATATATAATACTAAAGAGCTTGAATGGAAACCACCTAAGAGAACTTACACAAAGATAAATCTCTCTCCACATATTTTACTACCAATCTTCTCAAAATAAATATTATCATGTTTCCTCTGCCACTTAATTTATATCCATCTCATCCAAAAGTTTGTAATTATGATCAAATACTCGATACAAATATCATCAATGTGTTGGAATTCTACCAATTTTTGTTTCAAAATTCTTAATCTCATGTAAGATCTAATTGATAACATTGTTATTGAGCTCCCAGAGCCTATGACTTCTCCACCCATCAATGAAAATCATAAGCTCAAGATCTTAAAATCCTCTTCCAAAACATGAAAACAAAGCATTTCATTCCTTTTCTTATCATAAATATCACAAAGTGCCTCCTCCTACATTAAGGGATCTTAATTTCCTAGTTTCTCATGTTGGGATTTCTCAACCAATGCATTATTTATCCAATATTGATCACCATGCAACATTCTCTTCTCAACACTTGCACATTATTTCTTCTATCATATCCATTTCTATCAATAACACTATAGTTGATCCATTATACAACATCAATGCGTGTTCTATTTCACTTCTTGTCACTATCAGCTACCCACATTAAAAAAATCATATCCAATACCTAGCGCATATGAGGTTGTCAAAATTCAAGTCAATGTCAGTCCTCTCATCATAGTGGTTCCTTTTATTATGGCATTGGTAATTCAAGGGTGTGATATGCTCTCAGGCCTCAATTAGATTCACGTATCCCAATCTATCATATCCATGAATCAATTATGTCTAAAATTCATTCAAAAAAATCAATTCATCTCTATCAATGGTGTTCATCCATCAATTCCATCGTCACAACATCCTCTTGATATTTCCATTGCATCAGCTAGAGAATC
Organism: Taxus wallichiana var. yunnanensis; assembly: GCA_018340775.1. Classification (NCBI taxonomy): domain Eukaryota; kingdom Viridiplantae; phylum Streptophyta; class Pinopsida; order Cupressales; family Taxaceae; genus Taxus; species Taxus wallichiana. The sequence continues at coordinate 1,031,069,034 of CM031242.1, forward strand.
TAGGATTTTGTGAGCCTATCAAAACTAAAGTAAAAATACTCCTAGATCACTTTTTCGCACATGTCCTACATGGTCTCTTCATATTCTAGTCCACCACATTAGTCTATGTCCACTATGATAGATCCTTCATCTAGACATAATCCTTCATCACCTTTCTACACTTTTCTTCACATCGGTATACATCACCTCCTTTCCTCTTACACATATGTGTTCAATCACCTTTACCTCTAGTTACACATATATGTCCATCACCTCCACATTATACTCATCGGTCACATGCATTTAGGATTCATTCACCTGCACAATGTCTATCTCATATACCACCACTCTTAGAGTATGATCACATGCCTTCATCTCTAGAAGAATCGGGTGGAGATCCCTCACCTTTTACTCTCCTTGGCTAGTACATTAATTATCACACACTTGGGGGAATCACACTTATTACTTCTACCCCATTACATTGACACATGTCTTATCTTATCATCATTTCATATTTGATCTATCACATACATCATACACATCTTGATACATTAGTATCATCATTCCCCGATGAAGCACACTCATGTTATCGTTCACATTTAATTTTAAGGGAATATTATAAAATGAACCTCACACACTACACATATAGAATACACTTTATACATTTTACACATCACGAGGTTTCACACCTCTTTATTATAGAATCTATCACATACTACGTGTATTACTCACTTTGTACATCCACGATACATCTTTCTTGCATCTACTTCTACATATTACCTTCATTACCCTATGATGCACTCTAGTTAAATGGTCCATACTCATTTGTTGAGGGTTTAAATATCGAATGGACCTCATCACACACACATCACACTCACCCATTCACATACTCTACACTTTACGCTTTGATGATCACATCTTTTAGTACACACATTCAAACCATTTCCCTATAACTCACTCTCATTTAAGGTTCCTTCTAGATTCTAAGGGGAATATATAAATGAACCTCATCTCATACATAGAAAATCACTTGGAGGGAGCATGTGGTTCCTATCACATTCCCTCTACATTCCATTCCATCTACACTCCACAACATACCACATATCTTCATCACATTCAGTCTTTCTTAAATTTACTTGTTACATGTAAACTCTTTTACACATGTTAAATAGATATTGTTGCTGCTAAAATAGTATCACCCCATTTGTGCCTTTGAAAATTTATTGATTTACGACCTCTGTCATTTTCTCCTTCCCCATGTTGTGCTTGGTCAGTCTTTGTTGTTATTTTTAGTCAGCTCTTGGGTCAAGATCATGTATGGGTCCATGTTTGTCTCCTCATTTCTTTGTTCCTCAGAAAGGTCTATATTTTGAGTCTCCCATGCTGTTCCTTCAAAACTTGCATTTTCCCATTCTCTCTATTTCCCATAGTCAGGAGTTTTTGTCCTTGATGTTTCTATCCTAGGTAATCGAAGAAGAATGAATTGATGTGTCCCTAAAGAACATATTTGAGCCTTGTAATATTTCTAAACTTTCTATCCTTGAAGAAAATTTCATTCCTAGGCTCAAATTGTCATTTTTCTATATTTTATGGTTTCATGGGAGTTTCTCTTGGTCAAACTTGCATCCTTGCATCTACAGGGGATGTGGCACTTTTTCGTTGGATGCAACTTGGACTAAATACTTCAAAAATTCTATGAAAATCCTCAACTCAAAAATCTATCCATGTGGGTGAACAATGCTCATTTAAAGATTTACTTTTTGATTTGGCCTTGGAGTAGCACCGGGAGGACATGTGGAGGTTTAGTAGGATAAAGACACAAGGAGGCTTCCATGGGTCTTCCCATACTTAGTCTTTTTTCAAACCAATTTTGGAAGTCCTGGGACATGTGGAGGAGCCGCGCATGTTGGGGACTAGCCTTTTAGGTTCCATTTTGAAGGAGCACCATGAGGACACGTGGAGGCCTCCACTCACTTTGTAGTTTTCTTAGAATTTTCAATGGCCAAAGGAGACTACCTCAGAGCATGAAATGTGGCATCTTCTCGCCGACTTCAATTATTTAGACAAGCCTTGCTGAGATAGGACACACGGTGAGCTCATGCTCTTTAGGGTATAAATTTTTTGGGACCATCTCGGGGAGCACCATGATGACACATGGAAGTTTGAAAAGTCAAAGGGGTAGGGAGGTGAACCATTGGGGAATTTGGATTTTTTTCCCATTGACATGTAAATGAATAAAAAATGGCCCGCATGCCCGATAAAAGAAAGCTCATAGATTACTCCGGTCAATGGTGGAGGTGCAAAATCTTAAGGGAAATTTGGAAAATTTTCCTTTTGGGAGAAAAGATTCAAAAGTAAAAAGGAAGTGTGGCCCCACTCGAATCATATTTGGAAACGTGTTAGTCTCATTTCTCGAGAGTGGAGTTGTGGGAAAACTTGGAAATATTTACTTTTTCCAAAGAGAGAGTCCAATGGAAGAATTTATCCACGGTTACTTTGGGACCCACCTCAAGACATGTGTAAGGATCATTTCCCAAGGGTGGATGTGCGGAGAAAAATGGAATTTTTTTCCATTTTTCCAAAAGTTGTAAAAAGTCAGAGGAAGCCCCCGGGTATGTTTTAAGTTTGAATCTTCCACGTGGATGGCCCAAATTCAAAGTAAAGATCAATGGCAGCTGAGAGTCTTAAATTATGATTTTCCCCCCATTTTTATGAAACATGTTTAGAAGTGCGAGTCTCCATGATTTCTTGGTCTTTTCTGCATGCCAAATAGAGAGGGGAGTTAATTTTGATATCTAAGTTTGGTGGGAAGATTTGGAAAGACGTCTTTCACCATTAAAATAGTCCGACTTTTGTGCCCAATATGGTTTTCTGTTTTCCTTCTCGCGAGCATGCAAGGATCCAAATTTGACATAATTAGGGCAAAAGTGGTTGGCGAAAATAAAGGAAGCCTAATTTTCCAGAGGGAAGGAGTTGAATGTGGGAGATATTTAAAGAGATATGCCCTAATGAGAACTGGCAACTATTTGCAGATCGGATCCTGAAATCATGATTTTGATCATGGAAAGCACCGTACACTCAATGTCTAGATTTTGGGGGAAACTCTGTTTTAAATGGCACAAAATTTTCATGCAAATGGTTGGAAGTTGGAGGTCAAAATGTTAGAGGTCAAGAAAATTCCCAGAGGAAAATTGGATTAAGCCTCTCATTTGAGAATCCATCGAGAATCTAGGTTATCTCCTTTTGTATTAATTTTATTGTGTCAAGGTTGTTGCAAGTGTACAACCATTGAAAAGCTATGAGATTTTTCTATGAAACTTTCCCCTACTAATAGATTTAATAAAATTCGAGTTTTTTCATGTGTTGTCTTGAGAAAAAAAAGTTGGGTTTATTTCGAATGTATGCAAGTAGTTTATCCTATTTTTGTTGCAATCTTGTATTAAAATCTAACCTAGTCACATAGGCCTCAATCCATGTGATAGTTTAGTGGCATCTACAATTCCATTTCTTAAAGAACTTTCATTTGGGATTGGAATAAATGATTTGAAATAACTTTTTCTCGTAAGCCTCTGGGTGTAACTTAGCCATGATTTGGCTTAGATCTTGATGCTTTGTTGGATTTTCTAACTCAAGCCTTCGTGATAAAACATCAAATATTATGTGAAAGAGTGCTAATCTGGGCCTCTATTGAAGCACATATTTTGGTTAAAGAAACATTCTAGCTATTCTGTGGCATTATGTGTGTTTAGCCTCCCATTGTGTAAGATTCCTTAAGGATTTGGTGAATCAAGTTCACCCTACCCCACCTCCCACAATAAATTCATTCAAAAACAAATAATCCTACCTATACCACCCCTGTTTGTCCTGTGCACATAAATGCATAATCATTTTTACCAAAACATGTAGAAGCAATCAAGGTCTCAAATGTCTTCAATAACCTTTGCTTGTTGTGAAAATATCTCCTTGATCTAGAAGTGACAACTCGTGAGAGTCATATCTGGTGTGTTGATCATATTTTCCCAAGGTATTCTCTATAAAATCCATGCAAAAGAAGGATTTATCATTATTCTTTAATAAAAAGAGGTTACAAAATAGGTTCTCTTACCTTGGTTAAAAGGCACAACCTAAAATAGTTAGGATCATATCACATCCTTTCAAGGTGCCACCCATTGTTTTCAAGACCTAAGTGCTAACAAGTCTTATAGATTGATTCTCTGGCTATAAAATGACATACATGATTATCTATATGTCTCTGAGTGTCCTGCCTAATCCATGATGTTGCTCGGTCTCTGAAAGAGGTTAAATTTGGGTACCAACATGCTTATGGCGCCATTTTCAAGGACTATTTTAAGTTCTTTGAGACCAATTTGTTTATTTGTTGCTATTTCATATCCATCTAGCCCTTCAACAACACTTCTAGCACCATTTCTAGGGAATTCAATTCACAATCAAAACCCTAGTGAAGAACTTCTTCTATGTTCCAAGTGCCATGTGTAGTTCTTTCATTCTTCCCACCTAGTGCACTAGCTTTCATTTGATAAATCTTGGTAAAGAAAGGTCAAAATCTTTCCATTTCTAGTTTCTAGCATTGATAGACATTTGACAAATCATATTTAGTGCATTTGCACAACTAAGGTTGAAATTATTAGTGGTGACTCCCTGTTGATCTGATTTTTAAGGACCAGCATCTTAAAACTCTATCAAAGTCAAAATTGTTACTAATATTGGCAAAGCTAGAAGGAATAAAATCTTTCTTTGCTAGGGATCCTACTAGGACATTGTTTCCAAAGCTAGGAAAATTAAAATCCAGAAGGAATAAAATCCTAGAGAGTTATGGGAGAACAACAAACAAGAAGACGGATCTCCATTAATGAAAGTGATCGGCCTATTATTAAAGACTATAATTCAAGTGAGTCTGAATCATGTAGCCTCTTTGTGGAATTGAATTCTCTAGTTGAAGAAGGGCCTTCATTTGATTTTGAAAGGTTTGCTTCACATTTTGGACTTGTCTTTTCCCGAGGTTGATAGGGATTTCAAGAGACAAGGCCTCCTGGGGATCTCTATTTTGAAAATTACACTCCCGTGTTCCAAGGACCTCTCGCCTTTGTATCAATTTGTCACCCCTCTAGGGTCACCTTCTTGAATCAACATGGTCCATCCCCCACCTAGACCCCTTTTTTTGGTAAACACCTTTGGACCTATAAATTTTGTGGGAATGGCTAGATATCCAAATGCAATGCCTCAAGATGTAAGGAACAGAATGCCAAAGTTCTAAGGAAACAATGCTATTATTGGTGATCAACATCTAAATATTTTTATCAATATGATGGAATATTTTGAGATTGAACATGAAGATGTATATATCAAGTTGTTTATCCATACCTTGGAAGAAGATGTTAGGGACTGGTATAAAGCATTTCCAAATAACTCTATTGATTCTTGGATTGAGATGAGTAATGCATTTAGATTGCAGTATGGTGATAGAAGTGACCCTAGGTTTCTTTTGATAGAATTTTAAAACATCAAAAAGAATCCTAATGAATCAATACATGATTTCAACACAAGGTTTAATAAGACCTTGAGAAATTTCCTATTAGGATAATACCTTGTGATGAGTCATGTTTGATCAAATATTCTGATGCATTTGATAAAAAGGCTACATATTACTTGAGAGACAAGAACACCAAAAATTTGAGGTAGGCCTTCACCATGGCTCTACAAATAGAGAACAACATCAAGTCAATTAGGAAGCCTCGAAAGAAGGAAGGTGTAAATCCAGTTAACCTGAAAAAGCTACAAACAAGCAAGGTTGCTGATTTGGAAGAAGTTGTGATGAATTTGTGAGGGGTCATCAAGGAGATCTACTACAAGCTTGCCCAAGATGAGAAAGGAGTTGGGTAGATTTCACAAGGACAACACAAGAAAAAGGCCAAGATAGGTTTACAAATCATCAAATAACTGATGACAAAGGAGAAGGACCTGTTGGATTTGGAAATAGGCAGCCCCAAGGCAAAGAAAACATAATGGTGCCTAATCCTTTGGATGCTAGAGTTGTTGTGGTAGAAGAAACATATGTCATTGATTAGTGTGAAATAATTTTCATGCCTCATGCTCCTTGTGAAGAAGATCAACAAGAAGAAGAAGAAGTTGATGATAATGATGATGATGTCTACATGATGGGTTGCTCCACTAGCTCACAACAAGGGGTAACTTCAACTGAGGTGATAAGTGCCTGACTACTGCCACCTTTTGGGATTGCATTCATAGGGTACCTATTCTTTCTCTTTCTCATACTTTAGAAGTAGATATACTATACAGGCTTTTGAATTTCCAATAATGACTTAAAATATTTAAGGGCTTTAATGATAAAGAAGTATGATGGAGGAATTCCATTTGAGGAGGATAGATAATTACTGATGAATGTTGTTGTTGCTCAAGAGAAGGAATATAACACAAGAAGTAAGGTTGTCAAAGGGATAGGGCCTCAAGCCAAGCCAAAAGCTCCTTTACTTTCAAACATCCCTAAAGAGGCTCCTAAGAAAGATGCACCTGCCAAAAGCCCTGCAGTTCCAAACAAGAATCATACCCTCCCCATGCCCAAGTTGTCAAAAATCTTGTACCACCTAATGAGTGTGTTGGTTTTCCTTCCAATGCTTCCTTGCCAAAGAATGTCCCATATGATATTGCCCAAGTTTTAAGTCAAATCAAATTCTTTGTTCCAATTTTTGAGTTGCTTAGGATTCCTGAGCACAAAAAGAGAGCATTTGAATACTTGGGGTTAAAAGAAGAAAAAACTTCCTAGGCAAAAATGCAAACATTGTGGATACCCCATTAGTCATCAAGAACCAAAAGCACCACCAACATCGGAAGAGCTAGATGAACCACTTGAGGTATATTTGAGAACATCCTTGGTGGATTATCGATGAATGTAGATCCATTATTCACTACTTTGATCATTAAGGAAAGATTTTGCACAACCGCATGTTTGACTCGGGGCATCATGCAATGTCATGCCTGAAGTCATGCCTTTGGGAAGTCATGAATGAGCTAAACATCAAAGTGATAGTGCAGCTTGCATATGGGAAGTTTAGCACTTGATGGACTCCAAATGGACATGTCTTATGCCACCATCCTAGTTGAGGGTAACCTTGTTAGGTCAGAAGTATGGAGAGAAGATAATGTTGCACCTTATTGAGGATCCCAACAATGTGTCCTATGAAGTATTGTACAAAAATGTTGATCCTGACAACTTTGTAGGATTTGTTGATGGAAAGGATCACAAGATTTAAGAATGCAAACGCTTGAACAAACATGATCTCCTTGGACTCTATTTTTGATGGAGCTTGCTCCAAGTTTGGGAATGGTGCTGGTATCGTTCTACTTTCTCCTAGTCAAGAAAAAATTATTTTTTCCTTCAAACTCAACTTTGAGTGCACCAACAACATTGTTGAGTATGAGGCAATGTTGTTGCGTTTAAGAATTGGTTGGGAATATGGTGTCAAGGATATCATTCTCAAGGGAAACTCAGAATTGATTTTGAACAAGTCAGAAAACTATATGCCACAAAGAATCAATGAATAAAATACTATAAGCATGTAGTTTGGGATTTCATTGAGATGTTTGATTCGATTAACATTGTGCACCATGATAGGAAATTCAATGACTTGGCAGATAAGCTTGTAGTGTTGGGGTCACGATTTGCAATTGTGTAGTGTCTCCATATTGTGAATATGAGGTCGAGGTTTTGACAAGACCCTTTGTCCTAATAACATTAAGCCCTAATAGGTTTTTTATGATGATACTCAAATCAGAAGATTCTTGTAAAACAAGGGGGAGTTTTATGATCAGTGCATTGATTTGGAGCCCATGGTATGTACAATAGAAGGAAAGGAAACCTTGTTTGGCAAGGGCATCATCCAGCTAAAGACCAACACCATTCCTAGAGGGTCAGGTTACTCTCTTGAGTCCAATTTTGATAATGTTGACCACATTATTAACAGATGCATGGCAGCCTCGAGGGATATTGAGGAGCATGATCTTGGCACAAAGGATAAGCCAAGGAAGATTTGGTTAGGCAGCAATCTCAGTAAAGAGGAAAAGTAGTCATACATCCAATTGTTGAAAAAATACCAAGATTGCATGGCTTGGACCTATTCTGAACTAAAAGCATATAGAGAGGACCTATTTCAACATGAGATTCCCTTGGAATCTAATGCAAAATCCATTCGCAAAAGTAGAGGCCCATCAATCCACTCTTATCCCTCAAAATGTAAGAAGAACTAAAGAAGCTAAGAGATGGAGGGATTATCCAGCCCACAAGGTATTCCTCTTGGGTTGCAAACCTAGTGCCAATGAGAAAGAAGAATAATTAAAATTTAAACAGAGCATCAATGAAGGATAATTATTGTTTTCAAATATGGATAACATGCTATAGTTAGTGACTAGTTAGTTCCGTAGTTACTTTCCACTTTATATGTTTTCTCGGTTATAACAAAGTAATAGTAAAATAATCATAAAGGATCAAGAAATCCTTCACTACTCCTTGGGGAACATATGTGTATGTCAAGATTCCCTTTGGTCCGATGAACACCGGAGCCACCTTTTAAAGAGCAATGAAGGTTGCTTTTTCTAGTTACATAAATGAGTTTATCATAGTCTATCAAGATGATGTAATTGTATTTTCTAGAAAGAGAAGTGATCACCAACTGCACTTGGAGAAGATGCTTGATAAGATGTAGACAATATGGCATCTCACTCAAACCAAAGAAATGCCACTTTGGAGTGCAGAAGGAAAAGTTTCTAGGCCACATTGTGTCACAAGAGGGAGTGATGATTGATCCAGAAAGAGTAGAGGCCATCAACAAAGTCCCAATTCCAAGAACCAAGAAAGGAATTCAGTCCTTCTTTGGGTAGATAAACTTCATTAGGATATTTATATCAAAATTTGCTGAGTTGACCATCCCAATCACTTCCATGCTAAAGAAGGACTAGGTCATCAAATGGGAGGAGGCTTCCATCTAAGATTTCAATGGAATCAAAGAGGCATTGAAGCATGCCCCTATTTTGGTAGCCCCAGATTATAAGAAACCTTTCCAGATGTTTTTTTTTCTTCATAAAACATTATTGCTTATGTCCTGTTGCAGAAGGATAATGAAGGGGATGAGAGGCCAATTTCCTTTTTTAGTAAGGCATTGCAAGGGGTAGAACTAAAGTACACCATTATGGAAAAGTAGGCATTTTCCTTGGTAAAAGAAATAAAGGTTTTCAAGCCTTATATTCTAAGTTCAAAGGTTGTTGCTTATGTTCCCCATACCATGGTAAAGGACATCTTGTCAGAGATGGAGGTCTCAAGCAAAAGATGTAGATGGGTGAATAAGTTGCAAGAATATGATATGGACATCCAAACCACGAAGTTGGTGAGAGGTTTGGGCTTGGCTAAGCTTATGGCTGAGAGCAACTTGAAACCGTTGAGGTAAATAAGGTTGAAGAAGAAAGGGCAGGTGTTTTTTTGAAAGTTAATGAATTCTCAGTGGTACAAGGATATGATGTTCTATCTCAAACATTTAAACTACCCTGAGCATTTAAGTAAGAACCAAAAAGAGATCTTAAGTTGGCTTCCCAGAAATATTTCATTACTAATTTTGGGTTGGCATGGAAAAACCCGAGGGAGTCCTCTTAATATGCATTATCAAGAAGAAGCCCCAAGATAATTGTTGATCTCCATGGATGAGTTTTGGGGGAATTTTTCTGCAAGAGTCACAACACACAATATTCTTAGGGCTGGTTATTGGTGGCCAACTCTCTCAAGGATACAAACTTGTTGGTTAGAAGATGTGAGATCTTTCAACGCTTCTTTGGAAGACTCGAAAGATTTAGGCTCCCTTCCTTTGTAGCTTGTATCAATTGAAACTCCATTCAGAAATGGGGAATGGATTTCATTGGTGATATTTCAAACCCTTCAAGTGTTGGCCAAAATGGATTCTTGTAGAAGAATCTAATTATTTTTCTAAATTGGTGGAGGCAATCCCACCAAGAGGGAAACACACCAAGTTGTCATGGATTTTGTGTTAAACAACATCATCTGCAGGTTTGGGGTACCAGTTAAGATTATTGCTAACAATGCCATGAGCTTTAGAGATAAACCTTTGGTGGCTATGTGTAAGGAGTATGGGATCAACTTGACATATGCTTCCAATTACAATCCCCAAGGAAATGGAAAAGCTGAGTCCAATAATAAAAATTTATTAAAGATCATTAGAAGAACATTGGAGCTAAACAAGAGAAAGTGGGGTGAATAGTTGAAGTTTTCTATTTAGGTAGATAGGATCACTGTCAAGAGGGTTACTGGAAAGAGTCCATTTGAGTTGGTATATGGGACTCAAGCCCTACTACCTCTTCATATGCAACTATCTTCTTATCAGTTCATTCAGCAGCTAGAAGATCAAGAGGTAGATCCTTATGATGCTCGCATTAACCAGATTATTGAGCTTGATGAAGAGAGAAGGGCATCCCACAAGAGGCATGTAAAGTTTAGAGAGAAACTGAAGAAGCTATTTGACAAGAAGGTCACTCCTAGAGCTTTCAATATTGGAGATCTTATGCTACTATGGGATAACAGCATGAAGATAAGGGAAAACTTGGCAAATTTGACTCATTATGGATGGGACCTTACTCCATCGACATTATAATTGGTGAACACACATTCTTATTGAAGGATTTGGATGGTGAATTGTTCAAATTGCATGTTAATGGCAGGAATTTGAAGCATTTCTTGGATTGATTCCCCTTAATCAAGGTAAACATCTTTTGTATAGTGTATAGTCAATTGTTTGTTTCCTATTTTTGTGTTTTTGCTCGTTCTGGTCCTTGGTGACCTATTTTTGTTGGGTTTCTCTATTCATTTTTGGAGATGGCTTTGTTTCTCTTCCCTGCAAAGATGACTCCACTACCCAATGGATATTTTGGAACTTAGTCTATTTTTTTCTTGTGGCACTGCACAGGAGTGCCCATCCCGAGCCAAGTCAATTTTGGTGCTCAAAATAGTCTTGCCCCATTTTTTCCTTTGAAAATTTATTTATTTATGAGCCTCTATCATTTTCTCCTTCCCGTGTTGCACTTGGTCAGCATTTTTGTTATTTTTAGTTAGCTCCTGGGTCAAGATCATGTATGGGTCCATGTTTGTCTCCTTGTTTTTTTCTTCCTCTAGAGGTTTATATTTTGAGTCTCTTGTGCTTATGTTCCTTTAAAAACTCATGTTTTCCGTTCTCTCTATTTCCCATAATATGGATTTGGTTTCCTTTACATTTATATCCTAGGTACTCAAAGAATAATGAATTGATGTGTCCATAAATAACATATTTGAGCCTTGTAACATTTCTAAACTTTCTGTCCTTGAAGAAAATTTTATTCCTAGGCTCAAATGGTCATTTTTCTATATTTTACGGTTTTATGGGTGTTTCTCTAGTCAAATTTACATCCTTGCATCTATAGGGGACATGGCACTTTTTGGTTGGATGCGGCTTAGCTAAATACTTCAAAAACTCTATGAAAAACTTGAACTCAAAAATTTGTCCACGTGGGTGAATGACGCTCTCATTTGAAGATTTACTTTTTGATTATGCCTTGATTAGCACTAGGGAGGACATGTGGAGGTTTGGAAGGATAAATACATGTGGAGGCTTCCATGGGTATTCCCATACTAAATATTTTTTCAAAAAGTTTTATTGAATCCAGGATAGGTGGAGGAGCTCCACATATTGGGGATTGGCCTTTTAGGTTCCATTTGGAAGGAGCGCCATGAGGACACGTGGAGGCCTCCACTCACTTTGTAGTTTTCTTAAAATTTTCAATGGCCAAAGGAGACTACCTCGAAGCATGACATGTGGTACCTTCCACTGAGCTTCAAGCATTTAGAGAAGCCTTGTTAGAAAGGACATGTCATAGCGAGCTCGCACTGCGTTCGGGTATAAAATTTTTGGGACCATCTCAAGGAGTGACCATGATGACATGTGGTAGATTGAAAATTCAAAGGGGTGGGGAGGTGGACCATCGGGGTAATTTGGATTTTTTCCCTTGACATGTAAATGACTAAAATCATCAAAATGGCCCGCAGCCCTATAAAGGAAAGGTCAAAGCTTGCTTCTGGTCAATGGTAGAGGTGGGGACTCTCGGGGAAAATTTGGAAAATTTTCCTTTTGGGAGAAAAGAGTCAAAAGTAAAAAAGGAAGCGTGGCCCCACTCAAATCATATTTGGACACATGTCAAGCTCATTTCCCAAGGGCGGAGTTACGGGGAAAACATGGAAATTTTTCCTTTTTCCAAAAAGAGGGTCAAATGTAAGAATTTATCCTCGGTTCTTTTAGGACCCACCTCGAGAACACATGTTAGGATCATTTACCAATGGAAAAGGTGCGGAGCAAAATGGAATTTTTTTCCATTTTTCTAAAAGTTGTAAAAATTCAAAGGAAGCCCCCGGGTTTGTTTTAAGTTTGAATCTTCATTGTGGATGGCCCAAATTCAAAGTAAAGATCAACGATAGTGAGAGTCTAAAATCTAATTTTCCCCCATTTTTCTAAAACATGTCTTGAAGTTCAAGTCTCCATGATTTCTTGGTCTTTCCTGCATGCCAAAAAGAGAGAGGAGTTAATTTTGATTTCTAAGTTTGGTGGGAAGATCTAGAAAGACGTCTTTCACCATTAAAATGGTCTAACTTTTGTTCCCATTATGATTTTCCATTTTCCTTCTCTCCCGAGCATGCAAGGAGCAAGAATTGAGAGATTAGGGGCAGAAGTGGTTGGAAAATGGAAGCAAGTGTGATTTTCCATAGGAAGGAGTTGAATGTGGGAGATATTCGAAGAGATATGCCCTCGAGCACTTGGTGAATTTTTGCATATCGGATCTTAGAATTCACGATTGTGATCATGGAAAGAACTGATACACTCAATGTCTAGATTTTCGGGGAATCTATGTTGTAAATGTTATAAATGGCACAAAATTTTTGTGCAAATGGTTGGAATTTGGAGGTCAGAGTGTTAGAGGTTGAAGAAAATTCCCAAGAGGAAAATTTATTAAGCCTGTCTTTTGAGAATCCATTTGAGAAACTAGGTTATCTCTATTTGTATTCATTTTTATTGTGTCAAGGTGGTTGCAACTTTACAGCCATTGACAAGCTCTGACATTTTCTATGAAACTTTCCCCGCTAAATAGATTTAATCAAATTCAAGTTTTTCGTATGTTGTGTTGAGAAAAATGTGTTGGTTTTATTTTTAATGTATGTAAGTAGTTTCTCTTGTTTCTATTGTAATCTTGTATTAAAATCTGACACAATCACATAGGCCTCAATCGTTGTGATAGTTTAGTGGCATCTACAATTCCATTTCTTAGAAGAATTTTCATTTGGGATTAGAATAAATGATTTAAAATCACTTTTCTTTCATCTATTGACAGAGATTGTCTATAAGCCTCTGGGTGTACCTTAGGCGTGATTTGACTTAGATCTTGATGCTTTGTTGGATTTTCTAACTTGAGCCTTCGTGATAGAATCTCAAATATTTTGTGAAAGAGTGCATGATCTGGGCCTCCATTTAAGCACATATTTTGGTTAAAGAAAATTCTAGCTATTGTGTGGAATTTTGTTGGTTTATCCTCCCATTGTGTAAGATTCCTCAAGGATTTGGTGAATCAAGTTCACCCTACCTCACCTCCCACAAAAATTCATTAAAAACAAATAATCCTACATGTACCACCCATGTTTTCCTGTGTGCACACAAATGCATAATCTTTTACCAAAACATGTAGAAGCAATCAAGGTCTCAAATGTCTTCAGTAACCTTTTCCTTGTTGTGAAAATATCTTTGCCTTATTGTGAAAATATCTCCTATTCTCTATCCATGCAAAAGAAGGATTTATCATTATACAAGGTTACTAGGTTCTCTTACCTGGTTGAAAGGCACAACCTTAGATCACATCCTTTCAAACTGTGTGACTGATCATATTTTCCCAAGGATTATTATCTCTATAAAATCCATCTCAAAGAGGTTAAATTTGGATTTATCTTGTATTAATTATCTTTATAATACAACATGTTCACTTAATTTCTAGTTGTGATCAAATTCTACACATATCTGATTGGCATAATACCTATTAGCATCTAAAAAGGCTCCTACAATCCACTTTCAAAATCATAGTTGGATTATATCATTTGTTTTCATCACATCCTTTATCGGATTATACATGCCTTACCACACTTCTTATTTTCAACATGATAACGAGTCCTATGTCCAACATTTGTCTTGTAGTTCTATTTGCTTCCATGGTTATTTGTTACATTATTTTTCATTATTTGTGACATACAAGATTTTCCCTTTTTCTTTTGTCAAACTTGTCTTATTTATCTATCTCTTGTGAAATCGTGAGTGTTGATACTTTTCACAGTTTACATTGTCTTCTTGTGTTGTCTTGTAAAGTCTTAGCTTACTCAATTTACTAGTTTATATCTTGCATGGTTGCTTATACTAAATTGATATCTATCTACCCCCTGTATGTAATTATCTTTAGAGGTCAAAAAAGCTACACAAATGCATGTTCAAATAATTTCTAAATATGTGAGAGGTCATAGAAAGCTACACAAAGGAAATATGTCGGAGAGGTCACAAAAGCAAAAAGGAAATATGTCGAGAGGTAAAAAAACCCGACACAAAGGAAATATGTCGGAGAGGTCAAAAAACCCAACACAAAGGAAATATGTCAGAGGTCTTGACCTGAAAGGAAATATGTTGGAGAGGTCAAAAACCCGACACAAAGGAAATATGTCAGAGGTCAAAAACCCGACACAAAGGAATTCGGGTTTGTTTTATATGAGACATTTTTTTGCAAGGCATGTCCCGATGCTTTATACTACCTAGGAAAATTGGGTTTTGGAGTTAGGAAAGCATTAACATGTCAAGCCACCTTCTTATCTTTTTCTAACATGATAATGGGTGGAAGCCGGTTTCAAAACAAAAGCATCAAACACATGTTGAGGCATCCTCCAAACCCAATGTAAATGCAAAGGAGAACCACGAACTATTGGAAATAGACCTTATTTAGACAACTGACCATAAATTTTCACAGGAGCTCGAGATTCACGCATTGGACTTTTGGAAAGCTTACAAGGTTTTTCCAACTCCAACTAGACATATTTAATTGGGTGAGAAAAGTTCTTTAAAAATGTAAAATACAGTTCTCATTTTTGGGTTTGTTAGGGTTCTCACCTTTTCCATAATGAGATGAATTAAGTGCGGTCTGGTTGGGGTAGATTTAGAATTCCTCTCTTCTCCACCTCTTTTATCCCTATAAATTGTGGAGGGGCTTCTTGTCCCAAGTTTGGAATTTATTGTTTTTCCCCTCCCTTCTTCTCTGTGTGTGAATTTGTGGAATTAAAACCTCTCATTCAAAACTATAATGCATTTCTGTTGGCATTTTGTTTATCTTGCTTATATTTTACATAATGCATGTATGTGGATGATTTTATACCCTCTCAAAGTGTTTATTTGCATCTTTCTTTCACTAAAATTTGTTTTTGTGATCTTGCATTGCATTTAATACCAATTGGCACAGATAAGTGTTCATCATTCCTATAGGGAATCATCTTTGAATTTTTATGCATTATTCCCTATCTTCTTGGAAAGTTAGATTAGGTTTTGAGTAAACCTAATTTTATGTGATGCATCACAAAGGAATAGGAACCACAAATCCGGGGAGCTTTTCCGATTTCATCCCACACTTGGGAAAAGCTCCAATTATGCCTATAGATCAATCTACCCATCGAGTTGCGGACATTTAGTGTTATTTGTACATAACACTTTCCTCCTAGCCAATTGTTTTTGTGTGTGTTGGTTTATACCAAGCATCCATTGCCATAGTCAATCAATTTTAACACATAAATCATCCTCCTTTGGGCTGAATAATTCTGACTTGTCACATACACCCAAAATCTTTGTGAAAAATCAAAATAGAGCCAACACCCACATAGTTTAACATAGCACAACATCATAACATAGTCACCATTGGACATCTTCCTATCATGACTTCCTTTAACAAGGGGCAAAAACACTAGTACCCAAACCTAGAATTCTTTCTTGAATTCATGACAAGGGGCCGATTACATAGAATTCTTCAAGTGTAGTTTACAACACTCCATAGTGGATTTTATAGGGAAGATAGTTCTTAGCACACAACATACACCATCTTTTTTTTTCACCATTGGGTCAAAAATGGTCAAACCAGATCATATTTTTACACACCATCTACAATGTTGTTTTACATTATAGGAAGAAGTTAAAGGTTGGAGGATTACACTATACTTTTCTCCCTACACTTCTTCTCGATCATTGACATGAAATCGCTTGAAAAATTACATCTAGCAAAACTAGAGTGAGATAACCCAAAATACATGCCCTGTTATATCATCTACAGGATCCTTTCTACACTCTTTCCTCTTCATGGATCAAAGTGCACATGTTCTTTTTTCAAAAATTTTTTTACATACTTCTTTACAATATTTTTCTATACATATACATGCGTGTTTGACTACTTTTTTATTCTTCTCTTTTGCAGGTTCATCCATATGGGAATGGTATTCAACATCATTCATCATCGTCCTACATAAAAAAACACACAAAAATCAACATAAAAACAAACATATTGCAACATCTAAAACATGCATTTTTGCCCTAGGGTCATTATCTCATCACTTTTGAAATTTCTCATATTTAGTCTCCATTCTCCACATTTTTATCACTCCATGCTTTACTTATCTCTTGGCATGTTTCTCACCATCGATATACATGATTAATCGGTACGCATCTCTTATCTAGTTTGTTTATTTGAGATTTTTTTGGAAAACATAAAGTGGGGGAAAATATACACATAAAATTACAAAGTTTGGGTAATTATCTAGTCCAAATTACATACTACTAGTCATATGATTCCTAAGTAATAAAAGTAATAATTAACTCATCTCCTTGGCAAAAATTTTCTTTCTTTCTACTTCCACTTTTGGTTTTACACTCTTTCTAGTTGAGTGTGTCTTTTCATACCTCAACATT
Organism: Taxus wallichiana var. yunnanensis; assembly: GCA_018340775.1. Taxonomy (NCBI): domain Eukaryota; kingdom Viridiplantae; phylum Streptophyta; class Pinopsida; order Cupressales; family Taxaceae; genus Taxus; species Taxus wallichiana. Next base: position 1,031,086,100 of record CM031242.1, read on the forward strand.
TATCATCCTATACACCAACACCTAGCTAGGATGCTAGCGTTAGGAGCCCCCATCCCCTCTAGGTTCCCCTAACCTCATTTTACTTTTTCACATCTTTTTAGTCATTTATATCCATTTGAGCATCTTATATTTTTGTATTTAAAATTTTTAGGGTTAATTAAAAATTCAAGCAACGGAATCATTTAAATGTAAAGTTATGTTATCATAATAAGGGATCAAGTACTAAGCATTAACTATCACCCCTAATGTTGCATTTAAAGGATATTCAAGAGCATGAAAATCCATCCATTAGTGGAAAAAGGAATGCATTATTCTACATACACTTCATAGGAGGGAGTCTTTTTATTTCATGCACACATATATTACATGTCTTTACATCTAGCTACTTTCTCTCTATCCAAGTGCGACACACACAAGAGCCACCCAAGGAATGATTCCACACACACACACACACACAAAATACATTGGGTATGAGATGTAGTGTAATTCTTAGTCATACAATCATGATTGTGATAGCTAAGGATAGTCCCAACCCTCATTTCACATATTTCTTTTTTAGGATTTGATGTCTCTTTGAGGGTTTTATAGGTCATTATTTGATTGCAAGTTTCACTAAACTTTGTGAATATTGTCCATCATTAAAGCAACCAAATAAGAGGAAAATGATCACCTTTTGACCAATCAAATATGGTTTTGTGAGTATTTTTGGATTCACATGCACCAATTGCCAATTTTGGTACACATGAGAACCCTTACCTCTTTCTCGCACCCCGTCCGACGTGTTCCTCTAGATATGAATTTTTCAAAGATTCATTGTGATATTCTATGCTTCATATTTTCTATTTTTCCATCTCTGTGCACCTTCAAGATTTCCTTGAATCAACTAAGATTTTTGTTTCCTCTTTTCAGCACTTAGGGTTTTATATTTTCTATGTTAATTTTCTTGGGTTAATTTATGTACTTAATTTATTATTCATTTACTACTAAAATAACAATCAAGATTAATCATTTTTCATAAGATTTATTCATATTTTTCTTAATCAAGATTGTACTTTCTTCATAATGGCCAAAATTTTTGTTTTAAGCTTTAGGAGGACATTTTTTTAAAGAACATTACTTATTTCATCCATAAAATTAATCACCCCGCTTTGAACACTTATGCATACTTGAAAACATTATTGGGACTTTCCTCGGAGATAGTTTTATGATTCCAATAAGGATAGGTTGGTCATGAGAGGGGCTCACTGTGATTGGGAGCTAGAATTTTTAACTATGGGCTTACTTTATAGACACTTGATATTTACACCGATAATGTCCCCTTAATTATTCACACTATCTTCAAAATTATACTTTTAGATGCCACTATTTAATTCTTATATCCCTTAACCTAATTTTAAACCCCCAACATATTTACTCCATGTAAATATCCTTCACAGCTGTAAAAATCCATCTTTATCTCTCTTAAAAACCACCCAAACCACTTAGAAACTAAAAAAAATAAGACAAAACAAATTAAAACAAACCTATAACCATTTCAACCCCTTCACCTCATCATTCAAACACCCTTAGTCATTTACTCACATATTGAATCAAACATCCATGATTAGAAGTGGTTTTAACCACTTTAGCACATGTTTCCATGTCAAAACTATATCACCAATGATTCAATTGAATCACCATTGATTATAAATAAGCACTTTCATGTTCTCGCTTAGGGATCTTCACCTTAGAATCTTAGGCATCCTTTTGTTCTTACACTTTTTTTTGACACCACAACATCAAGGATATTATCAAGAATTATCAGGCATCAATATCAAATATCATTCAAGAATTCTTGGTGATCATTTTCATCATTCAAACTTCAAGCAATATCCTAGCACAATTCATCTACTTAGGTCTCTCTTGCTTAATATTTGAGGCATCTTTTAGCTCCAGATCCACTCAAAGGTATTCCTCAACCTTTGTTTATCCTTTTTTTGTCATATTAAGCTTTTAGATCAATCAAAAACATCATTTTATAGCTTCAAGCTCTCATTCTATCTAAACTATCAAAAATCACATAACAATTGCTAGTGATTCACCTAATTTCTAACGATCGGTCTAAATCGATGGCGATTCTATCAAAATTATCATTTTATCAATTTTGTCAAATTTTAATTAGTTTTATCAAATCCTCTACATTTAACTTGTTATTTCCAAGCATGGCTCTTTGTTAGATGGTAGTTCTTAGGTGTTCACATCTAATTACTAGTATTTATAGTCTTCCAATAGTCCAACACCCCTTCTTCTAGGAACAATACAAAATTTTACACGAGCTCGCACCTTAAAAATCCAATTTTCTAAAACTAACCAAAACTTCAAGGATTAATCAAATTCCTCCATTATATCTAACAATAAACTGATGACTTCTAGTATGAATACTTTGAATGTGTGTCCAGATTACATCTACCCTTGTTTGGCATACCATCGATGCCGCCAGGACTTGCTATTCATCTCAAGTTTTAGATCCATTATCTTCTTCTTATTTTTCATTCTTTATCACATATACTTATCATTGATTTTATAAATCTACTTAATTTCTAAAAACAAGCTACATCCTCCAAGGAAGCCCTTTGGATTCCTAGAATCACCTTTGTCGAGATGCTCGTCTTTCCATTTATCTAATTCTTTATGTTTAGTGGCTTTGAGAGAAGGTTTATTTATAGGAAAGGATGAATTATACATTCATAATGATGCAAAAACTTCAATCGAACATCATTCTAAACACACATCTTCATGGGTATCATGTAAACCCCACCATCTTTTAAGGTTATTTTTGTTTTTATTGTTTAACTTCATTAATTTAAAGTAGAAAGGTAAAAACATCTCTGAATATTTTGACACACCCAGTGGGACCTAATCCCTTTTTCATTTGTTTTTTATTTCTTTTGAATCAAATTTTCATATATTTTATGCCTTCGCTTTGTAATCGCCATCAATCAAATAAAATTGCTAGTGATTTTGTGAATCCTAGTGATTCTATCAATCATTTGAAGATCTTTGTGATCGCTTCGATTACTCATTCATTGACCTATAACATTATTTTATTTTGTTTTTTTGTCCTACGCTGATAAGACCTTTTATAGGTTTATGCTCTAGAGATTTTTTCTTATTGCTTATTACATTTCTAAAAAAGTCAAAAATTAAAAAAATTAAAAAAGGAAGCATTCTTTAAGTGAGTCTTTTCCTTTTCTTTTCATTTTCAAGCATTACATTTTGTTGTTTTCCTTATCAAAATCAATCATTTTTTTGGGATTTAAAACAAACCTTGCATCTATTTGATCACATAGATTAATCTAAGGGTTAATTTATTACATTCACATTATTTTCCCTCACACACAACTAAACCACATAAAATATCAAACTTGCATCAAACACTCCTACCTAGGTGATAACTATTGGGATTTCATCACCCAATGGGGAAACTAAATCGGTGTTCCGACCGAATATAAACAACTGATTATTGGTATATTAGCTAAACACTTGACTCCCTTATCATTACGGGAGTGTGAACTGATGGGGTAGGCCCTAACACTAGTCCCACACTAGCACTCAACAAAGATCTCGGGCCTCATGTACCCTAGGGTATATCGAGGACTCCAACATTAAAAGTTCCTAAAACCATCCATAGATGACCATTTCCTAGGACCTTATCACCCGTTTTACACATTTAAATTTCTTCTAAATTAATTAAGATAATCAAATTATTCCTGTGTGATTTTCTTGCTTCTTGTATTCTTCCAATCTAGATTTATTTTCATTTTAATAGATGATTTTTTTTTCATTATGGTGCACACAAGAAAATAATCCCTTATCCAAAAACCATAGAAAACTGATAGATGAAATTGAATGTTTCATTTATAATACTCAAACATGCCTTGAGAAATTTTTGGGGTTCCTTTCATGAATAGAAAAATGTTTTATTGCCCAACTCAAGATCAAGAACAACCTCATTATCCGAGTAGCCAATCTAACTCATCCAAGATACCTGATCCTCTCTTAGTTGTTGCTCCTTCAACGGTTGGGATCTTGTCTTCTCTAAAATCCTTGATTCTAACCCCATTTCCCTATAATGTTTATCTTGTAGCTAGGGGTGTCCACCTTCAATCACCGTTAGCTCAACCACAGTCATATGTTCCCGATCCTTCATGTGTTTTCTCTAACCTCATTGATCTAGAAAACGAACCAATTATCGAATATATATATCCCTATCCTTTCAACAAGAGACCGAAACATCTAGTGTTGCATCTTCGGTCACTATTTTCAACCTTGATGTAATTTCTTCACAAGACAAAACCACTCAACATCCAAAACCTTTAATTGGTTCCACACAACCTATAAACAACATAAATATATCTTCTTCCACATAAATATGTCCAACATCATGTACCATTCAAAAAATTCCCATGAGTTATGCCACTTTTTCTATTAGTATAACCTAACCACCACCTTCTAAACAAACTAAACATCTACGTAACATTACCATGTCCATCCCTACATCTTCACCCTTAATCAATACTTGTGTCATTGTCAATACCCATATATTTTCACTACAATCTTAAACCCCAGTTGTTTCACAACACATACCTCAACTATCTCTATCATTCTCTACCTTTTAATCCATACCGCAACCATCGTGTCCATTATTCATGATTCTACACCTCTTAAGAACATCCCTCAATAGTCACAACCTTTTTTTCACCTCCATACCCTTCCAACAAGAACCTCAATACTCATAACCGCTCATCCAAACATCCATTCCATTTAAGCACATTCTCAAATAATCATAACCTTGTTTGAATACATCCATATATCCTCGATATCAATATACCTAGCCCTCATAACCATTAGCCTCATAACCTACTTATAACAATCCTACAAATATTCCCTTAAAAAACATCCCCTTTCAAAAAAGTATCCCACAACCATATCAATAATATCAATAACCTTGATAATTCTTCTATGATAAAATCGGTGCATCCTCATCTAATACACTATAGTAACTACAAACTAACCCCCTTCAGATTTAAAGAATAGGATATATAAGATTTAAGACACTTCCATCAGCCCTAAGATAATACTTTAATATGAAAAAAATTAACTAACCTATCCACCCTTCTACATCATCTGTATAAATATTATCCTCTTCGCTAGGAGCTCCCGAAGTTTATCAAATTCTATAATAAATATTATCCCTAACAAAACATCCAAGATTTTTGCCACACTTTTTACCTTATAACCCATGATCAGAACTCATGTTCCCTATGTCATCGACATGTCTTGCTTTAGATTGGTATAATAACAGCCCACAATACTCCCTCTTCTCATTAGTGCAACTTGCACAACTCTTTATTGAACACTTTTCTATTAACATCACTAGAAAAATCACCATTACAAATCTATATTCCATTACATGTTTTAATAATGAGTCTATCATAGAATTTTTCACCCACTGGAGGGGTATTTGTAGACACCAAATTTGTGTCTTCCGACACCCCGTGCCCCGCATCTCATTTCGCAACCTAACCTCCCCACTTAAACCTTACACAATTATTTATTAATTACCTTATAATTAATAAATCCACATCTCCAAACACTGCCACCTCATTTCACCACCTCATCATGACCTAGCCCTAACCCTAAACTAACCTAATTAAGACCTATAACTTGGTCTACATCCATACTCATGACTAATTACTTCTCACCCGCACCAAAACCAACCTAATCATGACTTGACCAAGCCCACAACTAATCCCTTGGGAGAAAAGGAGGGAAAGTTGGCTATTTTACTAAAAATAGCCCACTTTGACTTAACCGACATCGGTTCTTACTCGACCGCCATCGGTTATGTAACCGCCATCGATTCCCTATAAATGACCTCCCCCAACCAAAAACAAAGGATCGAATTCATTGAAAGATCCGAATTCACTTGCAGAAAGCAGAGACAAGTGAAGAAAAGAGAAGAGTTTGCAGAGAAGGACATCGAGCCCAAGACTGCAACTGAGGAACTAGAGCATAGCGACACTCATCCAAGCATTGGGAGAGAAGATAGCTCATTTTTGATTGTCAGATCATCCCACCTAAGCCCTGCCTTCGTCATCACAATCCTTGGACCCGTATCTTCATCAGAACTAGTAAGTAGTGTCTTGTATGTTTTTAAATAACATCTCTTGAACTTCTAAATTAATTATAATTTCACTCCTAGATCTACTACTGGCAGCACCCTACATCTAACTGTCATTCCTCTACCCTTACATTGCCCCAAGAACAGCCCCCACACTCTCTGAGTCTTCTCCGTCACCCTATTGCCTATCCCTAATCATTTACTAGCCTTATAAACACCATAACCGCCTTATAGCTTTCCTTCATTGAAAGCCCCTAAATCACTTGCCCCTACCGGTATCGTTATCGCCAGAACCGCACCGTGTAAAACCACAATCGGTTGTATAGTGACCGGCATCGGTCACTGTGACTCAAACCAAAACCAGCCTTTCCTCTATTGCTTTTAACGAGGTAATTAAATTGTAATTTTGCAATAACTTCTTTGTTAGAATTTGTGTTAATTCGTATTAAGAGGGGAACTGACCACCTTCGAAAGGAAGTCCAATATTTCTTGGGCCCAAGGCAGTTCCCTCATTTATTGTCTAACTAAAATCTGGTGGTCTTGTATTCTTACTTGCAGGTAGTCCTTCCTAGACAAAAAGGAGTTCTTCGCAATCGATCTGATCTCTCTCTACGGTACGCACGCACCCTCCCAACATTCAACAGGTATTCCTCCTAGCCCTAACCCTTATCTGTTTCTCAAGAGAATGAAAGGATAGAAGCACCTCTATTCTAAGAATGGAAACATTCTGTGTGAAACATTTTAGCTTACACTTGAGTCAGGACCCTTTCTTGGGTTTCTTTCTTTCTTGCTTGCTTTCATATAGGGAGCACACTTGCTATTTTCTTCTTCTAAATATTCACAAGATATTTTGTTATTTTGGTAAAATAATTTGTCTTTCTTCCTCATCTTTGCATTAGTGAAATTCATCTTCTTTGCTTCATCGAATATCATTTTCGATTTGGGTTTAAAACACGTGCATCACATTCTTGCTTGCTGTTTTCAATTCTAGTGAATGTAGATTAAGTAACAGGTCATACACGTGGGGGTGATATCCACGGTATTGACAAGAAATTAATCTTACTTTCACTGCACAACACATCCCAAATCACATCATAATCAACACAACAGCTCAAACATCCCCCTTTTCCACAGTATTCCTCCACCCGATTGAGGTAACCTTATAAGCCAAAACAAACTTGACATTTCCCTTAGGTCTTTTGTTTAGGATTGACATCATCTTGCGTCTAAGGCATAAGCCCACAATAATTAAAACTAATCCTAGGGTTAGTCTCTTGATTTGCTTGTGCATCTTGCTTGTTTTTAGTTCTGTTTCTCTATCATACACTGTTTCAGTGATCACTTCAGAACAGTTTGGTAGGTATACTAAGCATCGTTAACCCCAAATCAGCAACTTCTTACAACTTCTTACACCGGTCCTATTCTACCGACATCGGTTAACTGACCGACATCGGCTACAGTCTGACCGACATCGGTTACCTGATCAATATCATTTACTTTCTTTCACAGTTCCCGACAAACCAGCAACCTACCAATTCCAACATCTTGTGGCTATTTCTGTTCCTGATAGATTGAATCCCTACTATGTACTCTTGTCCATGGTTGTTATCACTCGGAAACAAGCCACAACCATGGTTTCACATACATTCCATGCCTTTGCTTGAATCACCCCCTTCACATCCTATGGGGAATCCTACGGACACTAGTGAGGTTCCCAAAATCCCTGTAGGAGATAAGGAATTTGTGAAATTTTTGGATGCTAATCCTAGTGCTGTATAGTACTATTTGTCTCATACCCCTGATCATACACTCGACGGTCAACTCCTTGTTGGTATGCCTATTAGTATAGCTGCTCACTTAGCTCCTTCCCCACCTAATAACTCCGCCTTACCTTCTTCATCCTTAGCCCCGTCTCCCAACTCAGTGGCTTCGGAAGTTCATACGGCATAGATTGGCTTTCCTTTGGTTAATCTGGGGCCCCACATATCATTACCGCCGACTCCTCCTACCTCATCTCTCTCGCAGACTGCCCCTTTCATAACTTTCTCTCTGCCACCTATCCACACGAGCTTTCCTTCTCAAGCTCCGCCCACCTTTTCATTTCCACACACTTATCTGGTGGCTTCAACATCTTATATAGGACATCCGTATTTGGTTGCCTCAACATATTCATCCTCAATACCTTATCAACATTTAACCCCACCATTGTCTAGTGGTGGCTCTTGGCCCAATCCTCCTCCGTTTACAACAACCGCACCATCATCTCATCCAACCACTGATTTAATCAAACAAATGATGAACAAGATGCAAAATCTGGAGGCTTCTATTTCAAGAAGTCGTAGCACCCGACATATGAGCAAGTTTTTCAGAGCCTATTCATCATTCTCGTCCCCCTTCATTCATATCCTCCTCAATGGGAATTACCAAAATTACTCGCTTTTAATAGTAAGGAGGATCCTCAACAACACTTGCAATCATTTAGACATGCCTGCTATCTGATTGCTCATGATGATGCCTTACTACTCCGCACCTTTCCCATGTCATTATCGGGACTCACCTTGGAATGGTACAAAGTTGCTTTAACCCAAAGACTCAATTTTCTCTTTTAACTAATTAGCCCAATCTTTCTTGGATCATTTCTCCATTAATATCACCAAGAAAGTATCCATCACCAACCTCTATGCCATCCAATAATTTGAAGATGAATCTATCGCAGATTTCGTTGACGATGGCGGGGCCTTATCAACTAACTTACTTATGCCTTGCCTCAGGCCGAACTTATCGAACTCTTTATGCGGGCCTGCGCTAAGCACATTTCTCCTACCCTCCAAATTCAAACTTTCCACACCTTTGATGAGGCCTTTACTATGGCTCGGAAACTAGAGATTCGAGCCTTAGAGGAAGAGAAATTACGGTTGCGCAACAAAAACCCTAATTTCCGAACCCAAGACTCCACCAACAAACCCAACACCACCAATTCTCACGCATCGACTGCTTCGAAATCAAAAGGAGCTGTACATGCGGTGATGGTCAAATCCCAAGCACCGTCTAATACCCCGCCAAAAACCACCTATAAGTATAAAGCCGAGCCCATCAATTACACTCCCTTGGGAGAAACTTATGGTGTCATCTTGGAAAAATTACTCAAAGCGGGAGCTATCACCTTACCTCCTGTTAAACCTCACTCCGGGTTTGATTCCACCTGCGCTATACCTTCTTGGTACAAAGAAAATGACTTCTGTAACTTCCACCGCGTGAAGGGACACAATCACGAAAACTGTAAGATGTTGAAAAACATAGTGCAGGAAATGGTTGATGTAGGGGATATAACCCTCGATAATCCTAATGCCCCTGCTAACCGAAATTTGAAAATCTTCAACAAACCATTCCCAAACCACTCTTCTAACAGTAACATAAACCAAGATATCTTAGTTGAGGAGAGTGTTCATGAAATCCATGCGATTTCGACTCCCAACCAAAAGCTTCTATCAAGGAAATTCTGAATCAAGCCTCTTTACTAACGCAGGGATCCGAACCCCCTTCACCCCCATCAAGACAAAATGATAATCTTGCCATTCCTTTACCCATAAAGGAATTAACCACCCAGAGTTCTCTTCTCACGAATGAGTCTTCTTACACCACATCCTTGCAAGATTGTGAGCGGATGTTATCTAACTTATCTATTTCCCAAACATCTCCTTCCGTCACTCTTGCTATAAAAGAAGAAGGCTCGCCACTTTTTCTGTCATCCTTAGAAGAGAAACCCCTCGAACCGACATCACCAAATTCTTTAATCATGATGGATCCCCTCAAACATGCCCTCCTACCTATTAGTTCTTCATCGCCTAAATCTTTTCAGCTGACCGGTTGACCTCTTAACGCCCATTGATACAGTGCCTCATTTACCCCCTGTATCACACCCACAGTGGACCGGAATCACAACCCACCTCTCTTCCATACAAAAGTTCCTATTCACACGTGAAGATTTTCATCCCTCAGAAGATAGATGAGTCCTATGGGAGCGTTTGAGTACACCATGCTCTTCTCAAATGCAGAAGACCGATCCAGACACCTCTACCATATACCCGAGGTATTTACAAAAGCTCAAAATGCCTATGTCCTCATCTTCACCCCCCTCATCTCTACTGAATACCTCATCCACCTCTATTAACTTAACCACACCTTCCCCTACGCTTGGGACTTCACCAATACCCAACCTAACACACCCACCTAAACGGTTAGATTTATCCAAAAATAAAGCTCATCCATCCACCTAGGAGACAAACCCAATCCCCTCAAGTCCAATCTATGCCTCTGTCACAACTAAAACCCTCACCGTCACACCTACCTTCTATATTGGGACCTCACCCCTCCACCTTTCCTCAATACATCATACCTCCTGTGTTTTCTTTAAAACGACCTACACCTTCTACACCCATACAGAGATCCATGGGTGTATCAACACCGTCACCCCAAGTATCCTGTCCACCTATCAACCTTAAACAAACTCCATCATCAAAGGATTTGTTTGCTGTCACTCCTCTTTCTCCATGGTTGTTTCCTGCCACCACGTCTTTTATGGCCTCATCATCTAACCAACTAAACATAACTTTTGCGCCGAAGAAGCCACGTTTAGTTAAATCTAATTATCAAAACCCCTTGTCTAAACCACCACCCGTATGAACCAACCATACCCAAACATTACCAAAACCCACCCAATCAATAGCCTCATCTTCCTCTGACTTTGACCCACTCAAAGGATCTTACGCCAAGATCCTTGATATGTTGGTGGAGAATGCGACCATTTCCCTACCCCCACTTAGACCCTATGATCCATCTAAACCTCAACCTATAGGTTATGATGAGTCTAAAATATGTGCTTACCACCACACACCAGACATGATGTAGCTTGGGATGCAAAAATTTGAAAGCCATCCTTCGTCAGTCACCTCTCTTGGATAGAAAGGTTAAGAAAGATAACTTACGAAGGAGAGAAACCTTTAGTTTCAATCCCTCTCCTATACTTATCCCCACTTCACCAAGAAATATCATTATTGCAACCCCACCTCTCGAAGACAATGACTTATCCCTACCATCTTCCTCCTCTCGTGTTCACGAGATCAACATGATTAGAATTGCTACTCGAGGCGAAAAACCAATGGGAAAGCTAAAGAAAGCACACCTATGGCCTCTCTTTCTCTCGTCCACCATCCCGATCGCACCACCACCTAAAGTGGTTATTCGTGGACCTCGTCTACCTCGCTCTAATGGAGTTTCCCACTTTGTACCATGATCAAACAACTTCACTAATCACCCGTAAAATGACACCGCTATCATAACCTCTTAGCGTATTTAGTGTTGTGGAACAATTTGTTTCTCCATATCCTAGGTTTTGAAGGAAATCGAAGGGGACTATGTTAACTGCTACCCCATCGTCAATCATTGTGTGTTTAACATAATTATTGCAAATGCATACTTGTAAATGTAAAGTTGGGTCACCTCTTCATGTAATTTTAGTGTTCGTTGGCATTTTGCTTATATCAAATATAAACTCGCATCCCTATCTCGGCTGCCCTTGAGGGTAGACATCAAAGTCTACATGGTTTACTTATGTTTCGGAGGAGGAGTGATTTTAATTAAATGAACAAGGTCTAATGCCTCTAAGAGAGCAACCCTATGGGCGGAGAGTTCTTTAATAAATCCAAAAAGGAGATGTGAGAGAAGGTCTTCGTTAAGTCATTAATTAAATCATAAGCGCCTATGGGTTTTACTAATGTTTGTTGAATGTTGTCTAGTTCTAATGGATAACTTGAAGTTGGGGTAGAAGAATAATCCCATGTTCTTGTTATGGTTTCTACGGGTAGCTCGGTGTCTAACTCTACCAGACCAAGTATCTTGGTTTGCATAATGAGTTCCTAATTGGGGTACGACTAGTGGATTTAATGAAGTTGAGGCTTCATGATCATTCTTTCCTGTCATAACACCCTCATTTGTTCTACTTGGTTCTAACCTATTATTGTTAGAATGATTTGGGAGCGGATCATTAAAGATCTTGAGGGGTGCATTTTGACGGGAACTACCTTATGTATGTGTTTTTACGCAGTACTACAAAATTTTGTAAGAACATATCTATAAAAGGTTGTCTTTAGTCTTCTGAAAATGCTACATGAATTTATTGTAGTCATGAAAGTCTTAGTATTATGGCCTTGAATCTTGCGGAAACCACAATACAAATTGGGATTATAATTTCGAGGTTGTTGATTTGAAACCTCTTTGTGGCGTAATTTTTTTGATAAGGTTGTTAGTTTTTAGAGTTAAAGTTTTGAGGTTGTTGCCTTTGGTTTTGACTCCGATACCCAATTGGGTTTTGATTTGGACTTGGTGCTTGGACTTGTTGTGGTTGTGGTGGATGATTAAAATCCACCGCATTTATTGTTGGAGTAAATTGTTATTTTGATGATTGTTAATGGGTGGAAAAATGTTCACAACATTTGCTCATTTAACTTGGTTTGTACTCCATCTATTATAACCCTATGGTTTTTGTTGAGGATTTTAGGTCCTTGATTGGTATTCTCGATTAGGATACGCCTGTAGTGTTTTTATTGGGAGTGATTAATTTCCTGTTTATTCCATATGTCTTACGACCACTATCTATTTCCGCTTAGTTGATTCGGAGAGCACTCTCGAGTACTTCATCATAAGTTCTTAGTGGGAACTTCTGACTTCTTCCTTTATCCGTCTATTGAGGGAATTAAGGAGTAAATCACATAGTTCCATCTCGATCCATGTTTGGAGCACTTGGCGATGAGTAGAGAATGGTGTACCATCTTTGAATAAAATGAGCAACGGATTCATTATGCTCTTGTTTAATATGTAAGAATTCCTTGATTCCTATTCTCAATAATTTGTTCATATCAAAAGTCTTCATGAAATCGGACACGAGTTGTTTAAATGAATGTATCGAGGCTTCAAGTATTCTCAGATTTTGTAGTACCAATCAAGAGAAATACCCTCCAAGGTTTTAGGAATATCTTATCAACAACCCCATCCCAAGGGAGTAATTCCCGTATGGCCATGGCATAGGCCTTGATGTGTGCATTTGGATCTCCCTCCCCTTTGTATTTGGGTAAATTAGGAAGAGGTCTTGGAAGCATGACACTTCATATGGTGAAGTCTAGGGGATCTTTTAAATATTTTGAGTAAGTCCCTACCGCATAGGCTTCGACCATCGATGGTGTTTGTTGAGGGGGTGGGGGTGGAATGGGTTGTTGATATGGCATAGCATATGTATTTGTAGGGGCATAAGGGAATCCTTGTGGTTGAGCAAACATCCCGAGAGAGGAGAACATGTCTCCCTATGGTGATTTTGAATAAATGTTTAAGTAGGGAGGAGCATTGCTCTGGTATGGGTTGTTTGGTGCTAAGCGAGGTATCATATTTTCAACTGGAGCAGTGTTTGAAAACATGGTTCTAGTTGATGTTTGTTGTGGATAGTTATACAAATGTTGAGGAGGCATGCCTAATGTGCCTATTCCTATAAGGAGGTTAACCTGGCTGGGATGATGTGGAAGGTTGGGGATTCTTGCTTGCCCAAAATATGAATTTTGATTTCCTTGAGTAAGTTCCAATCGTCAAAATTTCTCAACTAAGGCTGAGATGACCTTGATTGGTGAAGACAAAGTGTTTTTCCTTAATGGTGTTTATTGCACACCTTGAGGTTGTAAAGGGGTATGATACCCTACTATGAATTGATCATTACCCTTCTAAGCTTCACCAAGAGTATTTCCCATAGGTGGCGGAATGGGGGTGTTTTCTTGGAGTAGGGTATCGGTTTGTGTTTGTAAACTCCCTATAGATGGGTACATGTTTTGGAAGCATTTTTTGCTTCTACGTAGCATGCTAAATAATCCTCATCCAAAAGTGGGAGTGGATATGAGTATCTATTTATTTGTGGTATGAACAAAACCTAAGGAGTTGAAATGGATTCTTTAGTAAATGTCATATTGTTAGAGCCTCGATAGCTCTAGGTTGTTCCATTTGTGCAAGCTGATATAAATATTCAATTCGGAACAAAGAATTAGAACTAGTTCTTTAAGGGGTAGTTTGTGATGACAAGTAATTACTTGAATAGTTTTCAGCCCATGAAGAAAGTGAGGGTGACAATTATTTATTTTCTTGACCATAATTTTCTTCGAGACCCGAGAGCGGTCTACCATATGCGTCGTATTCGACATATTTGTGGGTTATATGAATACCCGCAGAATAATGGGAACGAGGGAAGGTGAATGAAAGAAAGAATGAAAATAAAAGGGGAACAATTGTTTGTTCACATTAGGTTCACCAATTTTGTATGATAGAAAAGTGACATCTGAGTGTGAGAATCTACAAACAACTCTTCTTCGTACTTGACCTCCCGAGGTCGTACCGAGACAACCGCTGAGAATGGAATTTATATAGATATAAACAAACTAGTTGGGTAATCTTATATCCTCAATACATAATAATCGAATGCATGAATCTAAGCTAAAGAAGGCCCTCATAACCTGAATTGGTGTAATGGATTGTTTGGATATAATAGCTGCTCGGAGGCTCTAATCAATGTCGAGCTCTACCGAGATCCTATTTATTGGCTGTTGGATACGTGGAAAGTGACCTATAGGTGCTTCGTGTATATTTCCAGACAAGGTCATGAAAAATGGTGATGAGAGGTGTAGTGGATCCTCCGGAGTTTTATGGATGATTCTCTGGTCTAGTCTAGAAATCCCTAGCCTGATTGGCTGCTACGTTTAATACGGAGAATTTTGTAATGATGTTTGGTGGAAGTGGTGAGGATCTGAATATTAGTGTGCATAAACCAGCATCAATGTCTGATTGATCAGTAGGCCTGTTGGGTTGTGGGACCTGTGGATCACAACCGTAAGTTTGTGGTTGTGGTGGACCTCCTATGGTCATATGAGGAGTCAATCTCTTCTCCCGACTATCCAATATTCGTAAGCTTTTTCAGCCTCTATGTTTAGAACTAGAAGTTGTGTAATTTTCTTAGAATACCTTACAGGTGTTCTGGCAACTTGAATACGTAAGCTAGTATCTATGTCGATGAGGAGGTCTCCTACATTGGGTCAGTGGAACTAAAGGATCGCAACCAAATATTTTTTCTCTTTCGAGTCCTTGTATAGTCATGTGGATATCCTATCAAGGCAATCTATAGTTAGGGTGATTTGACCAAAATGTGTATGCCTTGTCATCTTCAATATTTAACTCTCTCAATTTTTCACTAACTACTTGTAGGTTTACTTTGTTGTTCAAAAACTCAGTATCCTAAGGTCTTGATCTATATCAACTAGTGTCGTGGAGAGATTTGGTTGAGGCACTATCGGTTCAAATACATATTCCTTGAGTTCTCTAGGTCCCATGATTGTCATGCAAAGATGATTCAATTTTAACTGAAATGAATAAACTAATTATGAAAGATGTATCTACACTATGCATATATTCTTTTATTTTTGTATTTTTGATGAAGTATTTTAACGAGATTAAAAGAGCAGCTATTCTAATATATTCAGAAAATGGACAATTAATCTAGTAATAGAATCAAAACAAGAAAAGTTTCATGGTGTAGCTATTTTCCTATGCAGTTGTGAGTTTATCCTAAATATCTAAATAACTAACTAATATTAATCGAAAGACTCTCAATCCTACCTCAGAAGTGAGGAATGAATCATAGTTTCTCATAAACTATCATCCCCCATAGCTTCCTCATGATATCAAGAGTGAGCTTTAACCGAAATGAAATAATTTACTACTCTATTTGATATATTGTAATTATAGCTTTGATAGCTCAAACCTGGAGTTTACATAATAGTGGTAAATCCAGCTTGTGTGTGTGACTTTTTCCCTCAAGTGATCTCCTTGTTCCTTCATGTTCTCTTGAATCTAGAAAAGTGTGTGTATGATAGTGTCACAGAAGAAGATACTCTAACAATTACAACTTTGGATATAGACCGAATACAATGCAAGTAAGAGAGGGATAGTGCAAGTGAACAGAGCTTTACTATGCAATTACTAGTAGGATTTGTTGTGGGAATATAACACAAATACGATGAGAATTCTAGGAACTATCCTTTGTGACTAAACAAAACTTGCAACTCTAAATGGATTCTATTCTAAAATGAAACTACCTTGTTCTAAACTGATTATATGGAACAACAATGAAGTAAGATGAAACAAGAAGATCAAATGATCTCTAAACAGTAAAGGAAGGCTGATAATTGATGCAAAACATGAAACTATTGGAACTCTAAGAAATAATTTCAAACAAACTGAATATTTAAACAAAGAAGGAGAGGGGCCTTTTGTTTGAAAACAAGCTGGCTATTTATAGCATTTGGATTTACCAGAGGGTAACTTGGAGTTGATCTCTTTTACTATAAACAAAGGGAAAACACTATTTACAGGGCAGCCAAAACATAAATGCAAGCCAAAGTGGTTGAAGAATGCAGTTAGAAATTTGAATTTTACGTTTGATGTATTCATCGAGTGTTCTGGAAAATGCGCACAGATCGCCACCGCACACGGTGAGTTAGTTATGGACCGCCGCCCCTATCCTGGTGGCGTTGATTGACCGTCACCTAGGTAGGGCAGCGTCCTTGACACTTAAGACCAAAATGCAAGGAAAGAGGGTCATAGGATAGAATGAAGCACATAAAGCTTGGATAAAGCGTTTGGGATGTAAACATACACTTGGCGAGCCTTTTCTAGATTCCGAACACCTTACAAAGAGACCTGAATCATCATTGGGGTTTTTGTAACCTCTTTTTGGCAGTACAGTACCTACATTTTGGGTACATACACCTACCATATAGCATTGCCACCTAGCTTATCTCGCATACATGATGTTTTTCATGTTTTAGTTCTCAGAGATATATTACACATCTATCTCATGTGGTTGATTGACATCATGCAAGTGAAGGATTATGGGTAGGTGATGGTGGAGCCTATTCACATCTTAGATCACAGGACCTTGGGCCTTCGAGGTAGAGAGGGTGATCAAGTTCGGGTGTAGTGGGACGGATATGATGAGACTACAGTGCACATGGGAGGATGCTACTTCATTAGGAGTTCAGCCTTCCAAATTTTTCCTATGACTTCTAGGAGGAATTCGAGTCTAAGGGGAGGGGGATGTAGTGCCCACTTCCCTTTGACACCTGTTGATACCTATTTTGATACGGTTGATTTCATTATGGACATTATTATGTTTTGATTTAGTATGTTGTTAGACATTTGATCATGGATTATTGTTGATCTTGATTTGGTTATGATGTATGATGATTATTAGAGAAACCTTATATGCGGATGATGATATATTATTCGACATGGATGTGTTATGGATGTTGTTCGGACATGTGATTTTGGATATTTTAGGATGATGATATAGTTGTTGATTAAAAATGCAAATGATGTAGTTGTTACTTCAATGTTGTTGTGATTCATTTATATAGTTGGTTTGGTGATTTCATTTATATCATGTTGGATGTTCTGATATGGCCATGAGGCCGAAGGAGGTATTTGTGTTTTTCAGATTAAAACATCACAACAAAATATCAGGGGATTGGAGACCAACAACAATGGAATTCTAGGTGAATTTGACAAGGTCACCATGACAACTTGTTTTATTGTGTTGTGTGTTGTTTTGTTCGGATTCCCATGGGGGGATTACCTTTACATGTGACCATGGGTTTGTGTATTTTATTAATGTGTTTTTTTATTATTGTTGTATGTATTTTATTAGTAATGTGTTCCTTTCTTTTAATTAATTAAAATTGTGATAGATTAATGTGAGAAATCATATGGTTAAAATTTAAATAAATTAAATTGGGATATGGGAAAGTAATAATGGAAGTTGTTGGCTGTTTGTATTAAATATGTAAGGGATGTGTAAGTTGTGTAAGAGTTTGTGTAAGTTAGATTTTGGAGTATGAAATACTCCACCTCCATGACAAATTCAAATTTGTCATTGGGGGCTATATTTTGGAGGCTTGTGAAACAAGTAAAAATTATCCCATGTCTCTAAATTTAATTTACCAACCATAATTACGGTTGAGAAGTGATTTATGAATTTTATAATGAATTTTATTAATCATGTTGCTTTATTTTGATTGCACTCTCTTACATTCTATTTATTCTGTCATCCTTTGAGGTGTGAGCTTTTGGAGTGTGCAAGTAACTTGTCATATTTTCACCCACCTCTTTATTGTGCTTGGGAGAATGGATTTTGTCTTGTGTTTGAATTGAGAATGTCCGATGAGGCATCCTACATGGATCCACACCATCCTCTTATCTTCCCTCTTCTATATAATTCAAACTCTCTTCTTGTTTTGGGGTGTTGAATCATTTTTACAACTTCTTTGGGATGCATTTTCTTGTGTTGGAGCTCTTGTTTTTTTTTGAGGAAGTTTGGAGAAATCTTTGCATGGTTGGGATATTGTTTTTTGGACTATGTTTTTGGGCCTTTGAGAGATTTCTATTGGAAATAAAAGTTACCATGGAGAGGTAGGAATTTAAGTCTTTTTTCAAGCTGATTATTTTCTTGTTGTGTTGTATGAATGGAGAATGTTTGTTTTATTTATTAGCTTGGTTGGGTAGGCTGCCATAGGGATGGTGTAGAAGAAGGCTATGCGGAATCGATGTGGGGTATAAGGAATGCCATTGGCATTAGATTTTTTTAGAGGGAGTTTGATTTGGGATCCACTATGGAAAATAAATAGCTTGCATTTCTTACTTTGGGGTGGGCATAAGGAAATATGTGGGGGCATATGGAGGGATTGTGGGGGCATAAGGATGTGTGTGGGATGAATTATTTTGGAGGTTTGTTCTGGTGGATGCCTAATTCCCAATTGGGAGGCATTTAAATAGCTTCCCCATAGGCCTTTCTCCTTTGGCTTGCATGATCAAGCCTCGAGTTTTGTTTTGGATTGTTTTCCGATTGTAGTTGTAAACTACTGTGTTATTTGCACTGTTTTTATATGTATTATGCATGTTGAAAGAATGATGTGTGTTTTGGAATCCAATCATTTCCATGGGTTGAATTACACCTCTTATTGTATTTTGGTCAGGGCTTAAGGGCCAATGATGAAGGAAGAATTCTCCTTTCATTGATGTCTTGGTTGGGTGGAGAGCATTTCCTTTCCCCTCTTTTGTTGTGATCAACTCGAGAAGGAGAAAATGTGCATGTTGCTGTCCCTGGAGAAAAGGAAAATGTAGTGTGATAATCCTTGTGAAAACATATTCATTTGTAATCCTTTCCAAATTGTTGTGGATGAAATTCTAATATGTATGCAAATTGATTATGAAGTTATATATTTGAATTGTGAAAGACATTTATATCTTATTCTGATTATTAGAAAGAAACAAAATTCTGTTATTGCATTCAACATGGAAAGATGTAAAGATTTATAATTGAAGTCAATAAAGAGTTGAAAGACCTTTTTCATATGCATTGTTGGATTGAATTCAATGTTTCATTGTATGACAAAAGAGATAGTTAGATCTCTGTTTGGAAAGAGAAAATGTACGTGAAACAATGTTGTATTTTTTGTATTTTGGGAATGTGTATGATTGAAATTTAGTATTTTCTTTGGATTCAGAATGGTGGTTTATAAACAACTAAATGTATTAGATTAGTTTAGAAATGAAATGTCACATTTGAAGGATAAAATTTGATATACAGATTTAAAAGAAATATATGTAGTGCCCACTTCCCTTTGGCACCTTTTATTACTAATCATGATACTGTAGACTATATGACAGACATTTTAATAGTTTGGATTTAGTAAGGTGTTAGATGTCAGATCCTGGATTATTGTTGAATCTGATTATATATGATGCATGGTGATTATTAGAGACACTCATATGTGGATGATGATATACTATTGACATGGATATTTAATGGAAGTTATTAGACATGTGATTTTGGATATTATGAGTAGATATAGAAAATGAATATTTTATGATGATGATATAGTTGTGGATTAAAAATACAAATGATGTAGTTGTTTCTTTAATGTTGTTGTGATTCATTTATATAGTTAGTTTTGTGATTTCTTTTATATCACGTTGGATGTTCTGATATGGCCATGAGGCCGAAGGAGGTATTTTTGTTTTACAGGTTTAAAATATCACAACAAAGATCGGGGGATTAGAGACCAACCAAAATAGAATTCTAGGTGAATTCAACAAGGTCACCATGGTAACTTGTTTTATTGTGTTGTGTGTTGTAATTACTTAGGGGATCCGATGGGGGGATTTCCTTATATGTGACTATGGGTTTGTGTATTTTATTCATGTGTTTATTTTATTATTGTTGTATGTATTTTATTAAGTAATGTGTTCCCTTCTTTTAATTAATTAAATTGTGATATATTATTATGAGGAAACAATGGTTAAAAATTAAATAAATCAAATTGGTATATGGGAAAGTAATTATTATAGTTTTTGGCTATTGTATTTAATTTGCAAGTGATGTGTAAGTTGTGTAAGAGTCTTGTGTAAGGTTGTTTTTGGAGTAAGAAATACTCCACCTCCATGGAAATTCAAATTTGTCCTTGGGTAGTTTTTGAGGCTTGTAGGACAAATAAAACTTGTCCCATGCCTTTAAATTTAATTCACCAACCATACTAATGGTTGGAGATGTGATTTTTGACTTGTATAATGAATTTTATTCCTCATGTTGCTTGTTTTGATTGCACTCTCTTACATTTTATTAAATTGTTATCACTTGAGGTGTGGGATCCTTTTGGAGTGTGCAAATAACTTGTCATTTTTCACCCACCTCTTTATTGTGCTTGGGGAATGGATTTTTGCTTTTAGTGTTTGATTTTGAGGATGTTTGATGTGGCATCCTACATGGATCCACATCATCCTCTTCTCTTCCCTCTTCTAAATAATTCAAAATCTCTTCTTGTTTGGGGGTTGTTGAACATTTTTGCATTCTTCCTTGGGGGTGCATTTTTTTGTTCGAGCTCTTCTTTTTTTGGTAAGTTGGAGAAAGCTTTGCATGCTTGGAGTTTTCTTTTTTGACTATTTTTAGCACTTTAAGCTTGTTAATTGACATCAAAGTTACCATGGAGAGGTAGGAGTTTATTCCTTCTTTTATTGTTGTTATTTTCTTGTTGTGTGTGTATGGAGAATGTTTTATTGCATTTGTTGGTTGGTTGGGTAGACTGCCGTAGGAAATTATAGGAGAAGGCTATGGGGAATCCATGTGGTGGGCATAAGGAAATGCCATTGGCATTAGATTTTTGTGGAGGGATTTTGGGTTTGGGATCCACCATGGAAAAGAAATAGCTTGCATTTATTAATTTTGGGGGGCATAATGAAATCTATGGGGGTGCATAAGAGGGATTTGTGGGGGCATAAGGAAATGTGTGTGATGAATTATTTGGTGGTTTGTTATTGGTGGGTGCCAAATTCCCAATTAGGAGGCATAAACAACTTCCCCATAGGCCTTGCTTGTTTGGCTTGCATAATCAAGCCTCGAGTTCTATTTTGAAATGCTTTTAACACAGCAGTTATGAACTATCAGTATTGTGTTGCATTGTGTTTTTTAAAAAATGTGTATGTGAAAGAATGTTGTGTTGTGGAAGCCAGTTGTTTCCAAGGTTGAATTACACATTTGATTGTATTTTGGTTTGGTCTCGGGGCCAATGATGAAGGAAGGCTTCTCCTTTCATTAGATGTCTTGGTTGGGTGGAGAGCATTGCCTTTCCCCCTCTTTTGTTGTGATCAACTTGGAGAAAATAAAATGAGCATGTTGTTGTCCTGGAGCAAAAGAAAATATAGTTTGACAGTCCCTTGTGGAAACCCATTCATTTGTAATCTTTTCCCACATGATGTGGATGAAATTGTAATATGCTTTTTGTGAAGAAAGATGTATGTAAATTGATTATGAAGTCATATATTTGAAATGTGAAAGATACTTGCATTCTGCTCTGTACATTGGAAAGAAATAAGTTAAATGTTGTTATTGGTTTCCAACATTGAAATATGTAAAGTTGTTTAATTGAAGTCAATAAAGAATTGCAAGTTCATTTCTCATTTGCATTGTTGTGATGAAATTGGAAATATCAAATTGGGATTGGAACCTTGTTTAGAAAATGAAAAAATAAAAGTAATGCGTGTGTAGAAATTGTATTGCATTGCCTCTTTTGATATATATTAAATTGGAAAATCAGATTTTCAATTTAACTTTGAAATGGTTTGTTTGTAAACAATTAAATGTATTGGGTTAGTTTAGAAATAAAAACCACACTCGAATGATGAATTTGATAAACAAATTTCTAGAAACGGGATTTCTGTCACAAACTTAACACTGGCAATTAATTTTAATAAAATGCACAGTTTGGACCAGCACTTAACAATCAACTTGGAAACCTTAAAATTTACCATGATATATTAGCAATGTACTCAATTGACAAAGAATATTTAAGAGAATATCTTGAACCATTGCAAAATTGAGCTTAATCTCTTCCTCAACCATTTTCTGTCATTTGTTGGACAAATTCAATTTTGAATCAATTGAACAAATTAACTTTCCTAAAACACTCTAAACCCTCCCTAGATCAATCCTCCATGTCTTTTTGACATGTTGAGTGAAGGAGGAGACTGAATTTAATCAAAATTGAAAGTTGGAAATTTCCAGCTTGCAAATTAAAATCCTACAGATCCTTTTTGCAAAATTGACCCTTTAAAACTTATCTAAAAGTAAAATTTATGCTTCTTGTGCAAAGAGGGCATCGAGATATTTCCAAAAAGTCTTTGTTTGCCCAAAACTGAGCTTTCTAGCTCAAGTTATGGCACTTTGAAGTTTTTGTTCCTTGGTGGGAAAATTTGGAAAAATTTTCCCTGGCCCGCAACCAAAAAATTTCCTATCATTTTTCCTTAGAAAAGTTTTTGAAAAAATTTTAGTTTGGGAAAATTTTTCCATTTTCCTCCATTAGCCCACAACCAATCAGAGGGTGCCACATGTCCTCTTAGGGCTACGACGGAGGCGCAGTTTCCCTTTTTCCCTTATCTTTTTTGAAATTACCTTTGGGAAAAATTTCCCACTTTTCCCCACGGCCCCACTCCAGCGCCTTGCCTTGGAATTATTCCTTTTGCGGATGCGTGGGCCCACATGTGCCTTTTTGTCTTCTATTCCTCTTTGTCTTAATGCCTCAAGTTCTTCCACCACCCCATCTCCCGTGTCTAATCAAAGATGTCGCATGTGGCATTATGGTGTCGGCGTAAGTGCCGATCAATTCGATCCCTTAGCACTTTTCACCCTAAAGGACTTAACATCCTATACCATTCCACTAGCCCACCATTCCTCCTAATCAATCTAGGTGTGACATGTGTCTCCCCATCGGGATTGTGGATGTGCAAAGGCAATTTGTGCTTTGCGCCCAAGAAGGGAAAATTCCCCTAAATTCCCCGCCGCTCCGCCATTCTCTCACCCCTTTCCCGCTTTGCGCCAGACTCGACATGTGTCCACCAGGGACCCACGGAGGTGTGGAAGAAATTTTTCCTTTGTGCCCGCATGATGGGAAAAATTATTTAAGCCGCCCTGCGACCCACCAACCTATTGAAGGTGCTTTCCCCTCCTCTTGACACGTGTCCCCTTGGGGAAAATTTGACCTAAAACTCCACCCGCTCATATCTTGAGTTCTATAAGGAGTTAGGAGGACTTATTTATATCACTAGAAAGGTGAGAAAATTTCGTATCCAATGAAAATGGTTTAGGGAAATTTTGGAAGCATTAAGTAGGATAAAAATTAGTTGAAACTCGAGGCATGTTAGAGAGTGGGTATGGGGGTAAATTACTCCCTAACCTAATTGATACTTCTAGACCTAATTTTTGGGCCCGTGACCTATGTGAATTGTTAATAAAAGAAAAAAATTCTTGTGGATTTGAGTTGTTCCAGAATCTATTAGTGGTAGTTGGTGCCTAGAACCTAGTTGTAGACACTCCTAATCAAGTTTTGGGAGTGGGTAAGTCAGACCTTACACTATTAATTTTAAATGTGTTCTTTCATCACTGTAATTTAATCCTGCTCTTGTCCTTGATCTGGTGGAAATTAAATACCTTGAGTATTTAATTGGTTTGGGTCCCTTAACCTAAAATTTAATCAGAGAATATTTAGCTAAAATGTCAATGTAATTAGTAATTAAGTTAATCCCTAGAGAGATTTGAGCTAGGTGTGGACTTATTGCTCTTGTTGCACTATAATGAGAAATCAGTAATTATTATAATGGGAAAAGTTATCAGTTGAATTTAACTATCTTTGAGAGTTTGGTTGTTAACTCCTAATCAAAAAAAAATTATTCCATAATTTTCTAAATAAACCTAGGTTGTTCATGGTTCTCAAGTGGGTTGTTTTGAATGGGCATCACAATAGATCTTTGTTATAAACTTTAAACCGGTAATAAATTTAAATAACATGCATAGTTCAGACCTGCACTTAATAATCAAATTGAAAGGATATAATTTAGCATGCTAAGACATCAAGGAACTCAAATTGACAAAGAAAGCTTAAGAAAACTATTTAGAACATTGCAAAATCGAGCCAATCCTTTCCTTAGATGTTTTTCTATCAATTGTTGGAAAAATACAAATTGAAATCAATTGAACAAATTTACCTTCCTAAAACACTTTAAACCCTCCCTAGACAAATCCTCCATGTCTGTTTGGTATGTTGAGTAAAGGAGGAGATCCAATTTAATCAAATTTGAAAGTTGGAAATTACCAATTAGATTTTTAAAATACTGTAGATCCTTTTTGAAAAATTGACCCCATAACTTTATCAAAATGTAAATTTTATGTTCCCTGTAAAAAGATGGCATCGAGAGATTTCCACAAAGTCCTCGCTTTCCCAAACCAAGCTTTCTAGTAAAAGTTATGGCACTTTGAAATTTTCCTCGCCTGGGGAAAATTTGGGAAAAATTTTCATGGGCCCGCGCCCATAAAATTCCCATTAAAATCCTTAGGAAAAATTTTAATTTTGATTCGTAATATTTTTTTATTTTCCTCTACTAGTAATTAACCAATCGAGGCCGCCACATGTCCTCATGGGGCAGCGGTGGAGGCATCGGCATCATTTTGTCCTTAGACCTTTTTAAAATTTTGGGAAAAATTACCTTCTTGCCCAAGCTAGCCCGCGGCGGCCTATCACAAGCCGCCACATGTCAAGCATGGCATGTCAAAGGAGGAGGTGAACCCATGGGATCTTTTTACTTTTGAAATTTGTTTGAGGAAAATTCCATTAAATCTTCCAGTAGCCCCACATTCTCGCCTCTACTTTGGTGATGACCTCGCATGGATGTGTGTACCTACACACACCTTTCATCCCCTTTCCCTCCCTTCGGTGAATTCCACCAAATAACCCCACCACTCTGCCCTTCCCTCTATTCTTTCCATTTGTCTCATTAGGCACATGTCCACCAAAGGACCTTCGCACGGGAGAGTTTTTGACTTTACGCCCGCATGGGGCAAAAATTGCTAATGCCATTCACGACCCACCAACCCGCCGAGGGGTTTTCTTCCCCTCTCGCCACGTGTCCCCTTGAGGAAATTTTGACCCCTAAAGTCCGCCTACCCATATCTTGAGTTTCTGAAGGACTTAGGAGGACTTCTTTATACCACCGGAAAGGTGAGAAAATTTCCTATCTAATGGGAATGAGATAGGAAAATTTTGAAATTTTAAGTGTGAGAAAAATCAATTTGAAACTATGATCCTGTTAGAGAGTGGGTATGGGGGTAAATTACTCCTTAACCTATCTGGAACTTCTAGCCCTAAGTTTAGGGCCTTGTGAGTCTGATAATTGTTAGTAAATGAAAAGTACATCTTAGTAATTTTAGGCTTGTTTCAGAACTTGTTAGTGTTAATTGTTTTCCTTGAACTTGGTTGTAGACACTTCCTAACAAAAAAATTATTATTCCATAATTTTCCTAACTAACCCTAGGTTGTTTCTTGGGTCTCAAGTGGGTTGTTTTAATGGGAATCACATAACTCTATTTTCTAAAATGTTCCTCTCGTATCCATAGCTACCTTCTCTTAACCCAACCCTTCTAAGTATTCTTAGGAAACATGTAAAACAACCAATCATCCGTATCAAGCAAATTTCCTATAATTAAATTTTTTCCTAGTATCACCCCATAACCTTCAAAAAATTATGCCACCCCTATCAAAAAAGCTCACAATTATAAACCATTCAACTACACCTATAGAAATATAAAAAAATCATCACTCTATCCTAGGGCCACATCCCTCATCTAAACCACCTACCACCACCTAACAATCAAAAATTACTCATCAACAAACAATTAAGAAACCCACACAAAAAACAATTCCATTTGTAATCACCAAAACAAATGAGATAACATCACCATCAACATCTACATCAAAAGGACACAATGCAGACCCTAGAAAACTCCTTCAAAAATAACTCATATTCCTAGCTCCTCTTAAATTGTCCAACTATTGAGGTTAGAAACTATCCTTATACAATTTCAAATCTTTCGATGATTACCATCATATACTTGGACACTTTATAGAGGACTCTAAACATTTCCATGAATTTATTAAAGAAATTTAAAATAAAGGTCTTCTTCCTGCCGAGTTACGAGAATTCAAACACCCCATCCAACATATACATCCATCACTCTTGAGTTAAACTCCTCCCTCATCAAGTTTATGTTGTCCACATTACTACTCGAGCCCACACCCATGAATCCAATCCTTCATAACAAAATAAACCTAAGACCTTTGTTTCCATCCCACCACCTCTAGAACTCACCTCATCCTCATCCAAAGTTAAACCTAAGGTTTCTATTTCTCTCACCCCTGATACCTCCAATCAAACATCACAATCTAAGACTAAAATATCCATTATTTCCAAAGATATTATAAAATGTTGTCATAAAATAATTACAAAAAAATCCTGTTAAAATGTCACTTTACGAGATGGTATAAACATCACCATCACATAAAAAATATATAATCAAAGTCCTTTAGTCCATATTAGTACACACAGATGACCCAACTTCTTTTGTAAATTTCATAGGTGCTCTTAAAGCATCTTCCGCCATCTCTTTTGAGTCTTCTAAAATACCATTACTTTTCCTAGAGGATCATGAATTGGCTCGCTTCATGACCACTCAAGTCAATGATGTCCTTGTCAAAAGGGTCATGATTAATGGTGGTACAACTATAAACATTATCTCATCCATTGATTTTAATCAACTTAGATTACCAAACATTGTTATCTCCCAAAAAATCATCTTACTTCAATATTTTAACGATACAATCACGCCTATGTTAGGTATGGTCATTCTACCACTTAAAGTTGGTGTCAAAACCCTTTAATAACTATTCTACATCATAAAGGAATAATTCCAGTATAATATGTTATTAGGAGGATTTGGATACACACCATTCATTATGTCCCCTCAACCCTTCACCACTACATTAAATATGAACACGAGGGCAAAAATTCGCAAGTACTGGGATCCTAGTTCTTTCGTGACCACAACATGAGATACCATCTAACCAATGTCCTTGTACGTAAATCAACATCCGAATCATCTACCAGTACATCCATTCCATCATCCAAAATACCCGATGACTCCTCCCTCGGTGACGTTATGGAACATATTTCACTGGGGGAGTACCATCTCCTTATGCTTAATTCTCTACCTATGCATCAAATTTATGGTAGACCAAACAAACAACATATATAAGAGACTAATATTGGAGATATCATTTCTTACGGTCCATCTTATTTAAAAACAAACCTTTCTTATAGATGAGTCAAATGGCCTTCATCACAATCCATTAAATAACATCATGTTATTCCCTTTTCATCAGACTTACAATATTTATATAATTAAATCTTTACTCAGATGTATCTCCATCACTCCATCTAGAAAGGTTTTGGTTCTCAAGCATTATGAACAAGGAATACATGACTTAATCATCCAACACTCTCTTAAACCACATGAAAAATATGGCCTAGGATATGAAATTCCCTCTAAGAATGACTCATCTAAACATACAACATCCATGTGTATCCTTGAATTATATCCATCATCATCCACCAAAATTGATGATTCCATGGACACTAATGACACCATATCCATCTCGCCTAACTTTTTGTTTAGTCTATAATATTTCTTTAGGTCCATTGATTTATCGATCCAACCATGTCACCAAAACAATTCCTCTCATCTTTCTAGAAATTATTTAAGAATATTCAACCATCATCGACATCCTTCAATGTCGTGATGATCAAGATATCCTCTCCCATATGGGAGAAGATGACCATTCCCTTCAAAAAGCATTACCACATGATACGTCAACCCTTCTCAATGAATCCACCGTCAACATTAACCTAGGAACCAGTTAGGAACCTCGTATAGTTAAATTTAGTTAGATAATAAATCCACAAGAATAAAATTATTTCACTAAATTTTTATCCAAGTATAGCCAAGCCTTCACTTGGTCATATAGTGATATGTCAGGTATCGATCCAAATATCATCATACATAATATCATCACTTATCCCAATGATAAATCCGTAAAAAAAACACTACAAAATACATCTAGGCATGGATCTTCTCATCAAAGAAAAGTTACAACATCTACTTTTTACTAATTTCATCATACCCATTGACTATCCACAATTGGTTTCTAACATCGTACATATAACCAAATCTTCAGAAAGTCACACATTTACACTAACTTCTAGGATCTTAACCTTGCTTTTCATAAAGAATACTTCCAACATTAATCAACTTGTTGATCTAACAACTAGCCACAAATGCTCTCCCTCATGGATGGATTTTCTATTTCCACATGATCAAATCCTTCATTGCCTCTTAGGGGACCTTTATTACCACGCCATTTTATTCATATTTAAAAATGTGGGAACCACTTATCAATGTGCCATGACATATATCTTGAATGATCTTATCCAAAAAAAATTGAAATACTACGTTGATGATCTCTTAGGAAAATATAAACAACACAAAAACCATCTTTTCGTCCTTAAATGAATCTTCATCCATCTTATTCATTATTTCCTCCACATTAACCCTACTAAATGTGTTTTTAGTGTTCTCACTGGTAAAATCCTAGGGTTCATTATGTCCATATGAGCTATCGAAGTAGACCCAACCAAAATTAAAGAAATAATTGAAATCCCTCCTCCATTAAATCTCAAACAATTGTGTAGCCTTTAATCCAAATTATAGTCAATCCAATTTTCATATCTCAACTCTTAGATTAATTCCAACCATTCCATCAACTTCTTCACAAAGATGTTGATTTCATATGGGATATTAATTATCAAAAGGCCTTCAACGAGGTCAAGAATGATCTCTTATCACTACTGTACTCACTCCTCATCGCGAGGGCTAGCCTTTTTACCTTTACATATCCACCATAGATCATTCCTTAGAGCCATGTTCACCTATTGTGATGATGGAGATCATGAAAAGAGGTTTATTACATAAGTTTTACCCTCCATGAATATGAAACATGTTATACTTGAAGCTAAGAAACAATGATGCTCCTTATACTTCACAACATCAAAACTATGCCACTATCTCCTCAATCACAAACATATGTTATCACTAGTTTAAACCCACTCAAAACATGCACTCTAAACCATATCATAAATCAGTGAATTTATAACTCGTTGGCTCATGCTTATGACCGATTTGACCTTGAATTCATATCACAAAATTCCATTAAAGGACAAGCTATTACAAACTAGTTTGTTGAGGAACCTCTTCCTGATACTCATCTTCCTCGTAAAAAAATTATTGATGAACCTATCACTACTATCGATGAACATGAATTCAATCCTATCAATATTAACCTCTTCTTTGATGGTTATAAATTCCATCAAGGGAAGGTTCTTGTATAATCATCATACCTCCTTCGGGATTCTCGATTCCTTTATCATTTAAACTTAACTTTGAATGTACTAATAACATGGAATACTACAAAGCTTTAATCATGGGTCTTACAACTGATATCCAACTAGGTGTTGAAATATTTTAAATCTATAGAGACTCACAATTAGTATTAATCAAATTAAAGGAGGATATCAATGTAAAAATGAAATATTACAAAAATATAAAGCCAATGTTGATTTTATCCTTAGATCCTTTGATCATTACACCATCCAAAATATTACATGATCTTCTAATAAGTTTTGGATACCATGGCCTCCTTAAGAACCCTAATTCCTATATCAATCGAATAATCAATCGACCATCCCACATTATTCATGGTCATTCAAATATTGGATAACTCCAACATCAAAACAAAATTCCTCCTATCAACACTATGTATAGACACTCATCTAATCGACCTATGGTATTCTCAAATATTTGAATATCTTTTAGAATAAAAAATTCGCTCTTATTTATCATGAAACATTAAATGATCCTTCCTTCAATGTGTCACTCATTATGTCATCATAGGTGATATCTTGTATAAATATGGCTTTTATGGAATCCTATTAAGATGTCTTAAGTATCACGAATCTATCAAAGCAATCCAAAAGTCCATGATGGTATATGTGGTGGACATTTCAATAGTAACACTGTCACTAAACATGTCTTATGACTCCAATAATATGGCCTACTATCGATCACAATTATTGTGTGTGTGTTAATAAGTGTGTCAAATGTCAAAAACATTATGATCTCATCGATGTTCCCAGTCAAGTCTTGCATCCTGATCATGATCTATGGCATTTCTCACAATGGGGATTAGACCTCATTAACATTGTCAATCCTATATCCTCACATCCACTGAATACTTTACAAAATGGGTTAAGTATATCCCCTTAAATTTAAATAAAGGAAATCAAATTGTCAATTTTATTGATCAATACATCTTATGCTATTTTTGTGTCCCTCATAAACTTATCATAGATAATGGAAAATAATTTCAAAAGAAAATATTTCAAGAAAATTTGGGACACCTTCAACATCAAACTTAGTTTTTCATCACCACACTATCCCCAAGAAAATGGATAGGCTGAGGCCTCTAATAAGACACTTATTAAGATTCTCATGAAAACAATAGAAGAAGAAGGAAGGAATTGGCATCTCCAAATCTTGTTTTCTCTCTAGGCCTATCGAACTAGCATCCTTACCCCTAGAAATACTACGCCCTTTTCCCTAGTATATAGATTCAAGGAAGTTATATCCCTTGATGTTCAAATTCCATCTCTCCATGTATCACTCATATAGTTTATACACGACCATATAATATCAACAAGAACACTTAACACATTAAAATTATAATATGAAAAACATATAATGGCCCTTCAACATCACCAAGTTTATCATGAACGTATAAAAAGTGCATATAATAAAAATTTAAAAGAACATGACTTCAAGATTGGTGATCTCATTCTCAAGGAAAATCAAAATGTCACTACTTTAGAATGGAGTAAACATGGAAAGTTTTCCCCTAATTGGATCGGTCCATATGTTATCACTCACAAGTATGGGTTAGGAGCATATTTCCTTGCCTCCCTTGATGATACACCTAAAAAGGAACATTTGAATGCATTACACTTGTGGCCTTTCTACTATTAACTTCTAACCATTATGATAATAGTTTCACCTAAGATCTTAATCCTCCATCAACCTGCCATCTTCACATAGTAATGATTTGAAAGCATGTGGTATTCCATCACTATCCTAAAAGCATTAAAGATGAGAACCATGGCTCTATTCATCGCATCATTCATCTAGAAAAGTTCCTCCTTAGCAGAACCCCGCAATCATTACATCTGCCTACCAGACAAACTAAAAAACATTTCATGGGGCACGTATGTGTGGGTTGTGTATACATCTCTTTCCCCCTTCAAAAACGTCTATTAGGGTCTTTCCATTAGCTCAATGTAAAAATTTGAAAAAATCTATGGATGCTTCCTATTAAAAGTCAAGTACAATAGATCGATCCCTCGAAGGACAACTATTAAAAATTATATTGTCAAAAATAAAAGTAGATTGATCCCTTTAAGGATAGCTACAAGAAAAATATAGACCAATCCCTTGAAGAATGGATATCTCTAAATAATCAAAAATAAAAATCGTAGACAACTCCCTTGAAGGATGGCTAATTATGTAAAAAAAGCTTCCCGCATCGATCAACCTTCAAAAAATAAAATATCAAAAGCATCCTAGAAATCTTCCTGCATCGATTAGTTTGTGTGAAGAATATGTTTAGCTTTGGAATACCTCTAAAAATATGTTTAAAAGGAGAACTCTCCTTCCCACATTAACCTACACATGAAAAAACTCCTATCATTTCCTAGGAAGGTAAATCTCACCACTTAATCTCTATAACTAAGATCCCATATGTAACTACTCACTTTGAAATATCATTTTAACATTTTAAAAGTTAAAAGTGTGAGTGATTTCACATTTTATACCCATCACGTATGTATCAAATCCATATTAAGTAATCATTCCATTTTTACTCCTTTTAAAAGTTAAAACACTTTTTGATAAATTTGATCACATCTAAAAGTCACAACCTTTTCACCATCCAAATCACATAAATGTCTAAATTATATCAACATTCACATCACATAAACATTTCATCCCATGAACATCAATTAAAAAACATTCAGACATATTAAAACATACATCAACACACATCACCAACCAACCATATTATCATATCATATAATCAAAGTCTCAAAATACATCATAAATGAGTCTACACTCTATGTGAAAAATATATCAAAGGCTTTATAGATAGATCCATATACATATCAAAATAAAATATATAACTATCCAGGTCTGAATATCACTAAGAAATCCATTAATAGGAACAACACTCCCATCACCCTCCTAGTGCCTCTATTACAATTGTCTAAACAACTCCTCGAGGTGGCTAACCCACACTCCCCAGTCCATGCACTATTCATCATTATGCCATATTATACATACAAAAATGTATTTTGTAAGTTCAATTATTATGGATCACCATATGCATATAGTAAGACAACTCTTCCATTAGAGACTAATAATGATCATAACTAATCTGCCTCTCCCATTTGTATGTATTTTTGTGCTCGTATCCTCTCACTCGATATTGAAGATCTTGTACCGAGTTCCCTTTTTAGGGTCTTTCATTGCTATCTACATCAATCTCAATTAGTAGTGGCCTACACTAATTGTGCTCTAAGTCCACCACTCTAAGAAATAACACCATATCTCTCCCTAATCAAATTAGTCCTTAATCCAATTAGATCATCTCTCTCCCTCTAGGTATCCCTCTCATTTGAACTATGCACCCTCCTCTAAATCCTCATCACCATCACCCTCCTCATCATCTCAACAACCTCATATAGTCCATTAATCGAGCACACACCCTCCTCCCAAATCAATCGAGTTCTTCAAACTTTACATATGCACCATTCAACCACTGCTTATAACATCATCACTCCCAAAGCATCATCAATCGATACTAGGTCACCATGGTCATTAAGACCCACGGATCCCCTCTCATCAACTATGATAGGAGTCTATCTTATAACTACCTTGGGAGTATTAACATCTCCTCGTCATGTATATATGGCAAAGGGAGCCTTGAAACATCTTAGAAACAAACCAAATTTTCATCTAAGATGACTAGAGAGGACAAGCTCTAAATCACTAGTGATCAAGATGAATGGCTAGTGATTTTACAATCAAACCCTTTATACCATTAAAAGTGATAGAAATACTCAAAATAAACTTAAAAACTATAATAACAACAAAATTAGGCACTCACCTCTATTTGTGTGGGCTTCATGCCTTATCCCTAATGTCGTTGCTCTAAATCAATCATTTTTTTGAGAGAGGTGAAAAAAATTTACACAATAATATTATATTTCTATATTGTATTCATACCATAATATAAATATATAGGAGATTCATTCCTAAATAATAAGATGGTTAAATATCAATTACGTGATTTTTATAACACCCAAATAATTTCTCATATACAACCTAGTATAACTCAATGGTTACTCAACCATATAACAACTTAACAAATTATATGTGAAGCACTAATTAAGGTAAATTCCTAACATTCCCCCTTAGTGTGAACATGCTAGAAAAACATACTCACACTCAACTACATTATGATCATCTCTGTGAAACATGTCCTACAATATGATTTAAGATCTTGATAAAAATAGGCTCTTTCCTTCCATGGTTTTAAACAAGCTTACCACAAACCTTGATGTGAATAGGCCCCATCAACTATCCACCTCATGTGGTTTTATGGATCCTCCCACAAACCCTTTCAAGATCCATGAACTGACTTACTCGTACTTTTGTTCACCACTATGCTTGTACATTAGAGAAGTATATAGGAATCAAAACATGCTTATTACAAAACTATACAATAGAACATATATAGGAAAGATATTTCACATTACTTCCTTTAAGAATCACAATGTTCTTAATTGTAACCACTATTGTTGATCATTTCCACTTGATCTCGAACAACATAGGAAACTACCACTGCCACTAGAATCTTCCCTTGACTTTAGTCATTTTAGGCTCAAATGGAAATGGAACATTGGTAACATGTTCCCTCCACAATGTGAAATTTCCACACATGAACACTTAGAAGAAAATTGTATCTAAGACATATAACTGACCATATCTTGCTAGTTAGATATTGTTGCACATGGTCACCATTGCAAGTGAATGTATTCACAAGCGGACCATATTCAAATGAAGTTTAGAAGTTAGAGGATCACGTTAGTCAAAGGATCATTGAAAGTCATATTCACTCAAACACAACTCTTTTCCAAAGCATCCAAAACCATATAAAACATGAAATCAAGTGAAACACGCTACAAAAATAGAAATAAAATAATCACACCACACTAATTTTACCATAGAAAAATATGTCCTCATCATCGGTGATTGATGAGATGTCATTGATCGACCTCAACCTTTGATTCCTCCCACCTCAGTGTTATACTTCTATCTCGGATGAACTTCATCATGAAGCGCAATTACAACTCGATATCGGGTTACACCAAAAATACATCCGTGAGGTAATTTTTTATTTTTATAATTTTGTAAACTTGAATCTTTTGACCAGAAAATAAAATAATCATAAAATAACATATTTGATTAATTTGACACTTTGATAGATAAAAAAATGAGTAGATGACATGTACAATAAAACAAAATTTTGACAACTTATAAGAAAGACAAGACAAAATTAAAAAACTAATGAATCATTCTTTCTTAATGAGAATATACTCTAAATGACAATAGAGGGGCTTCACAAAACTCAAAGGACTTCAAAATTAAATGAGAATGATAAACATAAATGACTCTTTCAATAATAACTCAAGACACTTTTTGAAAAATGAGGACTTTAACTATAGAACAAATACTACTAATGTCTTGAATCAATAATTTTTACACGTGAAAACTTTATATATAGATAATGTGACATAAGGATAACACCTAGATTAAGAATATTACTTGCAAGTATAATACCTTTGAATTTTCAATGGCATGGTGAATGTGCATGATTACGTACTTGTATTGCCCAATCTTGCCAAAGTACAAAGATCTATGCTCATAGATGGAGCTCCTCGTGATGCATCCACGGTTGGTAAATGTCGTATTGTGTTCAAGGAGTAAAATTAAAATGAATAGTACCAGTGAAATGAAATCACAAACCTTTTTTAATAATTGTATTGTAATCCATGTGGAAGAGAGAACTACTTAAAAAGTGCATGTTGCACACTCCACTTAAAACTATGAGCTTTGAGATCGAATGGTTGTGGAAGATAAGGTAAACACTCTATAGAGAAATAAGCAAGGTTTTAGAATGTACACTTGGATGTTAATGTGCATATGAGATATGCCACAAAAGAGATGCTATTGATAGTTTATGGAGTTGTCTAAGGACAAGTGTGCTAGTTAGATTCTTCGACCACAACTTTGATTTTTCTTAACAATCTATTCACTCTGATATTAGTGCATGGATGTATCTTGTTAAGGAATTGAAGACTCTTGATTTTGATATGTTATATCTCTTAATATCAAAAATAAAAAATTAAATCAGAGTATTTGAGGATCAAACGATATTGATCTAGACAAAATTGGAGTGAATTAAGGATATTGATAGAATCCAATGTGCTTGCTTCTACATCTTCATGAGCATCCAAACACCTTTTCTTTTAGAGAAACGATAAAAAATGTATATGGACACTCCAAACTATGCCAAAGAATGAAGAAACTATAATCTTTTATCACTAGGAGCAATTCAAATTTCATGTCATTGCTCCTTTTCATTCAAAAATAACATGTAATGCAAAATCACAACACCCCCAAATGAGTTATGGATCTACTTTTCTAAGGCAGGGTCATTTGGTGTGATTTGTATAACATAGGACCATCTCTCAAGCTGTGGGACTTGCGGACTTGAGATGGCTCTCCGAGAAATCCGCTTCTTCTTCCTAATCCTAATGCTAAACTACTCCTAAGGAAGGAAATGTGACTATCTACTCCTAATCTAACAATTCCAAGGAGACAAGGAGAGAGAAAGTGCATAAAGAGGGAAATCCTACACTAATGAGGTGATAGCACCAAGAAAAGGGAGTGAGATATTCTATTGAGGGAGAAAGAAATAGAAAAATGGAGATGAGGGAGGTCAAACAAAAGTGACACAACCTAGATCTACAAATCATCCATTAAAATCCATGAAACATGACATCCTGCACTCCGCAAATGTGAAATACATGCACAAAAACCAAGACTGAAAGGGAGAGGCACGAAGAAACAACAAAATGATGCAAAGGGTTGAAGAACACCACAAAACACGTTTTTATTGCTCTAGAAGGTGCATAGACCATTACATTTCTAGAATAGAGGCACAAATACATTTTTCAAGCATGGGAGAAGGTTCGTTGCTCAAAAATGGCATCGAGAAACAAATTTGATAGAGTTTCTCTATGCCCAGAATGTCTCTCTTTCTCAAAATGAGAAGTGTTACAATATATAGAAAGAATAAGAGAGAGAGAAGAGGGAAAAATCAAATCTTGAAATCTGTCTTTCAACCACTTTTCAAAATGTGTTTTAATTCTTCCTTTATTGATGGGCTCAATGCAAAATCTCATAATTCCATATATTTACTTTGCAGACCAAAACTTCATTAAATCTGGTGGTTGGAAATGTTTTTTTGTCTTTTCCACACCAAAATGTGTTTTGTAAATTTCTCCACAAATATCTACCAAAATAAAAATTTAAAGACTCTATGATGAAGAGAATCTCCATATCTTTCCATTGGTACCAAGATCATCAAAAATGGAGCTTTAGATCAAAAGATATGGCCTTCTATTTTTACCTTATGTTTCCTACAAATTTAGGTTCGGGTGAATTTTGAACTTTTTCCCCACAAATCCGCCGATGACGTGGCATCCATTGGGGTTGGCAGAGGCAGGGATTCCTTTTTTCCATTTTACATTTTTTGACAAAAAGTCAAAAAATCCAATTTACCTCCGAAGTCCCGCATCCCCGCATTAGCTTTGACTCAGGTTCAAACTTTGACTTTTTCCTTTGCCTCATTCTGGAATGCAAGCTCATAGGTCTGAAACATTTTCCCTCATAATTTCCTTATGTGCAGGAGTTGTCTTGACCAAATTTTCCAAGGGTGAATTTGGGATAACAATTTGGTGACTCACGGGGACATCTTCCTGCTAGATGAAGAGACCAGTGGCCTTAGTTGCATCCATTGGGCATGGAGTCCAACCTTATAAACTAAATCTGATCTGAACTCTAAAATTTTAACCTCTGAGCCTCTTGGAAACCCACTTTAAAACTTGGAGTTGGACTTCACCAAAAGCCAACCGAATGCATTGTGCAAGAGAAAAACAACAACACCAAAAACTATGTACAAACTAAAAATCATACATACCCCAAGTGGGATATGCAGAGTGTGTAAAAGCACTTCTTCTACTAAAAAAACCTACCTACTCTACTCTAACCAAGAGCAAAGGGAACTCAAACAAAGCCTACAACTAGTAGGGAGAAATAGCTTCCCTTCCTAAAAATGGTAGCCATGCAACTAATTTGGCACTTGAACATGGCTGGTTGGATGAGTGAAAAATTGACAATAAGCCGGTCTTCCACCCAAATCATCAAAGTATCAGCTTTAATGGGAAATACCTCCTCAAGATGACTTGCATCAGACTTCTAGAGGTGTTGATGGTGACCCTTGGTACTTTGATGCTCATCCTCATGCCCTGAAGTAGGCATGATTGGTTTTGGCTTCTCCTTTGGCTCCAATGAAGCCAAGTACCTGATTGGGCATGGTTCTAATCCTTTGGATGTGCCCATTTATCTAAAATTCAACTCCAAAAATGGAGTCTTCTTGTGGACCTTCTTAGATGAATGGCATGAGAGAGATGATGACATCCTCCTGCCTTTTCTCTTCCTCCTCTTGTGAAGAACATGGGAGAGTCATGTCTTCCAATCTTGGTTCCAGAGGGCTGCTATAAGGTGCAGACTACTGTTCCTGAATGTTCTCCTCCATGGCAGTAGGCTCATGTGCGTGGAAGATGGATGGAGGAGCGAATGATGTAATTTCTTCATCAATCTCTCAAGTCTGATAGATAGTCTGCCTCCTTGTTCTACTAGTAAGTGCTCTACCTCCTCCATGGTGCCTTCTTGATCTACAACTTGATCACCATGGCTCCCTTCACTCTCAAACATGAAGTTTGAAAGATAAAACTCTTCTTCAACATTAGATCTTGAAGGGGATGAAGTGGGAGGAAGAACTAAAGGTTCCCCTATGGCTTGCTCCACACTTGGAGCCTCTAGAAACTATATGGTCCTCCTCCATCATGGGTTCATCAATCAAATCAGCCCTTGAAATGAAAGCAAAAAATCTTCAATGATGCCTTCTTCATTGAGTGGCCTCAACACTAATTTGATCTCTCCTAGCTGCTCCTCTTCAATGGGGCTTGGGACTGATTGTTCCTCCTCTTGTTCTTGCTCTTCTTCTGCTACAAACTCAGCCTCAACCACCACTGGTTCTTCAATCTTGACCTCCTCTATTGGCTTAACCAGTAAGGGGATCTTTGTAAACCCAAATTTGGCAGCCCAACTCTTCTATTGTTATATCATTTCTTTTCTATTGGGATCCTCTTCTTGTTGTTCTCCTTGACTGGATTCTTGAGTCTCTTCCCAACATGGGCTTGGGAAAGTAAGAGGAGTGGTAGGTTGGGATTCAACCAGCTTTGTAATTATTTGTGGTGGGGAGGGAGGTGGAACTTCTTGTTTGTTTGGAGGGGATGATTGTTTGGAAGGGAAAAGGACAGAAGAATTGAGATGAGGTGGAAGACTAGGGAATGGAGAAATGAAATCAACACTTGGGGTAACATTCAATGGGAAGCTTGGAAATTGAAGCCCAAATTGAGATGGTGCTACTTGAGGAGTAGAGAGAAAATTACTAGATAATGGTGTAGGATTTACCCATTGACAAGGCTACCTAACACCAAGTTCATAGGCCTCTATCTCTTCTTCCCATTGTGTAAGTTGGGGCAGCATTCCAATCATGAAGTCCAGCTTCTCCTGAGGGTTGTAGTGTCTTGGAAAAGGGCCTTCCCATGGACAAGGTGCCCTGCAACCAATCTTGAATGCCTTCATTTGAGTTGTTTCCCTTGAATGCACCATGCTAGCCTCTATTTTTCGAATCTTCTCTAGTAAACTAACATCCTCTGCATATAGCTATCACCATTACATGCATCCCCTTGTCCTTGATAAGCTTTATAGTCAAAATGGTTTTAACATTGTTCATATGGGTAAGCATTATGGTCCTAAATCTGATTATAATGCTGATCTGGAGGAGTTGGGAAATACATTGGATGTGGACCGTATTCCTATAAGTGTGAGTTCCATGAAGGGAATGAAGTCATGAGTGCACAACCTCATGGAATGGGAGAAAATGAAAGAGATGGAAGAAGAAATGGATGAAATGAGTGGAAATGGATGGTAAAGGTCTCAAACTGAATGGGTTTTTACTAGATGGAGTCACCAATGTGCTTTGAATGTGCCTCCAAAGGCTAAAATATTCACCAAGAGCACATCGAACTTGATGAAGTGAAGTGGTAAGGTGCTTTATACCTGTCCCACTAGGCATGCCAAAACTGTTAATGTGAAATCACAACACCCCAAATGAGTTATGGATATGCTTTTCTAAGGCAGGGTCATTTGGTGTGATTTGCA
Source organism: Taxus wallichiana var. yunnanensis (assembly GCA_018340775.1). Taxonomy (NCBI): domain Eukaryota; kingdom Viridiplantae; phylum Streptophyta; class Pinopsida; order Cupressales; family Taxaceae; genus Taxus; species Taxus wallichiana. The sequence goes on from CM031242.1 coordinate 1,031,126,578, forward strand.
TAACATGGGACCATCTCTTAAGCTATGGGACTTGTGGACTTGAGATGGCCCTCCAGAGAAATTCAGCTTCTTCTTCCTAATCCTAATGCTAAACTACTCCTAAGGAAGGAAATGTGACTATCTACTCCTAATCTAACAATTCCAAGGAGACAGGGAGAGAGAAAGTACATAAAGAGGGAAATCCTACACTAATGAGGTGATAGCACCAAGAAAAGGGAGTGAGATATTTTGTTGAGGGAGAAAGAAATAGAAAAATGGAGATGAGGGAGGTTAGATAAAAGTGACATGGCCCAGATCTATAAATCATCCATTAAACTCCATGAAACATGACATCCTACACCTACAAATGTGAAATACATGCACAGAAAACCAAGACTGAAAGGGAGAGGCACAAAGAAACAAAAAAATGATGTAAATGGTTGAAGAACACCACAAAACATGTTTTTATTGCTCTAGAAGGTGCAGAGACCATTACATTTCTGGAATAGAGGCACAAATACATTTTCCAGGCAATGGAGAAGGTTCGCTGCTCAAAAATGGTGTCAAGAAACAAATTTGATAGAGTTTCTCTATGCCCAGAATGTCTCTCTTTCTCAAAATGAGAAGTGTTACAATATATAGAAAGAATAAGAGAGAGAGAAGAGGGAAAAATTGAATCCAAAATTTGTTTTTCAACCACTTTTCAAAATGTGTTTTAATTCTTCCTCTGTTGATGGGATCGATGCAAAAGCTCATAATTCCATGTATCTACTTCACACCAAAGAAAATGACCCATACTTCATTAAATTTGGTGGTTGGAACTAGTTTTTTGTCTTTTCCACACCAAAACGTTTTGAAAATTTCTCCCACAAATCTCTACCAAAATAAAAAATTGAAGACTCCATGATGAAGAGAATCTCTAGATCTTTCCATTGGTACCAAGATCGTCAAAAATGGAGCTCTGGATCAAAAGATATGGCCTTCTACATTTTTCCTTACGTTTCCTGCAAATTTGGCTTCGGGTGAATTTTGAACTTTTTCCCCACAAATCCGCCAATGATGTGGCATCCATTGGGGTCGGCGAGGGAGGGATTCCTTTTTCCATTTTACATTTTTTGACAAAAAGTCAAAAAATCCAATTTACCTCCGAAGTCCCACATCCCCGCATTAGCTTTGACTCAGGTTCAAACTTTGACTTTTTCCTTTGCCTCATTCTAGAATGCGAGCTCGTAGGTCCGAAATGTTTTCCCTCATAATTTCCTTATGTGCAAGAGTTGTCTTGACCAAATTTTCTAGGGGGTGAATTTGGGATAACAACCATTATGCTCAGTGAACAAAATTAACATAACAATATTATATATCTATATTATATTAAGACCTAAAATCAATATTTTCCAAAAAACACATCACTTCCCTCACATTTTTCCATAAATGTCTCCTCTAAAGGACCCTAATCCTTGAATAATTCAATAACAAATAATCAAATCACTTCAGCATATATCATACGTTTATGGGATGTGAGACCCTTAGGCCCCATCATTTGAATTCCCCATCATTACCACCTACCTTTATGAATCATATGTCCATAGGCAATGAACCCCTTGGTTCCCCCTATCACTTGATTCCATTGTAGCTTTTAATCATTTTGATACCCCATATTAGGGAAATTTTTTAAAGAAACACATCTCAAATGTATTCAACAAAAAAATTTCATCAAAATGGGGTTCCTTAAACTATGGTGCACTCACCCCATTTTGAAGGGGATCACCCAAAAAATCTATTTATCATCATTTTTGTATAGAAAGTTTCAGACACCAAACCACTAGACAAAAAGGAGCAAATGTAGACACTCAAAATTTTCACCACTCATTTCCACTTCATTATTCATGATATCTTCACAATTATACTTATCGATATAACTATTTAATTTATATATCCATTATCTAAAGTCTTAAAAACTCCCCACCATATTTACTCCAAGTAAATATTCTTCAAAGTGTAAAAATCCATCTTTATCTCTTAAAACAACCCAAACCACTTAGAAATAAAAACAAATTAAAACAAACCTATAACCATTTCAATCCCTTCATCATGTCATTTAAACACCCCCTTATTCATTTAATCTCATATTGAATCAAATATCCATGATTTGAAGAAGTTCTAATCACTTTAACACTTGTTTCCATGTAAAAACTAGATCGTCGCGATTCAATTGAATCACCGGTGATTATAAATAACACTTTTGTGCTCTCCTTAAAGATCTTAAAATTTGAATCATAGGAATCCTTTTTTCCCTTACACTTCATTTTGTGACACTACAACATTCATGACATCATCAAGCATTATCATGTATCAATATCATACATCTTTCAAGCATTCTTGATGATCATTTTCATCACTCAAACTTCAAGCAACATCCCAACACAATTCATCTACTCAGGTCTCTCCTGCTAAATATTTGAAGCATCTTTTAGTTCCACATCCACTCAAACATATTCATCAACCTCTATTCATCATTTTTTGTCATATTAAGATCTTAGATTAATCAAAAACATAATTTTATAGCTTCAAGATCTCATTCTATCTAAACTATCAAAAATAACATCAATCGCTATCGATCAAAGCATAAATCACCGTGATTCCCGCCAAAATTATCATGTTATCTATTTTCTCATCTTTTTATTACTTTTATCAAATAATCTACATTTAAATTGTTTTCTCAAATCATGGCTCTCTGTTAGATTGAAGTTCTTAGCCATCCACATCTAATTAACACTATTTATAGTGTTATAATAGTCCAACAATCCTTCTTCTAGAACAATACAACATTTTACACGAGATCACACTTTGCACAATCTGATTATTTGATAGTGACCAAAACATCAAGGTTGAGATCAAGATCCTCCATTATATCCAACAAGAAACTAATGACTTTTGTATGACTACTTTAAATGTGTCTAAATTGCATCTACCCTCGCTTGGGCTACCTTCGAATATTCCCAAGAATTACTATTCATACCAATTTCTCAATGCATTTTCTTGTACCTTTTTGTCATTATTTATCACATATTCTTATCATTTCTTTTATCTATCTACTTAATTATCTAAAATGAGGTAACATTCTCTAAGGAATCCCTTTAGATTCCTAGAATCGAACTTTACCAAGAATCTCATCTATCCATTTATCTAATCCTTTTTATTTAGTGTCTTTGAGCGCATGTTACTTTGCAGGATAGGAGGAGTTATACATTCACATGGATATAACAAATTCAACACACATCTTCACAGTGTATTGGTAAACCATAATGTCTTCTGAGGTCATTTTTGTTTTTATTGTTTAACTTCAATAATTTAAAGTAGAAAGCTAAAAATTATCTAAACATAATTTTCACAGCTTTAAAGTTTAAGTTTTTAGGTCACTCAATTTGTAGAACAACACTTGGGATAGCCAAAATTTATACTTATAATGATTTTTAAGGAGAAAATTTTCAAGGTAGATTTATGACTTATTGGAAAATGTCAATTAGATGATATGTTGATATTTAAACATGATCGAGTATAGAGAAGACTACAAAAGAGCCTCCCAATATTGGGGTGTGGTGTAAAAGATAGGTGTGCTTTTCAAAACATGATAAGTTTTAGGTTTTTAATACCAATCCTAATCAATTTCTCTTCATGAAATCTCCATAAATTACTATATCTAACCACTTCTAAGGTGTAGACCGAGTGGTGAAATGGCTTAAAAGTGATTTGTGTATGGGTTCTAACATAGTATCTTCATCTTGACTAAAAAAATTGACATATGAGTGACTATCATTCTTGGATTACCTCACTCATATCATAGCCCCATGACATTTGAGATTGAGTGGATCATTTATAATTTGAGGAGTTTTAAGGCTAAAATTTATCTCAACACAAAGTATTTGAACCATGATCAAACTAAAAGATTATTAATTTTGTAGAGATTTCAACATGACAACTTATATTTGATCAATCACTACTCTATATATTGTAAATAATGTCATAATTTGTGTTGAATTCATGTTAATTTTTTGGTTCATATAATGGCACAATAATTACATTAATTTATGTCATAAATGTGGTGTTTAATTTTTTTGTCATGTTTCCACCCATTTTGTGCCATGATTGAACAATATATGAACAAAATAAACTTGTTGCTTCCTTTTTGACATTTTTCAATACAAACATAGAGTGCATCATAATAATTTATTAATCTAAAATCCTATACTATGGGAAAATGGCATCTTAAATCACATAGTGAAAAATTAGGTTATATTGAAAAATAAATTTTTTCTTGTATCAAACTTTACAATTTTTTCAGAAAAATATAGCGCTAACATTCAAATCGAAATGTGGGATAGTGAATTTGGAAAATAATTTGAGAAATTTATAGTTTTGACATGATTTTTAAAGGATAGTTTTTTAAATATTATAAATTAGAATTGAAAAATAGAGACATTATTATTTTGTATACCTATAATTGTGTAAAATTGTGGTTTATTATTTTACAAATGCTATGTCATCACCAACTATGCATGCGTCATCCTCTATATAGAGATCTACTCTAGTTGATATATGTTCTTTTTTTGTATAGATAAATTCTTCCCTAGAACACAACTCTTCATGAACGAGTATGTACATGTAGCATATGAGTTGGTAATTACATAATTTTGCATAGAAAATTTTAATTTTATGTTAATATAAGTTATTTTAATTTCTTTCATTGTTTTAAATAAAAGTAATTGTAATATATATTATGTCTAGGAGAGTCATCAAAACATGGTTAGTGAGGTAGGGGTGGAAATAAAAGAAGCGAAAAGAAGAGGGATACATATTGGTAAATAAATTTTGGAAGAACACAAATCAATCATTGAGATAAGATAAATTTGGCAATATGTTACATTTAAATAAAGCCATCATAATTTTTATACAAGAAATATCTATTTTGGAGTAATATTAACCTAATACATAGAAATATGAGACTAAAATCCAACGAAAAGGAAAAGTAAATCATCCCAATATGTAATCATAAAAATGAAATTAATTCTAATAATATCATAAGGGATAATAAAAATCTTCTAAAGAGACTTAACTTAAAGAAAATGATGGGTTGCTGTGAGAAACCATTATCTTTTCATATGGCTTTTGATGAAGATGTCCGAATGGAAAGGGTTTTTAGACTTCAAAACATGATACACAATTTATTTGATCATGATCATGATCATTAGGATGATGATGATAAATAGGATAATGATGTTGAACAACATGATTAAGAACAAGAGAGGACAACTTTTAAAGTTTCTCAAACACCTTTATATAGATTAGAAGAGTGTAGAAACATATTTATCGATTATTATATTAGTAGTAATGTAATCAAACAAAAAGTATTGTTTATAAAAAAATTAGTGTGGATTCTTTAATGAGGTTAGATAAATTTTCATAACTATATTTTATATTCAATATATATTTCTTCTACTTTACATTATCTCTAATTTAACTTATTTTAATTTATTTGCAGTATACTTAAAGTAGTATGTTTTTAGAAATATAAGACTTATCTCATCATATATATAGTCAAAAATGATGTCATTGTGATTTTTTATGCAAAAATCAATATGGAACCCCGTGCACATTGAAGAGATTGCATTCTAATAGTGATGTGAATTATTTAAGTAATCAATAAGAAATTGAACAAGGAAGTAAAATCACTCATAAGATAAACAAGTCTACACATACATAAGGGAGTGTTACGTAGCTCCCATGCCTATAAAATTATTCCCTCCATTAGAAAAAGATGAGTTATGATTCCAAAATGGAATGTAACTCCTATGATGCCACTAATGGATATGAAAGTGATAGATTCTATGATGGAATCTGTCATGTGTCATATAACTCCTAAGTCCTATGATATCGATAAGTGAGATGGGTCACCATGTGAGGTTAAAAGAGACTAATTGATGAAGAGGAAATTCAAACACACCCATACCCCCGTTAATCAAATATCGGTAGATGTCATGACAAGTTAGAAAAGAAATATGACTCCCTTAGTCAACTAAGAAAGATGTGTGAATGGGGCTTACAAACTAAAGTTCTGATAAAGTATCCATGTATAAACAACATCTTTCCAAAATAAGAGGATGAAAAGAGGACTAGAAGTCCCAAACAAAATGGTTAGTGATAGCATACCTCACCCCAAGAAGATACCGCAAATGAAGAAACTTTTCCTCAAAAGGGTGTGTGAAAGTGTTTACAACCTAATCATAATTATTACAATACACAAGTTGATGATGTGTTCATGTATCAACTCCTAAATGAAATACATGTAGATCCCAATGTGCTTCATTTGCTGATGTTGAACTAGATTTTGGAAAATCAATATGGTGCACATGTTATCACAAAGAGATAATAGTAGGCCTCCAAAAGTGAATACCAAACTATGTCAAGACACCCCTGTAACAAGACAACTTATGTGGGAGATTTACCTAATCCTCTATACTCTTCCTTTTAGATAATTTTGTAATTATATTATACTTCTTTCAAGAATAACTGACATGACCATAAACAATAGAGAAACTATAGCTGAGGTATATTTCTTATGATCTAGATCATCACCCCACTAACATTTTATACTATAAACAAGTCAATCTCTATCCCTCTTAGATAACAAATTCCATCAATGTGAGTCCTAAAAACATAGTGGTGGATCCTCTTCACTTATTTGTACTATAAATCATGAGGCTCCTACATAAATCTTGTAATGGTCCCAATAACATCTCGAAAGATCCAACCAAGTGTGAGTAAGGTAAATCAAGCTCCCCACCAACTATCAATAAAGGGTACCATTAATAATAGGAGTAGAGAGATAAGAAACCATATTCACTTCGGAAAAGAAAGGAGTAGGAGAAGGATTAAAGTTGTACATATGAAACTAAGCTAGAAAATCAAGGGAGTACTTAAGATGCAAGATTACAAGTCCTAAGTAAGATTGTGAAATTTAAATCCTAAGAAAGTAGTGAAGCAATCTTAAGTCGAAATGGAAAACTTATTAGCCAAGGAAATATTCACAAAAGCAATGATAAAGGAAGAGTTTCCCATGATCAACAAGTCATCAAATATAGAACAAGGATGAGCATGGATGTATCCTTCCACATAATGTACACATTTGGGTCAAAGTTATACCGAGTTAACCATGATACAAGTTGAAAGGATTTCCATCTTGGCATATCAAGCCCGAGGGGCTTGTTTAAGGTCCTAGAAATACTTATATCTTAAAAATAAGGTAGGGATAATGGTAGTAACCCTTAGGATGTGCCATGTAGATATATACCTCTAGGTCCCCATGAAGGAAGGAACTCTAACGTCCTTCTAGAGGACATCCCATCTATTTGTGGAAATGATGATGAGAGTCAGTGGAATGGAATTCATATTTGAATTTAGAGAAAAGGTATTTGAGTAATCAAAACCAAATATATAGCATAAACCCTTGGCTACAAGTCATGCTTTATACTTCTCGACTTCTCCATCAGCACATACATTTTTCGGTACACCCACTTACACTATTTTTTTTTTCCTTTCATAAGAGGGGTGAGATCCCACATATAATTCTTCATGAGTGAGTAATACTCCTCATCCATGGATAATCCCACTCATGATTCCCAAAATCCTCTTGGAAATATTTAGGTTACAAGCAAAGGTGAAGAAGGAGTGAGTTCAAGTGAACTCCAAGTGAGTATGTCTCTCATTAGAAGGATCCCCAATCCACTCTCTAGCACTCTTAAAATTATTCTTAACCCAACAAGGACTAGGAGGTGAGTCAAGCTCGTGGTTGGCATATTCTTCCCTCGAGTTAGAAGGTAAAAAGTCCTCATCATCAAAAATGTTAGAATCAAAAGGCTCTGAAGCATGAGGGTCAGGAGGAGAAGGAGCATAAAAAGATCAAGCAGAGGAGGAGGACAATTCTCAATAAAATCATCATATGATGCATCAAAGTCACAATAAATGAACATAAGGACCTTAAAGGGTGGAGAAGTATACGTTGAAGATGGATTGTCAAACTTAAAACTTCTCTTAATATAAAGCTGATGACTAGTAGGATTCAAAATTCAATACCCCTTCACAACATCAGGATACCCTAAAAAAATAAAAGGTACAGATAGTGGTTCCAATGCCTTACATTTATTTTTTAGAATCCATGCCATAACATTGAATCTAAACATGTGAAATTTATCAATGTCATGTTTTCATCCAAACCAGGCTTCAAAGGTAGCCATCCCTCTTATGGCCTTGTGTGGAACATGGTTCTCAATGTAGAAAGAATAATTTAATTCTTCAGCCCAATACTACAAAGCAAGGGATTTTGAGTGAACCATATAGTGGTCATCTCCTTAATCATTCAGCTTCTTTCTTTGCACAAATTTTTTTTTGAGAAGGGTTTTAAGAAACTATACACTGTTAATCAATCTCCTTAGAGGTAAAAAAATAATTTTAACCTATTGCTCACATACTCTTCTCCATTTTCTGTCGTTCGAAGAACCTTAATAGACCTTTAAACTTGTTTCTTAGTAAGAGACTTAAAGTCTTGAAAGTTCTCGATACTTGATACTTTTTCTTGAAATAATACACCCTAGTCTAATGAAAAAATTCATCAATGAAGGTAAGTATATAAATATATCTATTAAACAAAGGAGATGAGAAGGGGAAAAAAATTCACTACAAACAAGATTTAAAATCCTAGTAGCTCTCCAAGATTTTTTTACTAAAACTTTCTTTGGAGTGCTTCTCGAGTGAAAAACCCTCACAAAGAACCTTAGAAAATTTGATGTGGGGTAACCCATTGAAAATTTCATTTTGGCTTAATTATTCAAGGTAATGATAGTTAAGATCGACAAAACACCCATTCCAAGCTTGCTAACCTCATCTGCATGAGTGAGAAAGTAATTGGGCGTTTAATCAGAAGTAAAGTGGGAGAAGGTGTATAACCATAAATGGTGATCTAAATTTCCCTCAACCATTATGGAGTCATATTGAAGCTCACGTATAATCACTGAGTTAGAACCAAACTATACTTGGCATTCCTTCATCAAGGTGAGTGATTTCATAAAATAATAGAAGATTTGATAGAGAGATTGTGAACACTCAACACTTGGTTAGATATTCCACCATCGATATTTACCAATCCACTACTAGAAAATAACACTATAGTTTCATTACCCAACATGATTTGGGACATGCCACATGGTTTGATGTTGGAGAAATCAACATGAGAATAAGCCATATGGTGCGAGGCACCGAAATATATAATCTAAGTCGATGAAAGAGATGCTCTAGCTACAACTTGGTATTTCCTTTATTCTTCTCATATTTAAACTTCTTTTATTTTGAAGACCCATCATTTGGAGAATTTTTTTGTTACACTTAGAAAACTTATTTTATTCTTGTCAAGTAAAAAAGTTAAGTGATTGATTTATTTTCTCATACATTGATGCTCTTCATGGACAAACTTTTTCTCTACTCTCTACTTTTTAAAATATGAATCTTAACAAGTTCATCAAATTCTATCATTTAATGCATCCAAATTAGACTAGAATCTGATTTTAGTCTGAATTTAGAGTGATCCAAAATAATTTTAAGTTTCATGAAATCATTACATGATCAAAGCCATTCCAATCAATTTCATGTTCAATCAATTTCCTATAAATTGTAAACTGATTAATTTTTCTTCCAAAAATTAAAATATGAATTAATTAATATAAAATAATCTAAAACTAATAGAAAACATCATAAAACTAAACACCATAATGTTTTATGGGGTTTCAAGTTTCCTACATCCCCAAGTTAATAAAAATGATCCATTAATGTTTAGATTTTCCAAATACATAATAAATCTTACAAATCAAATAATGACCCTTTCATAAACCTTTTAGAAGACTATGAGAAACCATGAGCTCTAAAAATTATTAGTGTTTGTTCTAGACTTTTCAAGTCAATCTTATTTCAATTCTCCATTAAAAGCTTCAAAATTAGTTTACAAAAATGACATAAAACTCCAAATTGGAAGAATAAATACATCACAAGATTCATCTTTGAAGTTTTAGCATTTTTCTAGTTTACCCCAAGAATTTGTTTTTCCATTAAGTGCTTTAAAAATATAAATTTCCAAAACTTCATGTTTAAGCTCGACATAGAATGCCAAGTTCAACACTTCAAATATAAAGTGTCCCTGTATATAGCTCATTAACCACTTATGGTCTAGTGGTAAGCTAGTTTTGGTAATCTGTCAACTTGGGGGTAGAGCCCCACTAACCACCTCTATTACTTATTTTGGCTGCTCGGGATATTATCCCACATGTATAAGGAGATAGGTGGCTGGTTTGTTTAAATATGGTGGTCAACACGTTTAGGTTGGTCAATAGACCACTTTTTCTTTGCCATGTGGATCAGCCAATTATGCTAAGTTAGGGAGTGAGCCATGTTTAGCTCGGTTATTGGCTCATTATGGCATATGTCCTATGTACATGTGCTAAGTTGGGATGCTACGTGGATGTTGGTATCCATATTGGGTTGGGTGGTGTCAATGTGGGATCACCAAAACTAAATGATGTGGGTGGTGAGGTGACAACTCGTTGATTTGGTGAGTTGTTGCATAATGAATCTCACTTCAAATACAATGCTTGCAAAGAAATGAAATATTTCACATGTATCCTTTAAATACACTGAGATGTAAAAATATACAATATTGTGGCAAGAGGAAAGTGAATTAATGGTGGAAGAGACAACCCTTCGATAAAAAATTGTTTCAAACCTTGTTTAGAACCCCAAAACCAAATAGAGGGGCCCACGTGTTGAAAACAAGCATCAAATACTGAAGTCACATATCCAATTTTTTTTTTTCTCATTTCATTTTTCTACATTTCATGCAAAATGATTGGTTAGTTGCTCCTATTTTTTCTCCTTCATCTAGAACTTATAAAGACACTAACTTGCTCGAACGGATTTTGTTTTCATGTTTGAACAAGCAACAAAAATCTCTTAGATTCTTTTACTATAGTGATCTTTGCAGATTTAGGAAAATGTTTCCTACTAATTTGATATATGGATCACACCTCCTCACCGAGAATGTTTTTTCCACAAAAAGCTAATTTTCACCCAAAAATGTTAATAATCATCCTCCTTAATATCAAAACACTTTCAAGATCTATATGAATAGAATTATGGGAAATATCACTATAAATTGTTGAAAATATTATCACAAATGATTGATCGATTAAAAAATAGAAGATTGTTCACTAAAGAGGACATTATCCCAATGATACTCTATGTTTCTTCCAATCTCTATAAACAATTGTGAGCCTATTAATATTTCATCTCATTGACTATAACTTTCATCACAAAAACCAATCAATCTAAAAATAGACAATTATTTCATAGAAGAAGAAATTGTCAAACCGATACTCTATAATATGGCGAGTCACTATAAACCAATTCCACAAAAGTAGATCCGTAATAAATACATCTACATAATAATAAGAGTTTTCATGGTTCCTTGGGCTAATTCTAACACATTGTGAATATCAAAAACACGATCAAGAATATGTAGCCATCATGGGAATAACAATTGAAAAGAGTCAAAAGTGAATCCTCTCATTTCCATTTTTGTGGATAAAATCAAAATTCTACATAGAAAAATGTGAACTAACATCCTTGTTTAATATCACCATCATAATTTGCAAATTAGTTTGTTAATCATTTATTCTAACGTTGTTACCATAGAGAAATAAAATTTATTCCATGATTGACATGTGATTTTCAGTATGGTAAGACCGAGATTCTGGAAAGATTATTGAAAAAAACTGGACATTCTTAACTTATGGGTGGCATAAAATACACCTATCATATATATATGGCAAAAGTAGATGCATTCCCAGAGCAAGAATCTCTTTGTAAACATGGCATTGAAAACTCCAATGTTAGATGGAGTAGGAAAATATTATCATTATCCAAAGTTGAAACATGAGTTTAATTCAATGAAGACCCAAATTATTGCTGAGTAACTCAAAAGCTAAATAGGGATATAAATGTAGTATTCTTTTTCAAAAGTAAGAAAATAATGAGTATGTTAAAGAGAAGATTTGTTGAGGGATCAGGAGAAAATGAAATTCACTAAAAAAATGGGAAAATATTTACTTACAACAATAAAATAGATCCTCCATATGATGAATATCCCACATGATGCATGCTTATTTAAATCTCAACTATGAAGGAAGGTTTGAAAAATTGTTTTCTCCCATTTAAACACCTTATTTTCTTAATATTTTGATCTAGGGTTTTAATCAATTGATGGTTATGTTATGAACTTTATTACTTGCCGAACTCCATGTTCATCGCTACCATTCTTAAGTTTTCAAAAGCATTCCCGGTGGTTCTCATTTACACTCAAAACGAGGACATTTTGTTGTGACACAAATTCATTTTTCCTCGTGTTTCCCCTCCCATCCTCCCCAGCTTTCATTCCCTTATTCTTAGCTCACGAATGACACCAACTTCTATTTCTCCTTTCTCTACCCCAAATGGAAACAAAATGGTTACCGAATCCATAAAAAGTGTAAGAAAAAATTCCACATGCCGGCCATTCATAGCTTCTTCTCCCTAAAAGTTCCCATTTCCGATGCTCCCACCCCCCCACTTGGAGGTCTACCTCTTCTATGTGAGACCGGTTCACAAGGCTTCTAGGAAGTTAACCTTGAGACCCTTGCAGTGGAGAAGGGTTCTCATGAATTTGAAATTGCTCATGACCTCCGCATATCAGCAAAGTGCATACCTGGGAAGTGCAATTGGAAAGCCCTACAAAAAGGCTGGAAGCCTTAGAGGCAGATATGAAATTGTTAAAGGATGAAGTTAAAAACTTGACAAAACAGAAAGGAAAGAGGAAGAAGGAGGAGGAGGAGGATGTGGACAACAACCAAATTGAAGATATATACAAGAAATTGCACTCCTTGGACTCTCGCTTAGGGAAGGCCAAGACTAGGCATGATTACAACATTACCATCTTTAGGCGATTGAGGAATTTATCAACAACATGTCGAAGTGTCTCCAACCTAAGCGAGTGCCGAAAACTCTTTGGGGTACTGATAAGGAAAGCAAGAAGACCTTGGAGCAGCTGGATTCTAATGACGCTGCCCATATGACTACTTTGGGTATGTTTAAATCCTAGAAGAATATCAAAACCATCATAGACAAAGCTACTAGAAGTAGTCATAGATGATTCTCGCTAGTCCTTGTTTGATTTTTGCTATTTTTTTGGGATCCTTTACGCTTTTTGGCAAATTTTGTTGTTTTGTCTCATCTTCATAGCTATTCTTTAGCTACTTTGAATTTCATAACATTTGGATTCTCGATCCTTTCTCTCTCGGTTCTCTTGCTTATCTTGGCTTTTAGGCCTTCTTTTCGTAATCAAGGGTATAGTCCCTTTCAAAAACTATTTGCCAATAATAAAAAAATATGGCCAATCACTATAAACATAATTCCACCAAAGTATATCTCGTATATAAATACATCTACATTCTAATAATAAGCTAGTTTTCATTATCCTTGTGAAATTATAACCCATTGTGAATATCACAAAACGATCAAGAATATGTAGACCACAACATGCAAAAAATTGAAAAGAGTCAAAAGTGAATCCTAATCTATCAATGCAATATCTATCCCAACATTTTACACCAAATAGGATAAAATCAAACTTTCTACATACCAAAAATGGTGAACTAACATCCACTGCAAAAGATCACCATGCATAATTTGTAAACTAGTTTGTTAATGTAATCATAATGCATTCTAACATTGTTACCATATTTAGAAATAACATTTATTTTCATGATTGACATGTGATTTTCAAGTATGGTAAGAACGAGATTCTACATTGTTAAAAAAACTACGAACATTCCCAACTTATGGGTCCTAAAATACACCTATCATATATATATGCCAAAAATAGATGCATTCCCAAACAAGAATTATTTTGTAAACATGGCATTGAAAACTCTAATGTTCCCATGAACATGTACAAAATATTATCAAATATCCAAAGTTGAAACATGAGTTTAATTCATTGTACCCAAATTGTACGAGTAACTCAAAAGCTAAATAAGGAGATATAAATGTAGCATTTCCAAAATTTTCAAAGTAAGAAAATCACTCGAGTATGTTAAACATGTATCTCACAATTTACCTTATGAATCAAAACTTCAAAAATTCAAAGCTAAAAAATGGGAAAATATTTACTTACAAAATAAAATAGGAATTGCATAATGAATGGATATCAAATGAAGTGAATGCTTATTTAAATATCAACTATGCAATATATAATTGAAAAATTATTTTCCAACCCATTTAAAGGATTTCCATTTTCTAGTATTACTTGATCGAGGGTTTTTTTATCAATTGATGGTTATTTATGAACTTTATTTACCTTTGCAATAGCTTTTGTATTCCATGTTCATCTTACCATTATTCTAATAGTGTGATTCATGAAGTTTCCAATAAGTGTCCACCGATTCCCATTCACCTCAAAATGAGCAAAAGACATTCCTGTGACAAGAGGAATTCATTTTTCCATTTTTTCCTATAATGACAAGATCGATATTTTTCATTTTCCTTATTCTTAATGAATGACACCAACTTCTTAATAAATTTCATTATCTTCAAACAAATGGAAACAAAATGGTTATGGAATCCATAAAAAGTGTAAGAAAAAACATTCCACATTTCTCAATATCATAGACAAATATCTTAAACTAAAAGAGAGCATTATAATTTTTACAATTTCTATTTTGATTATATAAGAACAAGGAGGTGGTATTTCATTACCTCTTCTATGTGTTTTCTTACCAAATCCTTCCCGCAGTACTAGTGGGGGTATTTTCTTTACTATCGAGAGATTTCCCCTTTGGTGTACTTAAAGCATTCTCCAATATCCATTCCCGCACTAGATAACACAAACCTACAAACCGAAGGATGATCCTCGACCTGTATTGGGTTAGTAATACCTTGTCCATTTTTACCAAGGCATCTTCCATCAAATCCCATTTTCAAAAATAATCGAGATCTAATGCCTTTAGTGTGTTTTTAAAATGAACCAAAAGCATCATTACCTGAATTTGAATTCAAATGGGAAGAAGAATCACGTGGTGAATAATTTACATTGTACTCATAGGTCATGGATTATGCATATGGATTTAAAAGAAATTCCTTTTTCAATTCACCACTTGTAATCTGATCAAGATCTCATCATTGGATTTGATCTCGGATCTCAAACATGCAATTTTTTCTTCTAATGAGTAGAGCTTACATCTTAGGAAATTATTTTCTTCCTAAATTTTCATGTTGATGATTTTCATCTCTTTCATCTCTCTCTCTCTCTCTCTCTCTCTCTCTCTCTCTCTCTCTCTCTTCAAGGCTTTCCCCACAAATATCTCGCAAACCCCCAATACTTCCATAACTACATAAATATAATATCATGCACAAAGTCAAGTCAGCAAATTATATAGGGAATAGAAAATCAAATCTGATATGAAAATGCAACTGAAATAAACATTGAATCATATACCTTTGATACCTAACACATGATACAAAATTAATGTAGTTTTTCTCTACTTTGTAATTTTAAATATTGCATGTTAAAAACTTCATTAAATTTTATGATTTAATACTTCCAAACATGATTAGAACCTAATTTTAATTTGAAATAGGAATGATCAAAAATGAGTTTAAGTTTCTGAAATCATTGTTTGATTAAAGACATTGATAATCAATTACCCGATTTAATCAATTTTTCGTAAAAATGTCAAATTGATTAATTTTCTTAGAAAAAATAAAATATGATTTAAGTAATTGAAAATAATATGAAACTGAAAAAAATCAGAAAACACAACACCAAAAGTGTTTATGGGTTCCATAATTTCCTACTTCCCGAGAGTTCATACGAACTAATCCATTAATGTTTAGATTTTAAAAATACATATAAAAACTTATAAATCAAATATTGAAGCTTTTGTAAACATGCCAAAAGAATCTAAGAACCTATGATATTTGAAAAACATTAGTGTTCGCTATTTGTGTTTTTTCCACTTTACAAGTCACTTTTCTTTTAGTTCTGCATCAAAAGCTTCACAAATTACTTTACAAAAAAAATACGAACTTGAAATTGGAAGAATAAATACATCACTAGATTCATCTTTGAATTTTGAGAAATTTTCTACTTACCCCGAGACTTGATTTTTCCCTTAAATGGTTCAAAATGTGGATTTTAAAATATTCTTGTTTAACTTCAATACACGGTCTACACAAGTTGAAAACTTCAAATATAAAGTGTCCCTTTATATGGATTTTTACCACTTGTGGTCTAGTTGAAAATCGATTTTTGGTAGTTGGTTGGTTATGGGGTTGATCCCCATTAACCAATTCTATTTCCTAGTTTGGCCACTTGAGATATTATTCCACATGCATATGGAGGTAGGTGTGTTTTTTTAAAAATGGAGGTCATCAGTTAGGTTGGTTAATAGACTACTTTTTCTTAGCCATGTAGATTGTTTGGTTGTGCTAAGTTGGGGAGGGAGCCATGTTTAGCTTAGTTATTGGCTCACTATGGAGTATGTCCTTACATGGAGTGCTAAGTTTGGATGCCATGTGGATGTCAATGGCCATATTAGTCTCGACCAATGTGTATGTGGGCTCTTTAAGTCCGAAACAGTGTGGGAGAAGTTGGTAGGTTGGAAAAAAATTGTGGGTGGTGAGGTGGTAGCTCTCCGAGATAGCGAGATGGCCTAAAACGAAACTCCTTTCAAATGCAATGCTTACAATGAAATGTAATATCCCAAATGCATCCTCAAAATAAAATGAGAGGTAAATATATACAATATTTTGGCAATCAAAAAGTGAAGTAATGATAGAAAAGAGATCCCTCCGGTAAAAAGTGTGTCAACCCTAGTGAGGGTCCTTACTAGTAAATAGTAGGGCCCACGCATATAAAAATGATCATTGAAGACCGTAGTCACAAAAAGAATTATTTACTTCAGCTCAAATTCATTTTTCCACATGTCGCAGCATGATTGGACATTTGCTCTTTCATCTAGAACTTCTGCGGATAGTAACTTACTCAAACAGAATCCATTTTTTGTGCTTGAATAAGCGATGGAAATATCTCGATTCATCTAATGTAATTTACTAATATTTTTAGATTTAGGGAAAATTTCCCAATTGATCTTTGGATTATTTAAAGACTTATCCTGTGGATCATTTTGTTTGATAGACTCAGAACATTTATTTCATTCTTCTTAATTAAATGAGTTAATTCTTGATTTTTTCCCTCATAGATTGATACTCTTCATGGTTAGACTTCTTTGAATATGAAAAATTACACTATTCCTTCATTATTTTGGGCTCGAATTCAAACGCTTGTGGTAGATTGGTTTGGGTATGGTAATGCTTGGTTTTGTTCTTTTTGGTCCTTTTTTCTTTCTTTGATTTAGTTTTCTTTCCTTTACTATTAATAGCTACAAGGGCACGTGAATTGATTTGAGACTCCCCATTTGAATGCTTTTGTCTAGTTTTTGAATGAATTGGGATGAAAATTTTTTAAATGATGGAATTTTCCATGTACTTCCTAAGGCGGATTTCCTAGCGTGGAAAATTAAAATGAAGATGGAGTATTCAAGACCTAACTTAGAGAGAATCAACAAGATCAACTAGGATATTTCTTCTCCACTTTACATTCATTTAATAGCAAGTTAGTGTGGATGAAATTTTAGAAGAATTCCAGAGGTAGGTTTTTAAGTCAATAGGATTTAATGCTAGTAGTTAATTTTCCAAATCATGTGTTCTCATGTCATCTTGATGTTCAAACATACTATTTAACATTTTCCATTCTTCATCATGTATTTAATTCAAATCAATGTGAAAGATAAAGTCAAGTTAAATGGACATGTAGAGATGACCTAAGGTTTCATCACATCGGTTCACCACTTAATTTTTTTGGGCTCATCATTATGCTCATTATCTACTCCCATGGTGATGTCAAATTACCCTTTGCCACTTAGTTTCATTACCATTTTTCTATCTCCATTCGAAAATTTGAATGGCGTAAGGAAGGGAGTCAAAAGATAATCCATCACAAAGAGATAGAAAGAAGGAATTTAGTAAGAAAAAATAAACACACCACCCCATAAAAATATTATCACCCCATGATTTCAAAACTTTATAGTATAGACGTTGATTATAATTAGTTATAAATGTACTTCATGAAAATAATAATCACTTCATTTGCAATCAATGTAATAATGCAAAAGAGTGCATACCATAATCAATTTTTATTAATTACACAAGATCGACATTGTAAGTGAGTAGAAAATGAGCTAAAATCAAGATAAGGGAGAAAAAATATGTTGTGTGAGAAATAGCAGTCACGTCACAAAATGAGAAACACCCTTTCCACAATGTTTTCATTGCATATACTCACTAGTCCGCAAGTAATAACAAGGGTTATACAATGCCAAAAAATGGCTCAAAATTAGTCAAAGGGACGCCTAAGAATGCAAAAAGGCTCCAAGAAGGAAGAAAATAGCCAAGAGGGGCACTAAACACTCCAACAAAAATTAGTAGCAAAAACATCTAATAACCCTATACTACAAACTTTTAAATTCCTTAATCTAATTCTAAAAATTTAAATGGATTAAAAAAGGTGAATAAAAACAATAACGTTAAAAATGATTAAATAACTACTAATTAATTGAGTAAATATCTTAAACTTAATTAACACCTTAATTTAATTGACTCTCTAATTAATTAAATTAACCAACTTCTCATAATAAACCACCTTTGATATAAATATTAGATCCTAGTTAATTTATAATTGAGATATAATATTAATTACTAACCTTCTATTAATTAAAAACACTCATTATTGTAAAGCTATTAATTTTCTTTTGAATAGAATTAAATCCATAAAAATAAAGAAATTTAAAAGGGAATGCGGATTTTTCAAATAAAAAGCGAATGGTGAAGGCAAACTTAGCAAGCCATGTGGAGAGTGGTAGAGTTGGTGTTGGGATCAATGTAGTAAGTGAAGCATAATTAAGGAGATAAAATTAAGGTAGATGGTGCAAAATGACCGGCCGTAATGCTTGATAGGTATCGTGGAGGTACAGAGTAACGAACAAGGTGAGGGATAACACATGGAGATAGAAAATAAGACCAAGACTTAATCTCGTAGTATGAATCTAGTAGGGATTTCCAACTAAGGTGATGATGGAGAGGTCAACTGGGTTAACACAAGGGTGGAAAGCAAAATCTGATGAGCCACTGAAAATCATATTGAACATGTGATAAAGCAAAGTCCCAAGAGCTTGGGGAAAGGCTTTAGGAAATAAGAGATAAAATAGGCCATCTAAGATTCAATATTCTCAATGTCCTAGACAATGAACAAGACCAAGCTAATGCACAATAAAAATAAATCGATATATGTAGTGCCCACTTACCTTCAACACATTTTTTATTATTGGTTTTGATACTCATCAAATCGCACTTATGGATATATTATAGCTTTTTGATTTAGCATGTTAGTAGATATCGAGATAATTTAATCGGTGATGATTTGATTCGTATATGATGCATATGGACCATTAGAGATGGTTGATACTGATATTGATATATGTTTCCATGGTTATTTATCTATAGTTTGACATGTGATATATTTAGTCATATTGAGTAGACCTTTGATAATTGAATTAATGTTGTGATCGCTTTTGACATGGATGAAATGTGGAATAGAAATGTGCTAGAAATTGTAAGTGATATCGTATTTCCATAAATGATATTAATTCATATATATTTGATTTTAGATTTATATCATATATTTTGGCATGGATGTTTTAATGCAGCCACAAAGTCAAGGAGGTATTCTGCTTGCTTTGCAAGTATATTATATTGGATAGTTCCTTCTTTAAAGTTTCATCCCTACTGGTTGCTACATTATAGTTCCGTCCTCCAAATCACCATGGATACTCAAGGTATATTATATTCAAACAACATCGGGGATTGAGACCAACCACATCGAATTCGAGAAGAATTCAACTAGGGTCACTATGGCAACATGTAATTGTGTGTGTATTAGAATTAATTGGTTAGGGGAAAATTGGGATCAAGGGGTCATGTGTTGTTTTGTTTTAATTTATTTTTATATAATGTATGTGTTTCCTTTTAGCAATGAGATCTACTTGCTTTATTATTTATATTTTTTGATATATGTTTATCCTTTAATATGTATGGGTCAAGTGTCTTAATTAAGATAATTTAAATTTGTCCTAAACTAATTAAAGATGTGACAAAAATGAGTTCATTTATTAGAATTGATTTACTCTTGGATTTTTGTTGAGTGTTGTATGTTTGAGTCTTGAGTGTAATACACTCTAACCTTCATGGGAAACTCGAATTTGACCTTGTGGGACAAGTCAAACTTGTCCCGCGCCTCTTAAATGTCTATGCCAATGCTACCTATGCGTTTGGGGTGAAATTTAGGCCATATTAGGTGTTTTGGGAAGATAAAAAGGTGAAAAGTTAATTGTACCTTCTTTCAAATATATAATTTTGTCCTTATGGGGAGTGGGATTAGATGGAGTGTGTAAGTTTCTTTTCATTACTTCAACCACTTATTAATTATGCATTGAATATGAGGTTGACCAAGGTGAGGTGTAGTGGAGAGGAAATGAGGTGGCATCCTACTTGAGAGCACATCATCCCTCCCTCTCCTTTCTCTATTTATTGAAATCATATTGCTTGTTTGGGGTTCCTTGATCATTTTTCTCTTGAATTTTGGAGAGTTAGAGTTTCTTGGGAGAGCTTGTGGATTGTTGAGCTTTATGGATGCTTGCTTGGTTTTTTTGAGGAGCTTGGAATTTCATTCTTTGAACAAGCTCTACTATGGAGAGGTAGGCGATTCAACTTGTTTAATTTATGTCTTTTTTTATTTGTTTATAGGTTGTGTTGAGTTTTGTTTTTCCCTTTGGAATGCTTGTTGGGTGTGGGTAGATAGCTTAATTTTTGAGTAGGAGGAGACTACGGGGATTTTTCATGTAGGGAGTCATAACAGCTTACCCTTTTGTGGAGGGAGTTTGGGTTGGTTGCCACATCTTGTATGAGGAATGCTTGCATTTCTTCTTGTTTCTTGTTATGAGGGACGTATAAGAGATTGAGGGAGGCATAAGAGTATATGGAGGTATAAGGTGTACTTATTATCACCAAATCACTGCACCATTATGTTTACACAAGTTCATATACTTGAATTCGTGACGTGATTGGAAAACATGGGTACTATCTCCAAGTTGTGGGACTTGCTACTTGAGATATACCTCCAAAGAAAGTTAGTTCTTGCTCCTAAACTACCTGCCACAATCTACTCTAATGCAGGCAAAAATATCTTTCATAATCTAACTTTCCAAGGGACCAAGGAGAGAGAATGCATGAAAATAAAATCCTACACTAAAATGGTGATGCACCAGAAAAGGAGGGGTGTGAGAGTAGTCTTCCAATGTGTGAAAAATAGAAGTAAAATGCATACTAGAAGGGGTGATAATAGTTCTCCACAATCTAGAAAATGCATTCAAAAAAACATTTCATACATGTACATAATAATGAATCCTTAAAGAGCATAAAAATAGACACAATATTCTTGAAATGAAGGTTGAAAGGGCAAGAAGAGTGTAAACAAACACACGAAGGGGAAGATTCATCCACAAACTTGTATTGTATTTCTTCATGATATGTACAATTTAATCTATTACAAGATAAGGGCCTAGATCACCAAGCAATTTTTACATAGCTTTGCTAAACAAAAACTACCTCCTCTTACAATGAGCCTAACACTCCAATTTATAGAAGAATGAGAAGAGAGAGAGAAGGGGAAAATGGAAATCCTAAAATATTTCCTTCAACCACTTGTAAGAGGCATTAACTAGAGTTAAATTATTATATTTTACTTGTAAAAAGCTGCCCATATTGTCCCGGGTGCCGCAATAGAAAAACGAATGATGACCATGCCTCTTAATTGCACTCCCAACTACCAAATAAAACATTATCATGAACCCGAAATTTTTTTATGAAAATATCCATTTATTTCTCATCAAATCCAAAATTTCTTGATATATGTGTTTTGGTCTTGGAGCCACAATTCTAACGGTACCAATTTTGTGCAATTTAGTTGAGAAATACAAAAGTTATGGCCATCCGAGTCGAGCACCTATTTTGAGTTTGTCGTGGCATTTTCTGTCATTTGACGGGAATGAACATTAATTGACTAGAGCTGAACATGTTTATTTTATTTTAATATATCTACCCTCATCAAAATTAATAAAAAATTTTTGATGCATAGGACATTGTGCTTGTTCCAGAAAGTCCAATTTTATGAAAATCAGAGCTCGGAGTCAAAAGTTATGGTCGTTTGAAGTTCGGGAGGTCAAACATTGACTTTTCTCTTCATTGCGGTTATTTCAACAAAATTGGGTCTCGTGTCCTAGATGTCCCAATAAAAATCTCCACATCACCCGATTCGAGCTTCCTTGTCCCCACACATCCGCCGTTGACTGCTATGAGGGCCATTGACTTCCACATTTACCGCAACATATGGTTCCTTTTGCGGCTTTTTCACCTTTGCACGTCCCGCGCGTAATTTTGTCCCAACCATCCCAGACACATTTCTCCATGCCACCCAAAATGCATTGACTTGTGGAAAAATTGTATTTTTACATCACGCACATACTTATGTCCCAGATGTCTCGCGAATCGTCTCTAGGACAAAAACTTCCGCTTTTTCAAATTTTCTTTACCTGTAGTGATTTCGGCAATGCATGCCCCACGTGTCCTTGTTGAACTTGTGGCAACTGGGACATAGAAATCCAATTTATCCAATTCCTTTGTGTTTTGGTTCTAAACCTAGTATGATGAACCTTGGTATGATCCACAACCTCTAGACCCGCAATGCATTAAAACAAGCCTGCGACTTCAATTTTTTGATTTTTTCAATTTTTTCTAACTTGTTGGATTTTTTCCTTGGATGGGAAGTTAGAGAGAAACCAAGGGGGACCCCCAAAAACATGATTTTGGGCCTTGAATCAATTCTACTTGCTTGGGACTAAAGAATTTGATGTATGTTATCAAAATTACCTCGAGGGGTGAATTTTGGATAATAGGTACTGAGGGAGGCATAAGAGTTTGTAGGTGATTTGTGATATGCATTGGAGGCTTTTAAGTGGGCACCCATTACCATAGGGAGGCATAAGTGGCCTCCCCATAGGTCTTACTCTTTTGGCTTTCTTGATAAGCCTTGTTATATTGTTGTTTTGTTGCTTCTTCTTGTTGAGTTGTTGTTGTGTTTGAATGTAAATGGAATGGATGTGAAACTATTTGTTAAGTATTGTGGAAGCTTGTAGTTTCCATGAGTTGAAATCTTCTCCTATTGTAATGTGGTTGGGGCTCGAGGGCCAATGGAGAGGATGGCTTCTCCTCTCCATTAGATATCTTGGTTGGGTGGAGAGCATTGCCTCTCCCCCTATTTTTTTGTGAATCAAACAAATTCTTGGAGGATCTATCTTGTTGATGTTTGGAGCTTGGAGTCTTGTTGGTGACCATTTGAAACTCCCTTAGTATTTTTACCCACTTAGAGTGGAATAAATTGTAATAATGTATTTCATTCTTGTATTTACATTTTGTATGACTTCCCACATCAAGTGGAGAACATTGTATTGATCTTGTGAAGAAACATATTGAATTTCATTGTGGCTATGGAAGTGTATTATATATTGAAAGGAAAGAAGAAAGATTTGTGAGAATTAGTTTTGAAATGGGAAAGAAAGTTTAGTATCCTTGTTTGAAAGTTGTGATGTATGTGGAAAGGAAACTTTTATAGAGGAAATATTTCATTCCATTGAAGTTGATTTGTTCCCACAAAAATATGTTGTTCTTGTTCTAAATATATTATTGGAAATGTTGTTGTAAACACTCTCTTGTGAAATGTTGGAAACTTATATTAAGAAATATTACATTTCATTGTGTTACTTGAAAGGCATGTATTGCAAAAGTTAGTCTCTTTATTGTTGATAGAAAGGAACTTAAATTACAATTGCTTTTTAATTTGGTCAATAAAGTAGTCTAATCACTAAATTATAGCATGTAATTCTCATTTGAAACTTATTGCAAGTTATTACAAAATTGCTAAGGGAAAGGAAATGTACTCTCTCTTACCTTCCACACTATTTTTTTAATCAAATTATTAAGATAACAAAATGATAGTGTAAGTAAGCTATATTTCCTTTACCACCTTTGATAGTAATATCAATATTTAAAATATTATTAATAATAAAATATTTTAGTATTAGAGGGAATATTTTAATATAAAAACACATTAATATTAATATACTATTAATTTATATATATATATATATATATATATATATATATATATTAAATATAATAAAGTTTAAGTAAAACTATGTATATTAAATAGAGTAAAGTTTAAATAATGTTAAAACTTTCAAATAAAACAAAAAGTGGTAATAAGGCTAAAAAGCCACGGCCATACTTTGCTTTTAATTGTTTTAAAGTGGTTTTAGGCTAAATGGAAATGGTGGGAGGGGTGGGGTCGGCTACCCCACCCCATAATATTTTAATATTTTGTTTTATTTTCCCCCACCCAAATATTATCCTACACTAAACCATGCGGCCCCCTTACCTTTTAAAACCTGCACTTCACATTTTTACGGACTATGTAAAGTGGTGCGACTTGTACTCTCCTTATTACGGTGTGTGTGTGTGTGTGTATTGCTATTGTTTCTATTTCGGTTTTATAACTCATTAATTTATATATATATATATATATATATATATATATATATATATATATATATAAGAATAACATTTCTGGTTTCTTTTATTATTATTTCGGGTTTGTAATATTTGAAAATAAGTAAAATGAAAAAAAAAGAAATACATATATGTTCACATTACCCAAATGAAGATGCAAACCAAATAAAACCATGTATCAAAATGGGCAAAACCCACAAGCCCTTTTGGGCAAATCAAAGAAAACTAAGCTAAATAAATGCTTTTAAAACCCTAGGAGAGGGTGTGAAAAAAAATATATTGGAGCTTGCAATGTCTCCCCAAAAGCTTGGGATGGCCTCCAATGGCCTCTCTTCCTCCTCCTCAACCTGCAAAACAAATGGAAAATAATGAGCCAAATGAAATGAGAAAGAAGCCTTCATAAGCATGCTTTAGGGTTAGTTGCATTTTTCCTCATCAAGGGCCCTAATTGAATCCATCCAAGGGATGAGATTCATCCCTACAAAAAGTAGGTGGAGAGTGGGTGAATAGAAATTCCCCTTTTTAATTTAAATGTTTTAATTCCAAATTATGGGTTGACTTTTAAGGGGTTACTTTATGGGGTAGGGAAGTGTTCATTATCCTAACCCAACTTTTAATAGGGAACCTTGCTAGTTGTTTCAACATTGTAGAAATTAAATAACCTTGGTATTTAATTTCATTGGCCACTTTTACCCTTGACACCCCATGGGGGTATATTCAACTTAGTAGGAATTAATTTATTATTTAAATAAACCTTAGGGAGATCAAACTTGCTTAGTCAAAACAATGTACCAATGCATACTATAGATTTTAGATATTGTGTTATCATGGAATACTATTTTTTTGTATGTGTCATCGCCTTAGAGACATTAATGTGAGATCTTTCGTTTTTGATAAACTTTGTAGGCACGCTTTTCAAAAAATATTATTCCATAATTTTTCCTACTAAACCTGGGTTATTCTTTGGTCTCGTGCGAGATTTTTAGCATTTCAATTGACATGAAATCAAACTAGAGAAAAGGAAAAACAATCCCACATAGATAAAACTCGATTGAGAGGATAAAAGAGCCAAGAAAAATGAACCAAATCACAAGTAAATGACCTTGAGCGGATCTCGATACAACACAAAAATTGACTTGAATCAATGAAAAAGATCTAGAAAATAACGTATCTCGATGCCATGCACATGACCAAAAAAGATAGACTAGTAGAAAATCTCAAAGGAGGTGAGATAGCAGAGCTCAACAAAGATGGGAAAGGAGGTGAGGTACTTTTAATGAAAGAATAATTGATAAAATATACCATCTAATTTCCTCCAATGTTAGCTACAACTAACTAAATTTGGTAGAACCTAGAAATGAAAGGAGGAACTAGTACATACTCGGGAGGCTTCATGTTAGAAAAAAAGCGAAACCGTTTTACAAAAATCACTTTTAATGAAAAAGAATTGATGAAAATATACCAACCTCAAAATATATTTCCTCTAATGTTAGTTATAATCTAACTAAATTTGAACAAGTAAGAAATTCATGCATAAGGTAAATGCACACTCACAACTAGAAAACTAGCACATACTCCAAAACACAAATTGGTAAACATGTTAGAAAGAAAATGAAACCAATGATAATCAATAAGTGAAATATACAACTATACATTTCCATGTGAACAACCGCTCTAATACCATGAGATTATTCTGCAAGTTGGACAAAAATATGGAACCTCATGCACATCAATGTTGCACTTATTAATTTTATAGGAAGGAATGAGATGCTCTAAGTAATCAACATGAAATTGAACAAGAAAGGAAAATCATGCATAAGGTAAGCATGTCACCTCATACTCATAGATCGAAATAAGAGGGTACATATGGGAGTGGTGTGTAACTCCCATTCTAGGAAAATCATTCCCTTCATTAGTTTTGTTTGAAATAGGGTGTTAAATAGGATTTATAATTCCAAAAGTGAATATAAAAACCTATGATTCCACTAAACGACTTGATGAAATGGGATGACATATTCTATGACAAAATATTCTGTGTTATATAAATTTTCATAGGATACCTATGATCTTTTCTTCTCAATGAGATGATTCATTTACTAGGTGAGGTTGGACAAGACACAGGATGATTCGATGACAAGGAAATTTGGTACACACACAAACAATCATAAATATTAGATTTTGTCATAGTATTGCCTCAATTATGATGTATTGAAAATTTTATGTTAAAAAACCTATTGTGATGTGAAGGGATGAATGGAAAGGATTAAGGAAAGGTAATGCCACACTCCACCAATTAGGGTAATTTTAAAGGCAACAAATGAGGACATGGTTATCCTCTAACTCTTTTTCCTATAAAACTAATGGGAGGGAACCCTATATGAACCAAAGTGCGTAAAATAGAACAAGACTTACAACATTAGTGTACAAAAGTATATAAGAAGCATAAATAAAATGATCCACCAACTAATTTTTTATCCTAACAAGAAGAATCACATATCTAATTAAGATGTTTTGAAGGTTAAAAATAAATAGATTATTATATGAAATATATCCATGATTTATAAACAAATTTTACTTAATACAAGAAGGATGAAGAGAGGAAATTGAATATAATTGAATCTTGAGTGATAGTAGCTAAAATGTCAAGGGATTTATGAACATAAATGGAAAATTTATTAAGGTACACAATTTAATGAAAAAAATTAAAAATGAGCAGTCAAATAAACAAAAATTATTGCCTATAATCCATCGGGTAAAGAGTCTCCATTTTTCAAATAAAATAAAATAATAATATCCAAAAGAGGAAAATAGTTTAGATAATTATTGAACACCCCACCATATTTCATACATACAACAAAATAATCTTACAAAGACCTCTTATTATGAATCATAACAACATGTCATTAAACACTAAGACACTAATATTGAAACAAATTACAAGAAATACAAATATTTGAGATCAAGTAAGTATTTTACATAAAAACAACTTTCAATGCTTACATGTTTCATGTCCATGTTTTTCACAGGCCAAAAATAACCATCGAGATATCCCATAAAATGTGGGATAATTTTTTTGGTTTAAAACACTAATATAGTGTTAAATGATTAAAAATCATTAATAAATCTTGCTACCATTTTAAATGGTGAGAAATAATCCTAGTTTCATTTGTGTAAACTAAGATCATTTATGTATATAAAACTCTAGGTCCTATATAATTAGTTATAGGATATGGAGATAGACCATACTATCATTTACGTGATTAGAGTCATCTAGGTTTCAATTATGTTTCTCTTGCCAAGTGACCTCTTCAAATAAATTAGGAGTGATAAATTAATCATAATCCCAAGTACTTTAATATAACCAAGGGTGTATATAGATAACTATAGATCTAACTAAGTGGCTTGAAGTCACTATTCAAATATTCATCACTTACAAGTTCCACGGGAACATCAACATCATGTCATAATATATTACACAATTTTACATGATTCTAATTAGATTTTTCTACAATACACCACATGTTATTTGTGCCAATTAAGGTGACTGGAACTCAACTATGTTCATTCTAAGTTGGTAAGATTTCTGCATAGTATGACCATGCCCATAGTAATAGTTTCCCCATTATGATTATTTGATATAACGTCATTGCTTAATTGTGAACTCATTATTAAAATATGAAAAAAGTCAAGATGTATTAAAATAACCATATCTTTATTAACACTATTTACGGTTGAATATTATTATTGTGTTTCCCTAACAAAGAGATGAGTGTAGCAAGGTAGGGAACTAGTTAATACTTAATTAAGGATATAATTATTTAATTTTCCAACAAAATAACTTAATGCACATGCCAAGATGATGAATTCCCTACTTCCATCCTTAGTAAACAACATAATGAACAAGTCCAAACAAACAAGGGGCTAATTTCGGCCCATCAACCTATTGTATAACACGGAGGTATAACACCTAAATCTAGTGTTCGGTCAGTGTGTAATGTGTTAACTAAAAATAATTGTATTCATCATACCAAGTTCTAGATAATATATGGTAAATGTAAAAATCACACACTTGTCAATAAATCAAGCCATAAACATTCATCCATCAATGATATACATAGAAACTAAAAAAATTATCATTGATATCTCAAAAATATAATTCATGTAAATCTCAAATCAACAATATCCATAACATCACATCTAAAATAGGTAATAGTGATAGAAGAAGTGAATTGGCTTTGTATGCCACATACAACATCTTTCTAAGGAAAATTATCATCTAAATGCTAATATGATGATAAAATGATAATTATTTAAATTAAAGATCCATGATAGTATTAATTCAAATGTCTCAAAATCATGAATAGTGCAATGAGTCAATGTGATCATAATAAGGAGTGAAGTTACTTTTGGGTCACTATATCACGCTCCCATAGAAGATAGAATTCCAACATCGAAATCACTTCAACATAAGTTGAAGGGGTAAGGATATCACATTTATAAGGTGTCACACATACTCCCATAGTGTTGTCACATTAAATATGTTTTTACTTGTCATAGGGAGGACCCAGGTGCGGGTCACTAATTACTAAACTCTTAAATTTTCCAACATCGAGTGTACCTTGAATATGAGAATTTTAAACAAGAAAAAATAGTTATTAAAATTTTTAGTACTATTCCTCAAAAACATTTTATCTTTCTTAATCACTTTCATAGATAATCATCAACTTCCCTCATTACTTGATAAATTGTCTACAAGATTCAACATAAGTTAATGATCAACACAAGGGTTAACTTATGGAAGCCGGTAAGGAGAGATAAAAGTAAAAAAGGAGCTATTTTTAGAAAGGTTGAAAATTTTGTTATCACGCATTATTCACACAAATCCACCTTTGGGAGTCAGATATAAAAAGATATTACAATTGAGAATAGGAAACTTTTCAATCTTACGTAAGATTCAACTTATTAGTCATACGTATCCTTATTAAAAGGAAAATTACTTGCATGACCTCAACTCAACACTAGAATTAGTACTTCCCAATATGGGCCTATTTACCCTTAATAAAAAAAAACTTATTAGTCATAATTTCACGTGACATGCAAAAAATATGGGCCAATAATTTCGAGGTCATAACAAGAGTCTTAACTTCATTTCACAAAAATCTCTATAAGGGTTTATATAGTGCACATCGAGTGTACCCAATATAATACATAAGTATCTCTCCCATATAAGAACATAGTTAAATTATTTACTAGGTATATATTAAATATTCCAATGCTTAAACCTGTTTCTCGATATCATATGT
The DNA here is from genome assembly GCA_018340775.1 of Taxus wallichiana var. yunnanensis. NCBI lineage: Eukaryota > Viridiplantae > Streptophyta > Pinopsida > Cupressales > Taxaceae > Taxus > Taxus wallichiana. Next base: position 1,031,156,784 of record CM031242.1, read on the forward strand.
CACATCCACATATTAAAGTTAATTCAAAAGACTAAGCATGTATAGTAGATTTTTAAATTTAAAATTTAATTTAAGTTCAACCATTTTAATCCAAAACAAAATGTAACATACCGAAAATTCTACTTTTATTTAGTTAACACTTTTACTGGTTTCAAATTCAACATAACACACTAAAATTTTAATAAGATAACAACTTTAGCATTTATAGCCATTATAAAATGCTAATGAGCTAGGTGGAATAGATATATAAAGGGGATTTAACACTAACAAATTTCCTAGGGATATTTCAAAATATTTTTAGGGATAACATTATCAAATTTGGTCCTTTCACATTTTCCAAAAGAGGCCAAAAGGACAATGAAACACATTTCCTCCAAATGTGGGAAGGAGATTCCACAATTTGTACTAATATCCCTAACATATGTTTCTTAACACTTGTCAACTAACCAAGGTCACCAAACCTCAACTAAGTCCAAAGGGAGGGTATTTCAATGAAGGAAAGAGTTATAAGTTCACTTTCAAAGAATAAATCAAGTTACAAACCTATTGAGCTAAAAAAACAATGGGGATATGTTTTAAAGAGGACCCAAAAAAACACAACTCATATTCAAGCTCAAAAGACACATTTCTTGGCTAGAAAATACACCAATTTGAAATATGTCATCATCTAATGTAGGTGGTAGGATTGTATAACTATAACTCTTATCATTTTATTAGGTAGAGACAACATGTTTGGTTATATCATGTTTAAGGGGTTAACCAAGTATTAAAACCATATACACAAGTTATCTAAGAACATAGAGTAACCAAAGGTGAAATGCACATTATAAACTGATGCACCTTTGTGTTATATATATATATTCTATTTCCACCATTAAACCTTATCGAGTAGATATGGAGCTACCTCGGTCTACTCTTGAAGCTAATTTTCTTAGATCTTTATTCACATTATAAGTTTCCCAAAACATTACATTTTGAACAAGGAAAAGAACACGGGAACTAAACTAAAATTGATCTCCATGGATGAATGATTGAGCATTTAAAACTTCCCCATATCTTATTTGGCCAAGTAAGACCACCCAAACTGTTCTGAACTATGAAAACAACAACAAACCATGCAAAAACTATGTACAAAATATGAAAATCATACATGTTCCAACTGAAACATGCAAAGTGTCAACAAGCACTTGTTTTACTAAAAACAAACCTACCTTCCCTACTCTAACCAAAACAAAGAGAACCTAAACAAAGCCTACAACAAGAAGGGAGAAATAGCTTCCCTTTTTTACAAAATGCATCCATGTAATTAATTTGCGAATGAACATGGCTTTTAATAAGAGTGAAAAATTAAATTAAGTTTGTTTTTTAACCTTTTTCTTCAAATTATAAGCTAGAAACAAGAGAAATACCTCTTTTATTTACTTTGCATTTGGATTTGAGAGGTATTACAAGTGATCCTTAGTACATTGTAGCTCATCCTTGTCCTTTAAGGTGAGCATGACTAGTGAAAACTTTGATTTTGGCTTCAAATAGCCAAATACCTAATTAGGAAATGGGATTTGGGAACCAATGTGATAATACTTGTGATTGCCCATTGTTTTGAAGCTCAACTCCATGAATGGAGTCATCTCGTAAACCTTCTTGAAAGGAGTTTCTTATAAGCTGATTTATATTTTGTTTTTCCTCTACAAGAAAATCAATAAAAGACTCTTCCTCCTTCATGGTGACTAATTTAGTAATGCTTTCATAATCTTTTCTCTCCCCTTTTAAGCATGGAGTATTAAATATCAAACTTCTCCATTTTTTTCTTCAGGAGGATTATTTTGAGCAAGTTCTTCCTTACAATTCTCCTCCATGGATGACTCTTGGAATGTTTTTGTATCAAGAGGTTCTCTATATTGGAAGAAAATGGTGGAACTAAAAGTGGTGAGTTCGGTGGGCTCCTCCTCACCAATTCAATCTTCCACATCTATAGGACACTCCTCCTCTTGAATGTCATCCTCCTTGTGATTCTCTTCATTTGGAGTTGCTTTCTTATCCACTTCTGATTTTGTAGGCTGATATAAATCAACAACCTTTGGGAATATGGTACCATCATGCACACTATAGAAGAGTAGAGAGATTTTTGGTCATCTACTTATTGTTCTTTCTCCTCTGCAAAAGTATCTTCCACCTTTTGTTCCTTTGTTCCATCCTCTATTAAAGGCTTAACCAACTATAGAATTTGATTGTACTCAAAATTTGAAGCCCAATCCATCAATTTTTTAATGAATTTTTATTTCTGGGTTCTTTAACTTGATTCCCTTCCTTGCTGATTTTATGACTTAGTTATTTCCAAAATGGATTTGGGAATGTAAGAGGAGGGGTGGGTTAGGATTCAACTGATTTTTGCAAAGTTTGAGGTGGAAGGGAGGGTGTAGGATATTCATGTGAAGGAGATGGGGATTTGGAAGAGAAAAGGTAGAGAATTAAAGGTGGGATGGAAGGGAAGAAGATGGATAAGGGAATCCTCAATGGAAGCAAGAAGACAAAAATAGGAATATTAAAAAGTTCGAGATGGCATACGTTGGGGAGGAGGAATGGGAGGCTATAAAATAGTAGTGTAGGATTTCCCCATTGATAGGGATGCCTAACACTAGGTTGATAAGTATCCATTTCATCAACTCAGTCTTCAATTTGAGGTGTGATCTCAACCATAAACACAAAGTTCTATTTAAGAAAACCAATATCATATATGACCTTTCCATGGGTAAGGCCTCCTAAAACCAATCTTGGCTTCATTCACTATACATATAATCCTAGTCTAGAACATGCTAATATCCATTTAGTGAATCTATCTCTTCAAATCACGATCTTTCATGAAGTTTCCACCATCAACTACATAAACTTGTTATTCATAAAAATATTGGTTCGATGAATAACCATGTGTCAATTGGGGTTGGTTTATATGCATGATCATGTTAATGGAGCTCATAAAAAATATTCAGAGGAGGATTTTGAAACTATGGGGATGGAGAGGACTTGTTTTTCTACTAAAAATAAGAATCCCAAGAAGGAAATGAAGTCATTATTGTACAACTTAATTAAAGAGGAAAATGGGAAGATATTAAAAGGAAAAATGAATGGAAATCAATGGAAAGGATGGAAGAATGAAAATAATGAAAAGTATGGTGTGTAATTGAGACATAATGGGTTTGTTAGATTTGTCGAGTCACCATATGTGCTTATAAAATACCTCCAAAGGTTGGGTATTCCAAAAAACACATCAAAATTGGTAATATGAAGATGTAAAGATATTCAATGTCCCATGGGGTGTGATAAAATTGTTGGAGCAGTGAAGGCACCGAGGTGGCAAGGATACCACAATGGAACACCTGCAATATATAAAGCTTTTAATACTAGTCCCACTAAACATGCCAAAACTCCTAGAGCTCAAAATTACACCCTTCCCCAAGTCATAGACAACTCAATAATTTTGAGGAAACATGGGATAGTCTCCAAGTTGTGGGACCTTGCAATATGAGATAGAACTCTAGAGAAGGTAGGTTCCTCTACCTAATCCTAATGCTAAAACTACTCCTAATGAAGAAATAAAATCCTAAACTAAACATGCCAAGGCAAAAAGTTAGAAGGAGATGTAGGAAAAGGTAAACCCTAAGCTAAAAGGATGGTGATAGCATTAAAAAAGGGGGAGAGACACTCTTGTGAGGGAAAATGGAGAAAAATGGGCATAGAAAGGGTAGACAAACATGCCACAATTTAGAACACATTCAACTTGCCATTTTCTCATGAAACACAATCAAAATGGAGCTTTTAAATGCAAGAAATATGCACAATCCATTACAACTACAAATAAGGCACGACTGTAAGTAAAAACTAGTTAGGTTAGAAAAAACATGTGACAAAATAGATTTTTATTGCTTAAAATATGCACAATCCATTACAGTCAAAACAAAAGGAAAGGAAACATTTACAAAGGCCAAAATGAAGGCTTGTCACTCACATCTACTTGGGAGACCATTTTGACATGGTTCCTTTGCAGTTTAGAATGTCCATCCTCTTTCAAATGAAATATTTTACAATATATAGAAAGGAGAAAGAGAAAGAAGAGAGAAGAGAGAAGGGAAGGGGCACTAATTTCTGGGCTTCAACCACCAACAATATGCATTCAAGTCTTCTACCAAACACATGGGCACCTTATAGAGCCATCATTTAGTATATTATGTCTTGTAGAAGTAAATGAATCCATGCCTCATCAATTCTGGTGGTTCAGCTACATGATTTGATTATTTGTATTCCCAAATTGCTCTTCTCTATCCCAAAATTTGTGTTTTCCATTTTGACCCATCAAAATCCACCAAAATCATATTTTAATGATGTCGAATTAGAGTTGATGAGATTTCCAATTATATAATTTTTTTCCAATTTGGAGCTCAAGATCCAATTATATGGCTATTTCAATTTTTACTTGATCGAGAGGCACATAATTTTGACAAGTGGAACCCTTTAATTGGTTCAAAGATTTTCCTCTACCAATGTGTACTTGATTTTTTATGTTTCCAAGTTTCTTCCTCTTATTGGTTCACATTATCCGGCTTTACTTCCCTTCCTACCATTTGTCCCTATCTTTTACCTTTTTCGGGCTTCCTTTATGGAAATACGGACCAATAACAATTTTCCACGTTTCTTCGAGATGTCAAATTGTCCTTAGACTTTATCGATCCTGGCCCATGTGGACAAATGAGATGACCCCAAACCTCCTACATTTTAATCCTTGTCGGACCCCTCATTCAAACATGAGCCAATAAAAATAACCATGTTTCTTCATAATTTTCCTTTTCAAAGCCTTTTGACTACCATTGCAAAGTACGAGGCAATGAAAAGGATCCGCATAATTTCCATGTCGTAACTTTTTATTTTTTCCCGACATCTAGGAACCATTGACAATAGAAATATTCCATGACCCCGACATTTTTCAATCTTTTTCTAGATCCCCTAACACCTCGTAAACCATCAACCAATGAGTATGCTCCACACCTTTATGCATTGACATTAATTTTATACTCCCATCTGAAAATTGAGAAAAGCGAGCAAATGTAAAATCTCCTATCATTTTGCATTTTTAGTCTACAAAACGAAAAATAATAGGGTGGCACCATGTAGCTTTTTGCATCATATTTACTAAGTCCGAGGGACTTAGAAACTTTTTAGCTTTGAAGTTGGCTTCCAACTGTCCTTTAGCCTTATCTCGACTTGTCGACCAACCCAACAAATTATGAATTGTGCTTAAATTTGGGGACTTGGAGTCTAGATGAGAAAATATCCTTAGAAACTTACGGAATACTGACACGTTACCTTAGACCTCAACCATTGATCCTCTGCCACAAGTTTTCATAATTTCCTTTATATGGTGGCTTTGATCCCTTCAGTTAACACTATCCCTTTTATTCTTTTTCGCTAAGTCACCAATTTCTGTGTGCTGCGGTTTCTTAATAAGAACCCACCAAAGATTTAAGACTTAGACTCCCATGGATTTTCAAATTGTAATGGCTAGAGGCTTTGGGAAATGGAATTTAATAGTTGTTTAGATGTCCTGGACTTTATTAAAAATGGTGAATTCCATTTTTAGTAAGTTATTCTCGAATTAACTTGGGGGTTAATTTGAGATAATGATTTTGTTATAGGGTTCCGATGAGCCCAAAATATTTGTGAGAATGTATAGTGACAAAAGGAGAGCATCGAGGAATATCTTTTGCCCCTAATAATTCATGTTTCGAGCATTTATGTACACCTAGATCCCTAGAATCAGCACCCAAGCACCCGTGGGTGCCCCTATCCCTCTCCAAGCACCCCAATTCATCTAATTTATCAAGATATTCATTTTAATGTCATCGAGTGCAACATTTAGTTCTTTGGATTTTTCAAATTTCTAGTCCTAAACACTTTCAGCAACATCACAAATCAACTAAGTGAAAGGAACAATAACTAGATCATACCAAGCCAAGAATACGAGATGCTAATCAAACACCATGACCAATAAGGTGAAAGTAATTCACCAAAATAGATTTACATAAGACCTTTGCAAACAAATGAGAAACAAATATCATATATTATAATGGAACTCAATGCAATACAATGAGAATGTGCCTTGCTTAAATAGGCAAGGAATAACAATCTAAGAACCACCAAGGTCGTAGATCAAGCCATAAATCAAGAAATAACTAGTCATCAAAGAACTAGTCAAGACCATAGATTTAGGAGAGAACTAGACATCAAGGATCTAGTCAATACCATAGATCAAGGAAAGAACTATACCTAACAACTAGATAATTGTAGACACTAAAATTAGGTCACACTCCCTTTTTTTCCATCGACATATAAGCTCCCTTTATTAAATTTACCTAGCCATGACCCCTTCACCCCACTAATATTAATTTAATTAATTAAATTAAATTAATGCATTATCCTCGTCTATATTCATTATTTAAATATCTTATTTAAATAATATCTACACATATAGTTCACTTAGACACCTCACCAAGATAACTCAACCTAAGACCTATTCTTAAAGAAGTTCCCATAGCTAACTAAGACTTACCCAAAACCTAAAAATCAATGCCTACATTCCCTCTAACCACATTCCCATATGCTCACAAGAAGCTCCTAGTCTAATTCGTGGGATAGCGACATGAGATCTGAGGAAATTAGGAGGATCTCCCTAGTTTAGTAAACCTAGGAAATCCCGACTTGATCGATGTCGGTTACCCCAAACCGTCGTTGGTTAAGCCGGAACCACCGTCAGTTACCCTTTTTACCCCAAAACAACCTTATTCTCAAGGTTAGAACTTGGAAGTTGGAAAACATTAGGAGAAAGTTGATGAGTAGGAATACATCTCAGAGAGATAATGCATCTTCAGAGAGCCAATTCCAGTGAAAACTCACATCCAAGGAAGGAGATTGAGCATCTTCTCCTACACAGCCATCCTAGCCATGATCTGATCTATCCAAGTAAAGAGGAGTGTGCATATAGCCCATGCAGAAGCTTTTCTTTAGTTGGTGATCACTTACAACCTTCAAACCCATCATCAGCACCTCCATCCTTCACACACAGACCTTCAGGAATGAAATCCAAGTAAGTACAACATCATACTTTCTCAAGGTTATTTCATTTCATCATTATTTTATCACCCCTTTGTTTATCTTGTTCCCTATTGACCTTCTCCAACATTTTCACCTCCATAGACCCATTAAAACCTCGCAAAAGCCTACTCTCGTCACCCAATACATTGTCCCAACCAACCCAAAGTCCTTTGTGCAACCAAAAAGGAGACCCCAACCCCTGTTTTGTGACATTTCTAGATCTCATAAAGTAGCTAAGACCGTTATACCTAACCACCGTCTCTGGTCACCCCCGACCGACACCGGTCTCTTTGTTTTCCCACACAACCTTAAACAGACCTACCCACCTAATTTTACTCTCCCCTCACTCACCTATGACCTACCCAAGACCTTTATCGACACTGTAGAGACCCCGAACCGGTCCATTTGACCTATGGATTCTATTCTAGCTTAGCCTCTTAGATTAGATCTATTTTCTTATTGTGTTTTACATGAGATACCTAAATTATTTTAAAATAACAATAAGATTTGTTTTGTTTACAAAATTAATTTTTTTAAAATAGTGGACTTATAGCCATCTAGGAAGTATCATACTTCTCGATCTAGCTCACGCTAGGAAGTTCACTTCCCATATTGTTTAATTTTTTCTGGTGGTCTTGTTTTCATTACAGGTAGTTCCTCCTAGCCAAAAGGAAGCTCTCACGATCAGCTGTGGATTTGAAAGTCATACACATGCAACAACCCATCAACCGACATTTGAATAGGTATTCCTCCTACGCCCGTTACCCTATCTGTTTTGTCAACGATTCAAAGAAACAATCTAATGAAAAGGTGAAATATTTTGGCACGCCTGGGGACCCATCCGGGTTTGTTGCATTTCATTCATTCCTAGGAAAAATTGTGTGTTTTTTTACCTTCTAAAAGGCATACCCACTAATTTTCTACCCCGGTAATCCACATCTCCTTTCTATTTTCTCTAAAGGAAAATTTTCTTTTGGTGTAATTAAAACGAATCATTTCTTTATGTTTTCTACATTATAGTGAAAGAGCATCCCTCTTCCTCTTCATCTTATTGTGTCATCCAGCCACATTTTTGATTTGGGTTTAAAACAATTGCATTCCATTCTGATTTATTACATTAGCTCACATTAATTGAGGGAAACCTATACTGGGAAGTCATGACCAGCTAATCGTTGACAAATGAATCATAGAAAAGCACTTCTATCCTTTTCTCTTTCTCTCGAATCTTACCAAACCACGTAAAAAATTCAAAATACATACATTCTTAAACAACATCCTACCCGGAAGAAGCCGTAGGTGATCACATGATCATGACATAGTGGGTACCAGCCTTTCTACTCTATCGAGTCATACTTCGAGCGAAGCCCATCCCCACCATAACATACCTAAAACCTCACCTTTAAGATATCCTTCTTTATAGGAAGCCATCCTCACCAAAAATCTATTTCACAATTCATGTGTCACCCCTAAATAGCATAAGATAAATAAACATAATAGAAAAAGGCACTCCTAGGATCACATTTTCTTAGTGTTTCGCTTGGCTTGCATTTTGAGGTGAAAGATCACGTTCATCACTTTTTTTTTTGTTCATCCTCACACACTCCTCATCATAGGTTGGTGTATTCCACTTTCATCTCGAGTGTGCCTAGGCCATATCATCATCATTCCTAGAATTCAGGGTCCGATTCCCCATTAAATTTTAATTCACAACCACTTTCTTTCATCACTATTTCAATTTCACAAGAATCCATCATCTTCGCCATTTTGACCACCATCGGTTATATCCAACCGACGTTGATTCTAGGTCCTTTTTCTAACCTACTCGAAAGGAAATTTTCACTTCACTTTCTTCCACTTTCCACAGTCTTTGTGACTATCATTATTCTCATTGACGTTTTAAATGTCTTTAGATTTGGCATACCTGTCAGATTTTACCTTCTACCTCATTGTTTACTTACTATCCATTTTCTACAAGGACCGCCAACGGTTACCTCCTCGCTCGACATTAGTTTTCCTAAAAGGTATCGGTTAGCCTAATTTACATTCTAGCCACCATTCGTTACTTCATCCATTTTATTTTTTATCACGAGATTCACCTATTCCTATTGTTATCTGTGTATCATTTACGGAGAAGTAACCCTACCCGATCAATACTTGGTTCACATGGTGCTAACTCAAAGAAAATCAAGCACCCTCGTGTTCCACGCCGCCTTTCTAACCACTCCCACCTAGTCCTTCATACCACCTTCTATTTTATCACCCACCATGGATTCCATCCACCCTACTACTATCGCTACCGGAGATGAAGAGTTTGCACGACTCCTTGACCAAAACCCTATTGCCTTGCGCTTTACCTCTCCCACTCATCCGATCGAGATGCCTCGGTCAATTGATATATGACATGCCCATATCTATCCCCCCAACTCTCGCACTCCACTTCATCAGCCCCATCTCGGTTCCGTGCTTCTCACATCCACCTTAGCCTATTCATTTCGCAGCTTAGGTTCTATACCAACTATGACTATCGTGTATGTTACCTCTCGTGGTACCCATTACATCTACCATACCATCGATGAATACCCCAAACACAACCTCATTTTCCCCTCATGTCTCACACATACCGTGGCTACATTCCCACCTCCAGCTTTGACTCCTACCCCATTTTACAACGTGGTTCTTTCCATTCCACAATCATTAGCCCATATTGCCACTAGGATTACCACAACCCTTCCACCCCCATATACATACTACCAACAACCACCTGTTTATCTGTTACTCATTCTCGGGTATGTACCCCTATTTCATTTCCTTCTTCCTCCACCTTACATGGCAGCCCCATACACCGGAATGTCACCCCCATTATATGCCCAAAACCAACCTCCTCGTGATATAGAGGCATCAAATCATCACAACCCACCAATGACCTAATTAAATTGATGTTGGACAAGATGCAGGAACATGGAGGCATCGGTTTTCTAGCTCTCATAACACTCTCACATATGATGAGATTTGCAACGAGCCTATCCATCCAACCATTCCTATCTTTTCATACCTTATGCATTGGGAAATTCCTAAATTCAATCTGTTTCAATAGTAAGGAAGACCCGCAATAGCATTTGCATTGTTCAAATATGGGTGTTATCTGATTGCTCATGATGATGCCTTACTTTTGAGAACCTCTCCCATGTCTCTCACTAGACCTACATTAGACTGGTATAGTGGGTTACCTAAACACTCTATATTTTCATTCAATCAGGTAGCCCAAGCTTTCTTGGATAATTTCTCTATCAATATCGCCAAGAAGGTTACCATGACTAATCTATATTCCACACGTTAGTACGAGGACGAATCTATCATAGATTTTTTCACTGGCCATGCACTTCGATCAATCAACTTACCTTCTAACTACCACAAATCGAACTCATCGAGCTCGCACATGAGCTTGTACAAGACATATCTCCCACCTTCCATGTCCAAACTTTTTGAACATTCAATGAGGCATTCACTATGGCATGAAAGTTAGAGATTCAGGCCATTGAAGAGAAGAAAATCCAATTACGAAATAAGAATTCGGCATTCAAGTTGAATGAAACCTCTTATTCTTCCAAACCACCAACCAATTATTCAAAGGCTATGGGTACCGCTAACATAGTGGTACTCAAGGATGGCCCCACTCATTCGTCCAATCAAGCTACACCCTCATCTAATCTATCACTTGTCTAGGATTTTCGATTCAGACAAGAGCAAGAAAATATACCCCAATTGGGGAACCTTACTCTTTTGTCTTAGAAAATCTTATCAAAGCTAGAGCCATCACCCTTCCACCCATAAAACCACACACTAGTTTTGACCTACTAAGCCCATATGCCTGCATGGTATAAAAATCATGATTTCTATAACTATCACCGAGTGAAGGGTCATAGTGACGGCAACTGCATCACTTTCAAGAATATTGTCCAAGAAATGCTCGAGAAAGGTGAGTTAACTGTGGATAATCCCAACGCCACCCCTAACCAAAATCTACAAATCTTTAAAAAAATCCCAATCATGCCCCTTCATCCAATCAAACCAGTGAGACATCCACTCACGATACCCATACTCGTAAGGTTCATGATATCTTTAACGAGGTACCTGTAGCCTCTCAATTACCCGACATCCCTTCTTTAGAGGAAATCCTAGCCCAAATCCTCCTTCCACATTGGAACCAACCATCATTGCTCCTTCACTAATAGAAGAGCACCTTTCATCTCCTTCATCACCAATGGAGGGGTTTTTCACTAACATTGAGACCATTTCACCCCTATTTTCTCCACTTAGATAACCTTACCTACCATACCTCCACTCGTAGAGGAGCACCTACTACCTTCTCCACCCGTAGAGAAGCACCCATTACCTCCTCCACCTACAAAGGAGCACCTATGCATTCCTCCTCTTATACAGAACTCCCATCATCTCTTCCACCCATCATAGACCCAATTGAGATACCTTTGCCTCTCAAAAGCACTCTCCATCAGCTACCCAACATCCAATGACCTACTTTCACTCTCTTACCCATGGAAGATAAACTAGCCAATTCCCCATCTCTAAGATGCATTTTATGGGAATCCCCATTAGGTCCATACCAACTCCACCCACAAGCGTGTCGTTCTCACGTTTGGTTGATCACTTAGATTATGTGGATAGGGCTTTATTATGGGGGCACCTCTTACTCCTCGACTCAACATAGATGTAGAGATCCCTCAATGACACCTCCACCATCTACCCAAATACAACTACTATTATCACAACCCCTTCCATGATACCCTCTAGCACTCACACCACATCCTTACCCATAACCCAACCTACACCTAAACCCAAACCCACACCCACAACATTTGCCTCCACTAAACATATTACCACTTTAGGGGTCATCGCAACTACCACCTTACTCATCCACCTATTAAATTAGATTTAGCTTCACCCTCCAATGTCAATACAACACCTACTTCAACACCCAAACCAAAGAAACAAACTCATCGACCTCATACCCCGACCACACCAACCACACCCATAATTGTCCCATCTCGCTTTAAGACCTCAATCGCCTAACATGGTCAAGCACCCTTCACCCATCCATAAACCAATAAAGACAACAACCCATTCCTTCCTCACATACCTCTAACCTACCTGTGCACACAACAAGACTTATACCTTCACCTTTCTTAATCTCTTTACCACAAATACCTCTAATACCTTCAGCTATCGCTTCACTACCCACTACACTTCATTCTTTATCCCTCACACCCCAAGTATGACCAGCGTCCCGCCTTCATAACACCCCCATTATCCTCGTGGGTAACTCACCCTCTTCCTCCATCTAATTTTCCTTAAAGACCTCATACACCCACATCACCTTTACCCAAGAAGGTGTGACCCAAAAAAAAACCCCACTACCCCACAATAAGGTAGTCTCAACAACCCCACACCCTTCTACCAATCCATCTACTGTACCCCTACCCAAACGAACCCGACTGATACCTCAAACCACATCGGCACCTAAACCCATCGCTTGACCCATTCCTACTCTTCAAAAACAATTCCTAAACAACTAACCACACCTACACCCAAACCCACATTCACTTCCCATTGTGATCCACTAGCAGAGGTCCTATGCCAATATTTTAACCAACCTCCTTGAGACTTCGTTATCACATTAGAACCACTCGACCTTATGACCCCCTCAAACCCAAGCCAAAAGGGTTTGATGATACTAAAATTTGTGCATACCATCATGTGCTAGGGCACGATGTGGAGAGCTGCAAGGCCTTGAAAACCGTCCTCATCCAATTATGTCCACCATAAACCAACTTTGACGATGACGACCTTCTCGATGAGGATCCTGCTTCACCAAAACCTATTCCCACACTGCCTACTCAACAACCACAACCTCTACCCTCACAGCTCCTAGAACCACACACAAAATTTGAAATTAACATGGTTCGCATAAGAGAACTTGCCACGCCACCGCCTAAATGTCGTTGTGCCCACCGACCTCCTAAGGCTTCTCTCCTTCACTAGGTTTTTTCCTTTATGTCGTTATACCACTTACCCTACACATTTTCCATTTTCCAACTTCCCTCAAATCAAAATGTTACATGTCACTACATTTTATGCAGAAGGGAAAAGACAAGGCAAACTAACCAACCAACCAATCATACCATAAAATAACTATCCGTTGTCCCACATACCCCATTTCTAAAGGCATCACACATCACACCATGCTTAAACAACTACACCAATGTCCCCTCAAAATGTCCTTATAGGACCTCGTCCAAACCTTAGAATCCCATCTTAAAGCCCTCATGGAGGTTCTTCAACTGCTGAGGTTTTACCCAATGACCCTACATCCGTAGCCTCTATCATCACACCCCATCATGTAGCCCCTCTCACAAAATTACCACCTTCATCCTCACCTCACCTTATTCACCAAGTGGCCTCCTTAGCTTCTCGGAGGAAGAGATTTTGCCACACCAAAATGATGACCCAGACACTCCATCCTCTTCATCTATGTCCACGTTGATGACATATGGGTATGCAGTGTGATGATTGATGTAGGCGCTAGCATTAACATCATTTCATCCCATGCATTTTCTCAAATACGCATACCTAAAAATTGCATGCAAAAACATCTCGATCATGTTGCATTCATTCAATGACACTATCACCACCACATTAGGCACCATCATCCTTCATGTTCACTTGGGCCCCCGCACTTTGTTTCTAGAATTGTTTGATGTTTTAGAGGGGGAATTCCAATATAGCTTGTTACTTAGTAGACCCTGGATCTATGTCATGGGTTACATTCCTTCCACTTTGCATACATTGTGTAAATTTTGAACACGAGGGACACACCTATACCATTCTAGCTGACCCATCACCATTCAAAATATGCAACATTATTTACCAACACAATGATGTGCTCATACCACAAGGCTTCTACCTCCGCAACCACTACCACTTCACCTACACCACCACCTACTAGTATAGTTTCGCCACCGCACATACCTCTACTATTCCTACCACTGCTTATAACCTCCATGGCTAACCCATTAGCTGCCCAATCCATTAACTCCACCTCTGCTTCAACCTCCGACACATCATCCATACCGGATACCTATATACCCACCACTCGATCCTCGGAAGGTGTTTTTCAATGCCTCACTGGGAGTACCGCTATATAGTGTCAACACATTCCTTACTCTACATGAGTATGGAATCCTTCACCAACACCCTCGCTTATGATCACCATATAAGAGAATGCCTCCTTTATGGCACTCCTCATCTTCGTACTAGTTTCACCTATGGGGACTTGATACTACCACTTACACACCTACACCACCATCACAACCCCACCCATTTTCCGTTGACTTCCAATCACTTACCAATCATTGTTTCGCTTACACCTTCCAAAGCACCACTATGCATGGAAGGGTTTTGGTGTTGGATTTTATGATCAAGGCCGCCAAATCGTTATTCCATGTACCACCCATAAACATAATGACCGTAGTGGTATCGGCTTCCCCTGCACTCTCCTACCAAACAGCCCCACATTGAACTCATTAAAGACCCTATCCCTCCTCCACCTTCATCTTCGCTACTACCTTCACCTACTCCACCTTCATCACCACCCTCACCAATAGAGTCGATGGATCCCGAATCTATCCCCCTAAATTTTTTTTTCATAAACACCATTTCCTCTTGGGGCCTTTGACTTATGAACATGAAGGTGCGGCCCCTTCCACTCTCCCATTCCTATATCCCGAGATGATCGACGATAACAAACCTACCATTAATGTCATTCAATTTTAGGATGATGAATCCTTACTCACCAACCTTGGTGTAGAAGACTCAAATATTCATCGGTCATTACCTTCCGAGACACAAACCATGTTGAATGAATCGACTATCGAGATCAACATTCATACTTAGAATGACTCCGCATATCCTAAAGATTGGAAAATCTTTAGATGTTGCAGCTTGAGTAAGAAGCCATCACTTCTTTTCTTTGAGATCATAACCACGCTTTTACTTGGTCTTACGCAAACATGCCCAGTATTGACCCCACCATAGTAGTCCATAATATCCTAACCATTCCTAATGCCAAACCTATCAAACAAAAGATGAGGAAAATGCACCCTCGCATTGCTCTTCTCATCAAATAAGAACTTCAGCACCTTCTTTTGGTTTCCTTCATCTTACCCATTGATTATCCTTGTTGGATTTCTAACATTGTCCCCTGTACCAAAGTAACAGTGGACTCCGCATTTACATAGACTCTCCATGACCTCAAGCTCACCTACCAAGGATGACTTCCCTTGCCTCGGTATTGATCAACCGGTTGACCTCACTTTGCTGGTCACGAGATGCTCTCACTCATGGATGGCTTCTCTCGTGTTATAACCAATTTTTCTTTCCCTAAGATCATCACAAGACCGCATTCATTACCCCTTGGGGAACCTTTTGCTATCGAGTCATGCCTTTTGGCCTTAAAAATGCTAGTGCTACATATCAGTGTGTTATGACTTACATCTTCCATGATATCATGTATCACATATTGGAAGATTACGTGGATGATCTCTTGGCCAAATCTAAATGTCATGCCGAGTACCTCAGTCCTCCAAACCATCTTTGACCACCTCATTAAATATTGCATCCGCCTTCAACCTAAAAAGTGCGTCTTCATGGTTCTTTCAGGAAAGCTCCTGGGATTTATTGTTTCCCTCCGTGGTATAGAAGTTGACCCTGCTAAATTCAAGGCCATTTTGGAAATGCCTCCACCCACTAACCTTAAACAACTTTGTAGCCTACAAGGTAAATTGCAGTCCATTCACCATTTCATTTCACAATTATCTGATCGGTGTCAACCATTTCATCATCTTCTTAGGAAGGATGTCTCCTTTAAATGGGATGATGACTATCACAAAGATTTTGAGGCCCTAAAACAATACCTTCTCCAACCACCCGTACTCATTCCACCTAAAGACGATCAACCTTTTTACCTATACATATCAGCTACCAATCATTCCTTGGGAGCCATGCTCGCTCATCGTGATGAACAACATAGGGAACAAGTAGTTTATTACATAAGTCGTACTCTTTTGGACTATGAAACCTAATACACGACCATCCGTAAAAATCTTTCCTTATCCTTAGTTTTCATTGCCATTAAACTCCGCCATTACCTACTCAACCAAAAACCTACGTCGTGACGAACACCGATCCTTTACACTTCATGTACACCAAACCTTATCAAAATCAGCATGTTGCGTGATGGCTTATTCTTTTAGCTAATCTTGACCTTGAGTTCCTTCACCAAAATTCCATCAAGGGCTAGACTATCACCGACCAACCGGTGGAAGCACCTATTTCCAGGGACCAACACTCTAATTTTGACTTTCTCGATGAGTCAATTGCTACTCTTTCCTGATGAACCCCCTTACCAAATGACATTATTCTTCGATGGTTCCAAGTGTCAACATGGGGGCGGGCTGGTTTTTCCTCATTCCTCTTAATGGATAACCCATTCCTTTGTCTTTCAAACTAGACTTTGAATGCACCAATAATATTGTTGAGTACGAAGCACTCGTACTAGGTCTACAGCCGCATATTCCCTAGATGTCAAATCAATCAACATCTTTGGTGATTCTCAATTTTTCATAAACCAAGTCAATGGTATGTACCAATTTTGTAATGAGATACTCCAAAAGTATAAACATCACATAGACATACTTTTGACCACCTTTGATCGTTACACCCTTCAAACCATCCCACGTTCAACCAACAAATTTGTAGATACCATGGCCTACTTAGCTTCCCAAATACCCACTTCCCCTGTCGATTCCAAAATATTTGTCACCGTACAATGCCTCCATTCACCTTCTTATTTACCTCACGATGTTTACTCAATTGAAAATGACACCCCTGACTCGAGTGACCTTTGGTATAAACAATACTCTGACTACCTTTCCCTCTCCATCTTACCTCCTGATCTCACCCGTAACGGACAACGCGCCTTCCTTAAAAAGGTCTCCCATTTCATCATTTCTAGGAATCCTCTATAAGTGTGGCTTTGATGGTATTCTATTATGATGCCTCACTTCTAAAATTCCCTATACCATTAAGGAGGTCCATGATGGCATATGTGGAGGTCACTTTAGTGGCCTTGTTTTTGCTAAGCGTATTCTTCACCTAGGCTATTCATCATCGGCTGACCCTTTTTTTTCTTGTTCCATTAACCATGATTGTTGGGACTATGTCAAATGTCAGTGAAATGTCAACAAAACTCCAACCTTCATCACACACCCAATATGCCTTATAGGTCACTTCGTGACCTTTGGCCCTTCTCTCAATGGGGATTGGATCTTGTCGAGAAATCAATCCTCATTCTTCCCAGCCATCAATGGATCATAATCGCTACCAAATACTACACAAAATGGGTGGAATCCATACCACTCATCTCCATGAAAGCCGAGAAAATATGTGAGTTCATTAACCATCACATCATTTATCACTTTGGTGTTCCTCATCGCCTCATCACTGACAATGGAAAACAATTCAAAAACAAAACATTGAAAAATTTACGATGCCTTTGGCATTCAACTTAGTTTCTCATCACCTTATTACCCACAAACCAATGGCCAAGCTGAATCCACTAACAAAACCCTAAAAAAAAAATTCATGAAAGTGGTTGACGATACTTAGGAAGGATTGGCATATGCACATTCCTTTTTCCTATGGGCATACCGCATTAGTATTTGCACTTCCACTACGGCCACACCTTTTTTTGTTTGTCTACGGTATAGAGGTTATTTTGCCTCTCGAAGTCAAGATCCCCTCACTCCGCATTTCTCTCCGTGACATGCTTATCGATGATGAATTTTTTCAAGACCACTTAAGCACAACTAGAGTTATTAGACGAATATCGCCTTAACGCTCTAGATCAACTTCAAGTTTACCAACAATGTATCAAACGTGCTTATGAAAAATGTGTGCATGAACAAACCTTCCAAGTCGAGTGACCTCGTATTGAAAGAAAATCAACACATAACCAAAGCGTAAAAAAAGTAAATGGGGAAAATTCACTCCTAATTGGCTTGGACCATACATCGTAACTCATACCTATGGATCGGGTGCCTATCATTTGTCCTCATTTGAGGGTAAACCCGAACTTGAGCCCCTTAATGCATTGCATCTTCACCATTCTATTGTTGACTCATTGTCTTACCTCACCCTTTGTCTCTTTACATGCTCGTCCCTTGAGTGCTATCCACTCCATATACACTCCCTAATGATTAAACAAGAATCATGTGAGTACCCATCACTTGTTATCTTCTCATGAATATGTGTACCATGGCACCGCACATAACATGATTTGCATGGATACTTTTCATCTACCTTTAGATGAGATCCCATGGTCATTCCACCTTGCCTTTTAAACAAGAGTCCTATCCTTCACATTGGTCTTGTCCATGATTTCAAAGACCTCCAATGGGACCAAAGTCCTTGAGTCAAACTTGTAATACAAAAGATGACTCCCTCAAAGGACATCTTCCTCTCAACCAAATTGCTACTATAAATAGATCGCTCCTCAAAGGATAGCTATGTGAAGCTTTCAAAAAAAAAAAGAGAGAGAAACCAAAGCTTCCCGCATTAATCAACTTCACGAACACCTCAAGGAGTACCTTATTATTTATCCCATATAGACTTCCCGCATCGATCGCTTTTATAAAAACACAATTTAGTTATGGACTTGCCCATTATGACCTTAGACCTCTTGCCCAAAAGACTCGCACTCAAAACATATACAATTAACTACCTTTCACCCACATTACCATTTCCACTCTCATTTCCTAAATCGCCTCAAGGGACATCTTGGAATTTCAACATTTGGTGATCCTGTGACTACTTTCACCGTAGAACAGTTAATCATGTAATGCCTTTCAGGTCTTTTGTTCACGACTCCCTTCAAGGTATGATCTACTCAATATGATCCTACCCAATCACGTGGCTTTATTTCCCCCTCTTATCTTTTAACCATCTTTGTTTACATTTTGATTACCTTATACAGGACTTGGTCCTCGACACTTACCTTTGGGGTAATCCTCCCCTTTTTCCATAATCACCTTCACCTATAACATTTTACCTATCATCTACCCACACCTATTAAACCTAAACCCACTACATGCCCACAAACCTACCAACTCATTTTCATATTCTTCCCTAGCTCATGGGAGAACTACATCGGCCTGAGGTCCCTTTTTGGACTATGTAGGTAGCACTCCGAGGGCATGGGGCCCTTGGAGGTTAGCTTAGCCATTCTTTACCCTAAAAAATTCCTCAACCATGTCTAACTCACCATTTACCCCACATTTCACTTAGTTCCCCTTTTCTAACAAAATTAGAAATTAAGCCACATACATTACAAGTTACTTACCACAACATAAATTTATTATGCCTACCATCCATCTATCATCACAATGCATCGATTATACAATATTTCACATATGACCCATAGTATCATTCATCACAAAAAGTAATGAATCATAACCTAGCTCGGCTTGATCCATGCCTAAACCGACCTAACCATCATGTGTAACTCACCTAATTTCCATCCATATCAAAATAACACATCCATGTCTCATTTAACACAAGCCATAAACCAATATCTCATAAGCATATTAACACATCACAAAATACCATGAATCTCATCATATAAATCAATAAATGTGTATCTCAAAATACATGCCTATCTCATCATGGCCATCATCTCAAAAATGTCAACACGCAGGCCGATATACAATACAAAATGTCATCGGCACGCAGGACGGTCTCATATATACAAAATTAATGAATGAATCAATACAAAAATCTTTGACACACAAAGGCAAGATATACTCACAATATACAACAAAATCACTTATACATCCTCATCAGTCTTCTCAAAGCAAGTGGGGTATGTGATCAAAACTAAAACTATCTTTGACACGTAGGCCAGCATATATATCAAATAAATCACTAATATACATCAAAACTCGGGTGGCCGCATATCAGACATCTCATCGGATGTCCTCCATCTCTGTGTCACCAAAAACTATTACACCTCTACTTTATCTAATTAACATTAAAGAGTTAGGTGCTTACCTCCGCATTGTCGCCATCTCAATGGCACATCTAATTGTGCCGCTGGTCCACCCGATCCCTCTCTCACCTCTGCCATCACCAACTATCTATACACACACTCGACCAAATGAATCCCTCGTAAAGATCTCGTGGACCCACTACTCACTAACCCAACCACCGCTAACTCACACCGCCACCACCACTTTGTCCCATTTTCTCTGGATGATTTTCTCACCATTCTCTCTTTTTGTCTTTTCTTCACTTTGTAATTCACAAATGAATATTTAAAACATGGATTTTTTTCTTTTATACAAAACTGACCTAACCGACGCGTCGGTTCCCCTTGACCGCATCGGTCTCATGCCCTACCTAACCTTCGCCGCTTTTCCAATACCAACGCGCTTATCTATGAATGCCATCGATCACCCTTCCCTACACATTGCCCCTATTTTTCCATTTTACCCGACCTTTACCTTACTCCTTCACCCCATCCACCCTTTACCCAACCCATAACCTTACCTTTCCCGACCTCATCCTTTACTACCTCCATTTGTCCTCTTTTGGGGACTTATTATTTTACCCCTACCTTGGCCTTACCCATGCCGTGACTCCAGATATTTAGACCTGGACCGTCGCTAGTGACCTTTGACCTCGTGTGTTTGTTATACCTCGGCACCATTTACTCAAATATGATTGACCTAATGACCTTACATAGCCTATTGCCATGACCATTTATCCCGACCCTACCTTGGGTGTACCATAACATACCTAAAATGTTCATGTATTCCTAACCTACATTGTGCTTCATGACCTTATCCTATACCTTGATACTGATTCACTTCAACCTTGTTTTGATAAACCTATCGACCTTAGAAAATGTAGAGTTTCTTCAACCCAAGAGCAGCTAAGTGCTATAGTTTATACGTGTGTGTGTGTGTGTTTGACTTTTGCTACCTTTTGACCCCGACCCATTACCTAGATTGCCCAAGTAGACCTTTCACCCCTTTTCTCTTGTACCCATTTGCCTTTTCTCCACATTTACCTTTTATCAAACCACTCACCGCTTTAGCCTGCTACTACCTCATCGCTTCTAGGTTTGAGGGGAATCCCTTCACCCTCACATGGGGCAACCACATCTAATTTTTATTACCATCACTTACCAATACAAGCTACGTAACAAAAAGGGGCAAAATGTAAACAATAAAATTAGGTCACACTCCCCTTTTTCCCTCGACATATAAGCACCCTTTATTACATTTACCTAGCCATGACCACCTTCACTTACTAATATTAATTTAATTAATTAAATTAAATTAATGCATTATCCTCACTATATTCATTATTTAAATATCTTATTTAAATAATATCTAAACATATAGTTCACTTAGACACCTCACCAAGCTAACTCAACCTAATACCTATTCTTAGCAAGTTCCCATAACTAACTAAGACTTACCCAACCCTAAAATTAATGCCTACATTTCCTCTAACTACATTCCCGCATGCTCACAAGAAGCTCCCGGTCTAATCGGTGGGATAACGACACGAGATCCGAGGAAATTAAGAGGATCTCCCTAGTTTAGTAAACCTAGGAAATTCTGCCTTGACCAACGCCGATTACCCCTAACTGTTGTTGGTTAAGCCGTAACCACCGCTCGGTTACCCCTTTTAACCAAAAACAACCTTATTCTCAAGGTTGAACTTGGAAGTTGGTAAACATTGGGAGAAATTTGACGAAAAGAATACATCTCAAAGAGATAATGTATCTTCGAGAGCCAATTATAAAGCAACAAATCACATCCAAGGAAGGAGATTGAGCATCTTCTCCTACACACCATCCCACCATGATCTAATCTATCCAAGAAAAGAGGAGTGTGCATGCAACCCATGTAGAAGAGTTTCTTTAGTTGGTGATCACTTGCATCCTTTAAACCCATCATCAACACCTCCATCCTTCACACACGACCTTGAAGAATGAAATCCAAGTAAGTACAACATAATACTTTCCTAGTTATTTCATTTCATCATTATTTTATCACCCCTTTGTTTATCTTGCTCCCTATTAACCTTCTCCAACATTTTCACCTCCATAGACCCATCAAAACCTCGCAAAAGCCTACTACCGTCATGCAATACATCATCTCGACCAACCCAAAGTCCTTTATTGTAACCATAAAGGAGACCCCACCCTGTTTCTATGACATTTTCATATCTCACAAGAATCGACACTAGTTATACCTAACCACCGTCAGGTCACCCTAATCGACACCGGTCTCTATGTTTTCCCACATAGCCTTAAACAGAGACCTACCCACCTAATTTTACCTCACACTCACTCACCCGTGACCTACCCGAGACCTTTATCGACCTATGATCAGAGACCCCGAACCAATCATTTGACTAGGGATTCTATTCTAGCTTAGCTTGTTAGATTAGATCTATTTTATTATTGTGTTTTAAGTGAGACACCTAAATTATTTTAAAATAACAATAGGATTTATTTTGTTTACAAAATTAATTTGTTTCAAATAGGGAATGAAAGCCATCTATGAAGTATCATACTTCCCGGATCTAGCTCATGCTGTGCGGTTCACTACCCATATTGTTTAATTCCTTCTGGTGGTTTTGTTTTCATTACAAGTAGTTCCTCCTAGCCAAAAAGAAGCTCTCACTATCAGCTATGGATTCGGAAGTCATATGCGCACAACAACCCATCAACCAACATTTGAACGGGTATTCCTCCTATGCCCATTACCCTATCTCTGCTTTCATCAGCGATTTGAAGAAACAATCTAAGAAAAAGGTGAAACAATAATATCTCCTAATTTCTAAATAAGATAAAAGAAATATCCACACACATAAGTGGGT
The DNA here is from genome assembly GCA_018340775.1 of Taxus wallichiana var. yunnanensis. Lineage (NCBI taxonomy): Eukaryota > Viridiplantae > Streptophyta > Pinopsida > Cupressales > Taxaceae > Taxus > Taxus wallichiana. The sequence continues at coordinate 1,031,179,950 of CM031242.1, forward strand.
GAGGATAAATACATTACAGGTAAATAAAGTACCTAGGTGAACATGAGCTAAGGTAAATACATACACTAACACCCCCTCAAGTGAAGCTAGGGGCCAAAATAGAAGTGGCATGTCCTTAGTATGAGTCCCAAAATCTTGGCCCGATGAGGTACTCATGTGTAATAACTCGGGAAAAAAGGGACACCACAAGGTACCCAAAACAAGTAATAATAAAGTAAAGAGAGTAAAGACCCGCTCCAAGGATCCCCGAAAGCTCGGATCAAAATAATCATACAATGTTGAAGAGGTTTGGTGTGCATGGTCGGAATCCACCGCTTCGATCAAAAAAATCAAAAACAACCGACACCGTGTTTCACCAGAATAGCTCTATACAAGGAGACTCTCAACAAAGTGATATTGAAATTGTAAATAAAACACAAAACATAATTTGATCAATCTACAAATAGGTGTGCCACGATCTAAGAATAAAAACCAAAGCAACAAGGAAAGGACACAAAATACTAGAGTGTCATGATCCAAGAAAAGGCAAGGTAACAAGGCAAGGACACGAAACCCAAGAAACATGATCAGCACCACACCCTACCATACTATTGAATGGGTGGAGTGGCACTAAAAATTTGTATGAGTTGTCAAAATAACTACTCGAACACCGAAAAATAACACCGAAATGTACTAGAATAGATCCCCATAAAAGATACTATCAACATGCCAAAAGTATCGAAAATACAAAATCTCTCAACAAACAAGAGAGATACACTACACCAAGCTAAATAAAAATGCTCAAAACAAGAAGCATCAAAATGCATAAGGTATAGAAAGTGGAGCAAGAGGCCAAATGGTGGAGGATCCATTCCTTAGATTCCTCTCAACAAATGCCTGTGTCACCACCACGATTGATCAAATATATCCACCCCAAATCAACACGGATGATGAAGAAGATGCTCGCATATGACTTGGTGAAAATGCACAATGTGTGCATACAAAAGAACATCAAATGTTTGTCAAAGCCGATCATGTTTGATAGCTGAAATATTAGGTTTCTCAAGTCCGAGTGAAGGTACGTAACTCATGTGTTGCTCATGATCCTAAGACAGACTCGAGCTAACAAAAAAGGAGGTCCGTCGAATGTGTGATCCTAATGAAGTATCTACTTGAAAAATAATTTCATGACGATAATTCCACTTAACATATGGAATAGAGGAAATAATACCCTATGAATGTTTGTCAATGACTCCACTAGTGAGACCCATAGAACGGAGCATGCGAGAACTGAATGCAGTGGTATGCTTCTCAAAAAATCCATGCAGCTGAGTAGAAGTAGGATACATAACATGTGGTACCTAATATGATACAAAACATGTGGTATTGTGGCACATGTAGAATAGCATGTAGTAACAAGCCTTATAGGTGTATGAGCATCAAGAGCAAGAACATGTCAAAGACTAAAAAAATGATAGATTAATGTCAGTGGGTTTCAGGAGCAATAGCTATAAGTTGACTAGGAGCATGGATATGGTTGTCCACAATATGATGGTGATGTTGTACACTAGCAATTTTGTTCTATAGGAAGTGTATTATTATATCTTTATCATGAATGAATGATTGTAGAAGAGAATTTCTCTACTTGAGTGATTTATTTTCTTCCAAAATTTAACAATATCCTCTTAAAGTCCACACACTTCGAGAAAAGTATATCATTCTCAAAATCCATGATAGATACAAAATTCAACTCCCAAAAGTTTAGGACGTTGGATCACCAAAATTGTGTCCACAATTGATTACAACACTCCTCCATATTCGACACTTTATAATTATAGTGCAAGTCTCTAAAAAAATATTTCCAATTGAAAGAGCACAAAAACAAGCACTTTTGCCAAAAACGACACTCAAAACCGAGTTACGATCAAAATTTATTTATTTTAGTTACCACTAAAGCAAAATAAATTGTTATTGCCTTCACCACACTAATAAAATTAAAGGGGGCTGAAGTTAAGCACCTACTAGTAGGAATCACAAGCTTTAAGCCCTCATATGACCAAGGGCTAAGGATTTTAATGGGTGTTTGCACAACTTACTATTCTAGGGTGTGTTGCTTGTTTTTGAGAAATTCACATCCAACCGCCTTCTAGTAAAAATACTATTTCGGACAGATAGTGTCCTTTTTTGCCGAAAATAGCACCTCATGATTTTTCCGAAATAGTAAAAATGTGCACAACATCTATGGACCCCTCGCCAAGAAAGGAAAGTTCCAAAAACATCCTACGCACAAACTAAAAGAAAATGACCTATGCAGATCTTGAGAAACCCAATAGACCAAACAAAGAATCCCACATTTTCTTTTCTTGTGGCATGAATCTCGAGGTGAACTAGTATGCTTCTCTACAACAACAAAAACAAAAAAACTCGACTTCCTACATAAATGGCCGAAGTTTACAACCAATCTTAGGGTTTTCACGCCTTTTAAATCCAATGGAAGCCTTTATTTTGCATAAAACCACACGCAGCAACAAAATATGACCAAATCCCAAATATATGAATATATAAAGATTTTATTTTGTAAAATAAAACTTACAAATGGATGTTAACATCAATCCCCTACTCTGATACCATAAAAGGAATGATAACCATCGTACTAAGTCATGAACACAGATGCTAATCAAACATCACGATCAATAAGATGAAAGCAAATTCCGTAATAACTTTACATAAAACCTTTGCAAACAAATGAGTAGCAATATATCATATATTATAATGGAACTCTCAATACAATGAGAATGGGCCTTGCTTAAATAGGCAAGGAATAACAATCTAAGAACCAATCAAGGTCATAGATCAAATCATAAATCAAGGAAATAACTAGTCATCAAAGAACTAGTTAAGGCCATAGATTTAGGAGAGAACTAGACATCAAGGATCTAGTCAATACCATAGATCAAGCAAAGAACTAGTCAATACTATAGATCAAGGAAATAACTATACCTAAAAACTAGATAATATCTCCTAATATCTAAATAAAATAAAAGAAATATCCACACACATAAGTGGGTGAAGATAAATACAAGAAAGGTAAATAAAGTACCTAGGTGAACACAAGGTAAGGTAAATACCTACTCTAACACTAAGGATTCTTACTCTCTCTTTGTACTTAGTGTTTCATTATTTATTGCTTAGTTTTCTTTGGTATATTTATTTATTTATTTACTACTACTATAACATCATATTAGGCTTGTGTATTTACATTTTAGCTTAATCACTCCTCTCCCTCATTCAAAGAGCAAGGTTATCCATTTCAAAGGCTTGGAGGAAAAGAATAGAGGAGGGTGAAATATATTGAGAAATCCTTAGAAAATTAAGGCTCAATATTGGAATCCCTACTTTTATTTTTTAATAGGCATTATTGATGATATCAAAGACCTATTTTGGTAGGTAATGGAGATATAAGACCTATAATTTTTATAGGGATATCATAATTAAGCTTTGTTTATAAATAGGTATGATGATGAAATTATTCCTATCATTATAAGAACATTTTAAAATAGTGGGAGTTAATATTTTTAACTCACCGATCATCAGAATCATGCTAAATTGACACCTTATTCTCGTGTGGGATCCCAGAGATGTCATTAGAAGCTGAAGGACATGAAAAAGCAATTTTGGAAGCATAATGGACTCAGAGGTGGGCTGAATCAGTCCTAAAAATTTCTCATTCAATTAACCATTAATATGGTCAACCATTAATAGTCAACCATTCACATACATACAACCATTATTTTTTTAACATGCACAACACATTAAAACAACCATAACACATGAGAAGATACACATAAACATAAGCTAACTCATACCCTGGTAAGTATTAAACCTTGCTCTTGTTTCCTCTTCTCAACTTATTTTGCTTCTAACCTATTTCTCTCATGCTTTATTTATTACTCAATCTGAAACACATCTAATCCTCCTTTAAATCATGCCTTCATACCTACAAATAACTCTCCTCTAGGCCACATTACTCCCCATGCAAGACTAGCTCACCAAATGAGCTCAAACTTCACTTTTATGGCCATTTCTTATCATAAACCAAAATGAGTCATATGGACTTTGTAATGATGTTATTTTGTGAATTTTAGTAACACATGAATAAATAAACCCATACACCTTAATTACATTCAAATAACATCATTACAATAGTCACATATGACCCAAATAGGTCTTCCTAGCCAAAAACCTCATTACATGTGCCAAAATGGCTCAAAACCCCATGGGCACAATCTTAAAAATGCCATTACATCAAAAAGATACATATTCCTGACCAATGAAACCTTACATATGATTAAATATAATTTAACATCCATTTGTAATTTTTCTCAAAAATCAAATTATTTCATTTAATGGGCCCAGTTCAGTTTGTACTTCTCAAAATTGTTGTTTCCTACACCCTTCAACACCCTGGAATATTCGCAATGGCACAAAATCACTTGTCCCGATCAAAACCAATCCATCTAACATATAAATGGAAATGATATAACCTATATAAAACTTCTAAAAAGTTAACTTCCTTTAATAAGCCTCCTACTCAAAAAATAGATACTTTTGTCTTCACCAAAACAACCTACCAAAAACTTTATTTCCAAAGCTTATCTCATTAAAAAAAAGTACATACATTAAAGAAATCAAAATGGATTCATTGGATGAAAAACATTTCTTTATCCACATTCCAAGTGATATCAAGCATCATCCAATCCATCTCATGCTTCAAACATCATCAAACGTTCACCAGAACACATGATGTCTTGAACTTCAAAAAATATTCTTGTCCAAAGAATGACCACGAAACCCTATAAGATCACCTCATAATGAGGAAAACCACATATCACTTGGAATATATCTGAATCCTCTTTCCAACAAAAATTAATTACCTTCAAACTCCACCTGTAGCACAAGTTATGGCCATTTTACCGAGCACTTCTTTTTATAGCCTCAAAACTACCCTTTGACCAGTCAACCTGAATGGACCTAAAATGACCATGTAAATTGATGAAAACTTCCTGAAAACTCCATGGACATAAATTTAAACTCATATACATCACATAATGCCAATTTATCCATTACCTTCTTTGGCAAACGTTTCTTCAAACTGAAATTCTTCAAAAACAAGAATTTTATGGTGGGGCCCACATATTGTCACATACTCTATTTTAAATTTATATAAATATGGAATATTTATCTACAACATAAAATCATCAATTTTTGGGTACCAATCAATACTAGGATGCTACAAGCACTTTTTGCAAACTTCTCCTAGCTAGGGTTTAACTAGTGTTTTAAAATACTTTATCTTCTTAACGATCGTTCATAAAAATATGTCAATCAAAACACATAATTATTTTTTTGAAATATTAATAAATAAACATAAAATATATTCCTAATATATAATGTCCCCATGAAAATCATACAATTCACAACGAGCATAAGAAGGTCAACTTTTAACACAAAAACACACTATTTCTTACCCGGTTTTTCCAAATCATGCATAGCTTCCAATTTCTTATACATAATGACCTAAAACTAGGCATAAAACATCATGACAACATCCTCTACCTGTTCATAATAACCAAATAGATTATATATACCTAAAACTCTCCAGCCATAGTGACTCACCCATGTTAAATTGATTGTTCTCAACTATTTTCTTCCCATTAACCTCAAATATCCATTGAATCATTGAATGTAGAACTCAAACTTACCATGCACCTTATGTAAAATTTCACAACACTATTCCCATGTTTCATCATGAGTGATTAAGTCAAAATCACACACCTACTTACCATTTTGTATGTTCCAAGGCTAGAAACAAGCCTAGAATGAACTGACTTAACTATAAACAAACCATGTTGAGACAATGCAGACCCATGAACACTCATGAAACATCATATGGACCATATTTTACCTCATAACACACTCTTACCAGCTTGGGATACCTCATGTTGTGACTCAACCCATTATACCATGCACTAGGACACTGCTGAACTCAACAAACCACTTGATTAACATGCATGACAAACTAATAACATCATAGGGAGACTCATAAATCACTCTTACATAATTTTCCATCAATGGGGGTCAGCATTAATGACAACACAATCACAAAATGGCCAATAATCTCCCCTTGTCATTTATGGCAATGGCCCGTATGAAAAACACACCTACATGACTCAACTCCATGTTTTGATATCTCTCTCCCCTTTGAAATCTATGAAAAAGAATAAAATGTTACTACAACATGGAAAATGACAACACAAGGCTAGAAACATGGATAACAATGTAAAAATTCACTTAAATCTCAAAAAGCTCCCCCACAGTAATAACTTTTCTTCACTTTGACTCCTTCAACAACATAAAAAGATCCTTTGACATGGAATGAACATCAAAAAGTATCCCAATTAGTTGATACACCTCCAATTAGGCTTCATTCATGTTATTCATCATTCTCGAGGATAAAACGTCTTTGAAGACCACAAAATTTGCCTTCATCTCTATCTTGACTAGCTTACGGACATCATGTCTCTAAACATCATCTTCAAGATTTTTAGACAACCTTTTCCAAGGTCTAGAATCGAAAAATAATCATGATATGTCTCCTTATAGCTCCCCTTGGGTTTGTACTACATTTCTCTAGCAAGAAATGTATTTTTTTGTCTCCTTACATTGAAATCAAGTCATAGAGTTGCATCATCACTTCATCATAGTCCCTAAAGAATATATTTAGTATTTTCAGCCCCTTTTGAGTAGTATTACACTTACTTGATTATTTGGCTTGTTTTCATATCAAAAATCTCCAAATATTCCTTTTCACACTTCTGAGATCATATTTATCTAATGGAAGAGAACACTCGACTCCCCTTGTTCATATATGAACCTTACATCCCCTAAACACTATCACCACTATATTCTACAAAGAATCTACCACATGCTTCTTAAAATATTTGAATGGTCCTTATTTCAAACATTTCTTCATAACGCTCTTGGATAGAACTTCACGCTTTCTTGTACCTTGTTATTTTAATGAAACATTCTCAAAGTCTCCCCCATAAGATTATAGCATTCATCCGGACATGTAGACTTGTGTTATGTCATTCACTTTCTTGTCTCAAATCATCCATTCCCATATTCTCGCTTCTAAACACTTTTCCTCTATCTCAACTTTTTGACTATAGCTCCATTTCCTTATTCCAAGAAACTATTCTACCAAGCATGATTTGACATCATAATCCTTAACTGGAACCAAATACTCTATCTTAGAACTCTAAGCATGAGATGAAAACATAATACTTAATCCCAATAATCAATTTTCAGTCTTTTAGCTATGCCATCGACCTCTTCAAACCTAAAAATACACACTATGTGACCAAAAACACCATGTTGTAGTCTTCACTTTTCCTTGAAGTGTCATGAAAAACCCCAAATGATCAAGTAAAGTTCTTTAAACATCCTTATCAAAGGAATATAAAACCTTTCAATGGAAGTCACATACAAAGAGAGATCGCTCCTACAACGTTTGAGCATGATCATTACACAGATAATAAAAGAAAAATGAATAAAGAGACCTTTACTTGTCCTAGGAAAATTGACCGCTAAAATTGACTTGCACCCATAAAATTTTGGTGAATTGGTCCTAGTTGGTACCCTAAAAACATTTCCAATTTCAAATTTCAAAAACCGGAATATTCGTGAATTAACAAATATTCACCACTAAAATTTTCCTGGTTGATTGTAGCCTTTTGTAGTAGTCCCCACAGTTTCTCTCCTTGTTTTGATCACATTGACTCATTACACTATTCATGATTGTGACATAGGAATTTAATATTGTCATGGCTATTTGATGTAAATAATTATGATTTTGTTGTCATATGAGCATTTAGATGCTAACTTTCCTTCGTGGGATGTTGTATGTGGCACATGAATCCAATTCATTTATTCTATCGTTATTACCTAATTTAGATGTGAATTTATGGATATTATTGACTTGAGATTTAAATGATTACATTTTCGATATATCGGTGATAATTTTCATAATTTATATGTATCTCGTTAATGGATGAATGTTTGCATAACTATTTGGTTGGTTGCAAATTTGTGGCTTGATAACTTGAGATGCATGTGATTGGCTCATTTATCATATTTTATCAAGAAGGTATGATATTTGAAATTGAGTGTGTAGGCAACAAGTTACGCCACAAGAGAATGTGGGATTCATAGGTCACACCTTCAAGTTGCACAATAGGTTGTTCGGAAGAATCTATTTCCCTTGTTTGTTTGGCCTTGTTTAGTATGTTGTTAACTAAGGATAGAAGTAGGGAATTCATTATCTTTTTACGTGTATTAAATTATTTTCTTGGTTACTTGTGGATTGTTTTTCTCCACTAAATTAATTTAGTCTTATCACTCCAAATTTCTTATTTAAGTCAATTTGTATGAGTTAATTGTCTCACACTTTTTTTGGAAATGTTTAAATAAGTTTATCCTTGTTTAATATGGTTTTGGGAAACTTATTCATGTACTAGAATGGCCTGACCCCCTTTTAATGAGCCACTTTTCCCAAATCTTTAATTTAGGAAAAGGTGGAAATTGTGAATGGTGTTTGGAAAATTAGGAATCACTTATGCCTTAGAATGAGTACTATAGACCATAATTATGGGTAGGGAGGCAAGTATAAAGAAAAAAATTCCCTCCTTTGTGACCCCTCTCTTTTTCCCATCAAAATTTATGTTTTTGATCTTGAGTGATGCTTGGGATTTTGGGATACATGATTGTTTTGATTTGAATTTTTTTAATTCATTTTCATTTATTATCATTGTCTTTTTCTTAGCCATGACTTTTGGGAGACTTTTTTGGGAGGGAATGGGTGACATATGTATCCATATCATTGGTTTTTTTAGAGAATTTTATCTTATTTAACCCTTGATTTCGGAGTGTGGAGGGGATTATTGGATCATATTTTTTTCTTGGAGATTTTGGAGCCTTTGGGAGGAGAAGAGTCGAAGTTAGACATGTAAATTGGTGTCAGGTTTTATTGTTTGTGAGGAAGGCTTAACACCTTCCACCTTATAATTAGTATAGAATTAAAATTTGGATTGTTATCTTGGTTGTGTTTTGGTGTTGAAGAAATAAATTGGTCATGTTGTTCGGATGTTTTTATCTTCTTGTTTTTTTCCATCCACATCCTTTGGGAAGTGGATTGTGGAGTGTTAGGGAAGAGGGAAGAATCCATATTTCTCCCACAAGACTTGAAGGGAAGTCTTATTTGGATTCTTACTAAATGTTTGCCATTTGATTGAAGTGGGAGATGGAATTCCATATGGTTTAGAAAACATCTCCCATCCTTACTAAAAAAACTCAAAAGTTTAAAAAACCTTGGCAAGGAGGAGGAAATGAGATATTGTTAGGAATATGTCTAGTGCTCATATATTTAATGTTTACCATACGGTAAATATTTTCGGTTATATTTTTATTTTGTATCATATATTGTTTCAGCAATGATCTATTCATATAGTTTAGTTGCACCCACAAAAATATTAAGGGTTATTGGGTTGTTTGACTTTGTATAATTTTGTCCGAGGTTGGTTTTCTATTTCTATGGCTGTATATTAACCTTTGTATTATTCTCCTAAATGATCAGAATACAATATTATTATTATTGTGTAAGCCTTCTGTTGCCATTTCATTTGCCATCAGAGTAGATTTTGGTTTTGTGCATGGAGAAGATCTCATAGTTTTATCTATGGGGAAACATGGTGTTCGGTTGTAGTGATGGATGTGATTTTTTTGTGAGGAGTATCAAAGTTTAGTTTTGTGAGAATCTACAATAGATTAAATTCATAATAGGATTCAGATCCAATCTGTAGAAATTTTGACAAGAATGTTGTGTGCTTAAATTATTGCAGCGAGTTCTAAGATGCACTCATAAATGAGTTCGCCAACGGAGATATCTTATGGGTTAATACTAAATGCTATTATAAAACTACACATTGTCTACTCTAACAGTACATCGAATCTAAAGGAAAGAAATTCACAGTTATTAGTTACAGTCGGAATTTTTTCCTTTCCTCAATTTGATTCACATTACACTCAGTCTGATTTCTCCATTGAGTCTGTTGCATCTGGCACAGATGATATTTAAGTTGATTTGATTTTTGTTTTGATAAATTCATGCATTTAAAATCACCAAAAACATTATCTACGTTGATGATTCAGCAAGCCAAAAAGCCTGTGATTTCTCCTATGCTCATTGATGGTCTCCATGTATTTGATCAAGATTTTCCAATTCCCATTCAAATGTCTCACGAAGATCTATGATGTTGTTACGGCTCGACGTTGTGGATCTCGAAATAGAGAGTATTCCAGATCTCATGTTCACTTCTCTTATTTTCTTTGGCCTGTAACGTATCAGTGATGCAAACATTGGTATTGCATTGAGTGTCAAATAATTTGTTTTTCCTTTCCATTGGACACCTTCTATATCAAACTATGTTGCACAAAATATTACATCTTATCCGCAGATGCATTTTCTAATGCGTGAGTCTTCCCTCCACATTGTAATTTTACTTCCATGCAAACAAACTAGTGTGGTATTTCGTACGGTCATGAAATTTGTTAAATTTATGATTATATAATGTATAGTTATTTTTAACGAGTCCTTTTATTTTTGGGTCTAGAGGCAAATGGGTCATTACAACAATTACACATAGCGATGCTTATTTGTTATCCCCTTGGTCAAGTCCCATTTTTAATCCTAGTCATCATTAATATCTTGTAAAAAATAATTCAAAGTGTTTTAGTTTATAATAATTACATGTAAGTTAAAATAAGTGTTATTATCATTGTACTTTGATTCATCGAAGTTTTGAAATTTTGAAAGTCATTTATGTCATTTAGTCCATTATATATGAAAATTGTGTGTGTTTGTCCAAGTCAAAAATTGATTCATTATCAAAAATTATAAAAAGTGTCATGTTTTAATAGTCTTAGTCGTATTGTCATATTGTTCAAGTATAGTTGTGAGTCAAAAATGTAAAAATAAAATTAATTTGCTTCAAAGACACATTTTGGTGTTACCCGACATCCTATTAAAATATGAGTTTCACATTGAGGGGGAAAAAGAATAATTACAATGTGGAAATAATTGAGAGACATGATCATATTTGTTGAGTAAGTAATATCATTCAATGGAGGCAAGGGGATGAAGGACAAGAAGCATCCTCTTGCCATCTGCAAGCAAAGGGGCCACAAAGTGAGGTTGTGACATGTTATGTTTGTGGAGCTGTTTTCATGTTAGATTTTGGTATACCTTCCATGTGTTACACTCGGTATTTTTACGGCGGTCCTCGGCCGGTGAGTGTCAAAAAGGGGTTTAGGGCGAAGCCCCTAAAGCAAATTTTCATGGGTGGTTTATTAACCCATGGGTAATGGGTAACCGTTATGGGCTGTTTTTGGGCCCGTGGTTTTTCGGTACCCATTGTTTTGTAAAACCGCCTTTTGGCTACCCATAGGTTTATGGGGCGGTTCTATTTTTTGCCCATTGTTTTGATACCCACGGTTTTTCGTAAAATGCTTAAGCGATTGTCTATTTATATGGTTTTATGCATATGATAGAGAAAATGGAATACATTACAGATGTGCTTTGAATTCGAGTGTGAATAGAGAGTTTGTTGAGCATAGCTCCAAACGGATCTGGTATTGTATTGAGAGAGTGTGGCTTGTAATAAAATATGAGCAAGTGATTCTTGTGGATGTAGCCCAAATTGGGTGAACCACATTAAATACTTGTCTCTCTCTCGTGTTGTGTTATTTTATTACGCACTTTTATTTGAGATCTGTAAATATCAGGTTTCTCACATTCGATTCTATGAGGGATTATTCCACATATTTTATCTCTTATTTCCTAACAATTGGTATCGAGCTGGTTTTGGTTTGCTAAAGTGTTGAATCGTAGGGAAAGTTTTATCTTGAGTTGGAGCTATGGCGAGATGATGGAAGATCTAGGGTTGATAAATTCAACGAGGCGAATTTCGATCTTTGGAAGATGCGATGGAAGATTACCTTTATCAAAAGGATCTTTATACTCCGTTGTGCGAGAAGGTGAACAAACCCTCGAGTATGACAGATGAGGAATGGGATTTGTTGGATCGGAGGGAACTTGAAATGATCCGTCTCATGTGTCTTACATCTTCGTTATTATTTAATGTTTCAAAGGAAAAGACTACAAAAGAACTGATGGATGCATTAGGGAAGTTGTATGAAAAACCCTCTACCTCTAACAAGATATTTTTAATGAAAAAGTTGTTTGATATGAAGATGTCGAGAAGAGTTCAAAGATGCAGATCATTTAAATAATTTCAATATGGTTGTGAATATGCTAGCTTCGGTTCTGCAATAGAATTTGATGAAGAAGTTAGGGCTTTATTAATTTTGTGCTCTTTACCTAAAAGTTGGAATAGCCTAGTAATGGCGATGCAACTCGGTTCCAGGCTAACTCAAAGTTGAAGTTTTAGGGTGTTGTAGGGGTGATTCTAAGCGAGGAAATGTGAAGAAAAATATCCGGAGAATCTTCTACTTCAAGGAATTCTTTCACAAGTGAAACTAGAGGGAGACAGAAGAATAGGAAACCATGGAAAATCGAAAGATCGGGCAAGGTCAAAATCCAAGAGCAAGATTGTATGTTGGGCTGTGGAAAGTATGGGTATGTAAAGAAGGAATGTTGGGAGCTTGAGACAAGAAGAAACAACGGAAGAAAACAAGGAGGCAAATGTGGCATTGGGTAATGTATGTCGATGCTTTGATTCTTTCTTTGCATAATATTACTAAATCTTGGGTTTTAGATTCAGGGGCTTCTTTTCATGCTACTCCACATAGGCATTATTTTGTTGATTATGTTCAAGGGTATTTTGGGCATGTTTTCTTGGTGATGATGAGCCTTGCAGTATAGTTGGAAAAGGTTTTGTTCAGGTTAAGATGTAGAATGGGAATACATGGCTATTGAAGGATGTCAAACATGTGCTTACATTAAGGAGAAATTTGATATCGATGGGGAAATTGGGAAGTGATGGTTGTACTGTGATATTTATAGCTAACTCTTGGAAGGTTACCAAGGGTGCTCTTGTGGTGGTAAGAGGTAAGAAGGTTGGAACCTTATATTTATCCACTTGATAGTACTAATGATTACAATCTTGTGGCTTGAGATGCGAGATACAACATTATGGCACTATAGACTTGGTCATATGAGCCATAAGGGCATGGACATCATAAAGAATAATTTTCCTAGATATACAAAAATAGGTTTGGATTTCTGTGAGAATTGTATATATGGGAAATAGAAGCGAGTAAGGTTTCTTAAGGTTGGACCTACAAAGAAAGAGAGTAAGTTAGAGCTGGTACATTCTAATGTGTGGGGCCGGCTCAAGTATCATCTCTTGGGGGTTCAAGTTATTATGTTACTTTTATTGATGATGTAACAAGGAAAGTTTGGGTTTATTGTATTAGAAATAAATTTGATGTATTTGATACTTTTATTAAATGGAAAGCCTTGGTAGAGAATGAAACAGGCCTTAAGTTAAAATGTCTCAGGTCAGATAATGGAGGGGAGTATTGCAGCAATGAATTTGATGATTATTGTTCTAAGAATGGAATCCGTAGGCAAAAGACGGTTCCAAGAACCATGCAACAGAATGGGGTGTCAGAAAGGATGAACAGAAAAATAATGGAATGTGCTAGGAGCATGAGGATACATGGAGGACTACCTCTTTATTTTTGGGTAGAAGCGGTGAGCAACCTGGCCGTGTGCTTGATAAACGAGAGGACCCTCAAGTTCCTTGGATGGAGGCATACCTGAGGAGGCTTGGTACGGTAAGAAAGTCAATTACTCATTTCTTAGAGTCTTTGGATGTGAGGTGTTTGTTCATATTGACAAGGATGATAGGACCAAGCTAGAGGCTAAATAAAAAAAATGCACTTTTATTGGTTATGGTGGTGATGACTTTGGATTTAAATGTTGGAGTATTAAAGATAAGAAAATTATTCTGTCTAGCCCGATTTGATCTTTAATGAGAAATTCATGGAAAACATGGAAGAATCCAAGAAAGAATGTGCAAAGTGGTAGAGGATCTTCGAGGATGGGAAAGTGACCCATGAATCGGTTCGGGAACCTACTCAATAGGAACCCCAAACTCCTACAAGGTGAGGAGGTCTTCTAGGAGTAAGAAAAGAACTTGAACATTTTTCTCCTTCTCTATATTATTTATTACTCACCGATTGTGGAGAGCCGAGAGCTTTGATGAATAAATGTAGGTAGATGCTAGTAAGAAGTGGGAGCAAGCCATGGATAAGGAGCATAAGTCTCTCGTGGAGAGAACCGGCTGGGATTTGGTGAAGCTAACGAAGGTAAAAGATCATTGCGAACAAGTGGGTGTACATAGTTAAAGATGAAGAAGGAGGAAAGAAAAGATATAAGGCCGAGTTGGTGGTCAAGGGTTTGCATTGAAAACAAGGTATAGATTTTGATGAGATTTTTTTCTCCAGTAGTAAAAATGACTTCTATCGAAATGTTCTTGGAATAGTGGCGGTAGAAGACTTGCACTTAGAATAGTTAGATGTAAAGATTGCATTTCTCCATGGTGATTTGGAGGAGGAGCTATATATGTAGCAGCCGGAAGGATATAAAGTCAAAGGTAAAGAAGAGATGGTGTGCAAGCTGAAGAAGAGCTTGTATGGCCTGAAACAAGCTCCATGTCAATGGTATAAGAAGTTTGATAGCTTTATGATGGAGCAAGGTTATATTAGATGTGATTCTGACCATTGCATGTATACAAAGAAATTTGAGGATGGAATTTATATTATCCTATGTTTGTATGTTGATGACATGTTGGTTACAGGTAAAAACATGTAGGAAATAAAAGTAATCAAGAAACAACTAAGTGAATCCTTTGATATGAAGGATTTGGGGGCAGCCAGACAAATCCTTGGTATGAGGATAACTCGGGATAGGAAGGAACAGAAGCTGAATTTATCTCAAGAAGAGTACATTAAGAAGGTATTGGATAGGTTTAACATGCAGGATGCTAAACAAGTTGGGACTCCTTTGGCAGCCATTTTGTTGAGATTAGATGACAACCATTCCTCTTGTTGTGGATCAAGATCCTATTATTCAGCTTGCTGTTGTAACAAGACAGCTTTAGTTAGAATATGGATAGGAACGCATTAATGAATTCAGTTTTGTGAGAATGCTATAAATCCATGTATGCCCATTGAGGCTAAACACACAAGAAAAATAGAGTTGTAAGAGGAAGAGCTGTGCTGATTGTAATTTCCAGATTTGAACAATAAGATAATCGATACCGTTGCTCCGTGGATGTTTCCCTCTCGAGGGTTTTACCACGTAAATCTGTGTTTATGGTTTGTGTCTTTTTTTGGCTATTTAATTTTGTTTACTCGCTTTATATTTTGCTGTGCTTAATCTTTTCGTGGCTATATAAGTTTCCAATAAGTGGTATCAGAGCAAGGTTGGAGGGAGGCCACGAGGCGGGTTTGAAGGCGGAATTCATTCGCTGCGTTGAAGCGTGATGGCAAAGACACGAGTGCTAAATTCGAGATCGAGAAATTTGACCAGTAGCAATAACTTCGAGTTATGGAAGGTCAAGATGCGGGATATCTTGTGTGTGCGGGGGTGTTGTGAAGGCGCTCACGCGGAAAGGCAAAGAAACCCTTGCAGTATGGAAGATGATGACCTGGGGCGAGATGGAAACTCGTGCTCTCGAGTCTTATTCACCTATGTTTGGCCGATGATGTATTATTCAACATCGTGTGCAAACAACACAGGGACTACGGACAAAACTAGAAAGCTTGTATATGACTAAATCCTTGACGAATAGAATCCTCCTCACGAAGCGTCACCATTTATACATGCGTATGAAGGAAGGTATGACAATTTGGAACATTTAAATACTTTTAATACTCTTATTTGTAAATTGGACAACACGGGTGACAAAATTTCGAATGAAGATAAGACGGTAACATTATTAAGTTCTCTGCCTGAATCTTGGGATCATTTTGTAACCTCTATTAGTTTTAGTTCTAAAGAGAGCATTAGCTTTGATGTTGTTGTTGGAGCTATGATATCCGAGGGAAACTCGAAAGAGATCTTCTCTGGAAACTTTGACAACGAAGTTATGATGGCGGAGGCGGAACTGCGAGAGGGGACAGCATTCGAAGGGCCCAACTAGATCCAAGTCGAAGGGCAAAAGAGCAAGTTGAAGTGTTGGTTACAGTAACAAATCGGGACACCTCAAGAAAGATTCTTTGGAAACGTAAAGAGGCATCTAAGGAGGACGACTCTACAAAGGAGGCTAAGATAGCGAGAAGGACTCGTATGGTTGATGAGGTATTATCTACATCTATTGTCTCACAGTACCATTATGAGTTGGTTAATTGATTAAGGGGCATCCCATCACATGTGTCTGCGCATAGGAATTGGTATTCTACATATCAATCTATTGATGATGGGGTAGTTTACATGGGTAATGATGTTACATGTAAAAGCTGCTGTTGGGATAGGGAGTATTAGAATTAAAATGTATGATGGGATTGTTAGAACAACGGCAGAGATGTGAGACATGTGCCGACTTGAGAAAGAATCTGATATCTTTGGGAGTTCTGGATTCTAGTGGACATAAGGGTTCAGTTCAAGGTGGAGTTTTGAAGATATCAAAAGGTATCTTGATAGTCATGAAAGCTAACAGAGTCGGGAACTTGTATAAACTTGAAGGAAGGACAGAAATTGATCAAGCAGGAGTCGCATCAGAGGATGCAGGTGAATCCACTCGCTTATGGCATCAACGATTGGGTCATATAAGCGAGAAAGGAATTAAGGTACTTGCTGATCGTAAACTTCTTCCTAGTTTAAAAATTGTAGATTTAAAGTTCTGTGAGCATTGTGTTTATGGGAAACAAGCTAGACAGAAGTTTAAACCTGGAAAACATACAAGTAAAGGTATCCTAGACTATATTCATTCAGACCTATGGGGTCCAGCTCCGAAACTCTCATTTGGAGGATCATCATATTTTGTTAGTTTTATAGATGATTACTCGAGGAAAGTTTGGATCTATTTGTTAAAGAGGAAAGCTGATGTATTTAACACTTTTAAACAATTTAGAGCTTTGGTTGAAAAGAGCATAGGTAAATCCATTAAATGTCTTAGAACAGATAATGGAATGGAGGGAATTTACTTCTAAGGAGTTTGAGAATTATTGCAAGAATGAAGGGATCGACAGGCATAAAACCACTGTGTACACTCCGCAGCAGAATGGCATTGCTGAACGCATGAATAGGACTCTTCTTGAGAGAGCAAGGAGCATGCTCAGTAATGCAAAGTTGCAGCAGGAATTGTGGGGAGAAGCTTTGCTTACTGACTTTTACACAGTTAATCGATCACCATCGATGCAATGATTATTGCGATTCCACAAGAGGTATGGACAGGTCAACCATGTAATTATTCTAGTCTTAGAGTTTTTGGTTGTGATGCCTATGCACTTATTCCGAAGAGTCAGCGTTCCAAGTTAGATCCTAAGTCACAGAAATTAATCTTTGTTGGATATGGTGATGGTGTGAAGGGGTATAGATTATGGAATCCTACTGCCCATAAGATCATCATAAACAGAGATGTTATATTCGATGAAATTTCTCTCATGAAATCGGATGGAAAGAATGTTATAAACAGTTGATGTACCATGATCCTGACAAAAATTAAATTTGATATACATTCATCCACGGGTGAAAATCATGAAGATGTTCGTGAGCAGGATATTCATGAGGAAATCACTCAGGAGGATGAGCAGATTGAAACACCTCAGGAAATTGAGGAAATACCACAACAAGCTCTACGAAGGTCTACACGGATCAGATCAGTTCCAAGCAGGTATGATGATTTTGTCACTTCTGTTGCTTTAATTTCTAATGAAGGAGAACCAAGTTATTACGAAGAAGCAATAGAGGTTTCAGATAGTGACAAATGGAAACATGCCATGAAAGAGGAAATTGATGCTTTGATTAAAAACAAAACATGGGATCTAGTGGAACTTCCTAAGAACAGGAAAACGGTTGGTTGTAAGTGGGTATACAAGTTGAAGAAAAGTGCTGATGATGTTATTTCAAAGTACAAGGCGAGGCTGGTCGCAAAAGGGTTTTCTCAGGAAGCAGGTATTGACTTTCATGAGATTTTTTTCCGATTGTAAAATTGTTTCTATTCGTATGGTGTTAGCACTAGTTGCATTGCATAATCTTGAATTAGAGCAGCTAGATGTTAAAACTGCATTTCTACATGGAGATTTAGATGAGGAAATTTACATGGAACAACCGGAAGGGTTCGTTCAAAATCGCAACAAGAGGTTTGTTTGCAAACTCAAGAAATCATTGTATGGCTTGAAGCAGTCTTCAAGACAATGGTACAAGAAGTTTGATTCCTTCATGGTGAGCCATAATTTTACCAGGAGTGAATATGATCATTGTGTTTACTTTAAAAGGTTAGATAATGGCATGTTCATTATATTGGTATTGTATGTTGATGATATGCTTGTTGCAAGCAAGAGCATGGTTGATATCAGCAGGTTAAAGGCTCAGTTGGCTAGGACATTCGATATGAAGGATCTAGGAGCAGCAAGACAAATCTTGGGCATGGAGATACACAGAGACAAGACGAAAGGCAAGCTGTGGTTATCACAAGAGAAGTATGTGGAGAAAATACTTCAAAGATTCGATATGGATAAAGTGAAACCAGTGAATATCCCTTTAGCTTCGCATTTTAAACTTTCTTCAGGTTTGTGTCCTAGTAATGATGAAGAAAAGGAGTATATGTCTCATGTACCGTATGCTAATGCAGTAGGAAGTTTGATGTATGCGATGGTTAGTACTAGACTAGATATTTCACATGCAGTTGGTGTTGTCAGTAGATACATGGCAAACCTGGTAAAGAACATTGGGCAGCAGTGAAATGGGTGCTTCGGTATCTTAGAGGCACAAGCAGTTACTGTATCACTTTTGATGGTTGCAGTGATAAGGTTTGCGGTTATGTTGATTCTGATTTTGCAGGTGATTTGGACAAAAGAAGATCTACTTCAGGTTATGTCTTTACTCTTGCAGGTGGTCCTATTAGTTGGATGTCAAAGCTTCAAAGCATTGTTGCTTTATCCACTACGGAGG
This sequence comes from Taxus wallichiana var. yunnanensis, assembly GCA_018340775.1. Lineage (NCBI taxonomy): Eukaryota > Viridiplantae > Streptophyta > Pinopsida > Cupressales > Taxaceae > Taxus > Taxus wallichiana. The sequence goes on from CM031242.1 coordinate 1,031,199,190, forward strand.
CAGAGTATGTATCTGCTTCACATGCTTGCAAAGAGGGAGTATGGTTAAAAGGTTTATTGGGTGAGTTAGGACAGTTTCAGAAAAGTGTAAAAATTTTCTGTGATAGTCAAAGTGCAATTTATTTGGCTAAGAATCCAGCTTACCATAGTAAGTCGAAACATATTCCAGTTAAATACCATTATGTAAGACATGTTGTTGATGAAGGACAGGTGATTCTTGATAAGGTCCACACTCAAAAGAATTGTGCAGACATGTTCACGAAACTGGTTATATTAGAGAAGCTGCGGTGGTGCTTGGCTTCTCTTGGCTTGCAAAAAAGGTGATGAGCAATGAGCAAGGTATCAGGTTAATTGTTGTCAAGGTGGAGATTGTTGAGATTAGATGACAACCATTCCTCTTGTTGTGGATCAAGATCCTATTATTCAGCTTGCTGTTGTAACAAGACAACTTTAGTTAGAATATGGATAGGAACGCATTAATGAATTCAGTTTTGTGAGAATGCTATAAATCCATGTATGCCCATTGAGGCTAAACACACAAGAAAAATAGAGTTGTAAGAGGAAGAGCTGTGCTGATTGTAATTTCCAGATTTGAACAATAAGATAATCGATACCGTTGCTCAAAGTGGATGTTTCCCTCTCGAGGCTTTTACCACGTAAATCTGTGTTTATGGTTTGTGTCTTTTTTTGGCTATTTAATTTTGTTTACTCGCTTTATATTTTGCTGTGCTTAATCTTTTCGTGGCTATATAAGTTTCAATAATTTTAAGTTATCAAAGGAGCAGTGTCCCAAGACAGAGCAGGAAAGAAACCAAATGTCTAAGGTACCTTACTCATCAGCAGTTGGCAGTTTGATGTATGTTATGGTGTGCACTAGGCCTGATATTGCCCATGCAGTGGGAGCTATGAGTAGATTTATGAGTGATCTAGGTAAAGAGCATTGGCAAGCAGTAAAGTGGATCCTTTAGTATTTGAGAGGGACCATGGGGACAGTTTTGTGCTACAGTGGATCAGACACCACTTTACATGGTTATGTAGATTTAGACATGGTTGGAGATGTTGATAGGAGGAGCACGACAGGTTATATTTACACTGTAGGTGGGACAAGTAGTGAGCTAGATTTCATGACTACATAAGCTTGTGGCTTTATCAACCATGGAGGTTGAGTATGTTGCTGCCACAGAGGCAAGAAAGAGATGATTTGGTTACAACAATTGCTTGAGGAGTTGGGGCATAAGCAAAAGGAATGTAAGCTACATAGTGATAGTCAGAGTGCTATACACCTAGCTAAGAACTATGCTTTCCACTCTAGGATGAAGCATATATAGTTGAGATATCACTTCATCGACGGCTTTGGAAGAAGATAAGTTGAAGTTGGAGAAGATTCATACCAGTCCGAATCCTACAAACATGATGACCAAGGTGGTCACAAGGGATAAACTAAAGCTATGCTCAGCTTTGGTTGGCCTTCAAGGATGACAGTGAAGGGTTGAGAAGCTTGCTCAGTGGAAATCGGTCTCAGTGGGAGATTGTTATGTTTGTGGAGCTGTTTTCATGTTAGATTTTGGTATACCTTCTATGTGTTACACTTGGGTGTTTTATATGGCGGTCCCGCTCGGCGGTGGCGAGGTCAGGGGGTTCGAGGGCGAATCCTGAAGCAAAATGGGTGGTTTATTAACCCATGGGTAATGGGTAACCGTTATGGGTTGTTTTTGGGCCCATGGTTTTTAGTACCCATTGTTTTGTAAAACCGCCTCTTCGGCTACCCATATGTTTATGGGATGGTTTTGTTTTTTGCCCATTGTTTTGATACCCACGGTTTTGTAAAACTACTTAAGCAGTTGTCTATTTATATGGTTTTATGCATATGATAGAGAAAATGAAATACATTGCAGATGTGCTTTGAATTCGGGTGTGAATTCTGTAGAGTTTGTTGAGCATAGCTCCAAACAGATCTGGGTATTGTATTGAGAGAGTGGTGGCTTGTAATAAAATCTGAGCAAGTGATTCTTGGTGGACGTAGCCCAAATTGGGTGAACCACGTTAAATAGTGTCTCTTTACGTGTTGTGTTATATTATTCTCGCACTTTTATTTGAGATCAGAATATTTTCTCATATTAGTTTCTCTTTGTTACGATTCTATGAGGGATTATTACGGATATTTTATCTCTTATTTCCTAACATGACATACTTTTTCTTTTTAACATTTTGTTTCGGTATTTTTCTTTTAATTACAGTCATTCTTCATATTCCTTGTATAGTATGTTCCTATTGTAATAACGTGAGAAGATTCATATATACTTTCCTAACGTTGAAAATATAGTGGAAAGAGGAAAGAAAAAGAAAAAGTAGCATCAAGATACTTGAAGAGGATGAAGAGGGGTTCATACCCTGGAAATTCATCCATATTTGATGACTAAGAGTATATATCGGATGAGGAAGGGTTCATACCAAGGTTGTTGGTCAGCCTTTATAAAACCATCATTGAGCCAAGATCATGAGCATGCAAGAGGCAATAAGGCTGCGAAAAGAAGTGCGATTGTTTTTCTCCCATGTTCACACTAGGAGGAATGTTAGAACTATGTTTAGTGGTGACATATTTAATATTTACCATATGGTGAATATTTAGATTATATTGTTAGTTGGTATTATATATTGTTTCAATAACAATATATTAGTATATTTTAGTTGAACCCGTAAAAATATTAACATGTTATTTGGTTGTTTGACTTCCTATTTTTTAGGAGGTTGGTTTTCTATATCTATGGATATATAATAAACTTTGAATTATTCTTGAAAATGGTATGAATACAATATTATTATTATTGTGTAAACTTCCTACTATGATTTCATATATAAGGTCTTTGGTGTTGGTGTGAGGTACTTGTTTTGTCACTCCGGTCATTGTCCACCTCACATGGAGAGTCATCTCACTTAGGTGAGGTCATATGTATTTAGGAGTTATAAGACATATGACATATTCCATCATGGAATCTGGAATTTTCATATGCATTATAAGAGTTACATTTCATCTTAGGAGTTATAAATTTTTTCTCCCTAATTTTAGGAAATATTTTCCAGAACGGAGTTACACATCACTCCCATATACACCCTCTTATTTTGATCTATGTGTATGAATAGACATTATTTCCATGCATGACCTTTTTTATTTGATTATTCACTTATAGATTACTTGGAGCTTGCTCAATTCATTGGAGTGAAAATTTGTTGAGTGCAAGGGTTTACTTTTGATCCTCACTGAACAATATCACATTGTATTAGAGATGTGATTTGGTAAACATGTACTCACATTTACTAGTTGCTAAATACTTCTGATTTCATTTTTATCACTTATCATTCAATTTTAATCTTTTTTTGGATCATGTTAATCTTGATTAACATCTCTTATTTTGGATTTTTGTGTTATTTGGGTGTTTTTGTATGTTCACATTTAGGGGTTTTCTAGCTAAACTTGGATAGCTACAACTAATTTTGGAAAAAATAATTAGTTGGAGGCATTGATGGTTTGTTGGTTTTATTGGAAACTATTTTATTAAGTTTAGGTTTTTAATGATTTCACGTTTTCCACTCTCTGCTCCATCCTCCTCTTCATATGCTCAATCTTTAGCTCTTCCTTCATCTTCACATAGCTCCCTCCGAGCTCTTTTCCTTACCAACTCGGTCAGTCGTTTACTAGCTTGATGAGCTCCTTCTCTAGCTTGACAAGCTACTTTCTTGGCTCGGTGAGGTATCTATTGAACTCGGTCATTTGGTTGGTGTAAACTTGTGCCTAATTTGTTTTCCTCTTGATCTCGAATCCTTGGTTCGGCTCTCGAGCTTTTCTCCCGATCTCTCGAGTACAAATTTCCAACTAGGCCATTTTGTATTAACTGCTCACCCAATTTGACTCATAACATGTTCTCCATCCTTTCTCTTCCCTAAATTCTAGGTTACTTCCTCACTTATCCATTGGTCAACCCTTCTCTTCCTCCCCCTCACCTCAAGGATCCCCTGTTGTCACTCAACCTATATATTGCTTGTTGTACCTAGTTCTCACCGACCCTTGGTCCCTTGATCGAACCTATAACTTCTCATTACTAATTATTACACACTAATCAAATAACTCTTCTTACATGTGGTTAATGATTCACCTTTTCATTTCATCCCTACCCAGTCAGTGTGATAAAGCCTCACCTCTCGAGATGTCTTCAAGCCACCGGTCACCATGTTATATATCACCTCATTTCCACCCTCCTTGACTTCCTTGATTGTGCTTCCCTCCCTTTTTCATTTTTTTGTGCCTATGTTAATTGTTAATATAAGCCTTATTTTAAAACATAGGTTAAATAGTTTTATTAGATTTACATGTGTTTTATTCTTATATTAATAAATTTAAATCTAGAGAAGTTTTAATTTATTTAAGGAAGGGAATATTAAAGGTAGATCTTTAATATTTTAACGTAGGTCATTAATAAAATTAAGAGGTAGATTATTTGTAATTAAAAATCCCTTTTAGTTTTTAAATTTTTTTAAATAATTAAATTAATTGGGAAAATTAATCACAAATCTAGTGTTATTCGAATTTTATAAACATGATTGTGTAGGAGCACCTTTTTTTCTTTATGGGGGATTTTCAAGTTTTTAGAGGCCTTGTGACTCTTTTTTGAGTCATTTCTTGCTTGTAATCAACTCTCATTATTGTTTGCGGGCTAGTGATTGTGTCCTTCAAATCCTTGTAGAAGGGAGTTTTCTCACAACGTGAGAGATTGTTTCTCACATAGAACTATTATTCACTCCCTCTTCTTATTTCCACTCATTTCATGCTTTCTTATGGTGTTAAATCATGTTGAAATCACTTTAAAATTGATTGTTGTCTTCACACTTGCTTGTTTCTATGTTGATTGCGAGGTGAGTGGCCAACTATTTCACAATGCACATTCACATATAATTATAATAAAAAAACTAAACTATAAATTTCCATAAATAGGGGTAAACTATTGTTTTTGGGTGTGCATGATTCCTTTCATTTTTTCGTTCTTTTATCTCTCTCTTTCTCTCTCTCTCTCTCTTCATGATAGATTCTAGTGATGTACATTTTCTTACATCTTTTAACTTCTTTGGATAGAAATACAAGATGATAATTAAACTAAGGGGTAACGGTTTATTTTCATCGTTGTAGGAGTTGATACTTTACTTAATGATGATCATAAAAAATATAAGAGGTTAAACCGATGTGTCAAAGCCTTAGGTCTTATATGTATTTTTTTCATGACTTTCTCTTCCACATTGAGTCTTTTGATACACATGATGAAGCATAGAAAACTTTAGAAGCGGTATGTTTAGAAAACAATATGACATGAGACTGCTTGAGTTGGAAAATTAACTGCTAAGATTAACTCCTCATAACTTCTATAACCTAAATGCCTTATTCTCAACAAAATTCCACACTAGATTTCTCTTAAAGGAATGTAAAGTTGAGAAAAAGGATGCCTAGTGGATCGTGTCGATTATTTCTACTTATTATTGAATACTTCATCTTCCTTTGTACCTTCCACACCATGAAAGAAGCTCTAGGAGTACTTGGAAAATTCCCTCATTTGAATTTTTCTCATCCCATCACATTCAATATCAAGATAATTTGATTCAAATGGGAGAACTAAAATCCAAGTCACATACCCTATAGCAAGTACTTGTAAGGAAAAGGATAAGAAATAGGAAAATAAGAAAGAGAAAAAAACTAATATATAAGAAGGAAACAAAGTCCAACCAAACCCAACCGGATGTAATATGAAATATTCTACTTATGAGCTCAAAGAGAAGAAGAAAAATTTTAAATGTTCCTATTTCAAGAATACTATACATGAGGAGCATCATTATATGAGAAAATAAAGATCACATAAGTTATTTACTTGAGATGGAAAATATAGATGTTCTTGAGTGTATCAAACAAAATGCTCCGAAGTCTAATTTTTCCCAAATAAAGGATTCTAAGTATGAGAAGAAGAAAGGACTTTCCCTTATAGATAAAATTTCTCGTTCATCAACAAGGATCATTGATTTTGGTTTCCTTCACCACATGGGCTCTTTCATGTTAAGTTTTACAATATTGAGCCACGGCTTGTCCCAAATAACATTGGGTGATGATATTTAAGTTTCAACTTCCGCTAGTTGATTGGTAGGAGTAGAAGGTGAAACATTTAACCAAGTGTTCAATGTTCCTTATCTCTCATCTAATATCCTATCATTTTACCAAATCAATCATCTTGGTGAAGGAATACGGCTAGAATTTAATCCTAACATGGTGATTAATTGTGAGATTCATGGTGTGTCTATCATAGTGATCTATAAACAAAAATAGACCCCCTACTGTTTTTATTGTTTACAACATGATCAGTTAAAATTCTTAGCTTTCATGATTTGAAATGAATCTAAAATTTATCAAAATATATATTATAAATTCTTATAAACTTATCGAGAACTGAATTTATGATAAAAATAAAATTATTCATCGTTTGATCAACACCATTAAGACTTTATTTTACCTTATTTCTCATAAATTTCATCATCTTATTATAAATATACGTTATATCAACTAAATCTGATTGATTAAAATACCAAAATTATCAAAATTATAATACAATAAAATCATATAAGATGACACCAAAATTGTTTACGGAGTTTGGAAAATGCCTACGTCTCCGAGTTCATTCGAACCAATCTATTAAAAATGTCCCAACTACAAGTACAATCAAACTTACAATAAACAATAATAGATCCAAAACCTATCATTTTCTCTCTCGGACCTTTGGAAGACTCTAAAAAGATCGGTGTTCATCCTATACTTTCCCGAAGCACTTGTAAAATATCTTCCCTTTGTTCTCTATCAAGAAGTAAATTTCATGCCTTAAAATGACATCAAAAGAACTCCAAAATGGGAAAATGATATATGCACCATGATCGTCTAGAATCCTGGAGAATTTTCTAGTTTACACCGAGATGTGAAATGCTCCTAAGTGTTTCAAACATTCTATTTTCTAAAAATTACTTATTACTTAAAAGCACAATCACTAAAAAATATCCTTCAATAAAACTCAACTCACACACCACACACACACACACACATGCTTGAGAAAATGTTGTGGCTCAATGACCATGAATTAATTATGAGGGATGTTGTTAAGGTTTTAACCACCCCAACCACCCACCACTTTGTTTTTACATTGTTTAGGATGTGATATCCCACATTGGTGGCATGTAAGTTTGATAAAGGCTTTAATAATCCTTGACCTCATGTATCTCTCATGGCTTTGGCCATGAATCCCCATGTTTCCTTTTGTTAGAATGGTCCTCGTATGACGTGGTGTAGCAATCATATGAAGCTTGGTCTGTTGGATCGGTCGGTGGGGGAGGAGTTGGAAAGTTGTGTGCGAGTCATTGTCGAGCTAGCTATTCATTTTGTGGGGAATTTTTTTAGATGTGGTGAGATTTCTCATTATAAGTGTTCAAGTTGGAACCCAAACTTTGGAGGTCAGTGCATGGTAAATATTTTACAAAACATTGGGATTAATCCTACATGCACCATATAATGACAATTTGTGGCACTTAAATAGAATTTTTTTACAATGGTAATATGAAGATATGGAGGCAAAGGCACCCCTCCACAAACATATTTTTTTGACCTAGGATAAGGGCCCCCAACAATAAAATAATAGGGCCCACTTGTCTAAACTCAAGTGTTGATTACTAGAGGTGAAAACTAAAAACACCCTTTTACCATTCTTTATTATTTTTAACTTGTTGCGTGTTGTAATTTGATTGGTCTTATACCCCTATTTTTTTATCCTACAACTATTCACTTACGTGGATAGTATCTTGATGAAACAAATTTCATGTTTTGTGTTCATATAGTTGATAGAAATATCTCAATGTCCTCTAATGTACTATAATTATTCTAGGAGATTTAGTGAATTTTTTCCATTGAATTGACCTCTAAATCATACCTCCCCACTAAGAAGGATTTTGTTCCACAAAAAAAAATTCACATTGAAAATTCTAATCATCTTCTTGCATCTCACAAACACATAAGATCCATAGAAATAACATTGTAGGAAAAATTTTATTCAAATTATTGAAAATCATATCACCAAATTGATCAATTTAAAATGGACAATCTACATGTGAATAAGATGATAGTGTCTAAGTGATTTTCCTATAAATACGCCAACATTCATAAATAACATAGAATCAGGTTTGAAAAGACAAATAAATGCAAATAAGAGGTGAATTTATAACTCAATCCCTTTAGAACTTGCATACATAGTGACTGCAACTGCCATCACCAAATTGATCAAATTCAAAATATACAATCGATATCCAAAAGAGGCCCAAATATCAAACTGATTTTATCCGACATGGCCAATCTCTGCAAATACAATCTCACCCAAAATAGATCAATAATAAATAGACACCAAAATTCCAACAAATATACTAATATCTACAAAACCCATGAAATTTATAGCTCACTTTGGAACTACAAATATGTTTTTAGGTGTAATAAAATGCATTCTAACTTTGTTATCATATTTCAAAGTCATATTTATTTCCCACATGGGTCTTACAAAACATGTGATTTAAAAGTAGGGCAAGAATGAGATTTTTAATTGTGAGCATAATTATAAACATTGTGAAAAATATGGGTCTTTAAAATACATCCAACATATACATTCCAGAAATAAATGCATTCCCAAAATAGTAGTTACTCTGAAATACAAATATGCAAAAATAAACACTACCTTGATGTTTGCAATAACCTACGTAAACTGTTATAAAAAATCTCCAAAGCTGAAAATATGAGTTTAATTCCTTGTACCCAAACTATATTAGGAACTCAAAATGTTAAACAAGAGATTCAAATGGAGTTTGTTTCAATTTTTAAATATAAGAAGATAATTGAGCATGATGAACCTATCTTTCAGTTCCTCTCATGAATCTGAACTCCAAAATCAAAGCTAAAATAACATGGGAAAATATTTCCTTTCAACATACTACATGAATCCCATATAATCAAAATATTTTAATTATTTACATGCTATTCACAATCATCAACTATGCAAACATAAAACTAAGGAATTGTTTACAATCCCATTTTAATGTATTTTCCTTTCCAATTGGTTTGATTTCCTTAGTTAATTGATCCCAAGTTGTTAATCGCATAGTTTTTTTTAACAAATTCATTTATTCTTATCCTCTAAATAGGAATGTAAATTGTTTTTGTATTACCATGACTATTATGGCATGATGGATAAAATTTCAAGCATTTTCCAACTTGGTTTCCATTCATACAACAATGAGTGAAATACTTCCTCTTTATGGAGAGGAAAACTATGTGTCATTTCTCACCTATGAATGAAGAGATAGATCTTACTAAGATCATGAGGAAACTACTTCTGGAAAAAAAGTATTTCTCTTCCAACAAAAGGAAACAAAATGAGTACTTAATGGACAAAACCTGCACGGAAAATCATACATCCTTTTTGTATATCAAAACCATATTGCTTAAACTTAAAGAATGGATCATAAGAAGTTTTACAACACTTTCCATTTTTAGTGCTCAAAGTTGTGTAAGAAGAAAGAGGTGGCATTTCATTGCCTCATCTCTTTTATTTCTCACACCTTTCATCATGTGATAATGAATAAACAATTTCCTCCAATTCCTCCTTGTAGGTCTAGTGGAGTAGTCACTTGGCTTTTAGGAGCTTGTATCCCTTTAGGGTTCTTAGAGGACTCTCGAATTTCCTTTCCTACACTAGAATAATACAAACATGCAAAACAAAGATGATCTAATACCTGTATTGGGTGAAAAATACCTTGGACATTCTTACCAATGCCTTTTCTCTAAAATACCATTTGAAGCACTAATTTAGATCCAATTACTCTTAGTATGTTTTTAAAAATCTCAAAAACAATTACATGAATCTAAATCTGAATGGGAGGGAGAAAACAAATGCTGAAAAACTTATAGTGTAATCATTTGTCATTGTTTCTACATCTAAAGTGGAAGGTAAATCGTTCTTCTACTAACCACATTACATTATGATCAAGATCTCATCCTTTGATTCTAACTCTAATTTGAATCATTTAATATTCTCTTCAAGAGAGTAGAGCTTTCATCTCAAGAAATCATTCTCTTCCTAAATTTCTTTGTTGATGCTTTCAAGATCTTCCAAACTCTCCCTTTTCAAGGTTTTCCCCATAATTGCATGTAAATAACTTGTACTTCAGAAACTATGCACACTTTAAATGGAAGATCAAGACAATAATGTTTACAAATATCGAAGAGTTAGAAAACCAAACTGAAATAAAACCAAAAATGTAACCATATATGATACCAAAAATTGACCTATAAACAACAATAGACCCCTTACTGTTTTGATTGTTTACAACACAATAAATTAAACTTATCATCTCTCATGATTTGAAATGAATCTAAAATTGATCAAAATCTGAATTTTAAATGTTTATAAACTGATCTAGAACTGAATTTATGATCAAAACATGGATTTATTCATCGCTTAATCAAAACCATTTAGACTTCATTTTACTTGAATTCTCATAAATTTCATTATCTGATTATATATATTCTTATCTAAATTAAATCCGATTTATTAAATTTTGGTATATTATAATAAATTAGAATCCAAGAAAATTAGATAAGACATCACAAAAATTGAATAATGAGTTCGAAAATGCCTACGTCTTGAGGTTCATTTAAAATTATCCATTGAAACATTCGTAACTATAATTATAATCAAACTTACAATAAACAATAATATATCCACAACCTAAAATTTTATGCTCTCACACCTTTGGAAAACTCTAACGAAGCTAAGTGTTCATTCTCAACTTTCATGAAGAACTTGTAGAATCTCTTCTCTTCATTCTCTATCAACATGTGACTTTCACACCTTAAAATGATATTAAAAGAACTACAAAATGGAAAATGTATTATATGCACCATGAGCATCTTGTAATTTTGGACAACTTTCTAGTTTACACCAAGTTGTCAACATTCCCCTAAGTTGTTCAAAATTTCAGTTTTATAAAAGATACCATGTTATCTAACAAAAAGTCACATCATTACCCTTAAATATATGCTTTATTTAGTTTTGTGGCACAATGATCAATTATTAAAATTGGAGGGATGTTGTTGGGGTTCAAACAACCCAAACCACCCACAACTTGTTTTTACTTTCATTGAGATGTGATATTCCACACTTTGGTGGGATGAAAGTTTGATAAAGGATTTAATAATCCTTGACTACATGTATCTCCCATGGTTTGGGAAACACATCCCCCTGTCACCTTTTTTTTGTACATTTCTCCATGGTACATGATGTGGAAAACATATTAAGGTTGTTTGGTTGGCTTGGTCGTTGGGGAGGCATTAATGATTTTTATGCAAGTTGGTGGGGAGTTGTTTGAGAGGTGGTGAGATGGCTCGGTATAGGTGGTCGAGTTAGAACCCAATCTTGGCAGTCGGTGCACGGTAAAAATTTCATGGTAAATATTTTACAAAACATTGGCATTAATCCCACTTGTACCATATAATGGAAATCTAGGGCATTTAAATATAAAAATGTGACAATTGTAATATGAATGTATGGAGGCAAAGGCACCCTCCAAAAAAAGAGTGTATTGACCTACTCGAGGGCCCCTACCTAGAAAATAGTGGGGCACATTTATTCGAAATAGAAATTTTAAAATATTAGAGGCAAAAACCAAAAACACCTGTTATCATTTTTTATTATTTTTGCACTTGTAACATGTCGCATGATCTAATTGGTATGTTGCACCTATTTTTGTTACTATAAATAGGAACTTATGTAGATGGAATCTTGCTCAAATAGAGTTTGTTTTTACGTTTATGTAGGCGATGTAAATCTCTCAAAGTCTTATACCATACTATAATTATTCTATAAGATTTAGGGAAAAAAATTTCATTGAATTTACCTATGGATCAAGTAGTTTAGGAAATTTGGATCTTCAATCTCGATTGTACACCTTCTACCACTTTACTTTTAATTCAATGCCCACTATAGACAGAAAATCTATGCACTTGGGTACATTTAAAGGTCCTAAAAGCATGCTCGCATTTACATAATTCCTAAGAAAGAAAACTAGTAATTGAAAACTCTGTTTATCCTTTTACTTATTCTTCTCGCATATTTAATGGCATTATACATCTTACACTCTTGCCAAAATTTTACTGTTTTAGCTTTCTATGGCCTCGGACACTAACGCCTAACTAAGAAATGTTAACTTTCCGCATTACCTTACAATAGAGCTTTTGAAAAATTTATTGCAAAATTTTACTTTGTATCAATTGCTATTTTCATTAGCATTATTTGAGTAAATCACCTAAGTACTAATTTTTCTTATGTATTTCAGATTTCAAACTCAAGTTATAGTTTGCATTCAAATTGTTGATTGAATTCAAAAACTGAAACACCAAATACATAGGTAGTTAGTGTAAATTAGAATTCATAGTTCCCAAAATTTAGTTTACATACAAACTGCAAATTAACTTATGAAGTCAAATCCCCCATGACCATTTAAAGTTTTAGAACCTCAAGTGTTGTTTTCATGTAAATTGTGATTCAACTTTCAAAACCTAACTTCTAACCACTCAAGGCCATTTCAAATTTAAGATCCCATAGTGTAGTTTGCATGCACACTACTTGTTGGATTCTAACTTCCAATATGTTAGAGATTTTGGTCATGTTTAGGTTTTCGAAACCGAAATACAATTTACACACAAACTACAAGTTGGATCCCAAAACCTAACACTTGACATAAGGTCGAGAATTTAATACCACCTACCCACATGTGTCACCTATGTAGTAATTAATTTTCCCTTTTCTATTCAAGGGATATTTGTTTCTTGTCTTTTTAACGACACTTTGTACACTGACTTGTTGATGCCTCACCTACTTTCGACTATATGTCTTTCCTGATTTTGGGTAATTTTTACATTTTTTCATCAACCCACTTGGTATTCGGTAAATTTTTAGCATTTTAATATTTTTTCAATGGTTTCATGCTTCATTTCTAGGGTTTTCTTACCTTTCTTTTGTTTAGCATTATGGGTTCCCTTCACATCTTCATTTTTGTGTCAATTTTTGGGGTTTTCTCCTTTTGTTTTGGGATTAACTTTTCCATGTATCTCCCTCCTTAAATGTTTTTGTTGTTTTTAAATATTAGGCTTCAAAATAATTTTTTCTTGAGAATTGAAAGAGAAGTTAGCATTGGAAGACTGTTTCATAGGTTTTGAGCCATAAAATAGTATCCAATCCCGTCATGGATCAAGTCGAGCTCCAAAAATAAAAATATACTATAACTTATGCCATCAAAAGTAGGACGTTGACAGGAACCTTGTAGTGTGGAAGTGTAGTGAGGAAGTGAAGGACTGCAGTGAAGGGTTAAATTTCCACTTTTAGTTTTAGAAAGGTTTTTAGGGATTATTCCAAGGGAAATGTTTGGATCATCATCTAAGGAAAGGAGAATATGAAATATAGTTTCCAAGTGGTAACTCCCCCTTCCAAAGATCACATCGGATGTCAATAATATCATAGATATTTACCTCGGATGCATTGATCTATCAAATTTTGGGACGTAGTTAGGTATCCTTTAAAAATGCATATATCAAGGGTATATTTTATAGTGGAATTGCTTTATCTATCACATTTCCATCATCAATAAAAATTTGAGTTTGTGCTCGCAACTATCCCGTATTATGATAGAAACTCCGAATGGTTACGAGATGATGACGAGACAATTGTGATCGAGATTGGGCCCTGATTATTTTGAGGATTTTATGAGTCTTCCCAATGTCAAAGGGTATCCCTCAATTTCTTTTGATTCCGATCTTGAGAAATGAGAAATATATTCATAAACTTGTACTAGGGTCCTCAATGAGAGATACCTAATAAAATATAGGCCTTCAATGGCTAGAGTCCCAAAGACCATCCCATGCTAACACTTCATTTAAGTGGTGAATAATATCATCACATTACTGAGAAGAGTTACATGACTCCCATTTTCTAAATATTTCCAAGAGTGGATGTATCTATAGTTTGCTACTATATGAGAGAATGCTGACCTTATTTGATTGGTAAAGCATGTCAACAATGCCAATAATATTCAATTGTTGGGTATTCTAACATTGGGTAATTTCTACATGAATTTTTATCTCGTGTATGCAATTTTGAGGATAAGGAACTATCCACATTTGACACCTATAGAATCAATGAATTTATCAAAGATTTATGACTTTAATCCTCAGCTCATAATGAAGGAAAGGGCAAAGCATTTCGGTAGGGAAAATTATGTTTTCTTCATTTCTATTCTATGTGCTTTCGTAAGGAACTCTACAAAAAAATTAGATATTGCTTCACATATGGTTAGGATGTGGGGAGAATTTACCTGAAATTTCCAACAATCATATATCTAAGGATGAAGGGATTCTTGGGTGCTCCTTATAAGTTACTAAGGTGTTCCACGAAACAAATAGTTCTTGATAGAAATATTTTGACAACTGCTACACTTTCACAAAATCTAGCATGACATCAATAAGAAATGGTTTCAATTACCCATAGTTTTGGGGAGATATACTTGTGTATCTAGATAGAAAGAAAATAACGTTAAAGGATAAAAGTAACAAATGACTTTGAAAACCTATCACCCATAGGTCGGTTTTAATTATTGGGGCAAGCTTGTTGGACATGGTAGTAATGGTATTCACATACCGTAGTTAGAGGACATCAAATTTAATTACGAGATGAAGTTTTGGTATGGGAAAGGGAATTTAAAAGGTTAATGTACGTACCCAAAATTGTATGTACTGTATAGTCGAAAATTGGTTACGAAGCCCCAATGATGATACAGGTCTCCTCGCAAGGTGTTCGGGATCCGGAAAAGCCCTCGGAGTATGCGTTAACATCCCGCATGCCCCGTTTAGCCCCGTGCCCTTTGTTTTCCCCTCTTTTCCCTCTTTCCTTGGCCTCTTGACCTTCAGTGATGAAACCGCCGCCACGATCGGGGGCGGTCCTCTTCCGCCTGCTCGGGCGGCGGTCTGTGCGCATTTTCCAGAACGTTCTTTTGACGCGACTCGCGTGAAATATCACGATTCACCAGCTTTTCTTTGCCGACTTGAGCATGCATTTATGTTTTTGGTCCCCTGGAATAGTGTTTTTCCTTTGTTTATTGTTTAAGAGTTCAATTTGGTTTTGGTTTTGGGTGATTGAATTCTTATAAATGCATAGCTTGTGCTGAGGAAAATGGCCACCATTTTCCTTGCTAGAGTCTTCTCATTTTTCAGTGGTTTGGTCTCTTAGCTTGCTTAGGATTGATAGTATAGTTCATTACATGTTTAGATAGTATTGTTTAGCTGTTGGTAAGCCACATACCCATCTTGTGCAGGCAGTCTTTGTTGTTTCACCCATGGTCTATTTTTTTTTTTGAATGAGTTCTTTGGTCTTGGTTCTTTGGTTTGGAGTCTTCATTCTTGAGTTTCGAGTCTTCAATACTTAGTCCAAGATTTATTTTATGGACTATTTTATCTTTAGCATGGATTAGAATTCTGAGTATTTAGTTATGCCTCACTGTACACCGACAATGATCCTACTAGGAATCGTATAGGCCAAGCTCTGTTCTCTTGTGCCATCCCTCTCCTACTTGTACTTCGTTGTATTTCTCTGAAGCTGCTATTATTCATTGTTTGAGTACTTGTTGTTTATCATTTTGTTTTATCATTGCTGCAACAACCCTGCTAGGAATCGCATAGGCCAAGCCAGTTCACTTGCGCCATCCCTCTCCTACTTGTGCTTTGTGCCATTTTTACTTCAAAGTAATTGTCGTCCCAGTGTCTTCCCTTGCCGATGTTCTTTATACTCCTACTCTTTACTGATTCACGCGAACACACAAGAATGAAGAGATCACTCGAGGGGACAAGCTACAACACAACCGGATTTGCCACTCGCTCGGTAAACTCCAGGTTTAAATTGTCAAAGTTATTATCAAATAGAGTAGTGAATCATTTTATTTCAGTTAAGCTCGCTTTCATATTGCCAGGGGAAGTTTGTGGGGAATGATAGTTTCGAGAAACTATGATTTGTTCCTCACTTCGAGGTAGGATTGAAGGTTTTCAATTAAGTTAATTAGTGTTGTTTTATTTAGATTCACACATCTCACAGGTGAATAACCACACCGGGTTATCTCGCTTGTTTAGTTTTAGTATAAAAGTAGTTTAATTGTTGCTTGTAATTATAATGTTTCAATCGTATATTTTGTTTAGATTAGTTTCCCTTTCAATAGTAGTATAAATTGTTATTTTTCGGTTTAAGTTAATTTGGAGACTTCATAACTAGATTAAACGCTTAAATTCTAGTTAGGAGGATAAATCACTAGGGAATTTATGCTACCCGCTCATAGCCTCTAAATCTCCCCTTTGTCATTTTAGCTACCAGGAGATCACACTACCAGATCTTAGTCACTGATCCTCCCATGGTTAGCCATAAGAAAGTTGCTTGCCGATTCTCATCCTCGCTTGTAGCTTTTCTATCGTAGAAAATCTAAGACCATAATCCCGTGTGACTTCATCTAAGTCACCCATCGAATTACAAATCACCGGCCAATTATATCTTCCACGACCTCGGGAGGTCGGTGCACCCATAGGGAAGGTCACTTGCCGATTATCATCCTCACATGTCACTTTTCCATCGTACAAAATTGGTGAACCCGACGTGAAACAAACAACTGTTTCACCTTTTGTACCTCATTAACAACCACCTTCGCTCCTCCCATTATTCTGCGGGTATTCATATACCCCCGAATATGTCGGGATTCGATGCGTATGGCAGACCCCTCTGGGTCTTAAGGCATACTACGCACAACAAAATAGGCAATCATCACCTCGCTCTCGGTATGGGGCAACAACTATTCAACTAATCGAGTTGTCAACACAAACCCCAAGAATCGATATAGTTCATCTTTTCAAATTGAGGAGTTAGATCAACCCCTCAAACCCAACAAAGAACCTTCGAGTTCAAACAATATGACGCTTCTGGGAGAATCTGGTTCATCTCCTCAAATGCTACTCAGACCACAAATTAGTAGGCAATCAGATCCATACCTGGTCTTAGATGATGGACAATCAATACGTTATCCTAGGAGTGAACAACATTCTCGGGGTATGTACCCACCTATAGGAGGTTTACAAATACAACCCAAGATCTCTTTTCAAGAAAATACCTCTATGCCACTGCATACAGGAAATATTCTTGGAGAAACTTGGCAAGATAGCGATCAGTTTATGACAGGATATCACGTACCTATACAACACCAGGGTATACAACAAACGCCGCTCAGGAAAAGTACCGTGACTTCACCAAATGAAGTCATTTCAACGTTAGTAGAAAGAGTGAGAGGGTTAGAACTGGCTCAAGCAAGTCAAAATTCTCCGTTCATACAAACAGGAAGTTCCAATCCTCCATACCACTCTGGCCAAGTAGATCTCCTCACGGGAGTAGGCACGTTAGGCATGCCTCCTCAATATCCACAACAAACGCCAACAAGGCCCACCATCTCTAACACTATTCCTCCCGGTCTAGTGTCAAACAATCCATTCCTCGACAATACCCCGTCGTATTTAAACATGTACTCTAAATCACCACAAGGAGATATGTTCTCCTCCCCCAGCATGTTTGCTCAAACACAGGGACCTCCCTATGCCCCTGCCAACACATACGCTGCATCGTATCAACAACCTATCCCACCACCACTCCTCAAAGAACCACCATCAATGGTCGAAAGCTATGCGATAGGGACTTATTCAGAATATCTAAAGGAACCCTTAGATTTCACCATACGAAGCGTCATGCTTCCAAGACCTCTCCCTGATTTTCCCAAGTTCAAGGGTGAGGGAGATCCAAACGCACATATCAAAGCTTACGCTACAGCCATACGAGAATTACTCCCTTGGGATGGGGTTGTTGCTAAAATATTTCCCAAAACCTTGGAAGGCATCGCTCTCGATTGGTATTATAGAATACCTGAGGCTTCCATACATTCATTTAAACAACTCGTGTCAGAGTTCATCAAAGCCTTCGACATGAACAAACTGTTGAGAACAGGAATCAGGGAATTCTTGCACATCAAACAAGAACACAACGAATCTGTCGCCCATTTCATCCAGAGGTGGCGTACAGTTCTTTATTCTTCAGCAAGTGCTCCAAACATGGATCAGATGGAACTATGTGATTTATTCCTTCATTCTCTCAGCGAGAGGTGAAGGAAGAAGTCCAAAAGTTCCCACTAAGGACTTATGATGAAGTACTTGAGAGTGCTCTTCGAATAGATCAAGCAGCGATAGATAGTGGTCGTAAGACATATGGAACAAATGGGAAATTAATCACTCCCAATCAAAACACTATGACCTATCCTAATACTGGGAATACCGATCAAGGACCCAAGGTCCTTAATGAAAACTACGGGGTTACAACAGATGGAGTCACTGATCAAGTCAAAGGACCAAATGTTGTGAACACCCCGACACCTGCTAACAATCAACGCAATAATAACTTCACTCCAACGATCAATATGGTGGATTCTAATCATCCTCCACAACAGAAAATCTAGTCACAAGGCCTTTCTCGGGGCCCAGATGGATATCAAAACCAAAGCCAAAGGCCACAACCTCGAAATTTCAACTATAACAACCAACAACCCAATCAGAACTTTGGGCCACAACAGGATTCAAACCGACGACCACGGAACTATAATCCCAATCTATATTGTGGTTTCCACAAAATCAGGGGTCATGATACTAGGACTTGCCATGACTACAATAAATTCATGCAACGCTTGCCAGAAGAACAAAAACAACTTTTCATAGATATGTTCTTGGCAGATCCTGTGTCACCAGCACCAAATACTTTTGCAGGGCTAGCTTTCCCTCAAAATGCACCTCTCAAGATCTTCAATGATCCTCTCCCAAATCATTCTAACAATAACAGGTTAGATCCAAATGGGAAAAACAAAGGTATCATAATAAGAAATAACAATCAAGACACCTCAACTCCTGACAACTCTCAGGTTGCTCCTAACCTAGGTTCAAATGGTAATACAAAAATCTTGGGATTAGTTGAGCTAGAGGTTGAGTGTGAAATTAATGCAACAACTCGGACAAAGGAGTATGTTTCACAACCCCTACCCGATATTTTCTCCACACGAGATGAAGTTCCTACAAATGCTAAATCGGTAGGATCCTATGATTTAATATACGAGGTGGCAAAGACAAATAAAGATAAGTCAATTTTTGTGGAAACAGTCTCCACTAAAACCACAAGTAGGAATTATGAAACTCTTGGAGAATGACAAGCCAATATTTCTCCCATTCGAACCACAGGGAATGGGTAGTCTTCTCGGTATAGCACCTCTTCCCTCCGATGACCTAAATCTAGATATAAACATGATAGAATTAACAAATGAAGAAGGGCAATTTAAAATTGAAACGATGCCTATCAAAACCATCTCTAGGCACTACCCTATTCTAAAGTCTAGCTTCGACCCATGCGTGTCTAAAGCTAAGTTTTCCCTATCCATGGGGCAAGACCTCATCATTAACACAATGCTCACTATGAGAGAGAAGGTCGAGCAGCATAGTCATGCTCACCCACATGCCATCTCTCAAAAACATGACAAAGAGGTACGCGAATGCCTCTTTCAGAAAAATGTTTTTAATAATGGGACATATACACCTCTGGGCAAGGGTTGTAAGTTCAAACCTAGAATGGTAGGCCCTCATCAAGAAAATGAAAAATTTGAGGATAATGGTTCTCCACTGTGTACTTCTAGGGGTGAAGAATTCGATATTCGTCAACTTTCTTCACCTTAGACATCATGAAATATAGTTCCACCTGCATTTTCATATGTACATGGTTGCAGTTGCATTACATTAGTAATTTAGTTGGTTCATTTTGTTCACTCGTTTCATAAATATTGTAGTCCAGGAACTTACTCTTAAGTAATCTGTTACAAATTTCTGAAGATATTGGCAAAAATATTCAAATCACATCTCTTCAAACATCATCAAGTACTTTCAAATCTTCTCATCAAGTTTGATAGACAAACATTGACGGAAACCATACCAAGACCTGCATACTTGGCTTTGCTCTTTCTTTCTACTAGGTAAAGTTGTCCTTGCCTACGGTCTATTCTAGAAGCTTCTTGGTGTCACATCTATCCCTCTTAAAATCTTGGAACAAAAGGATATCCCAAAGTCATAGATCAGAAATGTCAAAATCAAATGAAATCAAAAGCACCAAGCAAACAAAATATTTTATTTTACACACTTCTTTGCCCCATCAACCTTCGGTGATAAGCCCACATCTCTTATTGGTGATGTGAGGTTGGGAAAGGAAAGAAGTGCCCTTACTCGCCTGTATCTTTCCTTTGGTGACAAACCCATGCTTCTTACTAGTGGCGTGAGGCAAGGTGTGGGGGGTCTAGTCACACAAACTAACAAATCTTGGTATGCTAAAAACACAAGTCAAATTATGTTAAAAAAAGGCAAATATCCAAACATCCAAATTCCAAAGAGATCAAATCCTCAAAACCAGATTTTGTCAACCAGGTTGCCATTTATGAATCTAAGTCTAGATAAACTGAAAAGTAAGTGGCCTTCTAAGCTTGGTAGTAGTTCTGAGTAGGGTGGGTGTGTAGGTCCAAATTTGGTTCTTGTTCTTGTTTTGTCTGTCTCTCATCATTCCACTCAAATCAAACTCATACAACTTGTGCCCTTCCCAATTCTTGGTGTTGAGCCCTCGCATCTTACTAGTTGCGTGGATTTGGGATTGGGGCAAGTTCATCTCTTTATCACTACACATTCATCACGTTTTGCCAACATAAGAAGAAATCATAGACATTGCCCAAAGAGGCCAAAAGTTCAATACTACAACATGTTTGTCATCACATATCAGCATTGCAAAAATAAAAATAAATAAAGTAAAAACATTCTGTTTAACATTTGTTATCACTTGTCATCCATTGCATACATTCTGAAAAGCATGTGAAAGTTGGTGGCATTTCGACACACGGGCATATCAGGTATGATCTCTAACTCCCCATTTTGGGACCGCCATACTGGACCCAACATTTTATGCCTCTTCATGGCTAAAACGCTTCTCCGAGGGGCAATATGTACATACCCAAAATTGTATGTCTTGTACTGCATACAATGGAAATTGGTTACAAGCCCCGATGATGATACAGGTCTCCTCGCAAGGTGTTCGGGATCCAGAAAAGCCCTCGGAGTATGTGTTAACATCCCGCATGCCCCGCTTAGCCCCCGCGCCCTTTGTTTTCCCCTCTTTTCCCTCTTTCCTTGGCCTCTTGACCTTCGGTGATTTAAACCGCCACCTTGAAGGGCGGCGGTCTTGTGACCGCCGCCCGATCGGGAGGCCCAGTCCGCCCCCTGCTCAGAGTGGCGGTCCTGTGCGCGTTTTCCAGAACATTATTTTGACGCGACTCGAATGAAATATCACGATTCACCAGCTTTTCTTTGCCGACTTGAGCATGCATTTATGTTTTTGGTCCCCTGGAATAGTGTTTTTCCTTTGTTTATTGTTTAAGAGTTCAATTTGGTTTTGGTTTTTGGGTGATTGAATTCCTATAAATGCATAGCTTGTGCTGAGGCAAATGGCCACCATTTTCCTTGCTAGAGTCTTCTCATTTTTCAGTGGTTTGGTCTGTTAGCTTGCTTAGGATTGATAGTATAGTTCATTTCATGTTTAGATAGTATTGTTCAGCTGTTGGTAAGCCACATACCCATCTTGTGCAGGCAGTGCTGTTGTTTCACCCATGGTCTGGTTTTTTTTGGGCTGAGTTCTTTGGTCTTGGTTCTTTGGTTTGGAGTCTTCATTCTTGAGTTTAGTCTTCAATACTCAGTCCTAGATTTATTTTATGAATCATTTTATCTTTAGCATGGATTAGAATTCTGAGTATTTAGTTATGCCTCACTGTACACCGACAACGATCCTGCTAGGAATCGTATAGGCCAAGCTCTGTTCTCTTGTGCCATCCCTCTCCTACTTGTACTTCGTTGTATTTCTCTGAAGCTGCTATTATTCATTGTTTGAGTACCTGCTGTTTATCATTTTGTTTTATCATTGCTGCAACAACCCTGCTAGGAATCGCATAGGCCAAGCCAGTTCACTTGCGCCATCCCTCTCCTACTTGTGCTTTGTGCCATTTTTACTTCAAAGTAATTGTCGTCCCAGTGTCTTCCCTTGCCGATGTTGCTATACTCCTACTCTTTCTGGATTCACGTGAACACGCAAGAACGAAGAGATCACTCTGAGGGGACAAGCTACAACACAACTGGATTTGCCTCTGCTCAGTAAACTCCAGGTTTAAATCGTCAAAGTTATTATCAAATAGAGTAGTGAATCATTTTATTTCAGTTAAGCTCGCTTTCAATATTGCCAGGGAAGCTGTGGGGAATGATAGTTTCTGAGAAACTATGATTTGTTCCTCACTTCTGAGGTAGGATTGAAGGTTTTCAATTAAGTTAATTAGCTGTCTTTTATTTAGATTCACACATCTGCACAGGTGAATAACCACACCGGGTTATCTCGCTTGTTTAGTTTTAGTATAAATTAGTTCAATTGTTGCTTGTAATTATAATGTTTCAATCGTATATTTTGTTTAGATTAGTTTCCCTTTCAATAGTAGTATAAATTGTTATTTTCAGTTTAAGTTAATTTGGAGACTTCATAACTAGATTAAACACTTAAATTCTAGTTAGGAGGATAAATCACTAGGGAATTTATGTTACCCGCTCATAGCCTCTAAATCTCCCCTTTGTCATTTTAGCTACCAGGAGATCACACTACCAGATCTTAGTCACTGATCCTCCCATGGTTAGCCATAAGAAAGTTGCTTGCCGATTCTCATCCTCGCTTGTAGCTTTTCTATCATAGAAAACTGACCATAATCTCGGCTGTGACTTCATCTAAGTCACCCGAATTACAAATCACCGGCTGTCTCGGCACGACCTCGAGAGGTCGGGTACGGGGAAGGTCACTTGCCGATTATCATCCTCGCATGTCACTTTTCCATCGCATGCTTAACTCTCCAAGAATTGGTCAAGTACATAATTGTAGATGTTCTTGAGGGCCTTCAAGATGATATATAAGTTTTGGACCCCATTTATGATCAAAATAATATGAAGGATCATCCATTACCCCGGATCGATTCATCATTGAAGGAGTGCATCAACTTGAAAGAATGTGTAACTCATATCCTTAATCAGACCCACCAATCACTTTGAAACCATTGGGCATTACACCAAAGGAGTCAGATCATCTTCCTATTACACTAGCATAAGTACAACTTCAGATGGACCACCCCACCTCTTAAAAATGAAGAAGTTCCACTTCAAATTCCATTCTAAATCCTCACAAGATCACCATTTTCTCGTGGAGGTTCGGGTTGTTATTCCGTGTTTCCCTCTAAATAATTTCCTCCTAAAGTTATATCTTCAAACATTACTGATATTACTACTTCACCACCACATATAAGTCATGTGTTACAGTCACATTCTTCACCACCTCTCACTTCCTCCCAATTTTTATCTCTTATGTCTCCTCCACCTCTCACTCTCTCTTTATCCACATATTCCATTTCCTCTCCTCTCATTTCTCCCATTCCCTTAATGTCATTCCCTATCATGACCTGGGTCTTATATTCCCTTCCCTCTCTCTCATTTGAGGATGTTTTGGCTCTAGGTTCTCCTTTAGGAACTCCCCTTCCTCTAGAGTCACTCCTCAATTATTATCCCATCATTTTCCTCATTTCATCCACAACTAAGGCTATCGTTTACACTCCATCCCCATTTTTCATCTCTTCATTTCCATCCAAGATCACCGCAACAAGTTCCATTGTATCACCCATTTAGTTTACTATTGTGATGATAGTACTCATGCAATCCACTAGCGAGATGCATTCTTCTTGCACTCCTACATGGTTAAGAAGACAAACTCCCAATTAGAATAAAAATATCCTACTCAAGATATCCCCGATATGAACATCTTGGATCCAAATCCCCAAAGACAAGAAAAAAAGGCCAAGGGTTATATCTTAGCTTTTGGTCGATCAAATGGGGGAAGACTCATTGAAATATAGCAAGTCCAGATGTTGACAAATCAAAAGATAACATAACTACAACAGAGACTATCAAATTTTAAATTTTTCGATTGGTAAGAAAACACTTGAATATATGAAATAGGATGTGTAGGTTGCACTTAACAACCTTCTCGGAAAAATTAGACAACGACAATGTCACAAAGGACTAGCTCAAAGGAAAAGTAGAAAAATTTACCACCATCCTACATAAGTTCACACAACCTTGTTCATACAACCGCTCTTGTTGTTTCTATAACATTTAATGACTCTTATTTCTCCATGGTTGAGAAAATTAGACAACAAGTTTGGGAAGTCGGGCTTGGATTGAAATCCAAATTTAGGAAAGAGATCAGGTAATAAAGGATGTTATCTATTTGTATAATGAGCTTGAATCTAAAAAGGACACCATTACCAAAATGTATGGTATTCTCATAGAAGAATGTGACAATTTAGAGCTCACAATGGAATCTTGGAAGGAGGTTTGGAGCATTGAGTTTGATGTAATCTTAGGAGAAGGGATGGTTAATGATTCCTCAATTTTTTTGAATATAATGATGGCATGGACTTTTGTGTCCGAATGTCACAAGAAGCTCTATCTAATTTGAATGAGGTAAGAATCGAGGTATTTGATGGATTTCATGACATCATTCATTGTAGGTTCCTTGATGAAAATATTGATGCACTTCCAATGGAACAAATTATTGCCAAGTTCAAAAGCCTAGTTAATGAATATATTGAGGTAACAAGGTATTTTTGTCTCAAGTCCATTCATAAGTCAGTATTATACAATAATTTCTTGAGCTAGCTCAAGAAATTCATAAATTAGACCAAGAAGTTACCTAGTAGATTGACTATAACAGTTCAATCTGCTAAGGTCCTAACTCGTTATGTGTGCAGACCTTATGATAAATATTTTCAAGAAATCATCAAATGATTTCTTGACTATAGAAAACATTAGCTTCACGAGGAAGAAAATGAAATGTATACATATCGGGAGAAGGGTGGTGCCAACTATAGCTGAACTTGGATACCATTTTTTTATAGTCTCCAAGCCACAGTCACCTTTCAAGTTCCATGTTTGACCCAGTCAAACTTGCACAACCACTTAGCTATTTTTCTTGGAGACTATTTCTCAAGTATAAATGCATTATATTTTAAGTATGGAATGATTGAGAGGAGTAGTGATAATTAATCAGCCTTATGAATCTATAAATAGAGGAATACATTATGTAATACACGACTTTTTAATCTTTGTGTAAGGAGGCTATATTATATTGATTTCTCATATGCATGCTTTAGCCTTAATACTATATACAAAAACAATATTTTTCCTTCGTCTACTTAATGTGTTGTGTATTTCAGTAGCTCATTCTATACTTTTGAATGTTCTTATTTCCTTGTATGTGGTGATCTATCTTTCCTTCACACTAATTATCTTTCTTTAGTTAAATTGTAAATTTTTTTATCATGGAGCTTACTTGTCTCAATTGTGGAATAAATAAAATCCTTTTTTTTATTTTTTTATCTTCATAAAGTTATTTGCTAAAGAAATAAAATAGGAAGTTGTGCATGTCATCTATTATTTTGTTCTTTCAAATCTGATCTTCTTGTTCATTAAAATATTGGTGCATAACATTTTCCAAGTATTTTAAGTTTTTTCCTTCCTTTTTCTCTAAAGAATTAGATAGTTTAGTTTATTTTTCTAGCACTCTATATTTTGCGAGTCTAATGTTATTTTAGATGAACTTCGTTTAGAAGGAAGTCGGCCTTCTCCATAAGTTCATCCCAAGGATTCGAGGTACCATACCTTGGGGATGTCATGTTGTACTAGATTATCTAATGATTCGGTGTGTGCATGATGTAAGTGACAACAATTTTTAGCATGCCCGGTAGCACATGGTAAGATTTGGTACTCCTCTTAGGACTTGTTTTAATTAAAGGTATATGGAGACTCCATACCTCTAGGTTTTGGATCTATTACACATTCTTATGCAAAGGATTTAGATAAGATCGTATTCAAAGAAAGGAAACAAACATAATATTTAACTATCTTTTTCTCCTCCAAGAAGAAGAAAAGGTGAAGCTTCGTCATATTCTTTTAGAGAACATTAAAAACTCCATTCGGAAGATTCCCTCCACCAAGGAGAGATCAACCACTCATTGTCATGGTGGTAAGGAATCATGATTTTCCCACCTTCAATACCAAAAGTCCTCCAGTGCTTTCTCAACATGACACTATACCCGTATCAGCTTTGAAAAGTTTTCCATTCTTCACTAGTGAAACTAGCATCACTCCACTAGAAATTATCTAGGATGTTGCTAACATCTTCTCACCACAATATCATGGTATATAATTTAGAGGTTAGGATTCTCACAAATTTTATCAAAGAGAAGGCTCTATAGTGGTTAATGTTTTTGAACCCAACACCATACACAACTTGGGATGAGCTTAGAGAGAAAATCAGTAAACAATTCAAAGATAAGAGTGACCATACTTCTCTAATGGAGAAGTTGACCACTATTAAGAAGGATCCTCAAGAGTTTATGGGAGATTTCAATTTCTAGTTCCAAAAGACATCGAATAGAATCCCACCACTAATCAAATCTTCCCCAAACAACGCCTTATTCTAATACTTGCAAGCCTTGAACAATGATGTTGTGGTTATGATCCAATCAATGGGTGAAAGAACACTTTCATTACCTATGATATTTCCATACGAGCTGAAAAATTGGTTGATCCAGGATGGGAAGATGGTTCCAAGGCTAAAAATTCCTCTATATCCTAAATTTTCCACTAATCATCTATCCATTTATCCTCTCCCTCAAGTGTTTAAGAAACATAATTAATGTGTTCCTTCCTCCTTAAATGACCACTATGAGGTTATATCACTTCATAGTTTTTGAAATAAGTTAGTTTCCTTAAAACACAACATGTCCCATATAATCATCCTTACTAAATTCCTAATGTAACAATATCAACCCAATGACAACTTTTTCAAAGTAATGCCCAAATTCATTTGACATAAGTCAAAAAATGGGAAAAAGAGTAAAATTGTGTTTTAGCATCGGTATTCGACACACGATTAAAAATTGGTGAGCCCCACTATTTTTTGGTGGGGCCCTCGAGTTCGGGACACTCTTTTAATGATGGGGTTCCTTGGCCTCCTACTCATTATATCATGACATTGATATTTCATTTATATGCCCCATTATTCTTCTATCTACAACATGTGCAATTTTTTTATTGTTGGGTAATCATTTTGTATTGAAGGATTTTATTTTGTAGGGTATAGCTTGACTCGAGCTATTTCTCAACTCAACGAGTTGACCTTATCTCTCCACATGTTTCCATGGGGCAATCAACTCCCCACAAAATGGCTTATCATATGGGCTTAACACCTTAAAACATGGTGAGCCTATTAGCTAAACAACTTGATCTTATCTATACTATCCACGACCAATACACATAACTACCGACATAGCCAACACAAGCCACAATAAACAAATCTACGTGGTACCTTATACCACGAGGCCAACACATTGGTCATTCTAATTACATGAGTAGTGTCACCACGTGGCACTCTATAGCTTGGCCAAACCATTGGTCATTTGAACAAAAGGTAAATTGGTGTGGCTATAGGCATGTATTAAAAAGTGAACACTTCTATTAATAAACAACCTAAA
Organism: Taxus wallichiana var. yunnanensis; assembly: GCA_018340775.1. Lineage (NCBI taxonomy): Eukaryota > Viridiplantae > Streptophyta > Pinopsida > Cupressales > Taxaceae > Taxus > Taxus wallichiana. Next base: position 1,031,227,113 of record CM031242.1, read on the forward strand.
CTGCATCTTCTTGGGGAATGTGGGATATACCCCGCATAAACTCCAATCATTGGAAAAAGAATAGGATGTGTGGGTTTAACTCGTGATCTAAACCTCACAAAACATGAAAAATTTTAGTCGGGATAGATAGATCGGTGAGATATAAAGTCATCTCACACTTATTTATAAAAGGTTTTGGCTAAGATTATGTAGACGAAGAATTATGTAACTTGCAGAAAACTCCATTTTTGGAGCATTTAGAGTAAGAAATGGAATTTAGTGTCAAAAGAAAACTTGTTTAAAATTTTTATACGAAGATAGTGGTGTTCTTATTTTTCCTGAAGTTTTTAATTTTTAGGTTTAGGTTATTTTCGATCCAGCTTTCATGGAAAAGTTACTTTGGAGAACCTATAAAGCCATAGGTGAAGTTGTGGACGATATCTAACTGGAAATCAAAGTCTACAATTATGTATAAGCTCTAAAAGCATAGGTATAAAGATATATTCATAATTATTGAAGGTAATAAATTGTACTTCATTGGATTAAATAGATCAATTAAAAATTTCATGAATCCAGAGACGTAGCCTATGGGTGAACTCCATTATCAATTTATTTTGTGGACTTTATTTTCAGTTTTTGAAGATTTTGATCAGATAAAAATCAGTATTAATAAATTGATTAAATTGATGAAGCAAGAAATTAACTGATTAAATTGGATTTAAGTGAAAATTGACAATCCAATCTCCACAACCTACAAAAACGAATGCACAAGTCAATTTTGGGATTATAAATCAGATTGAGTGCATCTATTAATCCATCTTGTGAATAATTTTAATGGATTCATATTAGATTCAATTAAATCATGAAACTTGGATTTTAAAAAGGAAATTGATCATTAAGAGGGAACTTTAAAATTGGGGATCAAAACACCCAAAATGGTTCAATTAAGTAGTGTGAATCAACTGAAATTGGAAATTAAAGTATTAACGCCTATTTCACTAAATCGGGACTTATTCTAGTCCAATCTATAAAAAAACATCCAATATTGGAATAAAAATTACTAGTTCTCGGATTTTAAAATTTTAATATTGGAATTATCTGAGTCCAAAATTGCACATATTGGATTCCAATATCGCATATATTGTAATCCAAAATCACATATATTGGAATCCAAAATCACATATATTGGAATCTAAAATCACATATATTGGAATTTACTTGCACTCCAAAGTCCCATATATTGGAATCCAAAATTTAAAATATCAGAATTTGACATTGATCTCCAAAATAATATCATAATCATTTTTACAATTTATTTAAGATTAAACTATGCAGTTATTGGAAAATCATTTAATGATTTCAGGGAATCCATGTAGATCTTGGGAAAATATTTGAATGAATTCATGGAAGCTAAAATTTCTCTACAAAACAATAAACCTGGTCATGTTTTTAATATGGGCTAGCAACTACTAGACTAATGACTTTCAAGATATGTGAGACACTTAAAGAAATGGGAAAAGTTAGGAAATCCTCACGCATCTAGAGAAAATATTAAGGGTTTGTAGACACTCAAATCACCCTACAAATAAAAATAAACAAACATCGCCATGAGAAAAAATGTCAAAATGAATTTAAAAAATTAAGATTTGATAGGTTTTCTTTAGTGAAAACAAATAAATCATTATACTAAATGAGGTAAGTAAAAATAAAAGGATAATCATTGCGTTCAAGTATCAACACTAAAAAAATTCCAAAACTTAAAGCGAGAATTAGCTAAATGACTCCATAGAAAGAAGGAAAGATGTCTGCTTTTAAGTTTGTCTTGCTTTAATTTTTTAAAAAGTTTTCCTTAGAGTCATCCATTTGACTCGAGAATAAGATTATCATAACCATAGGCATTGAGATTATTTATATCTATCTCGAGTGTCCTCCCTGTTGACAAAATTAACAAGACAAAATCCCCTTCTAATCCATCTTCTGATCCATGGCCATGTAGACATGCATGATGTGTCCAAATGACTTGAATAGCTCATGCAGATTGACATCCCTCGTGGTCCTCGGATAGACTAGTAACTTGAATAGAATTTTCATCATTTCACCATTGCATGTTGTTTCGGAGTGTTCCATGCCACCCTCGACACTAGGAGGTAGCATTAGCCCCGCCAACATGCTTCACGCCGGGGGTGGTCCTCGACAACCTTATCCCTTGGTAAGGTGTTTGTCAAACAAGAGTGGGTGATATGCTTGTAAGGGCATTTTGATCTGAAGTGATTTCCCTTCTCAATGTGGATATGATAAACTATGAACACCACACTTCCCTTGAGTATGAGAGGTTGGACGACACATCTCCGTTGGACTAGGAATTGTCGGTGTTCGATCCCGGTGTCCACGGTCACTCAATAGGGTTCCTTATTGGTAGCGATGCCAAACTTGTGCCACTCGTGGCACTTGAGAGCACACTTGTTAAGGCGTACTTTGGCCACTTTTCTTATGCACATGGTAGTGGTGTAAACCACCTTCTAGCCCTCGCTTAATTGAACTTGTATTTGATGATCTTCTTCATTCGATCGATGATATTTGGCGGTGGAAAAATAAATTCTAGATATTCATTATCCTCCTATTCAAGCTCCCCACATCTCACTTTGTTGGATGCCATCACTGTCATCCCTAACTCAAGAAATGGGAAAATTCAAGAAATCCTCATGCATTTGGAGTAAATCTTAAGGGTTTGTAGACACTCAAATCACCCTACAAATAAAAATAAACAAATGTTGCCATGAGAAAAAATGTCAAAATGAATTTAAAATATTAATATTTGATAGGTTTTCTTTAGAGAAAACAAATAAATCATTATACTAAAGGAGGAAAGTCAAAATAAAATGAGAATCATTATGTCAAGTGAAACACAACTTATCCTATCAACACTAAAAACCCTACAAAACCTTAACTAGAAATAAGTAAAAGACTCTATAGAAAGATCTTGATGATCTTCTTCGTCTAGCCCAATGATATTCGGTGGTGGTAGAAGAAATTATAGATCTTCATTATCCTCCTAATCAAGCTCCCCTGCATCCCACTCTATCGTGGTCCATCACTATCATACCTAGCTCATGAAAAAGGTTATAGACATTAAAATTAGGTCACACTCCCCTTTGGTCCCCTTGACAAATAAGCACCCTTCATCACATTAACCTAGACATGACCCGCTTCACCTCACTAATATTAATTTAATTAATTTAGTTAAATTAATTCATTATCCTCATTGTATTTATTATTTAAATATCTTAATTTAAATAACATCCACACATACACCTCATCAAGCCAACTCAACCTAAGACATATTCTTAGTAAGTTACCATAGCTAACTAAGACTTACCCAAACCCTAAAAATCAATGCCCACATGCCCGCATGCTTACAAAAGCTCCCGCCTAATCCGTGGGTTAATGGCACGAGATACGAGAAAATCAAGAGGATCTCCCTAGTTTAGTAAACCTAGGAAATTCCACCTTGACCGACGCCGGTTATATCGCTAACTATCACCTTTGTTAACCCGAAACCGCCGTCGGTTATCCTTTTAACCCCAAAACAACCTTATTCTCAAGGTTGGCAGAAGGTTGGAAAATGATTGGAAAATTTGGAAAACCATAACGAATTTCAACGAGAACACACATGCAAGGAAGGAGAGCAAGCATCTTTTCCCCGCATGTGACATCCCAATAAAGATCTGATCTAACCAAGCAAAGAGGAATGTACATGTAGCCCATGCAGAAGATTTCCTTCAGTTGGTGATCACCTGCAGCCTTCAAAACCTCTCATCAGCACCTCCAGCCCTCACTCATAGGCATCCAGGACTAGAATCCAAGTAAGTAGACATTATACTTCTCTAGTTTATTCCATTTCATCATTATATTATCATATTTTGTTTACCTAGCCACCCATTGACCTCCCCCAACACTCACCCCTCCATATACCCATTAAAACCCCACCAAATCCTACCTAAATCACCCAATACCTCATCCCGACCAACCAAAGTCCATTGTGTAATCACAAAGGAGACCTAAATCTCATTCTGTGGCATTCCCAGAACTCCATAGTAATCGACACCGGTTACACCCAACCGTCGCGATCACCCTTAACCGACATTAGTTACTATATTTTCCCATACAACCTAGAACAATGACCTATCCACCTAATTCCCTTTCACCCTCATTCACCTGTGATCTACCTGAGACCTCTTTCGAGCTACAAAGATCCGTAACCGCTTATGTGACCTTCGATCCTATTCTAACCTAGCCTATTAGATTAGATCTTTCTTATTATGTTTTAAGGGAGATACCTAAATCATTTCAAACTACAATAGAATTTACTTTATTTACCATAATTAATTGTTTAAAATAATGGACTGATAACCATCTAGGAAGTATCACACTTCCTAGATCTAGCATACACTAGGCAGTTCACTGCATATATTGTTTAACTTTTTCTGGTGGTCTTGCTTTGTATTACAGGTAGTTCCTCCTAGCCAAAAGGAATCTCTCACAATCAGTTGTGGATTCAGAAGTCATACGCGTGCAACAACCCATTAACCAACACTTGAACAGGTATTCCTCCTATGCCCGTTACCCTATTTGTTTCATCAATACTTCAAAGAAATGATCTAGAATTAGGTGAAACATTTTGGCGCACCCGGTGAGAACCATCTCGGGATTCCTTACATTTCATTCATTCATAGGAAAAGTTGTGTGTTTGTTTCCCTTCAAAAAAAATACACATTAATCTTCTTCATTGGTAACCCACCTTTTCTTTCTATTTGCTCTAAAGGAAACCTTTCTTTTGGTGTAATTAAAAAGAACCATTTCTTCATGTTTTTGCATGGTAGTGAAACATAATCCCTCTTCCTTTTCATCTTATTGTGTCATCCAACTTCACACTTTGATTTGGGCTTTAAAATAAGTGCATTGCATTTCTGATTTATTGAATTAGCTCACATTAATTGAGGGCAGCCTATACACTGGAAGTCATGACCAGCTAATGGTTGACAAACGAACCATCGAAAACACTTTCTCTCTCTCTCTCTAAGTCTTACCAAACCTCGGAAAAATAAAAATACACACATTCTTAAACAACATCTTACCCGGAAGAAGTTGTAGGTGATCACAAAATCATGACACAATGGGTACCCATCTCATTGCTCTATCGAGTCATACTTCGTATGAATCCCACCCCCACCATAACATATCTAAAACCTCACCTTTTAGATCTCCTTTTCATAGGAATCCATCCTCACCAAAACTCTATTTCACAATTCATGTGTCATTCCTTAAATAGCATAAGCTAAAAAAACATAATAGAAAGGGCACTCCTAGGATCACATTTTTCTTAGTGTTTCTACTTGGCTTACATTTTGAGGTGAGAGATCACGTTCTTCATTTTTCTTGTTCATCCTCGCACGGTCCTCATCACATTTAGTTTCTTTCAGCTTCACCTGAGTGTGCCTAGCCATATCATCATCATTCCTAGAATTCTAGGTCTGATTCTACATCAGATTTTAATTCACAACCATTTTTCTTTTAGCCCTATTTCAATTTCACAAGAACCTTCATCGGTTACCTTCTAACCGCTACATCCATCGGTTATACCCAACCGACGTTAGTTCCTGGTCCCTTTGTTAACCTACCCAAAAGGACATTTTATTCATTTTCTTCCACTTTTCATAGTCCCCGCCACTTCCATTGTTCCCATTAACATTGTAAAATACCATCAAATTTGGCATACCTGTCAGATTTGACCTTCTCCTTGGTTTTTCACTCACTAACCATTTTCTACAGCTGACTGCATAGCTACCCCTAACCGGCGCGGTTGACTTAACCGGCATCGGCTTAGCCTGTTTCACTTTCCAACCATCATTTGGTACCTAATCCACTTTTTACCATTAGATTCACCTTGCTCTACTATTTTTTGTGTCATTTATAAAGAAGCGGCCCTACTCGATCAAGATCTTGTTTCACATGGTGTTAACCCGAAGATAAGCAAGTGCACTTTTGTTTCACGCTAGTTATCAACCACTCCTACCTAGTCCTTCACAACCTTCCATTTTATCACCAGCCATGGATCCCATTCAACCTATCACTATCGCTTACTAGAGATGAGGAGTTCACACGACTCCTTTGTTAGGAAATAAGAGATAAAATATGCGGAATAATCCCTTATAGAATCGCAATAGTAGAAACTAATATGCAAAAAATATTACAGATCTCAAATAAAAGTGTAGAATAAATAACACAACACAGAGAGACAAGATTTAATGTGGTTCACCCAATTTGGGCTACATCCACCAAGAATCACTTGCTCAAATTTTATTACAAGCCTCCACTCTCTCAATACAATACCTAGATCCATTTGGAGCTATGCTCAACAAACTCTATCCACCATATTCACACTCGAATTCAAAGCACATCCGTAATCATATGCATAAGACCATATAAATAGACAATTGCTTAAGCATTTTGATACAAAACCATGGGTATCAAAACAATGGGTACCGAAAACCATAGACCCAAAAACAGCCCATAACGGTTACCATTACCCATGGGTTGATAAACCACCCATGAAAATTTGCTATTCTTCGTGGCTTCACCCCCGAACCCCCCGACCCACTCACTCTACTTTAGTGGGACCATTCCAAAATACCCGAGTGTAACACATAGAAGGTGTACCACACTCTAACATGAATATAGGCTCCACAAACATAACATCTTTGACCAAAACCCCGCTTCCTTGCCATTTTACCTTTCCCACTCATCCACTCGAGATGCCTCAGGTTAGTTGATATACATCATGCCCGTATCTATCCCCTCAACTCTCACTCCCACTCTTGCATCGGCTCCATCTAGCTCTGCGTGTTACCCGCATATACCCTACCGCAAGTCGTTTCACCAAATAGGTCCTATACCTCGCTATTATCGCCACATTTGCCACCTCCGTTACTCCTACCACATCCAACATACCCTCGAAAAATACCCAAAACACAACCTCATCCGACCACTAATGTCACACACACACCCGTAGCGACACTACCACCTCCCATGTCGGTGACCCCTACCCCTTTTTAGAACATGGTCCTTTCCATTCCACAATCATTAACTCCCATTGCCACTAGGGTTACCACGACCCTTCCACCTCCATATACATACTATCAGCCACCTCCTGTTTCATCCATTATTCACTTAGGGTACGTGCCTCCTATTTCACCGCTTCTTCCCAATCAACCTACATGGCAGCACCATACACTGGAGTGCCACCCCATTATATGCCCAAAACCAACCCTCTCATGCTACAAGAGGCACCCAATCATCACAACCTACCAATGACCTAATCAAATTGATGTTGGACAAGATGCAGACATTAGAGGCATCAATTTCCAGCTCCCACAACACTCTCACCTACGATGAGATTTACAATGAGCCCATCCACCCATCCATTCCTATTTTCCCATACCCCATGCATTGGGAAATGCCTAAATTCAATCATTTCAATAGCAAAGAAGACCCATAGCAGCATTTGCGGTCATTCAAACACGGGTGTTATCTGATCGCTCATGATGATGCCTTGCTCTTGAGAACTTTTCCCATGTCTCTAACTGGACCTACATTAGATTGGTATAGTGGGTTACCTAGACACTCCATATTCTCATTCAATCAGGTAGCCCAAGCCTTCTTGGATCATTTCTCTATCAATATTCTTAAAAAGTTACCATGACCGACCTATACTCCACGATCAATATGATGACGAATCTATCATAGATTTTTTTGCTCACTCGCGTAGCTTTGATCAAACAACTCACCTTCTAACTACCACAAACACAACTCATTGAGCTCTTCACATGGGCTTGTGCTAGAAATATCTAACTAACTTATAGGTCCAAACCTTTCAAACATTTGATGAAGCATTCACTATGGCACGAAAGTTATGGCCATCAAAAGTTAAGAATAAAATCCAATTACACAATAAGAATTCGGCATTCAAGTCAAATGATACCTCTTCTTCTTCCAAACCACAAAACAATTATTCAAAATCTAAGGGCACCACTAATGCAGTGGTACTCAAGGCTGGCCTAGCTCATCCATCAAATCAGGCTACCCCTCATCTAATCTCTCACCCATCCAAACTTTTCAATTTAGACGAGAGAATGGAAATACACCCCAATTGGGGAACCTTACTCTTTTGTCTTAGAAAATCTTATCAAAGCCGGAGCCATTACCCTTCCACCCATAAAACCACACACTAGTTTTGACCCTTTTCACCCCATGCCCGCATGGTATAAAGAACATGACTTCTGTAACTATCATCGAGTAAAGGGTCATAGTGATGGAAATTACATCACTTTCAAAAATATTGTCCAAGAAATGCTTGAGAAAGGTGAGTTAACCATGGATAATCCTAATGCACCTACCAACCAAAACCTACACATCTTCAAGAAACCATTTCCCAACCATGCCCCTTCATTTGATCAAACCAATGAGACCTCAACTCATGATACCCATACCCGTGAGGTCCACTCTATCTTTAATGACGTACCTATCACCTCCCAATTACCTCACATTCCTTCCATAGAGGAAATCCTAGCCCAAATTATCCTTCTCGCATCAGAACCAACCTCCCCTATTCCTTCACCCATAGAGGAACATCTTTCATCTCCTTCATCACCTAAGGAGGAGTCCCCTACTAACATCGAGACCATCTCACCTTCGGCTTCTCCACTTAGAGAACCTTTCCCCACCTTTCTTCCACCCACAATACCTCCTCCACCCATGAGGAGCACCCATCATCTCCTCCACCTATAGCACCCATCATCTCCTCCACCTACATAGACCTAGTTGAGATACCGTTACCTCTTGGTGAGCATTCTCCATCCGCTACCCAAAATCCTACAGACCTACTTTCGGCTCTCTTACCCATGGAAGCTGAAGCTAGCCAATTTCCCATCTCTAAGACACATTTTATGGGAATTTCCATTAGTTCCTCATCAACTCCACCTAAAGACGTGTTGTTCTCACATTTGGCTGATCACTTAGATTATGTGGATAGAGCCTTACTATGGGGGCCTTTTTTTGCTTCCCATGTCTCAATGCAAATGCAGAGGTCACTTGCTGATACCTCCACTATCTACCCAAAAATATTTCAACCAATCGAACCAAACACAACCACCTCTATCACAACTCCTTCCATGAACACTATCATAACTTCACATACACCCTTACCCATAACCCAAACTACATCTAAACCCAAACCCACACCTATGACATCATCCTCGACTAAACCTATTACCACTTTAGGGGTCACCCCGACTACCAGCCTTACTCATCCACCTATCAAACTGGATTTAGCTACATCCTCCAAAGTCAACACCACACCTACTCCTGACACCCAAAAAAAGCACCAAACCCATAGAACTCATACCCCAGCTTGTGCCAATCACACTTGCACCTGTCCTGTCCATCTTAGGATCTCAGCTTCCCCACATGGTCAAGAAACCTCCACCCACCAATAAACCAAAAACACAACAACCCATTCCTTCCTCACAAACCTCTAACCTACCCAGATGCCCAACACAACTTACACCCACACTCTAACATCTTTACCACCCATACCTCCAATACCCTCAGTTATTGCTTCACTACCCACTACACTTCAGTCATTTTCTATCACACCCCAAGAACAACCCATGTCATCACTACCTTCACAACACCTTTGTTATCCCCATGGGTAACTCTTCCTCTTCCCCATCTATTTTCCTTCTAGACATTATACACCCATATCACCTTTACCCAAGAAGGTGTGACCCAAAAACAAAACTCCATTACCCCACATAAGGTAGTAAAACAACCACACACCCTCCTACCCATCCATTTACTATACCCATACCTAAACAAACACGACCAACACCCAAAACCACACCAGCACCCAAACCCATAGCTCTACCCATTCCTCCTCTTCCAAAGAACATCCTCAACAATCAACTACACCTACACCCAAACCCATGTTCACTTCCCATTGCAATCCACTAGCAACGGTCCTATGCCAAAATTTTAACCAACCTCCTTGAGACCTCTGTCATCACATTACCTCCACTCGCATCAGATGACCCCTCAAACCCAAGCCAAAAGGGTTTGATGATACTAAAATTTGCACTTACCATCATGTGCTAGGGCACGATGTGGAAAACTATAAGGCCTTGAAAACCATCCTTATCCAGTTGTGTCCCCCGAAGCCAACTTTGACAATGATGACCTTCTCGATGAGGATCCTACTTCACCAACACCCATTCCCACACTACCCACTCAACAACCACAAACTCCACCCTCACAGCTCTTAGAGCCACCCCAAGATTTGAAATTAACATGGTTCACATCAAAGAACTTGCCATGCCACCACCCAAATGTCATTGTGCCCAACTCACCTCACAGGGTTTTTCTCCTCCGGTAGGTTTTTTCCCATCGTGTTGTCATATACCACTCACCCTACACCTTCTCCATTTGCCAACCCCTTCTTTCAAACCAACATGATACACATCACTACACATGCTCAGAAGGATAAGGAAAAGAAAAGGCAACTGACCCACCAACCAATCCTATACCCAACATACCATCTACACCCATACCTAAAATCACTATCCGCGGCCCTACGTACCCCATTTCTAATGGCATCACACATCGCACCATGCTCAAAAATTACACTAGTCTCCCTCAAAATGTCCTTATATGACCTCATCCAAACCTCAGAATCCCATCGTCATTCTCTCATGGAGGTTCTTCAATCTATTGAGGTTTTACCCAATGACCCTACACCCGTGGCCTCCATTATCACACCCCATCATGTAGCCTCTCTCACCAAATTACCACCTTCATCTTCACCCCACCCTATTCACCAAGTGGCCTCCCTTAGCTTCTCAAAGGAAGAGATCGTGCCACACCAAAATGATGACCTAGACCTAGCCCTCTTCATCTCTATCCACATCGATGACATATGGGTACACCGTGTGATGATTGATGGGGGCACTAGCATTAACATCATTTCATCCATGGATTCGCTCAAATGCATACCTGAAAATTGCATGCATAAACATCTCGGTCATGTTGCATTCATTCAATGATGCTATCACCTCTACACTAGGTACCATCATCCTCCACATTCGCATGGGCCCCCGTACACTTGTTCTAGAATTATTTTACATCTTGGAGGGGGAATTCCAATATAACCTATTACTTGGCAGACCCTAGATTCGTGTCATGGGTTGCGTTCCTTCCACTTTGCATCATTGTGTAAAGTTTGAACATGAAGGACACACTTATACCATTCCATCTGACCCATCACCTTTTAAAACATGCAACATGCTTTACCGACCCAATGATGTGCTCATACCTATTAAGCCGATCTACCTCCGCAACCGTTACTTCTTCACCTACACTCCACTTACCAATGACAATTGTTGCTTCTACCACACATACCTCCTCCATTCCTACCACTACCATAACCTCCACGGATGACCCATCAGCTTCCCAATCCGTTAACTCCACCTCCACATCAACCTCTGACACATCATCCATTCCAACTACCTACATACCAACCACTCGATCCTTTGGAAGGTGTTTTTCAACGCCTCACTTTGGGGAGTACCACCTATATAGTGTCAACACATTCCTTACTCCACAAGAGTATGGAAGCCTTCACCAACACCCTCGCTATGATCACCGCATAGGAGAACGCCTCCTCTATGGTCCTCCTCACCTTCGTACTAGTCTCACCTATGGGGGACTTGATACTACCACTTACACACCCAACCACCATCACAAACTCACCCCTTTTCCACTGACTTCCAATCACTTACCAATCATTGTTTTACCCACACCTTCCTACACCGATGTGCATGGAAGGGTTTTGGTTTTGGCTTTTATGAGCAAGGCCATACCATTATTCCATGTACCACCCAAAAATAATGACCGTAGTGGTATCGGCTTTCCCGAACCACCTACCAAACAGGCCCACATTGAACTCATTAAGGACACTAACCCTTCTCCACCTTCTTCACCACTCCACCTTCATCACCACCTTCACCGATGGAGTCGATGGATCCTGAATCTATCCCTCCTAACTTTTTTTTTTCATAAACACCATTTCCTTGGGGCCTCTAACTTATCAACGTGAGGGTGAGGCCCTTCCACTCTTCCCTTCATGTATCCTAAAATGATTGATGATGATACATCTTCAATTAACGTCATTCAATGTCAAGATGATGAATCCATACTCACCTACCTTGGTGTACAAGACTCATATATTCATCATTCATTACCTTCTGAGATACAAACCATGTTGAATGAATCAACAATCGAGATCAACATTCATACTTAGGATGACGCACATCCTAAAGATCGACAATCTTTAGATGTCACTAACAGAAGCCATCACTTCTTTTCTCGAGAGATCATAACCACGCTTTTTCTTGGTCTTACGCAGACATGCCCGTATTGATCCCACCATAGTGGTCCACAATATCATCACTGCTCTTCGATGCCAAACCCATCAAACAAAAGCTGAGGAAAATGCACCCTCACATTGCTTTTCTCATCAAAGAAGAACTTTAACACTTCTTTCCGCTTTCCTTCATCTTACCCATTGATTATCCTCATTGGATTTCTAACATTGTCCCTATCACTAAGGTGATAGGGGACTCCGTATTTGCATGGACTTCCATGACCTCAACCTAGCATGTCCAAAAGATGACTTCCCTTTACCTTGCTAGTATTGACCAACTGGTTGACCTTACCACTGGCCATGAGATGCTATCACTCATGGATGGCTTCTCGGGTTATAACCAAATTTTTCTTGCACCTGTAAGATCAACACAAAACCTCTTTCATCACCCTCGGGGACCTTCTACTATCGAGTCATGCCGCTTTGGCCTTAAAAATGCTAGTGCCACATATCAGCAGCTATGATTACATCTTCCATGACATCATGCATCACATATTGGAAGATTATGTGGATGATCTCTTGGCCAAATATAAATGCCGCTCCGATCACCTAGCCATCCTTAAAACCATCTTTGACCATCTCATTAAATATTAAATCCGCCTTCAACCAAAGAAGTGTGTCTTCACGGTTCTCTCAGGAAAGCTCCTAGGATTTATCATTTCCCTTCATGGTATAGAAGTTGATCCTACTAAAGTCAAGGCCATTCTCAAAATGCCTCCACCTAGTAACCTTAAATAACTTTGTATCTTACAAGGTAAGTTGTAGTCTATTCACCATTTCATTTCATAATTATGAGATTGGTGCCAACCATTTCATCACCTTCTCAAAAAGGATGTCTCCTTTAAATGGGATGATGATTACCACAAATATTTTGAGGCCCTAAAACAATACCTTCTCCAACCACCTATACTCATCCCACCTAAAGATGATCAACCTTTTTACCTATACATATCTGCTATTGATCACTCCTTAGGAGCCATGCTCGCTCATCGCGATGAACAACATAGGGAGAAAGTGGTTTATTACATAAGCTGTACTTTTGGACTATGAAACCCGATACACCCATCCCGAAAAACTTTTCTTAGCCTTAGTTTTTGTTTCCACCAAACTCCGCCATTACCTACTCAACCACAAAACCTATGTTGTGACCAACATCGACCCCTTCACACTTCATGTATGCCAAACCTTATCAAAATTAGTGTGTCACACATGATGGCTTATGCCTTTTAGCTAATCTTTACCTAGAATTCATTCATCAAAATTCCATCAAGGGCCAAGTTATCACCGACCAATTGGCTGACGCACCTATTTCCAGGGATCAACCCTCTAATTTTGACTTTCTAGATGAGTCATTGCTACCCTCTCCCTGGATGAACCCCTTACCAAATGACACTCTTCTTCGATGGTTCCAAGTGTCAAAGCATGGGGGTGGGGCTGGTATTATCCTCATTCCTCTTAATGGTGAACCTATGCCTTTGTCTTTCAAATTAGATTTTGAATGTACCAACAATATCACGAATACGAAGCACTCATACTAGGTCTCAAAGTCACCTACGCCCTTGATGTCAAATCAATCAACATCTTTGGTGATTCTTAATTGGTCGTAAACCAAGTCAATGGTATGTACCAATTTCATAACGAGATAATTCAAAAGTATAAACATCATGTAGACATACTTTTGACCACCTTTGATCGTTACACCCTTCAAACCATCCCATGTTCAACCAACAAATTTGTAGATACCATGGCTTGTTTAGCTTCCCAAATACCCACTTCGCCCACCGATTCTAAAATATTTGTCACTATACAATGACTCCAATCACCTTCTTATTTACCTCATGATGTTTACTCGATCGGAACCACTACCCCCGAATCCGAGTGACCTTTGGTATAAAAATACTCCGACTACCTTTCTCTCTCCATCTTACCTCCTGATCTCACCCGTAATGGACAACGTGCCTTCCTTAAAAAGGTCTCTCATTACATCATCCTGGGGCCTCCTCTATAAGTGCGGCTTTAATGGTATTCTCTTACAATGCCTCACAAGTTCTAAAATTCCTTATACCATTAAGGAAGTTCATGATGGCATATGTGGAGGTCACTTCAGTGGCCTTGCTTGCTGCTAAGTGTATTCTTTCACTCAAGCTATTATCGGTCGACCCTTAACCATGATTGTTGTGACTATGTCAAACATTGTGTAAAATGCCAACAACATTCCAATCTTCATCATACACCTAGTCATGCCTTACAGGTCACTCGAGACCTTTGGCCCTTCTCTCAATGGGGTTTGGATCTTGTTAGAGAAATCAATCCTCATTCTTCCCAATGCCATCAATGGATCATCACTACTACCAAATACTATACAAAATGGGTGGAAGCCATACCACTCATTTCCATGAAAGATGAGAAAATATGTGAGTTCATTAACCACCACATCATTTGTCACTTTGGTGTTCCTCATTACCTCATCACTGACAATGGAAAATAATTCAAAAACAAAACATTGCAAAAACTTTGTGATGCCTTCGACATTCAACTTAGTTTCTCATCACCTTATTACCCAAAACCAATGGCTAAGCTAAATCCACTAACAAAACCTCAAAACAAAATTTTTATGAAAGTGGTTGATGATACTTTAGGGAAGGATTGGCATACACACATTCCTTTTTCCTTATGGGCATATCACACTAGTATTCACACTTCCACCGTGGCCACAAATTTTTATCTCTGTCATGCAGAGCGATCCTACCTCTCGAAGTCCAAATCCTCTCACTCCACATTTCTCTCCATGACATTCTCAATGATGATGAATTTCTTCAAGATCGTTTAACACAGCTAGAGTTATTAGAATAATGTCATCTTAATGCTCTAGATTGTCAACACTAAAATTTTCCTCCGTAATTTCTATTTCATTAATGTATGTATTAGGAATAGGATGTTGTTAAAAACGTATAATTAGTAGTAGCGTCCCATACATAGAAGATAACGGTGCTCCTAGTACTACGCCGCTAATAATGTATAGTATGGTAATAGTCAAAAGTACAATAGGAATGTTGTGGTAAAAAGTAAATATTTGTTGTAAGTGGTCCTTTATGTTAAAATGTCAAAGTTTGGGTAAGTAGAAAGTAGGGTCTACATGATTAGGAATTAGAAATATTATATTGGTAATAAGGACAAGGAGTGAGGTCATAAATATTTTGTGTATTTTATTTGTAAAAATCTAAAAATGTGGAACCCATGTGAAATGATAAGGTTTATCTTATCTTAAAAGATAAGCTTATATGTAATATAAGAGTTAAGGTATGGAATATGATTCGTCAAAGGAAAGGATTTCTTATCCTATCTTAGAGATAAGATGGATAAGCCTGGAAGTTCTATAAATAAAGAGGCCACCCCCTCATTTAGCATATCAGAAAGGAAGTAGTGAGAAATATTGTATGAAGTGTGTAAAAGAAGCCATCACTTTAAAGGTGTGTTGAAGAAGCTATTAATAGGTGTAATTGTAAAGTTTCTTATTATTGGTGGAAGGAAAGTGAAGTCAATAACACTAAGTATTCATGGGTGAGATTGTAACAATTTCTTGTTAATATTATAATTTACTTTCATATTTCCAAATTTGTCATCATTCCTTCTTATCATAGTCGATGGTATTCTTTGTGTTATGTTTGTTGTTTTGTTTTCCGCATTACATCCATGAAACTAAAGGTCAATGTGATGATGTAAATATTCATAGCACAAGGAGTTCTAGAGTGAAGAATTATCATAGTGCCAGTTTGGTGATGACAGATCACCTTCAAGTTTACTAAAAATGTATCAAAAGTGCCTATGACAAATGTGTCCATGCACGAACCTTCCAAGTCGTTGACCTTTTCCTAAAGAAAATCAACATGTAACTAAAGCGAAAAAAAGTAAATGAGGAAAATTTGCTCCTAATTAGCTTGGACCATACATTGTGACTCATACTGTGGATTAGGTGCTTATCGCTTTATCTTCACTCAATGGTAAACCTAAACCTCAGCCCCTTAACGCCTTGCATCTTTGACCATTCTATTGTTGACTTATAGTCCTACCTCTACTTTATCTCTTTTCATGCTCGTCCCTTGAGTGCTATTCACTTCATACACCTCACCAATGATTAAATAAGAATCATGTGAGTCCCCATCACTTGTTACCTTCTCTTGAATACATGCACCACGCCACACATAGCATGATTCTCATGGATACTTTTCATCTACCTTTCGATGAGATCCCATGGTCGTTTCACCTTACCTTTTGAACAAAGCCCTATTCTCCACCTTGGTCTTGTCCATGACTTCAAATACCTCACATGGGACCAAACTCCTTGAGTCAAACTTCTAATAAAAAGATGACTCCCTCAAAAGGACATCTTCCTCTTGACAATTGCTTGCTATAAAGAGACTTATTATGCCTCAAAGGATAGCTATGTAAATCTCTTAAAAAAAAACAAAAACAAAAATGAGAGCAAAAGCTTCTCGCATCGATCAACTTCACAAAGACCTCAAGGAGTTCAATTTTTATTCATCCATATAGACTTCCCGCATCGATCAGTCTATCTCAAACTATAAGTCAAACTTTTTGTCATGGACTTGCCCATTGGGATCTAGGTTCTCTTGCTCAAAATGCATGCTACCTATACCATATAAAAATTACCCACTTTTCACCCTTCAAACCATGCCCACTCTCATTTCCTACTACCTCAAGGGACTTCTTGGAACTTAGACATTTGGTGATCATGTGACTACTTTTCACCATAGAACAGTCCATCATGCAATGTCTTTAGGGTCTTACGTTCATCACCTTCGCCAAGGTATGATCTACTCGTATGATCCTACCCAATCAGGTGGCTTTATTTCCCTCTCTTATCTTTTAACCATCTTTGTTTACGTTTTGATTGCCTTATACAAGACTTGGTCCTCGACGCTTACTTTTGGGGTAATCTTCTTCTTTCACCACAATCACCCTCACCTACATCATTTTACCTATAATCTACCCATACCTAACAAACCTAAACCCACAACATGCCCAAAACCCTACCAACTCATTTTCATATCTCCTCATATTCTTCCCTAGCTTATGGGAGAACTACATCACTCGAGGTCCCTTTTCACCGGGACTATGTAGGCATAACTCGAGGGCATGGGACCCTTTGAGGTTAGCTCGACCATCTTCTACCCTAAAATTCATCTTCCATGTGCCTCACATTACATCACACTTGACTTCGTTTCCATTTTATACCCAAAATTGGAAATTAAACCACATACATAACAAATTGTTTCATATTTTAAACATTATCACAACATACATTTATTACGCCTACCATTTCTCTATCATCACTATGCATAGATTATACCACATCTCACATATGACCCATATATCATTCATTGCATAAAATAATGAATCACCACTTCACCTACTTTCAACTCAACCATGCCTAAACCAACCTAACTCGATCCATGCCTAAAACTTGACTCGATCCATGCCTAACCAACTAACTCGACTCGATCCATGCCTATAACAAACCTACTCAACCATGCCTAAACCGACCTAACTGACTCGATCCATGCCTAAACCTCCGACATAACTCAATCTATGCCTAAACCAACCTGACCTAACTCTATTCATGCCTATACCAACCTGACTCCATCATGCCTAACTCACCTAATTTTCATCCATATCAACATAACAAATTCATAATCTCATAAACACATCAACAAATAAACAAAAATATCATGTATCTCATCATATAAATAACTCAATGTGTATCTCAACTATACATGGCTATCTCATCATGTCCATCATATCAAAATCATCGCACGTAGGCCGATATATAATATAAAATGTCGTCATCACGCATGTTAGTCTCATATATACAATAAAATAATGAATAATATAAAATATCTTCGGCAAAGCTGGTATATGCTCGAAATATACAAAATATCTCATACATCCTCACTATCATTCTAAAGAGGCCCAAAGATGTGATCAAAACTATAAATATCTCTCTGGCACAAGCCAGTATATATCACACGAAAAATATCATACATCAAAAACTAGGCACCATATCAGCATCTTAATGGATTTCCTCCATCTCTCAGATCACCTGCCCTCGGCCTCTTGGGCCCCTACTAGCACCTCAACTAGTGCTGGCCTCCATGTGCTTGGTAGCCTTTTCGCCCAATCGAGGCCTTGGAGTTCACTAACGCCCCATGATCTCCACACTATGTGAGTGCTGGGATCTCATCCACTCACTAGATGCCTCACAGTGCCCGTACTCAACAGGATATAAAGTCTATCCTAGCTACCATTAGCTGGTCCTAATAGTACTCGCCTCACCTAGGGCATCCTGTAACCTGGATACAGGCACGGTTTGTGGTGGTCCCATAGGTCTCACCCTATGTGCATGTCCCCGTGGGACCCTACCCCGCTCTTGCCTATGAACCGGGACTGCTCTCTTGCACTCGTGGTGGTGCCCCTACACTTGTGCCTATATCTAGGCCTCGTAAACCTAATCTATGCCTAGTTTGGGCTAACAATCCCTGTAAACTATAAGGCTATAAGGCTATCACCTGACCATCCCCCTCTCCATCTCCATCTCCTCGACTTGCCATCTGGGCCTGCAGACTGGCCACTTGTATGCGTAGCTCTGCTACCTTTTCCTCTGAGCCCTCTAGTTGTGTCTGCAATATACCCAACTGGGTAATGAGCGTAACTACCTACCCCCCGTAGGGTGTCTCTCTGCATACCGTAATGGTAGCTAGATCTAGCTTCCCATCTCAGGTGGTATGGCTCAGTAATCGAGCCGCCCACCACTTTATGTACTGTTTGTGCATCCGGCATCATCTATCCACCGTCCACTACCGCTTCTCCTACCCTATGGGCACTGTAGGGATATGGTAGAGGTAAGGGCCTCTCCATGTCTTCTCTCGGTACTATCAGGGGAAGGGTGGAGGAATATCTCACTAGCCCAAACTATCGCCGAGTCTATCTGCCTACCGGGATCATCTCGTCCTCCCCGGCACGGAGACCTCGTATCCATCTCTCTAGCTGGAGCTCAACTAGCTCCTCATGCATATGCATATATGAGGGGAATCCCATAAATTGCCTCCATATAATGTCCACTCTGACAACCCTCTAATAACTACCGAAAATGGGCCACATCATGGGTTGGCCTATCAGATCTTCGCTCTCCTATCACCAACACCCATCTTCTATATCCCACTCACACGAATCACGTTGGAAATGCATCTTCTCAAGGCATCCCCATAGGATGCACACAAACTATGTACTCATATGCCCAGTAGTGCAGTATAAATGTACATCACAAGCTAAACTTGTGTAGCTGCCCATATGCCCACAACTCCCTGTACACCTGCACTAAGAATGTTGGTACCTAGGAAAAGTGGATCTCATGCACCATCATGTCATGGAGTACCCCCATTAGTGGTTGGGGAAAACATCCACCCTCTAAATCAGGCATTGTAGCAGCAAGACACACCTCTCCATCAAAAAACCACTAGCCTTGTCTCCTCCAGATGGGCTAGGTACATCTCTCCATAGCTCAAACTGGCACTATGGAATCTCAAATCGGCCATCCCCTCTCCAAAAATAGACACAATCATCTCCTCTGAGGCCTCGGAGGAGATAGAATAAACCTGGGCACCCAATATGGGTAACTAAAGAATCTAGAACACGTCCTCCAGGGTGATAGTCATCTCACCCATCGGTAGGTGGAACATGTTGGTCACGGAGTCCCATCTATCGATGAGCGTGACCATCAAACTGGGTTGTCAGACTACATGTCTATAGTGATGAACCCCACTCAAGCCCACTTCCTCCACATGTCAGTAGCTCCTCTAAGGTCACTTCGCCGCACATGCTGTCACTAATAGAGGTGAACCCTGTCCCGCATATGTAATTGCACTCTCCCCTTGCATCCAATACAAGCACGCCATTAATTTACATATATCAATCCATCTTCAACCATTATCATTTCCCTATACCTTATTTTCACCCTACCCATCTCACCTACCTAGCCCACACCACTTTTGGACCTTTTTGCCCCTAATCCGTGGCCTTTAGTTAATTTAGCCTAACCAACCCCGGTCACCCTTTAACCGCACTACCACATGTTTGGTGACCAATATCGGTTCACCTCATCGACCCCCGGTCCCTTTAACGCATCGCAACCTATTTGGTGACCGATACCAACTCCACCTAATTGACGCCACCAACCTTGACCACGTTGGTCACCATTGGAGAAAAACCAATGACATCCCTAAACCCCTTTCTAAAAACCTCCCCCCTCTTTTACCCCACCTATGATGACCTAACCTACCTTGGACCTCCACCCACCTCCCCTATCCCATTTATTACCCTCCCCATTCCTCCTTTTACCCAATATTTCCCCATTCCCAAATTTAATTTGTGCCCACCCACCAAACCGTAAAACAAACAAAACCCTAACATACCCCTAAAATAACCTCTAATCTAACAAATCAACATCATAAGCATAGGGTGCTTACTCTCATCATGCTACCACCATCTCGGTGGCACGTCCGACACGTGCTGTACCGGTGGCCCACCTGATCCCTCTCTGCCTCCACCATCACCAAATAGCTACCCACAACCTCTCACCAATCAAATCCCTCACAATGATCCTGTGGACCCACTGCTCACCAACCAATCACTCATCAATCACACCACTAGCTCACTGTTCCATTTCATCTAGACACTTTTCTCTTTTTTCTCCTTTTTTTCATTTTCTCACTTTGAACAATAATAAATGAATAACAAAAATGTGGATTTTTTGTTTTTATAACAAACCCGACCTAACTAATGTCGGTTACCCTTGACCGGCATCGGTCGCATGCCCTACTTAACCATCGTTGATTTCCTACCGACGCCGCTTATCCATGACCGGCATCAGTCACCCTCACCTACACATTGCCCTCAATTTTAACCTTTACCCTACCCCTACCTCCCTTTTTGCCCCACCCAACCTTCACCCTGATCATTTACCCCACCCCACCTTTACCCTACCCATTTACCTCACCTTTCCTGACCTCATCATTTACTACCTCCCTTTTTCCTACTTTAGGGACTCATTATTCTACCCCCACCTTGGCCTTACCCATGTTATGACCTAGATATTTGGGCCTGGACCATCACTAGAGACCTTTGACCTCATGTGTTCGCTATACCTTGTGGAATTGTTACTATGTTATTGACCTAATGACTTTACCTAGCCTATTGTTGTGACCATTTATCCCGACCCTACCTTTGGTGTACTAGAACATACCTAAATGTTCTCGCACCTACCCTACATCGTGTTTCCCCCACCATATCCTATACCTTAGATACCAGAATCACTTCAACCTTGTTTGGATAAACCTATCAACCTTAGACGATGTAGAGTTTGCCTGCTCTTCAACCTAGTAGTGTGCTACAGTTTATACATGTGCGTGCATTTGACTATTACTACCTTTCAAACCCTGACCAATTACCTAGATTACCCGAGTAGACCTTTCAATGTTTTTCCCTATTACCCACCTTTCTTTTCACCACATTTACCTTTTATCAAACCACTCACCGATTCTACCTTTGGCCTCATCAGTTCCTAGTTTGAGGGGGATCACCTTTACCCACACATGGGGCAACCACATCTTATTTTTGTTAGTGTCGCTTACCAATACAAGCTACACAACAAAAAGGGCAAAATGTAGACACTAAAATTAGGTCACAATCTCCTTTGGTCCTCTTGATAAATAAGCACCCTTCATCACATTAACCTAGCCATGACCCTTTCACATCAAGAATATTAACTTAATTAATTTAATAAAATTAAATCATTATCCTCACTATAGTTATTATTTAAATATCTTAATTTAAATAATATCCACAATACACCTCACTTAGACACCTCATCAAGCCAAGTCAACGTAAGACCTATTCCTAGTAAGTTGTCATAACTAACTAAGACTTACCCAAACCCTAAAAATCAATGCCTACATTCCTCTAACCACATTCTCACATGCTTACAAGAATCTTCCACTAATCCGTTGGTTAATGACATGAGATCTGAGGAAATCAAGAGGATCTCCCTAGTTTAGCAAACCTAGGAAATCCTGCCTTGACCGATGTCGGTTACCCCTAACCGTCACCGCTTAGCCGGAACCACCGTCGGTTACCATTTTAACCATAAAACAACCTTATTCTCAAGGTTAGCGTAAGGTTGGAAAATTATTGATAATTTAGCGAACCCTTAGCAAATTCCAAAGAAGAAGAAACATGCAAGGAAGGAGAGCAAACATCTTTTCCTACACAACCATCCCAACAATGATCTGATCTAACCAAGTAAAGAGGAATGTACATGTAGCCCATGCAGAAGCTTTCCTGCAGTTGGTGATCACCTGTAGCCTTCAAAACCTCTCATCATCACCTCCATCCCTCACTCATAGGCATCTAGGACCATAATCCAAGTAAGTAAATGTTATACTTCTCTGATTTATTCCATTTCATCATTATATTATCATCTTTTGTTTACCTAGCCACCCATTGACCTCCCCCAAAGACTCACCCTCCATATACCCATAAAAACCCCACTAAATCCTTACTGTTATCCAAAATTCACCCCCAAGGTAAATTTTGATAACATGCATCAAATTCTTTAGTCCCAAGAAATTATATTGATTCAGGGTGAAAGGTCATGTTTCTAGGGTCCCCTCATATTTTTCTAACTCCCCTATCCAAGTAGAAGAGAGCAAGTTCCGAGAAAATGTAAAAATTGCAAAAACAAGCTCAGGGCGAAAAAATCATGAAAAATGGCTAAGTCCTAGCCCGAAACAGTTTGGGACGCGAGGGACAAAAGTACGAACCGGCCGAACCGGCCGAAATGAGTCAAGGCAGCCCGAAACAGTTTGGGACGCGAGGGACAAAAGTACGCGAACCGCCGAATCAAGCAAATGAGTCAAGCGCAGCCGGAAATAATTTGGGACGCGAGGACAAAGTACGCGAACCTACCGAACCGAGCGAAATGAGTCAAGGCAGCCCGAAATAGTTTGGGACGCGAGGGACAAAAGTATGTGAACCCACCGGTTCGGCCGGAAACAGGAACTTCAGCACTAGGCCAAAAGGGACAAAGGGACGCGCGGGACGTGGATAGCCGAAAAGGCCGAAAGCGAATGGAAATGTGACACGTGTCACCGGCCGAATGAGGAACAAGGAAGCCCATTTCGGGCGGATCGGGAGTTTATGTCCCAAACGGTTTGGGACATCCAGGACAAAAGGACGTGAAGGGCGCGAAAAGCCGGCAGACCCGCGAGCCAATCAAAGCACGCCACGTGTCACAGGGGAAAAGGTCCAAAAGTCAAAGGGTGATTTTTGAGGGGTCAGCCCGAGCCAATCAGAAGAGGACACGTGTCCTATGGAGTAGGGAAAGAGAGAGAATTACACATCCAATCAACGCGTGCCACGTGTCATCCAGGTGGCAGAGCGCGGGAAAGATCTTCAAAACGTAGTTTCGCCTGTTTTGTGCCCTAAAACTTCAAACGGCCATAACTTTTGACTCCGAGCTCCGATTTTGACAAAATTGGACTTTCTGGAATGAGCACGACGTCCTCTACGCCACAAAAACTAGATTTATTATTTTTAATGAGGGTAGATATATTTAAATAAAAGAAACATATTCGGCTCCAGTCAGTTAATGCTCATTCCCGTCAAATGACAGAAAACGCCTGCTAGGCCCAAAATAGCTGCCCGCACTCAAAAGGCCATAACTTTTGCATTTCTCAACGAAATCGCACAAAATTGGTACCGTTGGAATTGTGGTTCCGAGCCCGATGCACAAAAATCAAGAAATTCTAGATTTGATCAGAAATTGATTGAGTTTTTTAAGAAAACGTGGCCGGGTTCGAATGCTGTTTTATTTGGTAGCTGGGAGTGCAATTAAGAGGCATGGTCATCATTCTTTCTCTGCTGCAGCACATGGGACAGTATGGGAGCCTTTTTCAAGTAATATATAATCATTTCACTCAATTTAATGCCTCTTACAGGTGGTTGAAGGATAGATTTCGGGATTTCCATTTTCCTTCTCTTTTCCTTCTCATTTTTCTATAAATTGGAGTGTTGGGCTCATTGTAAAAGGAGAGTTTTTGGGTAGCAAAGCTCTGCCAAAATTGCTTTGTGAAGCTAGTGTGTTGTAGGCCCTTGTAGTGGACTCCTTGCATGGTGATCCAGCCCTTATCTTGTAATAGATTGAATCTGTATGCATATCATGAAGCAATAAAATACCAAGGTGTGTGGATGTATCTTCCCTGCTGTGTTTTCTTGCATTCTTCTTGCCCCTTTGATCTTTCTATAAGAATATTGTGTCTATTTATTATGTTCTTGTAGGGATTCATTATCATTGTATGCTTGGAATATTGTTGTGGATGCATTTTGCTAGATTATGGTGAACTGTCATCACCTCTTCTAGTGTGCACTTTGCCTCTCGTATTTCACACATTTGGAGACTACTCTCCCACCCTCCTTTTCTCGGTGTATCACCACTTTAGTGTAGGCTTTCATTTTATGTATTCTCTCTCCCTGGTCCTTGAAATTTAGATTAGAATAGTTAGCTTATCCTACGTTAGAGTAGATTGTGGCGGGTAGTTTAGAGCAAGAACTGCTTTCTTCTGGAGGTCTATCTCAAGTAGCAAGTCCCACAACTTGGAGATAGTACCCATGTTATCCAATCACACTGGATGCTTAGAGTGATCAAACTAGAAATCTGATCAACATCCAGGGGTGCTGTGATTCGGTGATAACACTACCTAAATCACCCAATACCTCATCCCGACCAACCAAAGTCCATTGTGCAATCACAAAGGAGACCTAAATCTCATTCTGTGGCATTCCCATAACTCCACAAGAATCGGCATCATGCTTACACCCAACCGCGCCGATCACCCTTAACCAACATCGGTTACTATATTTGCCCACACAACCTGAACAATGACTTATCCACCCAATTCCTTTTCACCCTCATTCACCTCGTGTTCTACCCGAGACCTCTGTCCCGACCCGCAAAGACCTAGAACCGCTTATGTGACCTTCGGACCCTATTGTAACGTAGCCTATTAGATTAGATCTTTCTTATTGTGTTTTAAGTTAGATACCTAAATCATTTCGAACTACAATAGGATTTACTTTATTTACCACATTAAATTGTTTAAAACAGTGGAGTGACAACCATCTAGGAAGTATCACACTTTCCGATCTAGCATACATTAGGCGCTTCATCGCATATATTATTTAACTTTTTCAGGTGGTCTTGCTTTGTATTACAGGTAGTTTCTCCTAACCAAAAGGAAGCTCTCACAATCAGCTGTGGATTTAGAAGTCATACACGCGCAACAACCCATTAACCAACACTTGAACATGTATTCCTCCTATGCCCATTACCCTATTTGTTTCATCAATACTTCAAAGAAATGATCTAGAATCAGGTGAAATAATGGCAAAGTAGTAAAATCCTCATGTGTCCAAAGAAAAGTTATCATTGGTTTGTAGACACTCAAATTGTTGGTTATCGTAGTAAAACCCTAAAAATAAAAATAGGAATACTTATGCTCATGTAAAATTATTGTCAAGGGTGGACAATGCATCTCCACCAGATTTACAATGGTTGTGCACCTACTAGAAAAATATGGTACAAACATTTACCCTACTTTGCTAAATGGACTATTCATGGAATTAGGTAAATATATAATCATCATTACTACACTGATGGAAGTCATAGCTCATGATTGTTCATTAGCTACCTATTGTTTTTCTCATGTTGTTGAATTTTCTAGTCTTGGAACCAAGACCTCTTAATTTTAGAAGGTTGGTTTACAATAATGTGTGTGCATAAAAATGTATAACCCGTTCCTATAAAGAGTGCAATATGTAACGCTTTTCTCATTCTCCTTAATCATAATCCAACATGTGTGTGTATCATGTAAAACTATAAATTGTCTCCTAGTGTTCATGTATATTTGAAGAGTGTCATTCAAATAAATGTTTTTTAATTTGGTTTAATCCCCATAGATCTACCAAATCATCAAGTACCGAACAACATAGAATAACACTAGATAGCACAAGACACTCTCTTATGAGAACATGTTTCTTAGAAGAACAAAAAAACCAACTCAAATCCTTTGTATCATCATTTACATTAAATTCAGTGGAAGACATCAAACAATACAGAACTTCAACATCTTGCATTGTCTTAAGGGGTAAAAAAAGTAGAATACAAATCATCTAGAAAAATACCACAGTAGTTAAATTATCTTCTTAGATAGCAAATTAATCAGGAAAATAAAATGACCCACTTGCCTTAACAAGAAAACTCTCAAAACAAGAAAGTGATATCACCTGCAAGGATTCAAATATGAGCAGAATAAGTTCAAACAAAGATTTTTATAAGTACAAAAATGATTTCTCAACAGTAAAAGGTAAAATTAAAAGTTTAACTCTAAATTTTCCAAAATATACCATAAGAACAATGTCAAAATGATTTTTTTAATCAAATGACCATTGGCCCATTGGTGAAGTTACTTGGCTCACAAACAATGAACCAGGGTTCAATTCTTGCTTACGTAAAGGCTCGGAGATACCGTAATAAGGGATGAGGTTAGGATTGTGCCCCGAGTGAATTTGGTGGAATGGATACCCCTTAGACCTTGGCATCTAAGCCTAAGAATTTTGTTATCCTCACCTGTGCAAGCATGATATTACTCGCCTAAAAATATACAACAAAAAATAAATGATTTTAAAAATTAAGATTTGATATTTTTTTTTGTGAAAAAAAACTAAGCATTATATTAAATGAGGAAAGTCAAATAAAAAGAGAATGGAAGTGTTCAAGTGAAACACAACTAATCCTATCAACACTAAAAACCCTAAAGCGGGAATAAGAAAAAGAATCCATAAAAAGAAGGAAAGATATATGATTTCAAGTCTACCTTGGAGTGGCCCATTTGACTTTGAGAATAATATTATCATAACCATAACCATTGAGCTTATTGATAGCTCTCTATGTGTCCTCCCTATTGAACATATTAACAAAACTAAACCCCCTGCTAGCCCTCATCTTCTTATCCATGGCCACGTAGACATGCATGATTTGTCAGAATGGCTTGAAAATATCATGCAATCAGCATCCCTCGTGTCCTCGGATGAATTGGTAACTTGATTAGAATTTTAATCACTTTTTCGGCACATGGTGTCACGAGAGCGTTCACACCACTCTTGAAACTCGTAGGGACATAGGTTGATTTCCCAACAATGGATGAAGTGGCAATATCACCAAGATTGTTTCCACCTACCGTGAGGCCCTTGACTACACTATCCATTGTTAAGGTGTCTATGGCACCGGTGGGGGAGAGATCATTGTAAGTCCATTTTAATGTCCAGTGATCACCATTATTACTGTAGATATGGAAAACCATGAGCATTGCACCACCGCTAGAGCTAGCCATAATAGACATCACATCTCCACTAGATTTTGAATCATTGGCCTTGGATCCTCGATGGGTGGGGCACTCCAAAGAGGATTTCTTCTAAGTAGATTCCTATAAAGTTCACTCGAAAGTTCTTGGTTAGTAGTAGTGCCGAGCTTACGTCACTCACAAAGGTGTTGGAAAGTACAATTGTTAAGGTGCACTTTGGCCACTTTACAGATGCGTGTGGTATTGATGTGAACCACCTTTTGGTCTATCTCATTGAACTTATATTCCATGATATTCTTCATGTCATTTTTGTCTAGACCAATGATATTCAGGAGGTGGAAGATGAAAATCCAATTCTTTGTTATCCTTTTATTGAAGCTCCCCCCATCTCACTTTGTCCAATGCCAACACTATTTTTATTTTATACTAGCTAGCAGCCATTAGAATTTATTTATTTCTTTGTGGAACAAGGTGTTCAACAATTTTCAAGTTTCATTAACATTAAACCATGAAGATCATGGGAAAATAATCTAATGATTTCATGGAGGCCTACATTTGTCCGCAAATCAATAAACAATCATGTTTCCTTTTTATATGGGCTAGTGGCTATTATGCTTAATTTTTGTTTGGGAATAAGTTTCTTATCAATTTTAAAATGTCCTTAAGATTAATCTATGTAATCATTGGAAAGATTGTTTAATGATTTCAAGGAATCCAACATTGATCTGCAATACAATAAACATAAAATGTTTCTATTTTATAAGGGCTAGTGGTCACTAGGCTAATGAATTTCAAGAGATGTGAGACACTTCCAAGTTCAATTTACTATGATGTGATTGAATATCTATATAACTAGAGAATTTCTTAATATATTCTGAAGAAACTAGTAGAGGGTGACGATCCAAACTATGAGAATATAATAAAATGTAATCCATCTTCTGATGTGCATGGTAGTGGTGCGAACCAACTTCTGGCCCTACTCGTTGAATTTGTATGGAGATTGGTGTAAATTTTGTGGGTCTAGGAGTTAGGTGTTATCACACAGTGTTGATTCCTCCTCTTTTTCACTTTTTCTATGTAATATATTGGTTCACGGTGTACACTTGCATCGTTAGAAGAAACTGCTAGTTGATAGCTCTTTGAGCATCATCCCTATTGATGAAATTAACAAAACCAAATCCCCTTCTAATCCCTCTTCTGATCCATGGCCACGTAGACACGTATGATGTGTCTAAGTGATTTGAAAATATCATGCAGATTGACATCCCTTGTAGTCCTTGGCAAGATTGATAAATCAAATAGAATTTTCATTTTTTTAGTGACACATGATGTCACCAAAGTGGTCCATGTCTCCCCGAGAGTGGGAGGTACATAGCAGAAATGTGTAGCACTAGCCCCACCAAGAATGATTCCACCGATGTGAGGCCCTCGATGACCTTATCCCTTATTAAAGTGTTTATGGCACCTTTGGGGATGAGATATTTTCAGCGTAATTTTGATGTGCATTTATTTGCCTTCTTACTACGTAGATATGATATAGTATGAGTACCGCACTTCCCTTAGAGTGAGAGAGGTTGGACAACACATCTTTGCTAGCTATTTATCATCAACCTTGGATCCTCGGTGGGTGTGTTCTACATGAGGGGTTCCTTGTTGTAGCGAGTAGTACTTGCACCATTCGTGGTGCTCAAAACTACACTTGTAAAGGAAAAAGAAAAAAACTCTGATTACAAAGAGAGGAATAAAGGTGCATCAACACCCCTTAATAGTTATAAACCCAAATTCTAAGAGAGGAATAAACCCAGATTACAAAAACATTAACATCCCCTTAATAGTTATAAATGTGTGAAGACATTCATCATTAACCCCGCATCATCTTCCACCATCCTTGTGTTCCTCGAAAGAAGGGACATGAAATCACTGTGGAAATTTTCCTCCCATTCTTGACACTTTAAATGACAATTAAAATTGTCCTTACTCCCCTTGTTAGGAGGATATATTTTTGTAATTAAATATAGATATGAAATAAATTAAAACTCCTTTTGTATTTTGTAAAGGTAGAATTATGGTAAATCATTTTAATAATTATTTGAATTTCATTTTAAAACTATTCATTAAGTTGGAATCCATATTCACAGAATAAATCATAGAAAATTAAAATTGTTTTCACGATATCTATGAACACATTGATTGTTGAAGTGGCTGAGAATTTTTCAATTCCTTTATTCCTTAAACCGATGTGAACAATTTTTACAATAGAGATAGTTTGAAGTCGAGAGGATAATATGACTTTAAAAAATACAAGAGAGTTAAAACTTAATGCTCGCTAGGTAATGCCAATGTAGCTTATCTAGTTAAATTAACATTAATCAAATAAGAATTCACCAGAAATAAAAATGTTATGTACATTTTTGTATATATTAACATATCTATTATCATTTAAATACTTTATTGTATTATAAAATTACTAAATATAGTCACACATTTTATACATATTAACATTATTAAGATAGTCACACACATTATATAGAAACTTGTTCTCAAATAAAGTTAGGGACAAATTACATAATTTTATGTTTTAGATAGTTAAATGTTTTTTTCCGGAGCTATGAACTAGAGGGTTGATGGGTCCCCACCCTACAAGTATCGAAATATTTGATTGATGAAGGGCTATATAAAAAACAAAAACAAGTAGGAAAGATTGTAAATAATGAGGCCAAAATGTAACATGAATGATAGAGAAACCCTAGGGTTCCACCTCTAATTGGTCCACCAAGCCAAGCATTGCAATCTTCTTGAGAAAGGAAAAGGATGAGCTAGAAATATTATTCAACTATACCATGTTATCAGCAAGAAGGGGTGGGGAAGGTTTTATCAAGCATGACCAGTGTCTAGGGATGGCACATTAGAGATAGACACCCCATCGATCGACATATGCTTTGAATGCACTCGAAAAATTAGAGGGACCAAATTTTAAATTCCAAGGCATCAAAAATCCTATTGTCAACCCAGAAAGGATACAGACAAAGATGTAGATTGGAAAATAGGATATGAAGGCATACTTTTGTCATATCTTTAGTACAACCCACATGATGACTGGTAAATTAAATGGGATGCAACCACCATGACCACTTACTTATCTACACATGACACCAGGAAATAGAATGCAAATATGCCTGCAATATTTTAGTTCACACAAGCACTCTCGGTGCTCTAGATATAATCAACACCCAAGACTTTCTCAATCACATTTAGAATAGGTGTGGAGCCTACGCGGAAGACACGAGAGAGAGGAAATTAGTTTTCATCTTCTTGTTGCATAAGAGGATGAAAGGAACATAGGTATATACCATGAGAGGGAAGGGGAAAAAAGTGAGAGAAATGTGAGAAAATGAGTGAGGGTAGGTGAAAGTAAAACCAAATTAAGTATTCCCTCGACTCGTGTGAGGGTAGTTGGTGGAATAAAAAATGATGATGTCATCAAGATTTTCCCATGCATTGGATATATTATGAATAATGGCTTCCATTGATTGATAAACATACATTATAGAAAATAATATTACTAAATATAGTCACACACATTATACAGAAATGTATTATCAATTAAATTTAGGACAAATTACATAATTGTAATTGGGTTATTGATTTAATAACATCATGGACGTCTCCACATCGTCTTCCACATCCTTCAATATTTGTAATATAGGCCATAATTCATCTATCAAGTAGAATTGTAATATGCATTATAGGCCACAATTCATCCTGCAATAGGTGTATTTTTACAATTGTTATATGCATTACACTTTCTAAACCTTGCTAAGATTTTTGAGAAATCTATTTTTATTCATGTATCATCAATAAAAATTCATTTGGTCATGATGCAATCTTCATGTATGATCATGATGCAATCTTCCACACAAAAATAAACAAAAAATCTTTAAAATAATTATCTGCAAAACAATAAACAAAAATGTTTTAGTTCTATATGTGCTTGCAGCTGCTAGGTTTTATTTTTTATTTGGAACAAGGTTTTATCATTTTCAAATTTTCATTAAGATTAACATATGAATATCTAGTAAAAAATCATTTTATGATTTCAAGGAAGCCTCCATGGATCTGCAAATCAATAAGCATAACATGTTTCTATTTTATACGGTCTAGTGGTCATGTTAGGATTATTTTTTCTTTGAATAAGGTTCCTATCAATTTCAAAATGTCTTTAAGATTAAACCAAACATAACTGGGGAAGGAAATGTTTTTTTTTTTCAGATCAGCCAACATTGTTGTGTGAAACGATAAACATTATATGTTTTCATTTTTTACTTTTAGTGGCCACTAGGCTTAATTTTTGATTGGGAATAATGGTCTTACCAATTTGTTTAAGTTTAAACTATGTAGATCTAGGAAAAATCATTCTTTTATTGGTCCATGATCCATGATTGTATCTTCACCAAAGTTTGAAAAAATTCTTTCCAAAAAAATAATCGAAAAAAATGATTGCGCACTTCAATATTTAAGAACCTTAAGGTAGTTATTTTATTCCATAAAAATGCATAATACATTATTGGATTTGGAAGCAAAGTATATAATTCAAACTCCAATGGTGCGTTTGAACATTTTCAATGATCTATACATGTTTTTGTGTTCTCCTACATGTTTCAACCATGTACATAATTCAATGTAAATTTTCAAATCAATCTTATAGTTTCCATAAAATCTCTAGTATGTTGGGGTTTTGAGAGTAATTTCTTCTTTGACCTTGTGCAATAAGAATCTTACATCATCGATCAAAAGTATATTGTTTTCACCATAGACATTACCATAAATGTCTACTATCTGTTGGCTTGTATTTGTTTTGAACTTACATTGTTGGCATCCCCAAATGAACCTGAAGTGGGTTTCTCATAGCTATCTAAAGGTTTTGATGAACATGTACTTCACAGTTGTTGAATCCATTAATGAATACCATAAGATAGTGTAAAAATATTGTGATGCATTACTTATCAAGTCAACACTAAAATATTATTAAAATTATTCAGTATTCCTGGATCTAAAATTTGGAACCATATTATGAGGTATTTTGTCGCCAATACCAGAAATTCCAAATAGAAAACCTTTAACTCCCAAAACTAGTAATTTCCAAGGCTTCCCAATAGGATCTATAAAAAAACTCATGTTTAATGTAAGCTTCCAAAACTAATTAAAAAATTGCATCAAACTATTTAATCACAACTCAAAAAACAACTTATAAAACTATAATATCATCTCAATCACAATGAAGATATAAATACTGCCAAATTTTAAATTTGTAATCTAAACATATAAAATAAAGAGTGACCATATGACTGTACGAATGAATATCATTGTAAAAAACATTTTGAAATATTTAATAGTTATATATTTTTGTTTGTTGCAATTTTTTGTTTCCCTTTGCAACACTTAAACCCTACATAATATATGTATTATGTTTCTATACAAATTGGTCATCAACAACTTATCTTTGAAACAATTTTCTTCATTGGATTTTTTCCCCCTCATAAAATTTTCCAAAGGGTTTTGCTTTGGGCCCATTGTAATAAAAATGTGTCTGTGAGGCCGAAAGCAATACCATCTCTACTCTAAATATTTTGGAGATCTTCCACTAAAATTTCATCTTCTACACAAAAATGCTCTTTACCAAAATACTAAATAGTTTGAATTCAAACGTTAATTTTTTTCCAAGCCTTAATCATCTTTTCAACTTTGGTGCAAGAGAGATAGCTAAACCAAAATCCCACTTCACATTTTGTTGTCAATATTTTAAAATTCCTTGATCCCACCTCGCAAGTTGAGAGTCTCCTTACTAAAATTTATTTTCGACTCTTTGTAGGATTGGTTTTTCTCATAGAGAAAACCCTCTAAATCTAAAATAATTAAATAATCCTTTTGGCCAACTGTATAGAAGTAATATTTTCTCAATTGTCCGCAATTTGATATTAACCAATTTAAATAATCAAAATTTTAGTAAGTTAACACTTTTTGATTGAGACTTTGTCTTGGATTCCCTCGCACTCCCGCTTTAAAATTTCTTGTGATACTCGCTTCTTTTAAAAAACAATAGCCAATTCAAAATAAATTTTAAGTCGATGTAAAAAAATACGTGATACAACTTAATTTTATACAATATTGCATAGATGTAGTTATATATTAGCGACTAGTAGGCTTAATCCATTAATGTCTAGACTATGTTTGGGTTGCGTCTATGATATGCTTAATGACTCGCTAATAGCCAATTCTACGGTAAGTAATTTTTTTCAATTGTCCACAAGTTAATATTAATCAATAAACCAAAAATTTACTCAATTAAAATTATATCTAATTAAAAGATGTATGTTAACGATCACAAAGCATAATACATATTACAAACAAACTACTTCAATATAGGTTCCTTCAATTATGGGGTCTTATCAAATGGTTTTCTTAATAATTGTACATATGACTATCATACCATTTTCCATCTTCAAGTTCACGCATGACGTGCCAAAAACCTCTCCATTTGGCATCAAATCTGAAAAAATTGAAGTTTTTCTTAAAATATGTAAATAATGACAATCGAAAACATCTTGTAGTGATAAATTTTTAAAACGAGTATTTCCCACTCACCTTTATAGATTCATTGATAGATGGTCAAGAACATCTGGGAAACAATTTAAATTTGTTATGACATATTAAGATTGACATTGTCTCCTCTGAATTTTATATGTTAAGAGGAAGAGAATGTGTCTTCCTCTATTGTTTGGTTGTCTACACAAATATTGTATGTATCAGTTCAAATGCATTAAACTAATAGAATTTTTTAAAGTAATCATAATCAATGTACCTTTTTCCAAATGACACTAGTAATTTTGTAAAAACATTTCTTCATCATGCAATTCAACAATAAAAACTGCAGATAGACCTAATTCAACCAAAGCATGCACTTTGCAACACTACCACCATACAACACTATAACCAGAGAATTATCGAAAGTGAGTCGAGTGAACATATGAGACCAAAACCCATAAGATCTCTCATAAATAAAAGGATGTGTCTTTCCTCGTAGGCCGATTTCTTTATCTTGCCATAACAATTTGTTCGGATGTCAATCCATCCATCGCATGGTGATTTCTTCTATATCCCCATCGTCAACATCACAATTGTGCACATCAGTTATTGTGTACATAAGACACAATCTCTTAAATTTTCCTCTGCTATCATAAAATCTGTAACAACCTTCCACAACTAATTCCCCTTGTCTTTGACTTTTTGCATGTATTTTTCTTGTCTCTCTTAACATTTTTGAAGAAGAAATAGGTAAGAGCACAATAATTACACAATTTAGTAGAATAGATCCGACAACTGTAAGCAAATCCATTATTGCATTGGAAGTGAGTAAACTAAAAATTACAGAAATTTGCAATCACACATTCTATGTTTAATCGATTAGTTGAAGGAATAGAAGATATTATTGACTAGAGCTAGAAGGGATATGCACATTGACAGGTAAAGTATTTGGTGTCTTCCATTGCAATCATGTAGTTTTCTATAATTGTTTTAGCTGTCACTGGAGAACCTTTGCCACTTCAACATCATTTTTCTTTTTGCTGATTTTTCACTTCCTCCAGAATCAACATTTAGTTTTCCTTTATTCTCTTCTCCTAAGAGTACACAGAACTAGCGGTAGTAAGAATTATGTAGACCTAATTTTTTAACAATATTCTTTTGAGTGCATTTTTCCAATACACTATTACCTAGATATTTACTTTTCATATATTTTAGAAATTTTTCTCTCATCCTTCTATCATCTTTTACTCTTTGGTAGTAAGTATCTAAATTCTTCACTATGATGCCTACTTCAATAGAGCAAGTTAGCCATACTTTCCCTACTTGCACTTTATCTAGTAGAATTGATATCTCCTCATCGGTCATTCTTCTTGCATGCCTAAAGTAATTCATCATGAACCTTTCCAATGAATTTGGTTGAAAGTTAGGATGGTTATCCTTATAAGGAGAACAAGCCAACCCACCTAATTTAAATAACTCAATGGTTGTTTTCAATTTTTTCCATATGTCCTTAGGTAAAAATAGAAATGACATTTTTTCATAAAGGCTCTCATCCTTAGCCACTTTGAAAATAGTAATACATTACATCTTGAAACACTACATTGAAAGAGAAAATAGTATATTTACTTTTGCATATTACAAAAGTAAATTTTAAGAACAAAAGTGTTAAAATTAAGTTTCCTTACCTTCAAATCATCCTGACTTTGATTTTCCCTCCGTGGCCTCTCGAGAACATCCTAGGGATCTCAAACTTATTCGAGACTTGCAAAGTACATCAATAAAATTGGTATTAATCCAATTTTTTTACATTGATTTGCTGCTTAGAAAAATTTTACAATGACTTGCGTGCTTCAGAGCGTGTGAAGACAAAATGTGAACCTTTCCAAACTACATCTTCATATGTAACGAATTGTATTTTCTTTCATTCAATTTTTATTTTGGGAAAAATGGTATGTTGGCCATCAAGAATGTGGAATTTTACTTCATCCCTTTTCGTGTCATTTGGATCCTCAAGTTGCACAAGTTCCTTTGTAGAAGGTATAAAGAGAATAAGAAGTGCATTCGTCGGTGTAAAATAACATTAATCAATACTGAATAGACAAGAAGGTCAACATTATCATCATGCAAAGGACGCAATTGATATTCTAGAGGAGCCAAATGGCACCTAGAAACTTCAATTCGAAAAACATCACCATTGAACAAAAAGACCTTTAACCGTTCAACATTTGAAATTTTTGTTTGCTTTCAAATATAATGGTCTCTGTCTTCAACAACACAATTGATTTGTTATTATTTTTAATCCCTTATAAATTTGAATTAGATGGATCTTTATCTAATTTACAAAAATAATATCTCCTCAGCATTTTAAATAGATTTCCATGTTTCGGGAGAAAGCAAAATTTTTATATTCAAATAATGGAAAGTAGAAGAGGTATCCTCGCTTAGAAAAAAAAAAAAAGAATACCGAATTCCTATTATTATGAAATTCAAAGGCCATTTACACATCTTTTTTTGTCCGAATGTATGAAATTCCCTAAACTCCAACCATATTTAAAATAAGAGCATGCCATATTTATTCTAGAATCCTTCATTTCCAGTTTCTTGAACAATGACACTTCCAACTCCATGTGAAGAATAAGGAACTTATTCATTACGACATCAATGTGTTCAACCTAAATAAAAAAAAATTTCATCAATCATTTTTGAATTGAGTACCATATCAACTTCACCGATAATGTCTTCATCAACAAAAAATAACCACAAATCACCGTGGCAATTTTTTGGGACTATATTTCTTCAAACCAGTCATTGCCTTTATTTTTCCAATCCTCTACTACTTCAATCAAAGGAATTTGCATGAATAGAGTGTGGCCAATGGAATACATATTACCTAAAAAAGGAATTAAACAAATTAATATTTCATAAGTAATTGGAAAGGACAAATATTGTTTCTCAACAGTGCAATAACAATGAGATGTTGTAGCTTGATGTCATTATTTTTATAAATTAAAATTCAATAGCAATAAATATTTATAGAATAATGGTTTCCAAACATACTTCAACCCTCCTTTAGTTATAAAAAAAGAAAGCATTAATAAAAGTTTCTTATTTTAAAGGAAAATGTCTAGCACCCACTTGGTTCAATTATTAATTTAAATTAATGTTTTCCCGATATCAAGCCTTCTGGAGTTTCTTATTTTAAAATTAGTGATTGAATAACAAAAAAATCATGGAAAAACCTAATGTCTACTAGGATCCTTATAATGGCTAATCTACCTAATGGGAACTAGGTTTGAGATTATGTGTTTGACTACATGTATTATATTATGTTGAATCTACATTTCGAATCACGCCTATTCGAAAAATTCGTAAATATTTTTCTTGTCTTGAGTATTTTTTGTCTTCTCTTGTCTTGGAACATCAAATAAATGTAGTAAGCATCCTCCCTAGTGGTCACTAGTCTTGTAAAATTTAAATACAATAATGAAGCATAGTTAGTTTTTAGTGGAGTTGTTACTAATTGTCTCGTATAAAAGACAACAAATATCCTAGTGGCCACCAACATCAAGATAGTATGTTAGGATAGGAATAACATGTAATAGACTTTGAATATTCTTGTATTAATTATGTGTATTCAGAAAAGTGGTAAATATTTTTAATTACATGTATTCAGGAAAGTGGTAAATATATTTCTTGTCATTGAATATTTTTTGTCTTCTCTTTTCTTAGAACATCAAAGAAAGGATAATTCTTGGTGATCGTTATGCTTCCCAACTTCCCTTAGGTAGTTTTAGAGGCCGTGAAGAGTAATGCTTGTTTTATGTTTACCAATTATTCATTGATGAGAAGGCTAGTGGCTATTAGCTTGTACAATGTCGGGAATCCATTTTAACAATGCAAAAACAATCTCAACAACTTTGTTTTCATTGTTTTTAATTATTTTATATTAGTTGGACTATCCTTGATAGATCCAAGTCCTTAAATACATACCTTTGAGAAGGCTGACACCTTATGTAGTTCTCATTTGATATTTTGTGCATAAAATGTAATCCATATATTTTCATATAAACAAAAATGCTTTACAACCGGTAAGTGTCGTTAGTTAAGGCTAGTAATAAAGATAGACACATAGTTAGGCAAGGTTAGATCATAGTAGAGGAAATGAGCCAGTTATCGTGAATCCTAATGTAAGAGGTTGTTAGAGCCACTTAACAATCATATTTTTAAAAAATATATACCCTTTAATAGATCATGATTTTTTTAATATGCATATTTTATTTTACACATTTAAATTATGTGGAGAACATATTTTTAAGGGATTTAAAATAAGTACTTTTGAATACAAAGGAATTTAAGGCAACCCATTACTTGAGAATAAAATCACCTTTTATGGGTTGTCTATGTGTCACCATTTCATTAGATAATTTATTGATGAGACTTGATGTGACTTACTTTATTGGCTAGTTTTAATTTAATTTTTAACTTGAATTCAAACAACTAATGGTACTTTATTTCACATACCCACTCACGGTCATTGACCCATGCATAGTCATTGGCTCCTTTCCCCTAGCACAACTAGATCATACTAGAAGAAGTATCCTCGAAGATTGTATTTTGAGATATCTACAAAAAAATAATGGGTGACTAATGACTAGAAATTTAGTAAAATATTAAATGTATAAATTAGTAATTTTAAGCATTGGAATGTTATTTGTCCCTGGCTAGTGACTCAAATAGTAATGAATCAATTATTAAAGCAAAATCTCCTATTATTGCTGACATCATCATTAAAAATATGACCTTTTCAAGTAAAATAAATCTTGTGTGATTAAAATTCCCTTTGTATGCTCTCACTAACTCCAGATTGGGCCTTAAATCTTATCTATTAAGATAACTACTAAATAGGTAGATTTTTTGAAAAATTCAGGACTCGCCAAGATTTTTGTGATAATATTTGTAATAAATATGTTGATTGGCCAAACTCATCACCTTTTCCAATAAAGGTTGATATTAAAGTGTTGGCAAGCTTGTATTAATTTCAAGCATGTGATGGCATATTCACTCCATATATATATATATATATATATATATATATATATCCAATTATTCCCTCTTATTTTCACACCTTTCGGGTTCCTTTCACGATATTTCATTTATTTTATCATGGTTGGACCAATTTTACCTTTCATGCAATTTTCCGTGGTTGTGCGTGAAATGGGATTTTATACCAAAATTTCACATCGTCATTGGAAATCCATTTTTTGGATTGAATCAGAGCAAGATCCGTTGCAATTGAGGAGTTCTCAAAGATTATTATATTTCTCGGAAGGGGCGTCTAAGGGTAAATGTTGAAGTTTCTTTGATGTTCATTTTTCATATTCTTATCATACATCTAGCGAAGGATTGGGCTTTGGAGATGGGTCATCTTGGATCAAGCCCGTGTATAGGGTTGGCATCGAAGAGGAAATGGAAAAAACCTTAAGTGTGTCATGGACCTTGATTTTTGATGCTCACTATAAATAGAAATTTTTGGTGGACGTGGACATTTTTTAAGAGTTACTCAAACAGTTTCATGTCCTAAATCGTTTCTTATATGAAGTGGAAAAATTGGGCGAGACATCATCGACGGAAGTAGGTCACTCCACTTGCCTGACCTGGATGTTATGTCTGCTTCACTACAACAAGAACCGACACCTTGGGATTCTCTTTACTAGAAAGGTTGTGAGGAATACAATTGGTTAAAGAGTTGACTGCTACAGAAAAGAGCATCTATTTCGTAACCATCAACGAAACCGTTTTCATTCTCATTAAGGTGGAGGTTACGGAGATGTCATCTGATTTAGATAAATAAGTGGTTCTAAAATCTATTAGGCTATATATATATATATATATATATAGCGTTATCAGCTCCATTGTTATCAATTCATACTATCTGTCTTATTGGTTTGAGGGTTTTTGTATTCCCAACCACTTGTGTTTTTGGCAATTACCTTTACAATTTTCACCAAAGTATTTCTAGATTGTTTTTGTTTTCATACTGATCCTCTCATTGTATCTCTAATGTATAGGGAAAGGGACACTTCAACCCTCATTTAATTATAAAATACAAGAAATCATTAGTAGAAAGTTATGTTATGTGTGACACTAAGCAATCTAAACAATTAATCACTATTAAATTTTGTTTGTTTCAAGTTGTCAATTTTTTGGTAGAAGTGAAGACTAACGGCTACTAACGATCTATATATTCTAGGATATCTTTCCATCAATGGGAAAAAAATTATAGCTTTAGGTTAGAGGGGCTTGAATGCAAGACAAGAATTATCCTAGCAGCCATTAATCTCAAGACTTTGTTATGTTACACCAACTCCATGAAATAATATATGACCTTAGCACTGTTATACTTCAAATATCATGTGTTGGACTTCAAATAACATATTAAACTCAGCGGATGCTAGGCTGAAAACTCTTTTTGGAATATGTGTAATCATGAAATTTGTTAAAATTTGTTATGTTACACAAAGGGAGTATAATAAGCTTTAATCTTAGGGGCTACGTGTACTCTAGAAAATCATTAATATTTGTCATGTCTTCAAATATTTGTTGTCTAGTCATGTATTTGAATATCCAAGAAATGATGTAAACATCCACCCTAGCAGTCGCTAGTCTTGGAAAATCATTTTCTAAATTCTAAATATAATAATGGAGCTTAGTGCATTTTTCTATCAAGTCATTACTAATTTTCCTATATGCAAGATAACAACTATCCTAGTGGTGATAACCTCAAGCCTCTGTGATGTTGCAATAATGCTAATTTAAATAACATATTGAACCCAACGTCGCTAGGATTAAAATTTAACCCAACGGCTACCGTGCTTAAAATTTCATTTGGAATTCATGTGATAGAATTTGAATATCCTATTCAACTCAACGGCCACATAGTTATACTTCAATATACATTTTTCAAACCACAATCTTAGTGGTTGTTAGTCTCTATTCTTGTTTCAAAAATGTATTCAGAAACTCTTTAATATTTGTCTTGTCTTGGAATATTTGTACTCTTGTGTTGTCTTCAGAATCGCTAGGCAATGTTGTAAACATCGAGCTTAGTATCCTCTAGTCTTTGAGTATGTTAATTTAGAATTTAAAAATTGTTACTTTATATTGGCTCATTTATCAAGTAAGTCGTTACTAACTGTAAATGAAATATATGTTTGTAAATATAATTATTAACATTTATTTTTAATAATATTTACAAGTACATCTAATGTGTTTACCTTTTACTAAACATAAAAATTGTAATGACAATGCATTTAATTATTTATATGTGGGGAATTTTCTTTAAAAACTATATATATCAATGTGGAAATCAAGTGAGAATCAAATATTGAATAATTAGTCACAACTATTTCTTTCATATTAAAAAAATCATTAAAGGAAGTCAAAATGATTACCTAAACTATACAAAAGCAAACCATTATGATTTATAAAAATAATATGCAACTCGTGTTTTTCTCGCTAGAGATATATGCCAACGCGTACGAGAAAAAATAAACAAACGAAGAAGAATGAAAATGAACAAAAAATTTAACTAGAGAGACACATGGAAGGCTTGAAAAGGAGTCCTGCTTAATGTATTACACGAATACTTGAGCTATGAATGAACATAAAAATGGGTTTTCGAAGGAATAAATATTTTAAAAGGGATTAAAAATCTTCGGTCATGGGTGGACAAAATGTGGTTTTAGATAGAGCAACGCATTTTGACAAGAAGATGGAACAAAACTACAAAGGTGCCAAAGGGAAAGGAAGGGATAGATTGTGATGCAAAACACAAGAACTAGGTGAATACAGAGTGGCTGCAAGTGCCCACCATCAACTACGATACACATATAATAACATAGATGCTTTTGATAAATACATGTTTTAGTTGTATCTGATATTTTGATGTACTTGATAATGTCTGTTAAAGCTCCGTATTCTCTCTAAAACATAATATCAGTGAGATTCTATCTGCAACCTATTTTTTTGTGTCTTTTTATTACATCCTTTCTGGGCCTCCCGATCTTTACTCACACTCGTGATCTATCCAAAATAATTATTTTATGTCTTGTTTGTGCAGCCCCAAATGTGATTACGATCGTTTCCTCAGAAAAGCCTTACCGCTCAAAAAAACATCAAAGAATCGAGCACTCGAACCAATAAATTA
Organism: Taxus wallichiana var. yunnanensis; assembly: GCA_018340775.1. Classification (NCBI taxonomy): domain Eukaryota; kingdom Viridiplantae; phylum Streptophyta; class Pinopsida; order Cupressales; family Taxaceae; genus Taxus; species Taxus wallichiana. The sequence continues at coordinate 1,031,269,903 of CM031242.1, forward strand.
GTGCCTGTGAAGTTGTATTATAATTTCATGACATATTTTGTACAATTAAAAATATAAAATAAAACCTAATATATATTTCTCTGGTTTATTTTTTTTTTTCCAAATGCATTCAATGAAAGAAATTCCAAAAATTGGAAAAAGAAAAAAAGTGGGACTAGGAAATTTCAAATTTTAAATTTCCCTTCTTCTTTAAAGTTTAGGATTTTGATATTTCAAATATTGGTATTTAATGTGGGGAATTTTGCATATCGTACTTTGAATTCACCTATCATTAATATTTGCATTTAATTCAAGGCATATCATGGGATATGAGGAAATCAAATTGATTAATTTTACCTACTTTAGAAACAAGTGGGACAATGACAAAAATTTATTTATGAACACTCAGAAAACCACAAATATTAATTTAAGCATAATAAAAAACCATTTAGAAAATAGAAGTGAACATTAGGAAACAAAAAATTAAATTTTAATAGAGCGATATATGCCTCGTTAATTATTAATTTTTATAGATCAGAAATTTGATATTTTTAAATAGAATGCGTGTTAATTCAAGGGATAGTGTGAGATTAGGGAATAAAATTTATTAATACCGCCTACTTTAGAAACAAGTGGGATAAATGACAAAAGTTTCTTTGTGGACTCATGGGAAAACAACAATTATTAATTTCAGCATAATAAAAAACCATTTAGAAAACATAACTGAACATTAGGAAACAAAAAAATTAAATTTTAAGAGAGTGATATACACCTCGTTAATTATTAATTTTTATCTACTATAAATTTAGTATTTTATAAATATAATTCACGTTAATTCGGGGAATAGCATGGGATATGGGGAAATCAAATTTATTAATACTACCTACTTTAGAAACTGTTGGGACAACGTCAAAAGTTTCTTTGTGAACTCACGGGAAAATGAAAAATATTAATTTAAGCATAATAAAAAACCATTTAGAAAATAGAAGTGAACATCATGAAAACTTGACTAAGCAAAAAGGTAAGAGGATAAAGGAGGAGGAGACTGATATTGATAACAAACAGGTTGAAGATATCTACAAAAAAATCTACTCCCTAGACACCCGACTTGGAAAAACCAAGACTCACCATGACCATAATATGGCTATATTTAGTGCTATTGAGGAGTTTATTGAGCAGCATGTCCGTTGCATTTCTAATCTTAGTGGCATTCCAACAACTCTTTGGGGCACGGAAAAAGAAAGCAAACAAACCATTCAATAGCCGGATATTATCGAATTTACTCACATGATGGCATCGCCATGTTCACCTCCTGGCAGACTATCAAATCTAGAATTGCCAAAGCCGCCAAGAAGTAATTGTGGATCTACACTGCTCTTGTTGACTTGGCCATGTTTTTGCTATTTATTTGCTATTTTTTGGCTGCTCTTCCACGTTGTTCAAGCCGGTTTGACATTTTGGGATAATCGCTTCGGTTACACTAGATTTCTATGTCTTATCTAGATCTTGATCCTTCATTTTATGTTTTCCATTCCTATTCTGGCTTCTAGGCCCCCTTTTTGTATACAAGTGTATAGTTCTTTTCAAAAAACTATTTACCAATAATAAAAAAACATCATGAAAAAAATTAAATTTTAAGAGAGCAATATATGCCTCGTTTATTATTAATTTTTATCGAGTGAAAATTCTATATTTATTAGCTATCGTTCACATTGATTAAATTTGGCATCTTACAAGTTTGAACTAGTTAATTAGACATTTATATAATTAACACATTTATTAAGAAGTTTTTAATTAGCGATAGAAATAACAAATACTTTTTACCTATGAAAATCACATATTAAGTTGTAGAATTGTAATCCTTTAAAATGTTGACATGTGGCATGAAATTTCTAATATATCTCGTGATCGTTGATATTTTTGAGTTATTTACGCTTTACTCTAGAAAACTAAAACATAATTTTACACTTCACCATAATTTGAGAGTACTTTATAGATAGGAAAGAAAATAGACCGCTAAGCTCCATTAGAATGATATTTTGTAACACTCGAATTCAAAATAATAAATACTTATATTTTATAGGGGATCAAGGTATTATGTTCAACACGTGTTAATTAAAAACTCTACATGTTGTATGTTATCCGTCTATTTTTTGAGTAGAAGCCTAGTGGTCGCTAGCCTCTAGAACTCCTAGGTTTCATTTCCAGTAATGTAAATAAATATCTCTACAGTTTTCGATAACTAGTATTTTCATTAAATATAATTTTATCTTATTGACTATACATTCCTTCCACAACCAAGTGTGGTACTACATACCATTGAAAGATATCTCAACTTCTATATTGCTCATAATTTTTTTATTTCTAATACATAATGTATATCGTTCATATCAAGTAAAATACTTAGTGACCACTAAGCTCCATTACTTACACAAGATGAATCAAATGGTGTGTCTCGAAATCAAATACTTAAGCAAATCGCTAAGCTTCAATACTTACCAAAAGGAATGATTATGTGGAAAATAGGCTAAACAATTTCTTGATAACATAGATGCTTTATGAAAAATCATAGTAATAGATATTAGCGGTTGTTAGGCATTTTCCATAATATATTTTGATGACAAATATGTGAGATATGGAAAAAATTTATTGTCGAAATATATGGAGGTCTTTGCATAGTCGGGAAGAAATATGATTACTAAAAATGTTTTCAAGGTGCTCATATAACATCATAGGGACTGTTAGGCACACACCTTTACATCTTTTCTTTTTTAACACATCGGTGTGCATCAATGAAAATGATTAGCGACCACTAAGCTCCACTACTTGTTAGAGGAGTAGATTAGCAGCCACTAGGCTCAACTGATTTTTTATTTTGAATATAGAGATCAAACAATAGTTCATATTAAATAAAATTCTTAGTGACTCGCTAAGCTCAAATACTTACAGAAGGAATGATTTGGCGACAACTAGGCTAAACAATATCTTATTTCAAACATAGCGCTCTAATAACATATCATAGTAATAGATATTATTGGGTGCTAGGCATTTTTGTGAAATTTTTAGATGCAAAATATGTGAGATATAAAAATTGTTTACTATTGAAAGCTATGGAGGTCTTTTGAGAAAGTAATAGATTAGTGGCCTCAAGGCTAAACTATTTATTAATTTTGAAAATAGAGATAAAAAAATTTATATAAAATAAATTCCTAGTAACCACTAAGCTTGAATACTTATAGAACATAGCACTCTATGCTTATTGTTAAATGAGAAAGGAATAGATTAACAACCTCTAGGATAAATTGTTTCTTAATTAAGAAAATAAAAATTAAAAAAATTGTATTACAAAAATGTTTAATGACCGCTAAGCTATGATAATTACAAAACACATCACTTAGATAACTGATCATATGAATGGATGAAATGGTGTCACAAGGCATTTTTCATGTCGTTTCGTATCAAAGAAAATGCATAGTGACCGCTAAGCTACATTGCTTGCTAAAAGGAGTGGCTTGGCCCTCACTAAGTTGTATTCTTGTCTTTTTAAATATCCACCTAATAAAAATAAGTATTTATCTTAGCAAAAACATAAGAGTCGAGTGCATGATAATCGAATTACATATTATAAACCTAAAGACATATCCTAATAATCTTGGCCTTGAATATTTCCAGAAATAACCCGTTAAACAAAATAGTCCTAAATGGTTTACTAAAAATGGAGGGCGAATATGAACATGGGTCTTGCTCAAGAATGAATGATCTGAGTTCGTGAATAACAATGCATGTTTTATGTTTACTAATTATTTTTTGATGAGAAGTCTATTGACCATTATCCTCTATATTGTCGATGAATCTATTTTAACAATGCAAAAAAACAATCTCAATAGGTTTGAAGTCATTATTTGTAATTATATTATATTCAATGGACTATCCTTGGTAGAGCCAAGTCCTTGAATACAAACCTTCGAGAAGGATGACTAACAAATAGAATTTTTGTAACTGATAAGCACCATTAGTTAGTGAAAGGGAAGGATTTTCTATTGCTATGATCGACAATTTCTTGTAATTAACATAGCCACATAGTATGGCAATGTTATATCATCATAAAAGATGTACATCATTTAAAATTGAAGACAAATTTTATCTATCTTGGCCTTCTATATTTGTTGAATATTTTTCATTATTATATGTGTTATCATTGATGTCAAGATGGATGAGTTTATATCCAGTTGCGTTGATGGAAAAGAAGTCAATTGGTAAAGTGAGCATATGAAGAAGATGAAGGTTTATTGGGAGTGTCAACCTATAGAGGCTTTGAGATGATCAAGGATAAGTCCTAAAGGACTTAGACATCATTTGAGAAATCCATAGATATAAGGTGTTAGAGACCAAGGACATAGAGATCCGTAGAGTAAAGAAGCTCAAGGAAGGAACCACGGACTAAAGGAAAGCTCCAGAAGAAGCCGTTGAAGGTAAGTGAGTGTCACAGAGTGAAGAAGGTTAGAAAGTAAAGTTGGGTATGAATACTTGGAGAATGCTGCATATAAAAGGAAAGGATGCAAAACCATGGATAAGTATAAAACTCTCTAGGTATAGAAGATTTCCGTAGATAGAAGGAAATCCATGAATAACTAGAAAAGGAGAAAATCCACAGAAGGTAGCGAATAATGAGGAAGCCATAAGAATTTGAAAAATTTGCACAAAGTGCATATAGATGTCATGGATGACCAAAAATCTACATAAAGAAGGGAAAGATGAAGGACAAAAGGAGAATCTATAATATGAAGGAAAAGATCAAAGACGCCAAAGGAAGCCATGGAACGATCAAAGTGAACTGGAGTGGATCAAGGATAATTAGTTAGAGTTCAAATTGAAAGAGTGAACGTTTGCATTCATATTTCAAAGAAAATTTTATTGACATAGCATTTCAACTACAAGTACAACTGAACTTCACACGTGACTCAATGAAATTTTGGTTCCATCTAACATTTAATGCATGACTGACCACGAGGCAATTTGCTTATAAGCTCGATGGAGATTCCCAATTTCAAGGAGAATTAAAATAATTCCAAAAATATGGGTTGTAATTTAAATTTCACGATGATGAAATATAAACATTGTAATTTTTATAATTTTGGAATTCAAGCTAATAAATTGGTTTTCGATGCATGGAAGAAGGAGGAATGAAGCCAAATAAGGAAAGAATAAAATCTAGACTTTTCTTGAAAATTTAATGATCCAGATTCATAGGTGAAAAATCAGAAAGAGTACATGATGTAAATTTTGAAGCAAGATTTTGAGCCATTTGTGGAATAAAAGAAAATCTCTAAATTAATTTGAAGGTTATCTCTCATTAGAGAAAACTAAGGCACTAGAGCCAAGAGAACAATATAGAGGCAGAGAGAATAAAATATGATGCAATCAAGATAAGAAGAGATACAATGGTGAAGAAGAGAGAAGGGTGAGATTGAGAAAATAATGAAGAACATGATCAGATAAGCAGAGCAAAAAAATTAGAAGATTGAATGAGCGAAAGAGAGAATAAAAATGGGCATAAGAGTGTGACAGAGAAAGAACACATATCGAGCAAGGAAAGTGATCATAATTCATTGTAATAGAAATTTCTTTAACTATATGATCAAAGTATGTATAAGAACCAATTCTAAGTTATAGCTTAGTAGATTCATGGACTTGTAGCTTCCTTGTAGGTGCGTGGTTGTAGAAGAAATCTCTTGTGATGCGTAATACTCACTAGAGTCCTTTTTTAAGCATAATATCAGCATAGGTGTAGGGGTTGGTGCTCTTTGTGGGATCAGTGTCTTACTAAAAAATCTTGTAAGATGTGTTATATTCTTATGAGTCTTTGAGTTTTGTAATATAAGCATTGGTTTTGGTGGTTTTTCTTCCGAAATAGTTTCCATGATAAATATCTATTTTTAGTGGTTATAAATATGTCAAATACTTGATTGGTTATTTTTGGTCATACATATAGATTGGTAAAGAATATAAAATTGAATCAAGAGTGAATTTTTTTTTTTCATTGATTCACCCTCCCTCTCGTGTTTTTGATCTCGTAACAATTGGTATTAGAGCAGGTCCTTTTATGGAAACCTAACATCTTCAAGGAGATCCTCCTATCACAAGCATGGTAGAAAATCAGGCACAAGGTGGTTTATCTCTATCCAAATCACCTCTATTCACAGGGATAAATTACACTTTCTAGAGAATAAGAATGAAGACATATCTGATGTCACTTGGTTTTGACATGTGGGAGTACATCAAAAAGGATATACAACTCCACCCACACCGATCACCTCTTCAATGGATAAGGCATAATATGAATGCAAATCAAGAGCTATGAATGTTATTTTATGCAACTTGATCGAGACATAATTCGTGAAGGTAATTCACCGCAAAAAACAAAGGAGATATGGACCAAATCAGTAGAGCATATTTAAAGGAGATGAGAAAATTAAATCGGAAAAGTTGCAAACTTAAAGATCTTAGTTTGATAATTTAAAAATGAATGATGATGAGAGCATTGTGACATATATGCAAATAACAAATAAGGTCATAAAAAGGATCGAGAGACTTGGGAGAAAAGCTATAAGAATCTGTCATTTTCCAAAATATTTTGAGATCACTAACCAATAGGTATGATGCAAATATTTCTACCATAGAGGAAGAAAAGGACATGAAGAATATTACAATAGATGAGCTACAAAGTACCCTTGTTGCATATGAGATGAGAAATGTTGGAACCAAGACCACCAAGAAAGAAGTGGCTTTCAAGGTCAAGAAAGAAATAAATTCTAGTCAAGAAGATGAAGAAGAATTAGGTTTTGTGGATGAGCTAGATGAAGAAAATATTGAGGCATTGTTCGTGAGGAAATTGAAAAGAGGATCTAGTAAGTACAAAGGAAAACTCCCATTTAAATTCTTTTTTTTTGGATAGTTAGGTCATTTTGCTAGTAGGTTCCTAAATAAAAATAAAGACAATCGATTTGAACATGAAGAACACAAATCATAAACATAATAAAAGAGAATCTGAGTATAAAAAGAAATATAACAAGAAGATATTATTCAAGAACAAAATAAACTTCTACCCTAAATAAGAATATAGTGAATCAAAGTTGAGAAACACAAAAACTCGAAAATGAAGATATTGAAGATCAATCAAAGTGTTTTTTATGGCTATGGATGTGGATGAAGAATGTATCTTTAGAGGTTCGAAATCTATTGAATATGAAGATTATAATGAAGAAGAAGATGAGGTAAATCTTGAATAATTGTTGGTGAGTGCACTTGAAGAACAACAACTATGTAGAAAGAAGAATCAAAACTAAGATACATATTAAAGTATTATCAGAACAAATACACATCTTTGAGAAGAGATAAACATGGAAAGAAGAAGAGGATGGTAATGAGCTAAAGGAACTAGAAACTCAGTTGGAGAATATATCTAAGTCCTATAAATCAAAAGAGGATGAGTGCTCAAAATTGAACAAATAATTGGAGGATTTGATATCTTATATTGACCAAATGTTTATAAAATTAGCTATGTCTAAAAAGATACAAAAGATCTCTACTATGCTAACTAATATACTCATTGGAAAATGAGATACAACTGACAAGTATAGAATTGGATTTAAGGGAGAAAGAAAGAAGAAATATTTAACAAACACTGAATAAAATATGTTTGCAGCTACACCAAGTACTTCCTCTACTGTAAATAAAGGTTTCTATAAACCCACGAGAAGGAAAAACATTGTTCCTAGGATCACTTATGCAATGAGGTACACACATTCCTTTTATGGGTATTGTTTTTCTTGTAATCAGTTTGGACATAAAGCCATGAAGTGTAGAAAGAAATCTAGAGGCTATAGAAGAAATTTTGGCCCATCTTACACTAGTTCAAACTTTAATGTTGCTCAATACGCCTATCACAAAAAATTTTATAATTCACCATTAAGTAAACAAGATCCACCTAAACAAAAAAAATGGATATATGTAAAGAAAGATGAGAATAAGAGAAAAGAGCAATGTTTAATAGTACAAACTACATTTCATGTACAAAATGAAGATTAAATTTAGTATTTGGACAACGGATGCTCAAGCCACATGACAGGTGACAAAAGTAAATTCATTACTTTGTCTAATAATGCATTCAATGTTGCGAGATTTGGTGATAACTATTCAAAAATATAGTTTTTGAAAGGGAACTCTGAGTTTGGATAATGGAAAAACCATCACAAATACTATCTTATATGTTGAAGTTCTAAAACACAATTTTTTGAGTGTGAGTCAAATGTGCAAAAGGGGATATAATGTTATATTCCATGACAAAGGTTGTGATATTATAAACTACAAAAAAGGGAAGAAGGTTAAAAGGCTAAGAGGACAAAGAATAATATGTATAGGAGATGGAAAGAATAATTCTTAAAGAAAATGGAATTAGGAGACAATTTTCAGCCACGAGGACACCTCAAAAAATGGGGTTGTTGAAAGAAAAAAAAGAGAATTGTTTAAGAGATGGAAAGAATCATGCTAAATGAATCCAAACTCTTAGATAGGTATTGGAGTGAAGCAATTTATACCGCAATCTACCTTTTTAATATAGCTCGATTGAGAATCAACATAATAGGACTCCCTATGAACTATGGAAGAAAAGACCAGAAAATGTGAAGCACATAAGAGTCTTTGGTATCAAGTGCTATATCAAAATAGATGAGGAAAACTTGGAAAATTTGACTCAAGATGTGATGAAGGGATATTCCTTGGTTACTTAGTAGTTAGCACGGATTACAGGTGTTATAATAAGTTGCTACAAAATATTGTTGAGAGCACTAATGTGAAGCTAGATGAGACACATCATGCCAAAACTAGCACTCATCCCAATGACAACCATGAAGAAAAAGAAGATGACGAATAATTGGAAATTCCGTGTGAAGAAGAAGATGAAGAGGAAGAAATAATGATATGAAGGAACTCTACAAGAAATTCAAAAAGGACCATCTAACTAATCAAATCATTAGAAACAAAGATGGCACAATTCTCACAAGAAGAAGACTAACATATTAGCAAAACCATGAGGACATAAATCTCTTGTGTATGATAGAACCCAAGAACATTGCGAGAGCCAAGCAAAGATCAAAATTGGGTAGACAAAATGAAGGAAGAATTGTATCAAATTGAAAAGAATGAGACATGGGAGTCGGTACCTAGACTGCTGAACAAGAAAGTAATTGGAACCAAGTGGGTTTTTAGAAATAAATTGAATTTTAAAGGAGAATATACGTGGAACAAGGACAGGCTAGTGTGAAAAGGATATGCACAAATGGAAGGAATTGAATTTGATGAGACATTTGCACCAGTGGAAAGAATGGAAGCAATAAGACTGCTTCATGGTGTACAAACCTATAATTTGGTCTACATGATCTTATTACTAAGATCATACTAACTATCCTAGTCTCATATTCATTTACCACACTACGCTAGTAAAATACCCTTTCTAACCTCTTCTAAGCTACCTAAACCATGTTAATCCCTCTCTAACTAACTTTTATAACCATTTTTTCCTTTAATTAAACTTGTTAAGGTTAATTAACCCTCTTATTGACTTTCTAAAGAGGATTTGACTTTCTAAACAAATATCTTATCTTTCCAAATAGTCACTTAGCTTCCTAAAATCTTGTTTAGAGCTCCGTATAGGTTTTTCTAAAAATTAATTTTTTTGACTCCTTTTAGTCCCATATGCATCCAAAACATCCTTTTCTCAAATCCAAAAACTATAAATAAGGGGATACCCCTCCACCCTTTTCCTAAGAACTCTCTCTCTCTCTCTCTCTCTCTCACATGTCTAATTTAGGCATGCTTAAGAGTCATTTCATAGTTTATTTGATCTATTTACTTTTATTTGCTAATCCCTTCAAACTTTAGGTAAATGGGAGAAGCCATTAATGGTGAGCTTCCATTCTTAAGTTTTTGAAACATCAATAAACATGAAACTGATTGTTAGAGATTTAATAGGTTCACTTATAGATAGATTTCATGGAGTAGAGAACTAATATAGTCATTTTTAGAGGTTGATTTTTGTTTCAAGATTTATATATGTATGCAAGTAGGTAGCTCTTTCTTATCTCTAATTTGATGGTCATTTGAGTTGTTTGTTCCAAAGCTTTTGGGGTTTCTTTAGAGGTTCTTACCCCATTTTCATATCTTCTTCAAAATCTTATTTCACACATTTGGCACACCCATTGGGACACCTACCATTGTCCTTTAGGATCATTTTCCAAGATTTTCAAGTTCACTTTCATGTATTTTAGGAGAAATATATTGTTATTCACTTGATCTCATTTTTTTAAGTAATCTAAATCATCCTTTTTCATGCATATTTTGTGGTTCTAAACTAGAAATAGGTTTCTTTGATTAACAACTAACATGTTTGGATGTTGAAATTTTTCATTTCCGTGACTTTTACAGGTTTTACAGGGGGTACGTATATGTGTCCTTTTAGGGGAGCATCTTCATCCAAACCATAACGCACCTATCAAACTAGAAACACACATGTTTGGTCATATTTTTCACTAAAATGTCATTTACAAAGGGCCACATACCTAAAAATTGTTGGCATATCCATTCACTATCAGGAATACTGTGCCTCTGGACACGTAGGTGTATTTTTGGCATATTGTGTTGATTCATCTTTTGGCTTACAAGTGTATCCATCGGGAAGGAGGTGTCTCTATTGAAACCCTATCGTACATGTTTCTCATCCCACGTAGGTGTTGACCTTAATGTCATAAATTGTTTCCATGCACACACATCGGTTTGGGTGTGTATCCACCGGCACCAGGATGTGTATGCATCATTCTAGGTGAGCAGTGTCTAAGTTAAAAATTAGAATTTTTCTTTGAGATGTAAGATCAAATTTTTGAGTTTTTCTGGTTGTTCGCAGGTTCTAACAAGTGATTCAGTTCCTTTTTTATTTTGTTTGACTAATGTAGTTTAATTGTTTCATATTTCTATGTTAGAAAGGGTTTTTCAAAGTGTGTATGCTCTTCCCTCACACCTTCTTGATCTTGAGAATCAAAAATACTTCCTAAACCTTCTTATTTCTTTCAAAAAAATTACTTTACGCTTCCTAATGAATTGATCTTTAAAATTTGGTTAAAAGGAACTTTAACATTCAGTAAAAAAACTTAAAGTATTTTACATAAACATTTTTTAGTTGGGTTTCTACATTTTGTATGCTCTTCCTTCATGCCTTTTTGGTGATATTAGGAATCAAAATCAACATGAAAACTCTCTTTCTTGATATCATTATATTATGAAGGAAATTACTAACTCTCTCCATGTATGGCCTAACACTTTTCAAAGAAAGGAGTTACAAAAATGAAAGCCTCTAAATACGTGTTTTCATACAGGTTGCCAAATAGTGTGCTACTTAAAACCACATTAAGATAAGAAAAATAAAAAACACACCACATACATCACATTGTATTGTAATTTTCGAGAAAATGGTATGTCCATATCCACTTAACTAGAACATAACCCCTTTGACATAATTCCTTAACCTATAACAATGGGGGTTGGTTCTAGAACCCTAAAGTAATCCACCACTGAGTAATCTCATGGATGAAATAGGAAGTGCTCCACTTACCCACTTGACTAGATTTTAAATTACAAATTTAAGTCAAAGTTGTCCATATCGCAACTCCACTCGACAATATAGCTAAACACACTAGTTACTCATTATATCAGAATGGGGTAAAGTAAATCCAAGATACTCCCAAATAAGTCAGTTAGTGCGAATCTTTGGGTAAATCAAGCTCACATTTAGACAAACTTTCGACACCTAGTGGAGTGATCTAATTAGGAAATCCATTTTTCTTTAGAGCCCGCTTTACTAGTCCATTATCATGTCTTGTCGAGCCATCATGAAGTGACGACTTACTTGGAGTTTGAACCTTGTTATTCAAATAAAGAAAAGTGTACACTTGATTTATATCTAAGTGTATTTCATCACGAAATTAAATGACATATCACTTAGCTTGGTTTCTTTCTCACCTTCGGACAAGGTGAAACTCGCCAAGTAGCACTTAGTTTATTTTCATCTTTTGTCTATACCCTTAGATTCTTATTGCCCATTTCAGGTGACGAGGAAGCATAACCTATGAGTCTTATCAAGGATAGTATTCGCCACTTTTTTTCCATTTACACCCATCCATGTTAGTATTTGGGTTAAATGTCTAAAGTGTGTCATTATATTTTTGTGTCTTTGATAGCCCTTTGATCTTGGTTTCAAGATCATCTTCATTTCTACTATTTAAGTTCATCATTATTTCTCCTTAACTTGTTATTTTTTCTCACATTCTAGCCATACAAATTCGGTACTTACATCGTGTTTTCAATTTTATGAGAACTTGGTATAATTACCTTTATTATATGGTTATGCTTCTCACACAACTAAAGAACTTATTGCTATACTTATACTTAGTTTCAGTTCCAACGTCATTTGAGTCTTTTGAGAGTGTCAATATTTCCTTGTATATACTACAATAACATCATCTTGATACTAATTGATCTATAAACTTCTACTTTGGAACTCTACGAATCACACAACTATGTTGTTCTACTTTCAACTTTGGAAAATGACATATTTGCTTGAAAAATTAGAGCTTCATGACTGATTATCTAGTGCTATAGAAAGGAAATTGTAGAGAAGGAAATAATTCAAAACTTCAACACAACAATTTTATCCTGGAAACCTCCAATGGAGGAAAACTAGTCGGGAAGGGAAATTGCTCTTTCTTCCCACTTTTATTTGTCTAATATAGACAATTACAGATTACAATAAGTATGAAAAGAAGAAACAATGTAAACCTTCTCTCTAATTACTTGTTTGCTCTATTTCTACACCTTGCTCCTACAATTCCATTCTAGAAATGAAGATCTTGCTCACTACTCTCATTAAACCCTTCTTCTTCTCTATCTCTCAGGATCTTCAAATGAATCATTCTCTTGCTCACTTCATACATTTATAGTCATTCCCATGTCTTCCCATGCACTGGAGGTTGTGAATGGGAATGGAAGGGGAAGAGACATGGCTTAGTTGCTTAGAATTCACGTCCATTCACATTCCATTCTTTTTTCTATTCAAAGTGTCTTAGGACCACCACCTGAGTAGACCAGTGGTCTTAAGACCGCTGTGCTAGCTAGGGTGGTAGTTTTAGAACCGCCACCATATAAGGGCAAAGTGGTTCTAAAACCATCACTCTGCATAGAGAGGTTCCTTCCAGAACCTCCATTTACCTCATTTTATTCATTTTTCTTGTTTCTCCTTCTTGGTGCTGATGGAACTGATGAAGTGGTGTGTTTTTTTGAATCCCTATGGATCATACCTCCCCTACTTAGGAGGATTTTGGTCCCATAAAAGCTTAGTGGGGGAGTGGTAGAGGAATCAACTCCCTCTCGTGCTCATTTGAGTACCGTTGGGTCTACCTTGGTGTCTTCTCTCGTCCAACCTACCAAGACTCCTGTGGATCTTTAGTTTGTTTTTCTAGTGCTACATCCTCCTCCAAGTTTCCTCAAGTACAAAACTCTTTAGAAGGTAACTTTTGTATCTTTCCTTCTTTGTCATGCATAGATGGCATTAGTGGATGCAAGCTCTTTTAACTTACTATCATGCATCAAGTATGGCTTAAAGGTTTATTCTACATGAAGTATGGCCCCATACTATAGTGGTTTAGTACTTTCCTTTCTCTCTTGATATGGATTGGTGAAATCCTCCCCAAGTATGTTGCTGCTATAGTCACCAATGTTACTTGTATCTCCTCTTCTTCATTTTGCCCCATGGTCAGGTCTAGTGAATTTGTAGGTAGGTACGGTGAGCATGCATAGTGGAAGTTTGTTTTACTCCTTGAATGAATAGTTCATATGGTGGCTTATTCTACAAAAACGATAAGTGATATCCAAATTCTATCAAATTATCTCATCCTTTGGTCTAATGATTTTTCTAAAGATTCTTGGCACTTACCATAGCCTTCTTTAATTTGCTCTGGTGTGCCCGGATGTCAAAATGGACTCCATCCTTGACCTATCTATACCGGTTCTCCTCCTTTGTGAACACAACATCCCTGGTATACAAGTAAGGACTTCCGAAGACAACGTCAAATGCATCAAGTGGAATAATATCAGCCTCTAATACATCAATATATTGGGTATTTATCCCAAACCTGAAACTTACACTTATTTGTAACTTGTATTTCTACACCCTTCTTCACCCATCCTAGTGGTATGGATGTGGATGTGCATAAGTCTCTAGACCAAGATGTTTTACAACCGCATCAAATCAAATTTGACCGAGAAATAGAATCTACTAAAGTGTTTACCTTAGTCTTCTTGATTTGGATTCTGATTTAAAAGAGCTTACTCATCTCTTCTTCTTCTACCGCCCTATACATGTTAGTGGTCATGCATCCTAGCCTCTTTTCTACATCCTAATCATCCTCAATCTCCACCTCTCTTTCTATCTTCACAGTGGGCCATGTATTTCTTGGAATCCTTGGTTCGGTGCTTTGGTACAATTACGGATGTAACTTCCAACATATGGCGTCGTTATGTCCATTTAAATCACAATTCTTATAGAAATTCTTAGGATCTTTACAAGTATGCAAAGCAGTAGTGGCATGTTTACCTTTCCATTTACCTCTACTACTTGTCTTCCCTTGTTCTTTGTCTTGTTTTTCTATTGAATGGTCTCCTTTGGCTCTATTTCTCCTTGCTTCTTCTCATCATTAGTGTAGTATGCTTATACACAAGATTAATTGAGATCCTTGGGCTTCATGGAGATTACCTTCCTCCGAAGGTGAGTGTGAATTCCTCCCAAATATTTGGTTAGAATGTCCTCATCCTCCAAGTCCATATTAAGTAACATGGCTTGTCTCTGAAATTTCATAGTGTAGTCTTACACACTTTGACTGCTGCCATGTCTAAAGTACTACCACTTAATCATCATGTCATTCTTATGGCCAATAGGATAGAAGTTAGCTCTTATCAATTCTTTAAACCTTTTCAAGTACTGACAATAGGATGTTTCTTCTTATCACAAGTGGCTAGATGGGTTTCCCACCAAACCAGAGTATGACCTTCCATTTTGAGATGTGCAAAGGTGACCCTTTGTGCCTCAGTGACATTATGCACACTAAATTAGACTTCTAACTGTTTTAGCCATTTATCCAAGTAATTCTACATCTACTTGTCCTTCAAATCCTTTATTTCCACTTTTGTCTCAACTTTAAAAGGTGTATGTGCAGATTTTACCTTCTCACTTACAATTGGTGTCTCTTCATGCTCTTCCCATCCTTCCTCTTTGTGGCTCTTTCCGATACCAATTTTTTCAGATATTGCTCGAATCACCAATTCCATGGAATCTTGCTTAACCGAAGCCTTCTTTTGCAGATTTGAAATCTCTTCTTGTTTTCTATGCAATCTATCCATCATGGTCTCTAGCATCTCGACTCTATGGACCAGGTTCTCTTCCTCCATTTGAGCTCGAATTCTCTATTTCCACTTCTTCGTAGAAATATCTAGATCACAAGGTAAAAATTATTTTCCTTTGGACCTTGTCACTGTCATATAAAATCACAAGAAAGATTTGAATACTACAATCTTGTATATATAATCAGCTCTGATACCAAAATGATCCGTAAACTTCTACTTTAGAACTCTACGAATCACACAACTATGTTGTTCTACTTTCAACTTTGAAAATGAAATATTTTCTTGAAAAATTAGAGCTTCATGACTGATTATCTAGTGCTATAGAAAGGAAATTACAAAGAAGGAAATAATTCAAAACTTCAACACTAACAATTTTATCCTCGAAATCTCCAATGGAGGAAAATCTAGTCAAAAAGAGAAACTATCTTTCTTCCCACTTTTATTGGTATAATATAGACAATTAAACATTACAATAAGTATGAAAAGAAGAAACAATATAAACCTTCTCTCCAATTACGTGTTTTCTCTATTTCTACACCTTGCTCCTACAATTCCATTCCAAAGCACTAAGATCTTACTCACCGCTGCGCTCATTAAACTCTGTTTATCGATCTCTCTGGATCTTTGAATGAATCATTCTCTTACTCCTTTATGCATTTATAGACCTTCCCATGTCTTCCCATGCACTTTGGAGGATTTTAAAGGGCATGGAAGGGGAAGAGACATGGTTAGGCACTTCAAATTTGTGTCTATTCACATTTCATTCTTCTTTTCTATTTGAAAGTGTCATGACTGCCACCACTTGAGAGACCGGTGGTCTCAGGACCACTTCCCTAGCTAGGTGGTAGTTTTAGGACCACTTCCCTTGTAGGAAAATGGTTCTAAAACCACCGCTCTACACATAGTGGTAGTTCCTTCCAGAACCTTTGTTTACCTCATTTTATTCATTTTTCTTGTTTCTCCTTCTTGGTGGTGATGGAACTGATGAAGTCGTGTGTTTTTCTAGATTCCTATGGATCACTAATACCTTACTTTCTACGTTAACATGTCAATATAGTGTTGTTACACTATCCACATTTGTAACTTCCATGTTTCAAAATCTTATGTTTTGTTGGCATTGAAATTGGTCTTAGTATATCTCGTGGAGAGATCATCACTATCACTTTGATATTTAGGCCTTGTTGGTACTCTAACTAGATCTATGTATTAATAACGTATTGTAACTATCTACTTTGATCCCTTCATTGGAATCATAGTTTATGGTATAGTCTTGCTAAACGATAGTGTGAGTGATTGTTTGATTTGTTAAAATTTTCATATGATTGTTCTTTGAATGATGAACGATTTGCATATCATTACTTCTAAAACACACTAGGATATGTTTTTCATAAGACAAATTACACAACATACACCTAATTTTTATACATATTTGAAGGTATTTAGACAAAATCTAGTATAACTTTGACTAGTAATGCCAAGAATCATGAAAATCGAATCTAAACCAAATGAGCGTGACTTAAAGAAAATCCTTTCGCATAATTCACATTTAGTGGTAATAACTTAGCACCTCTATTCTCACAGATCAAAGACACATAACCATTGGTTAATCATAGCGGAGAATAATATGATTCTTCTAAGGAACAACATAAGTTATACCTAGGCTGATTTGACAAGGTCTTTATTATATTAGATCAAGTACTCACAAAGTCCTAGAGTTAGAAGCTAAGCTTCCACAAGAACATAAAGTGAACACTAAGATCATTTATCATAAAATGGAAGAGTGATCATCCCTCTTAGACATGGATAAAACCTTTGACATAGGGTATGCTTCTACTTCCAGATGACATCAAAAAATTTTTAAGAAGATCCATCAAAACCCATTGGCGATTCATGAAGACCTTATTATAAGGCTTCACGTAAAGTAAAAATTGAGCATGAGAACAAAGGCTCACCACATCCTAAATTTGATGAGGAAGATGATACCTTAGTTGAAGAAGAGATCCTTCAAAATAAAATATTGAAACTAAGTAAAAAATTATCAAACTTAGGTTCTTCAAATAGGAACGTGCATAAAGATAAACTCAAAACAAAATCTAGTAAGCTTCACTTTGATCCATACGATGAAACAATTTTTAAAGTTACTAAGGTAAAGAGAACAATATCACCTACAAAAGAGAAATCATTCAACAAGTGTTACAATCAATGAAGAACACACTTAATACGCTACAAGAAGGTAACATTAGACACATTACGGAAGTACTTATATGAAGAACTATGTCCATATCCCTTTGACAAGGACATGTTATGACAACCATTTCAAAACATTTTTCCATTCTTAAGTTTGATAAATATAAAAGAAAAGGTGATCCCATGATCACACTCAAGGACTTTACATGGCTTGTCAAGAGTTCTCTTATAGTGAAAATTTCTCAAAATGACTATTCCCTCATAGCCTAGATCACTAGCATTAGAAAGGTTCTTTAATATGCCCAAGGGATTCATTACAACATGGCCCGCACTAGTGAAAACATTCATGTGAAATTATTCTTCAATATGGAGAATCATATCATGATGAATGACCTTTGTAATGTAAACGAGAAGCCCAATGAGACCTTTGTGAACTTCTTCTTACAATGATGGTGTGGATTGGCAAGTCATTTTCTTTATGCCCTACCAAAAAAACTAGTAAGCATATTCGTTTCCTAATCTAAACCCGAGATAGCATTTATTTTACAAATGCACTACGACTCTAACTTTGAATAATTTATAGAGAATGGTAATCAAATCAAAAAGGCTCTCATCAAAAAGAGTACACTTAAACTATTCATGAAGGACAAATATGAAACAAAACCTTCGAGATAAAGCAAAATTCTTAAAAAAAACAAACATGTCATTGGCGATGGAATTACGGACTCCAAAATAGGCCAAACCATATAGACTAGTATGTTTTTAAATCTCTCACAAGTACCTACCAAAGGCACCCACAAAATGTGTTTTTAGGCCACTAACAAAATCACTATTTTCCATACTAAATAGTTAGATGTAGTAAACATGGTGTAATACCCAACTGTGATAGTACCATATCCATAAGATGCTCCAAAACCTAATTGGTTTAAAGATCATGATTTTGTGATTTCCATCTTGTTAAAGGACAAAAATAGATAGGTTCTTGAGACTACGAGATTATATATAAGAACACATCGAGGAGAGAAAATCACCATAGATTCCCCCTTGACTTAGGAGAGGGCCCTAATGATAAAATGGGTATCTTCAAAGAGCCATTTCCTAACCATATAGATAAGAAGAGCATGAATGCATATCATGGAAAAACTTCCAATGAATATAAGATTGATTCTTATTTTTATCCAACTAATGATAGTCCCATGATTCCCTTACATGATGTATTTGCTCATCAAATGAACACGTTAATACTATTAGGATATTAAAAAAAAATTGTGTAGTAGGGAACGACATGTTCATTTGATCATATCAAATCCCTACCTATCCTATAGAATTTAGGTAAAATTTAATAAAATAGTTAGAGAAGACACTCACTAGGATATCGATTTTAGATCTCCTCAAAGTCTTTACTTCTCATAAAAAACATATAGTATAAATCACTACAGAGTTTAGGAGTCTCCATAGATGTATATCCCATACACATTCAATGATTGCACACCTTGGTTCCAATGATCATATCACTTTTGATCATTCTATAATCCTACATAATTACCGAGAGCACAACTTACTCCCTATACACGAAGTAGTTTTTACCTATCGTAAGATCAATATAGTACTTGTAGAAGGTAGATCTAGTCTAAATATTTGTACTTTAAAGCTGGTTAAGCAGCTAGGCCATTCAAAAATGGATCTAGGGGCTAAAACTATTATAATCACAACTTATGATAACGAGGAGCATAAGTCATTAGTACTATAGTAGTTCGATGGAAGTATGGCAAAGCTTGTCATAATACGACGTTCCATGTCATTGAAATTGGATCTTCCTTACAACATGCTCCTAGGGTGCTCATGGATCCATGCCAGAAGACCATTCCTTGAAGATTTCATCGATGTATTAAGATGTGCCATGAAGGACAAATATGTTGCAACATAATGATTAAGTGGTTTGGCCAAACCTTAATGTATATGGGTCCATAACTAATATATAGGTTAATATTTAATAATTTGAAATATTTCTATTTCTATTATTAAATATGCTAACCTAGGTATATACTTTAGGTTAAATATTTAATATCGTGAAATGATTATATTTCTAATATTAAATATTATAAAAGTAGGTGTATGTGTCAACCATTTTAGGTTAAAAAGTGGTTTCGAGACATACCCATTCACCTTATATAAAAAGGACTTTAGGTCCTCATTTGATATATTTGGGAAATATATCAAAGGTGTGTAAATCAAGTGATTTAGTTTTACCCTTGGTAAATAAGGTTTCAAAGGAGGAGGTGATCTTATTGGATGTAAAATAAGTTCTCTGAAGTAAAAGGTTATTTTCAAAGTGGTTTTTACCCTATTGGAGTTTTCCACTATAAATATTGTGTCACCTATGTTATTTATTTCCTATAAGTATTTATTTATTTACTTATGTTATGATGTAATATTTATTTAAATATTTATTGTAATATTATGTAATATGTAAGTTGATTAAATCTGTATTTATTAGAATCCTCAAATTCTAACATGGTAACAGAGTGAAGTAAATTAAATAAATTAAGATCAAATGTTTTGTATTTTATTTATTTAATTTGTATGGATTTTTTCAACCAACCCGAAAGGGTATTTAAAAGTATTTGGTCCCCTTTTTTTCCTCCAATTTATTTTGGCATTACATTTGTGCAATTAAACTCTCGGTAAATTTTTTAGGGTTTTTCAATTTTAAATCCCTAATTTTTTTGGGAGAAGATGAAATATGATATGATTCTAAATTTCATTTACATCTTGTAAATTATATGGAATTAATGTTTGTTTAGAGATTTATGTGCACATGTGAAAGGGGCTTTAAATATTTCACGCGTAAAAGTCACATACAGATAAGAAAGGATTTATTATTGTATGAAATAGTTTTCATGTTTTATATAATTTCATATGTTCGCATGAGTTAAATATTTCGGAAGGTAAATTCATACCCGTGTTCTTTGGTCCCCTCTAAAATGATTTGATTTGAAAAACTATAGTTTATAGTTAATCTATAACTATATCCTATATAATTTGAAAACTATATTATTATTTTTAAATAAAAATATATATAATATAAAATAAGGTTTATATAATAATTTATATAAACATCATATTAAAATTTATATAGTTTTAAAAAAAAAACTATATATTAAAATCCTTAAACCATATTAAAATTACATGGGATTGAAGGAAGAGTCAACAAACCATATTCTAAGCATAATTTTAAATCATATTTAAACTTAACTTATAAAATAGGCATATATAATTTTTTTGCCAAAAAGAAACAAACCTAAGTTTGAATCATATTTTATATATATGGTTATTTTAAACCATTTAAAATATAAATTTTATTAGATTTAGTTTATATATGTTTTAAAAAAAACTAAAGTGCTTACTTTTTTTTTTTTAGTAAGGGGCTCATGTTTATTTCTTAGCCATGAAGGGATTACTTTTTAAATCTTAATACTTATTAAATAAAACCTAACATGTGTCCCTAACCATTTATATTATCCATGTAAGGGGAAGCCCATTCATTTAGATCTTATAGTTTATAAAAACTATATAAATAAACCTATTTAAAGGTTTTCTTTTATATAAGAGTGGGAGTGGAGAATAAAATGAGATAATATCTCAGGTATAAATGTGGAACTCTCAAGTATAAATGGAGAATTAAAAAAAAGGGGGCTAGTTTATTGGTGGCCCACGTGAAGTGTGGTAAATATTTATTAAAATATTGGTAGTTATAACCACATAAAATTTTAAATTTTTAGCTTGTAAGAATTATATAAAATATTTTGCAATATTTTCATACTTTTAAATGTGTGCAAGGTAAAATTAAGAGTAAATGAAGGGAGGAGACAAGGTTCATGAAAATAGGAATTTTGAATTTATTTCATTGGTCGGGTGAAATTACTTGTCCCCTCTGTAAAATATGTAGGTTAATCTATACTCTCATAAATCTACTTACACCTGGTAAAATTCTTTTAACTTGGTCTATGTCCTTTAAACCCCTTTAATAAGGGTTATGTGTTTTTTAATATAAAAACAATATACTATAGTTTATAATTTTTATGAACTATATGTTATTTTTTATTTTCATTCTATAAATTATATATATTTTTTTTTATAAAAAAGTGTATATATTTTTACATTATAAATTATAATAGGTTATTATAATGTGTTAAAATATAACCTCCCTAATATTATATAGAAGAAGAAATTCTGGAATTTCACATTCTAGAAATACACAAGTTTTAGCTTCATTAAATTTGATGGTCAAATGACCGTCATGGTAGACCAAACATAAGACAATATGATGGTCATTTAGACGTCAAATTTAAGCTTGTAGATTTCCATGAAACTTTAGTTGTGTTAAAATTGATGGTCAAATGACCATCATGATAGACCAAAAAATAAGCCATTATGATGGTCATTTAGATGTCAAATTTAAGTTGGCCATATTTTTTGTCTACATTAATTTTTTTTAGAAATTTGAAGTTATGCATTCTTAAGGGTATTTTCTTCACTTCTATATGGTCAGAAATATTTTTATATAAATATGGGGTATAATAAAGAGCCCTTTATAATGCGGGTTATTATTTTGATCATTGAGGTTAATTAGTATGTATTATAATGACAAAATTAGTTATGATCAAATAGTTTCTTTAGATCTGTAAAATTTAGATATGATTCTATTAAAAGTGTTATTTTTATTGATAAATATGTATCTAACTCTATGGTACATTATATATTATAATGGGGTGTGTTTTACAGGTTTAGGAAAATAATGACGTCCAACTATTTCTGTCTTGACAAAACCTAGATCCTGAATGAAACTAACTACAACATTTGGGTCAAAATAAAATTTATGGCAAGGAAACTCTAGATGATTATTTATGGATCTGAGGTTTCTCCCACCGGTTGTCAAACAAATATAGATAACATGAATGCATTCTTGCAACAAATGTAAGATGCTCTTTCTATGTAATGTGAATGATGAGTACCTTCTACACATTGGTAATATCGAACATCCAAAAGAGGTATGGACACAACTAGAATCCATGCATGAAGGATACTCGGTATATAAAGGATAGTAATGATAGTATAATAGCTACGGAATTCAAAAAAATGATCTATATATTTTTTATGATTTCTCTTATGCATCTTGTTTTATATCTCAGAGTTTGAATAATTCAAAACTATGGCATGAAAGGTTAAGACATGTTAATTATCGAAGCTTATATGAAATGTATAGATATAGTCTAGCAAAAGGTTTACATGTGTTGTCTTCTTCTCTTGAAGTTACTTTATTAAATGTTTCTAAATGATGGTTTTGATTTGATTTAGTAAATGGTCATGATGATGTTTTGATGTTATAGATGTTTTTGAAACTCTTATCTTCCTAGATAAGAAATTAAATTGGGCTTAATCTATGTTAGAAAACTCAAATCCTATTAACCTTAGGAAAATGAACGAGAAGTCATCATATGTACCATGCATTAATTACCTTGTATGAACCTAAGTTGTGAAGTATTATAGGGTCTAGGTGGATATACAAAGTAAAATATAATGGTGATGGTAGTATTAACAAACATAAATCTAGACTTATTGCTAGAGGTTTCACTCAAAAACTTGGTATTGATTATGTTGAGACATTTTCTATAGCTAAAATGAGTACTGTTAGGGCCTTATTTGCAATTGCCACTCAATTTGGGTGGGAAATCCATCAAATGGATAAGAAAAATAATTTTTTGAATTAAAATTTAAAAGAAGAATTTACATGTTTCAACCTAAAGATTTGAAGAAACTGGTATAAAAACTATGTTTGTAAATTTAGAAATCCTTGTATGGTTTAAAACAAGCTCTTAGAGCTTGGTATGTGAAAATTATTTCCTTCTTTAAACTGTTAGGTTTTGTTAATTTTTTTTAATAATAATATATTCATCAAGCAATAAGGCTCACATATTATCATTATATGTATATATGTTGATGATTTGCTTATGTTTGGTGATAATTCTGATTTAATTCATAGGATTAAAGAGAAATTGAAGCAATACTTTGAAATGAATGAGTTAGGTCTCTCACATCATGTTATTTATATGATTGTATTTCATTCTATTGTTATTTTTTAAAACACAATATGCAAACATTGTATTGAAAAAGTTTCTTATGATTGATTGTAAACCATTTTCTACTTCAATGGAAGTTGGAATAAATATTGATCATAAATCTGCATATGAAAAAGGTTGATCCTATTTATATACATTGTTAGTTGATAGTTTGATTTATCTAACTATAACTAGATCAGATATTTCCGATATAAAAGGAATTACTTCAAGGTTTATGCAGAACCTTTTTAGAGATCATTGGAATCTTGTAAAAAGAATTTTAAAATATTTTAAAGGAACAATCAATTATGGGTTTCATTATAATAAGAATGAAAATACTATCTTATATGGATTTTATGATTCTAACCATACCGATGTTATGTTATAAAATATACTATATATTTGTTCAAGTTTTTGGTGTATGAACCATTACTTGGAACAATGAATACAATCAACAATATCCATTTTTCTACTTTAAGGCAGAGAAATACAATGGAAGAAGTAAAGAAGTCATGTGGCTGCAACGGCTGTTAGTAGAGATACACATGAAAGCTAAAGGAAGTATTTATCTTCTATGTGGTGGTTAGAGTTGTATTACTCTTGATTAAGAATCCAGTTCAACATCAGAGGAAAAAAATATTGAGATACATATACACTTCACCCATGAGAAGGTGCAAAGTGATGAGATAAATCTCAAGTTCATGTTGACTGAAGAGCATGTTGCTGACATCTTCACAAAGTCCCTAAGTGCTTTGCAAAGTTTTGTCACTTTCGTGAAAAGCTTGGATTATTGGAGTTGCCATTGAGGGGGAGTGTGCATGACAATGTCACCTCCTAATGGAACTTGGTTTTTGTAAAAATACCTTCAAGCATTTGTAAAAGACCTTCGAGGCAAGTGTAAAAGACCTTCAAGCATGTATACCTCCTCGACTTCTTTTTAGAAATAAGTGTAGAAAGATCTTAAAAGTGGTCTTCAATAAACTCTTTAGTGCTATTGAGTTTACTAGTAAACATCTAGTACAAGAATATTGTTAAGGAGGTCCTTGGTTGTAAAAGGCTCCTATATGTTTGGGTTTAATAACCTTTTATGAGAACATGTGAGAACATGTAAAACTCACAAATCATACTTAGCCACTAATCATGGGATGATCTTTGGGATTCTAAATCCTTTTGTACCAAAAGGTAAATTGAGTATGATGAAGGTGTTATAATTCCTTCAACGATACTAACCTAAAACCTTTATGGTTTAAGGATTGTAAATCATGTAGTGTACCACAGTAAGAAATCTATTAGCATATGTTATGTTATCCCACTTAACATTAAGGGGGAGTGTTGGAACATAATGATTAAGTGGTCTGGCCAACCCTTAATGTATATGGGTCCATCACTAATATATAGGTTAATATTTAATAATATGAAATATTTATATTTCTATTATTAAATATGCTAACCTAGGTATATACTTTAGGTTAAATATTTAATATCATGAAATGATTATATTTCTAATATTAAATATTATAAACCTAGGTGTATGTGTCAACCATTTTAGGTTGAAAAGGTGGGTCGGGAGACATACCCGATCACCTTATATAAAAAGGACTTTAGGTCCTCATTTGATATATTCAGAAATATATCAAAGGTGTGCAAATCAAGTGATTTGGTTTTACCCTTGGTAAATAGGGTTTCAAAGGAGGAGGTGATCTTACTAGATGTAAAATAAGTTCTCTAAAGTAAAAGGTTATTTTCAAAGTGGTTTTTACCCTATTGGGGTTTTCCACTATAAATATTATGTCACCTGTGTTATTTATTTCTTGTAAGTATTTCTTTATTTACTTATGTTATGATGTAATCTTTATTTAAATATTTATTGTAACATTATGTAATATGTAAGTTGATTAAATCCGTATTTATTAGAATCCTCAAATTCTAACAAGATAGTCACCATTCAGGGGTGATCCTTAACCTTTCATGCATTGTAGGGAATTACATAATTTTTCTCGTGTAGCTTACAAATGTCCTTCTATAGAGATTTTTGTGTCCTTTAAAATCGAATCTATAAAGGAACATGTGGATCTAGGTTCACTCACTCCTTCTAATCAAAACTTTACTTCATTGGTCAACCCTTTCACATAATGGGAAGCAAATCTGCAAAAGTATGGTTCATGTAAGCAATTCACTCTTTAAAAAACTTATTAATATCATATATGTCACCTGTCACCTAGGACATGTGATAAACCCTACTTTCAATTCAAGAGCACTCGGGATAAATTGCTTAAACCATTGGAAAAGTTCATCCCTAGTGGTATCTACCTATGGAAAAGATGTTTGAAGATCCCATCGGGATGGTACCAGAAGGTACCATGACATCATGTCATCAAGATTTTTAGTATATCAAAGGCCACCGTATGATGTAGATCATGGGTTACAATGGGTTTGAATGTGGTATCAATGCACAAGGATGATTAGAACCCATTCCTATCCCTCATTTCAAATCTAACAAACATGGTCTTGTAACTATACCTCATGACAATCAACCCTTTGAGATTGATGTCACCTATTCTGAACATGAGGATAAATCATGTCATTTAGAAAGAAATGTAGATTCCCAATGTAGCCTCTACGAGGATCTTGCCTCCACTAACCTATTCTTGATTCAGTTGTTTTTACCTTATCCAGATCTAATCCTCAAACCAATTGCCAAGTAACCCTTATATATCCCAAACTTGTAGATTAAGATCAAAAATTTCACCACTAATCAATTTATTTGAGAATGAGGAGGTGTTCACAAAATTCATGGGAATCAAGCAATCTATTCTGACTAGGGATCACAAGAAAGGTTTTTCCATAAAATTTGAATACCTGTGTATACTTTGGAGAAGAGGCAGAGATGTGTGGATGCTTGAATAAGAAGGTCATAAGCAAGAGTAAGAATGCTTTAGAGAAGCCTTATGGAAAGAACAAACACAAGTCTCATAGCGACAAATGTTTTGAGACACTAGTAGATAGTAAAAATGAAGAACCTATAGAAGAAATGGTATACCCATTCAAAGATAATGATGATCCACCCAAGGAGGTTGAACTTACACTTCCCCCAATCCTACATGGATGGAAGATGATTCTAAAATGCATGTTAAGAAATGACTAGTGTCAACATTAGATCAGAAGAGGAACCTAGAATGATAAAGTTGGGAGCTTTAATTTCAGCTCAAGAATAGAAATTTTTGTGGAACTATTAAGAGAATATGCAAATATATTTACATGGTCATACGTAGATATGCATATGATTTGGATCAACACTTGGTAGTGCACAAAATTTTGTGCACCTCGCACAATAATTCCAAACCCATCAAGCATAAATTGAGAAAGATGCACCCCAAAGTTGTACTACTTGTCAAAGAATAACTTGAAAAGTTATTAGCTTCTAATTTCATTAAACCATTGACTATTCAAATTTTGGATATCTAACATAGTCCATTTCGAGAAGAAGTCAATTGGCATAAGAATCTACACCAACTTTCATAGCATCAATAAAGAATTTCCCAAAGATGATTTCCATTTTCCTAATATTTATATGATATTCGATTACTTTAGAAAATGGGTTATTACCTGAAATGCTATCCTTAATGCATGGTTTTTCAAGTTATAACCATATTTGAATTACGGAGAGAATATCAACATAAGATAACTTTTTGATCACCCCATTAGGACATTTTGTTACAAGGTCATGCCTTTCTAGAGACTCAAATGAATGTCAGGGCCACCTATCAACGCATAGTGAAAGTCATCTTCCATGACATGATGAATGACATCATGGAGGATTACGTTGATGATATCTTAGCAAAATATAAAAGTAGAGGAGAACACCCTAAAGTGTTGAGACATATTTTCAGTGACTCTAAGATTACAAAGTACACTTGAACCATAAGAATTGTGTCTTTAGCATTTTTCAAGGAAAATCCTAGGTTTCATTGTTTCACATAGAGGAATAGAGGGGATCCTAATTGGTCCATAAAGGTTACAACTATTATAGAAATGCCTCCACATACAAAACCAAAAAACTAAGAATTTTACATGAAAAATTCAAGCAATCTGCCATTTTATTTCACAACTTGTGGATAAGTTTCATCCATTTACATATCTATTGAAAAAAAGAGGTTAGGTTTAACTTTTTAGGATCAATTGTCAAGAGGAATTTGCACTTCTTAAATATGTACCTTGTCAACCCACCCGTACTCATGCCGACTACCCCAAGCGAGCCTCTCCTATTATACATTTCAACTACCCCATTTGATATTGGTGCACTACTTTCCCAATATGACATAGACCATGGAGATAGGGCGCCATCAATTTATTACCTTAGTCACACCTTGATTACCACATCCATATGAACTGAATTACCCACAAATTGAAAAGGCTTGCATCTTCGGCAATTGTCTTTTTCCTTTTAAAAACTTACATCACTATCTCCTTAACAATAAGACCAAGCTAATATCAAAATTTGACCTTCTCAAATACCTTTTATCCAATCTCGCCCTTACGAGATGAATTATTGCTAATTGGATCATTCTCATAAGTGAATTTGATATTGATTTTGTTAACTAGAAATCGTCATTAAAAGGACATGCATTGGGTGATCGGTTAGCAGAAGCCCCTCAGCCACGGGTTTTTAACAAATATCACATGTCTTACAATGGATGGAACCTTTGTGTTTAGATCTTCTAGATGAATCCATGATGTATGTTGAAGAATTTTTTAAATGGAAAGTCCTTTTTTATAGATCATTCATATTTCATGGATCGGGAGCAGACATGTTTCTTTCCTAGTTGTACTCATCACTCCCACGGTGAGGTTATTCCAAAAACATTCTATTTGGGATTCTCTTGCACTAATAACATTGCAGAATATGAGGCACTCATCATTGGCCTCAAGTTGGCTATCACTTGGAATATCGGATAGATATGATTCATTAGGGACTCCCAAATTATTATTAAACAAGTTAATGATGAGTATAAGGTTAAAGATGAAAAGCTTATTCCATACAAGAAAATGGTTGAAACCTTGAAGGAATATTTTATAAAGAATATTTTTGAACAAAAACCAATGTCAAAAAATAGATCAGAGAGATGACATGGCTACTATTAGATCACTATTACACATTCCTCCTCAATAAAGTAAAATACCCTTCTTTGTAGAGCATTTACGAGTAACCAACATGTGATATGCTACCATAGTACATGTTTGGAATGTGAATGTGTTGGTCCCTTCTCCCCTTGGTATGACCCTATATTTAGATACCTACTTATCTAAGAGGGCACATTTCCCTCAAACATTACCCATTACCGAGAAGAAATGTCTTATCCTTCGTATATCCTACTATCACACTCATAGGAGGCACCCTTTATCGTCATTCGGTGGCTATGATAGGAATATGCTTCATTGTTTGGATGTTACTTAATTGGTCCACATTATTAAGGAATTCGAGGTATTTGTGGAGTACATACCAAAGTCAACCACACATACCAATGACATGGTCTTGGGTAAGAAGCTCTTAAGGGTGGGTTATTATTGGCCCACCATGGAAAAAAATTCTTGTAATTTTGTAAATAAATGTGAGCTATGCCAAAAATATGGCAACTTGATACATGTGCTAGCACAGGATTTACAACCCATTACGACACCTTGGTTGTTTTCTAAATGGGGTCTCTAGATCTCATAGGAAGCTCCATCCTTATTCTTTGATTTTTGTCCGACATTATTACCACCATTGAATATTTTACTAAATGGGTAGAGGTTGACCTATAACTTATGTCACTAGTTTTCAAATCTCAAAATTTATCATGAATTACCTCATTTTTTTTATGGTATCCCTTTTTCCATTGTCACTAATAATGGTAAATCCTTCAAGAATAAAATGGTCAAAGAGTTATGTCAATGCTTCCACATTTCAGCTCAATTGGACTACCCACATGTACTTTCTGTACCCCCAAGGTAATGGACAAGAAGAAGCCACCAATAAAACCCTTGATGAATCATAGAGAAGATGGTAAGTAAGACTGGTTGTAATTGGAACTTACGGATACATCCCATTGTTCTGGGCCTATCAAACCTCTATCTATACTCTCATACCGATGTGACCCCATATTCACTAGTTTATGGAACTGAAGCCATCATTCCCTTGGAAGTGGAACTTCCTCCTGAGAATATCTCTCTAGGTACTATCTTGATAAGGGCAAAGACTATAGAGTTGCTCGGATAGTAGAGATTTTTACTATATCTCGTTGGATGAAAAGTGTATGTGAGCACTTAATCACAAAAAGGGTTACCAAAATAGAATGTCAAGAGGATACAAATGGATTATTCATCATGAATGTGATGTAGAGATATTGTTCTAAAATAAAATTAGAAGAACATTATTAAGGATAGAGAAAAGAAAGGTAAAGTGAATCATAGAGAAGAGGCTAAGCTGGTTAGGGCCTTATGTGGCGGTTGCTAAATATGGTTCAAGAGCTTACAAACTTATATACTTAGATCGTGAAGAGGTTCCATAACCTATGAACACAATGCATCTCAAGTGGTTCTATGCTTAAGCATGGCATAGATATCAAAAATACCTAAAAAGTAGAAAAAAAAAAAAACAAGAAAAAAAGAAAAATCATAAAATCAAGAAAAATTAAAGAAAAAGCGTGTCGTCCACATGTGAAAACCATGCAATTGTGGTGCATTGGGAAAGTATTTAGGTCATCCACATCAATCAAAATAGTTTCGACACTCAAAGAGGATTATTTGTCATAAGATACTATTAAATCTATATGGGTAACCCTTACCGCTTATCTAGGTTTGGTTTCCCTTGATTAGGTCTAGGAACCCTACCAAGTCTACTTCATCGAGGCCATGATTTGGCTTATTTGTTCTTATATGTATGTGAAGGAGTTTTCTTTTTATATTCACATCTAACATTGGTGGCACCGTCATATTCCACTTTCTCGAACATATACCCATGGTAATTTTCCTTTTGTATATTCCCACATCATGCTAGGGCCATCCACACTTCTTTGTCCTTATACATTGCTTTCAAACAGGACCTTAGAAAATACAAAAACATTCAGAAAAGGATACACAAAAATCTAAACATTCAAAAACCCCCTTAGGAATGAAGCTACACCAACTTTGTAACATTGTCTTAAGGAAACCTCAAAAATAATGTGCACTGTAGCCTTGAAAACTTATCTTTCAAGATAACACCAAAAATAGTAGAAAATATATCAATGTTGTCCCGTAAAAAAAGGTCATGATTATATTTTTTTATTTGATAGTTTTATAGTTTTGGTTATAAGTATATATTCACGTTGTATGATTTAAAGTATGCTTCATTTGCTTACCTTCTATAGAATCTCGTTTGATTTAATTATGTGTCACATTGAGTTCATTTTAAAGATTTTATACTTTTAAGATATTGGTATGGTTTCATTATATATATGTATGCATCTATTAGAATTCATTTTACTTACTTAGATTGGATACCAATTTAATTTTTCGTTAAAATTCGCATGAGTTCATTTCTAATTGCATATTGTTGTTGGGTTTTGAAGGTGTAAAATTGTTTAGTTTTGTTAAATTTTTCTTGTGTGTTTGTTTACTACACATTTTTTTATCACATCTATCATCTATCATTCATCACATATAACATCATCTAATACATCATATATATAAAATTTTAAGTTTTACATCATACATGTATATTAAGCTAATCATCACATATCGTATCATTAATCAGGGCAAGATGGGTTGTGCATGATCACAAATATATCCCCCACAAAAATATCATCTAATATCATCCCAAATGCTACCATCTACGAGAATATATTGTGTCCAAAATATATGATATTATCTTAATATATATCATCAATATAAAAACATGTGGTACAACATCACTATCTAGCATGAAATATACATAGGAAATGAGACTCATACATCACCATGATACACTCATACATCTATAAATGAATCATGATTATAGAACATATAAAAACATGAAAATATAATCCATCGAATGTCCATATATACATATGTAAATATACTCTGTCTCAAAATAAGATATACATCATCGATATAAAATCTGCCATCTAAAGGGAATGAATCAAAACCAAAGCCTTCACCAAGATGCATAATAAAATACATGATACATCAGTACATACATCAATCAAAATAAGCCTTCATAAGAGGTGTGTATACATACATATATCATATACAAAAAGAGAGATTCAACCATGAATCTCTCCTCTCCAGGCTACCTGGTCTATGACCTGGAGTATGAAATGAAAACTGATGTGATGGGGCACTCCAGGTGTAACACCTATTGTTGTCTAGTTGGTTGCTATACTAATCTAACCCACCATCCTGACCTCCATGATCTAGAGCCTATCTTGCTCACATATAACTAATCAAAGGATATAACCCACTCCCTTGCTAGAATTGCTCGTTAATAGGTGACCTTGTAATATGAGGCCTTACCATTGGCTCTCATGATGTCTTGAATCATCTATATATCCCCAAAAGTAGTAGATTCCTTACAATGACATCTCACTCCCCCTTTCAATCTACCCATATCAGCATAGGCCTGTCCTGAAGCGATGTCACCGATCTCTCTATCTTCTATAATAGTTTGGACCATGGCCATGCCTCGATCTCTTTGAATGGTAATACACTACATCTGCGCCTAGTCCCATTGTCAATGAAACTATGTGCATGTGTTTGTGCCTGATGTAGGAGGCTCAATATCTAAGCACCTTGAATTTCTAGTTGCCTAATTTTCTACTTATATGCTCCTCCATCCCCACCATGAGAAACCTAGGCTCTCACCTAGTCTCTCTCTGTTGTCACAACTTGTAATTATGCCCTAACCTAATTTCTCTCGATCACTACACGTGACTAAATAACTATAATCGTATATAGATGCTACTGAAGCACAACTAGTTATCCATCATCTATAACACCACTTGGAGGATGAGGTGGCACATCATGTTGTGAAACACCTACTATAATGGAGTTGTAATCCAAAATAAGCCCCCTATTTATTTTGGCTAACTTGTCTTCATTATTTCCTTCCTTGTGCCTCAGTCAAATTTTTACACATTTCAAGCACTCAATTTTTTTGTGTACTACTTCATCGAGATAGAGAATTTTTCCCCTTTCCAGAAAAGGTAAGGAAGTCCTCCTAACTCTTTGTATTTTTCAAGTTATGGCTCGGTGGAGTTTGGAGGGGAAATTTTCCCAAGGCGGGCCAGCGGGAAAAAAATTTGGCACTTAGCCTTTTGGGGTCAAAGGGAAAATTTTGGCCCAAAATCCAAAAGATCCCACATGTTAGTAAGGAAATGAGATGGTCCCATGTGTCCTCATCCCCACCGAGGGTGGCGGCAAGAGTCGGGGTGGTGGAAGGACTTTGGAATTTTCTCCAAAGTGGTTAATGGCACAAAGGTAAAAAATGGAGTGCACCTGCCAAGCAACCAAATGGTGCCACGTGTCCCGGAGTGGTGGAGGTGTGGAGTATTTTTGGAAAAATTTTCCAATTTCACAAAAGGGGGCAGAATGATCATTTGAACCCGCAAATCAACTAGAGGGTGCACATGTGGCAGTGGAGGTTAGGCCGATGGAGATTTTTTTGGGAATTTTTCCCAATTCAAAAAGGAGGAAAAAGTTCAAATTTCAGCCCATGAACCCTAATTTTTCCCTAATTTCACCTATTTTTCCCTAAATCTTTAGAGGGCCATATCTTTTGATCCAAAGCTTGGATTTTCACATTTTTATATCATTGGAAATATGTTGAAATTCTCCACACAATGGACTATTCAATTTTGATTTTTGGTGGAGATTTGTGGGAGAAAATTGAAGAAATGTCCCTAACATGGGAAAAAATGTAGAACCGACCCCCAACCACCAAAATTGATGAGGTATGGCATGCTTGTTTCTTCTCCAACATGGCCAAATGCATTAAAAATGGATTTTGAGGGTGCCCTTGCTGTTTTAATGGATCTTGTTGGTGGTTGGAGATCTCAAATCAATTTTCCCACATTTTTGCCTTTCCTTCATTCTGCTTCATCATTAAAAGCCAGTTTTGGCTCATTTGTAAAGGGTTGGACATTTTTGTTCTTGTAGACTCCCCTCTTCCCCTTGGCATGTGAATTTGAGGAGTTTCAGACCTTCCATGGAGATTGTGGCACATTTTTTTCCTCTCTAGCCATTATAATGCATTGTATTAAACTTGGGAATGGTAATGCATGTTTTGTGAATGATCCTCCAATCCTCTCATGCATTTATCATTGTCTTCTGATCTTTCATTATATTCTAGAAATTTGTGCATGCTTTGGTGTTACATCTCTATGATCTATGTTTATTTTCAAGACAAAATTTCATCACTCCTTTGGTGTATCACCATTTTAGCTTAGTTTTGTTTCCCTTTTCCATGCTTCTCTCAACCCTGTCTCCTTGGTAGTTTTAGAGTAGGAATTTTGAATCAGAACCTCTACAAAAAATTCATGCATACACCTAAATAGAGGGGTAAGAACCAGCTTTCTCTAGAGAGTTTTCTCACCTTGCAAGGTCCCACACCTTGAGAAAACTCAATGTTGTGCATTCACACCAAATGACATTTCCTTAGAAAAGCATATCCATAGGTCATTTTGGGGGTGTTGTGAATTTGCACTAATAGTTTTGGCACACCTAGTGGGACCTTAGAGGTCTTCATCTTCATTAAAAAAAAAGTTGATGTGTAATTTTGTAAGTTTCTTATGTGAAAGAGCCCTTATTTACACATCCGTGACTCCAAAAGATAGAATCAATTGGTTTCAACACTCCAAACTTGAAGATTCATGAGAAGGATCCAAACAAGGTCAAGGACTAGAGAAGAGGGATTGTTTAACTATCTACAATTATCCCCAAAAAGAGAGAAAGAGGAAGAAGGATTCAAAGGTCTCCATCTCCACCAAATAGAACTCTATCAACTCCTCCACCTTGGTAGACCTTTCATCCAATCAACAAGGGTTCTCAGGCCAATCATCATGGCACAACCCAATCCTTATGTCAACTTTATTGGCAGCAGCCCACTTGCTCTCAATGCACAAAACCCAGTTCCAATTATAGCATTGAAGAACATCCCATACTTTACTGGAGAAAATCAGACCAATCCTAGTGATCATGTCAAGACATTGCTAATGTTTGTGTAATCCATGAGATTGTTGAGATGGAGATTGTTGTCAAATTGTTGGCATCTTCATTCAAAGGGAAATCCTTGCAATGGTTTAGGAGCCTTGATGTAGGCTCTATCCAAAATTGGAACCAGTTGTGCACAGCCCTCCATAACCAATTTGGAGAGAAAGGGGACAACTTGTCTCTATTAGAGCAACTGAAAACTATCAAGAGAGCTCCCAATGAGCAGCTATAGACTTCAATTTCATATTTCAAAGAACATGGGTTAGAATCCCATTGGCAGTGAGGCCATCAGCTCAAGGTGCTTTCTTATACTTTCTCAAGGCTTTAAATTCTGACATTTCTATGTTGATCCAATCCATGGGAGGTGTAACTCTACCTACAGACTTACAACATCACCATTAGGGCTGAGAATTGTTTGATCCAAGCTAGTAAACTTGCACCTAGGCCTCCTATGCCCTTATATCTAGAGTTGGGAAGCCCAAGTACTAGTCAAGCACCTACTTTAGCTCCTATTCCCACTCCTAGAAATCAAAGTTCAAATGAAACTTCTACTTCATCCTCTAGTGCCTCAAATGAGCTTCAAGAAGTTATGAAACAATTGCAAAATTTGGGCAATGAGCTGGTTACACTCAAGAGGCAACAAGCTCAAAGTTTTAGGCCTTCTTATCAGCCTCAAACTCAACCTAATAGATAGCCATATCATCCTAATAGGCCACCCAACCTAGCTGCAAATCAAAATCAAGTAAGGCCTCCTGCCAATAGACCATTTCAGCCCTATAACCCCAATGTTGCATCCACCTCTAAAGCCTTAGTGCCAGTGTAAAATAATATAGCTCAAGAGTATGATTGGTGTTTCCCATGCAATGAACCTCATAACTAGTCTATGTGCTTCAATGGTGCTTTGAATCAAGCTTTGATGGTGACAAAACTAGTGTAGAGAGTGAGGTGAGTCAAGAAACAAACCAACAACAAGGGACATCTCAACAAGATACAACTCCAAATGAGACTACACTTGTGAATTGGCAAGCTGAAGATTTTTGTGGTATGAATCAAACACCTTCTCGAGTGTAGCTAACATCTCAGGTCAAAGAAGAGGAATATTGGTGAAGGGAAGTCATTAGATCTAAGTGATTCACAACCTTCCATCACTCCACAAGGTGTTGGTAAAAAATGCCTGCAGTTCCAAATGTGTAAGGACAACCCAAGCCACCTTCTAGACTAGCTCAAATACCAGTTGTTGTAGCCCATGTACAAGAAAAGAATGTGCATACTAAAGGGTAGCAAAGAGATGGTTCATCCCCATTTAACATCATTAAACAAATGAAGAAGACCAATGTGAACATATCTATGTGGGAGTCACTATCCATCCCAGGACAAAGGGATCTACTACAAGCTGCCATGAAGAATTGGTCAACCTCAAATCAACAAGCTCATATGCAAGAGAAGGTACTCATAAAATGCTACTCAACCTAAGGGAAATCTTGGAGGACAACAAGGTAAAATTTTGAAGCCCCTCCATTCTATGTTTCATTGATCATTGGGGATAAACTAGTACATAATTATATGATTGATTCCGGGGCAAGTAGTTCTATGATGCCCAAGAAATAGCATCAGTTTGGCCTTCAATATGAATCCATATCCAAGGGAGTGGTGCAATTAGATGGGACAATAGTAGCAACAGTTGGAGTAATTAAAGATTTGAGCCTTACATTTCATGCATGCCCCAATGTAACATTTTTTCAAGATGTGTCGGTGATAGATTTGCCACCACTCTTTACCATATGTTTGTCAAAGGATTTCACAACTAGAATTGAGAGGCTACCTATCTTGATTGGTCACACATGTTGTTTAGGACAAGCTATGGATCCAAGGCCATAATCATGTCTCTAAACCTATTGCAAAACTTTCACATTGAGCCTCATACTCCAAGCCCAATCAATGCCAATTGTTCAGTGTTTGATCAAGAGGATTATCCAAGCACACATGAAGATGACACCAAATTTGGAAGCATTCTAGATTTGACTCTTAATGAATGGGCAAACAAGGTACATGCTTTTGATCCCTACAAGGAAATAGAGGAATCTGAACTAGGAGTCTATTACATGCATGAAGAAAATCAGCCTCTTCCTAGCATCACCAAGCCAGACCATAAAGATGACAATGAGGTATGGCAGTTGTTCTTTGATGGATCAAGAAGTAGATAGGTTGTAGGAGGAGGAGCTATGCTTGTTTCACCTCAAGGCATTAAGTATTATTTAACTTTTAGATTTCAGTTTGCATGTTCTAACAACACTGCTGAATATGAGGCTTTGATACATGGATTACATTGGTCAAGGAAGAGAGGCATCAAAAACTTACAAGTCTTTGGTGATAGTGAGCTGATTGTTAATCAAGTTAAAGGACAGCATGCTTTTGCCAAGAATGACCTGCTCAAGAGTTATAAGAATAGGGTGTGGGACCTCATTGAGGATTTTGAGGGCTTTGGCATCAACTCCATTCCTAGGAAAGAGAACCAAGCTGCTTGATAGGCTTGCAGTAGTTGGAGCAACCTTTGATGTTGTGGAGAGTATCAAAAGAGATAAAATGCAGCCAAACATCCATGTGATTGTGAGGCCATCAGTGCCAGACAATAATGCAAGTTGGTAGGTGTTTGAGAGTGACCAAAAAATCATCAATTTCTTACAAGAGGAAGCTGAGTTCTCAGCCAAAAATCAAGAAAAGTTGGAACAACAGTACGGTGATCAAGTGGTACAGACTGAGAACCAACAAACTGCCAAGGACTTGTGACTTTAGAGTCCATCTTCAATCCTAATGATCAATTTAGGAAGGAGAAAGCAAACATCCAAGTCAAGGAGAGGATTTAGAGCCAATCTCAGTTGGAGAAGGCAAGTCACTTCAAATTGGTAAAGTGGCAACCGAGCAAAGAAAGGTATGAGTTCATGCAACTTTTCCAAGAGTTCCTAGATGTATTTTCTTGGAGCTATGAAGACTTAAGAGGTTTCAATCCCAAGCTAGCTCAACACACAATTGAACTAGATCCAAGTGCTAAGCCCATCAGGAAAAAAAGAGACCAAGTCAAACCCACACATTGAGCCTCTCATGAAGAAGGAATTGAATAAGTTAATAGAGGCAAGTATCATATTCCCCATCAAGCATTCAAGATGGGTTGCAAACTTGGTTCTAGTTAGAAAGAAGAGTGGAGAAATCAGGTTGTGTGTAGACTTTAGAGATTTGAATAGAGCATCCCTCAAGGATCACTACCCACTTCCTTCTATGGAGCAGATTTTGCAAGTTGTTTTGGATCTGAGAGGTTTTCATTGCTAGATGGTTATTCAAGGTATAATCAGATCATGGTAAAGGAAGATGATCAGTTCAAAATAGCCTTCACCACCAAATGGGGAACCTATGCATATAGAAAAATGCCATTTGGGTTGTCTAATGCTGGAGCTACTTTCCAAAGGGAAATGGATATGGCATTCAAGGGATTGATCAACAAAATAGTGTTGATATACCTAGATGATATTACTATATTTTCTAAAAGTGCAGCAGACCATCTCTTTCATTTGAGACAAGTGTTCCAAAGATGTAGAAGATTTGGGGTATCCTTGAATCCCAAAAAATGCATTTTCCTAGCTCATGAAGGAAGCTCCTAGGCCACATTATTTCCAAAGAAGGGTTAGCAATTGATATAGAGAGGGTTGGAGTAATAAGACCACTACCATTTCCAAGGCATAAGAAGGCTCTTCAAAGTTTCTTGGGAAGAATCAATTTTGTTCGAAGGTTTGTTCCAAACTTTTAAGCCCTTGTCAAGCCAATAACTATGATGTTGAAGAAAAGTGTGGCATTCAAATGGACAACTGAAGGTAAGGCAAGTTTTGAGGCAATAAAAGAAGCTATCTCATAGGCTCCAACTCTCATTAACCCAGATTTCTCCAAAGACTTCATCCTTTATGCATTTGGTGGTGATGATACAATTTCTACAATTTTAGTACAGAGAATGAAGAAAAGTAGCCAATCACCTTCTTTAGCCAAAACTTGGAGGACTATGAAGTAAGGTATTCCTTAATTGAGAAACATGTTCTTGTAGTGATTAGGAATTTAAGCATCTAGTTTCAAACAACAAGGTTTAATTGTTGGTTTCTCATGTGGGAGTTAAATATTTCCTCCTCAACAAATATCTAAATGAAAAATGTAGGGTGGATTACTCATGTCATGGAGTATGAAATTGAGATCAAAGTCACCAAGCTGGTCCAAGGAAAGGGATTGTGTGAGCAATTGGCCTTGAGTCAATCAATTGAAGCAAGCAAAGAGAAGAATGTTGTTTTGGTGCTATAAGACATCCAAGAACAAAAAGATATGTTCAAGAAGAAAATGGTGGTGTGCTCACTCCTTGCTGGACCCAAGACATAATTGCACTTCTTACAAACAGGCCTATGCCCTCTGAGAGATGAATAAAGCCAAAAGAAGACACTTTAGATTTTAGGCTATTTTGTATGCACTTGTTGATGGTGTCTTGTTCAAAAGGATATCAATGGAGTGTTGCTGAGATGCATTGGGAAAAATCAGATTGAGAAAATGTTAGAAGAGTTCCATGGTGGATCATAGCCAAGGGTCATTTTTCTCCAAGAGTGACAGCTCTCAAGATCATGAAGGCTAGTTATTATTGGCCCAAAATGTTTAGTGATTGTTATACATGGATCAAGAGGTGCAAGAATTGTGCATTCTTCATAGACAAAGAGAGGTTAGCAACACTTCCATTGCACCCAATCTCAGTTGACCAGCCATTCATGCAATGGGGTTTGGACTTCATTGGAGTCATTAATCCAAACTCAAGCCAAGGGCACAAATGGATTCTAATAGCAATAGACTACTTCACCAAATGGACTGAGGTGGTGGCACTCAAAGAGGTAAATGAATCTAGCATTCTAGACTTCTATGAGGGGATATCAACCAGATTTAGTATACCTACCACTATAATATCAGATAATGTATTGGCATTCATAGGATCAAAGATAACTGAATGGGTTGTTAGAAATGGGATCTATTTGAGCACTTCATCAAATTATTACCCTCAAGGTAATGGCCAAGCTGAGTCCACAAACAAGAATCTATTAAGGATCATCAAGAGGACTCTTGATGAAAATTAGAGGACTTGGCACACTAAGCTCAAATCAGCTCTATGGGCTGATAGGATAACTCCCAAGAGATCCATAGGTAACTCTCCATTCAGACTTGTTTATGGGAAAGAGGTAGTCTTGCCTATGTCACTTGAGTTGCCAACATTGGAACTCATGAAGTAATTGGAATTGTTAGAGTTTGAGCCCATGGAGGTTAGATATGTAGAATTGATGGAACTCCAAGAAATCAGAGAGCATGCAGCCCAAACAATGGAAAAGGACCAAGCATTGATCAAGAGAAGCTTTGATAAGAAAGATAAGGCTAGAACTTTCCAAGTTGGAGATTTAGTGTTGAAATGGGATGCAGACCGAGAAAAGCTCCAGGAAGGAATTCAAAATTTTATGCCATTTGGAGTGGCCCCTACATGGTCACAAAATGCAAAAATAGCAATGCCTTCCAATTGTCTACATTGGATGGTGAGGAACTATAGATTCCAGTTAATGGAATCCATCTAAAGCATTGCTACTAGAAGGGAAACTTCTCACCTTGTACATATTAGCTTAGATTCTTCTTTCTTTCCTCCAAGTGCTTATGCACATTGTTTTTTTGTAGCTTAGATTTACATTTCCCTAAGTGCTTTGGCACAAGTTTTGTTTCCCCAAGGATGCATCTTTTGCAGATCATGTTCTAGGTCAAAGTAATTTTCTACTCTCACAATCTTCATCTTAGAGATTTTCTAATGAATTGAGAGTAACAAGTAGTTAAGTTCATGACTCCATTTCCCAATGGATTGCTTTAGGAAGCTAGTCACTTCATCTAGTAGGCAGATGACCCCTCTGAGTCACCAAAATTGTTATCCAAAATAAGCCCCTGCTTATTTTGGCTAACTTGTCTTCATTCTTTCCTTCCTTGTGCCTCAGTCAAATTTTTACACATTTTAGGCACTCAAAATTTTTTGGGTATTACTTCATCAGATAGATAATTTTCTCCCCTTTCTAGAAAGGTAAAGAAGTCCTCCTAACTCCTTGTATTTTGCAAGTTATGGCTCAACGTAGAGTTTGGAGGGGAAATTTTCCCAAGGTGGGCCCGTGGGAAAAAAATTTGGCACTTAGCCTTTTGGGGTCAAAGGGTCAAAGGGAAAATTTTGGCCCAAAATCCTGCAAGGAAATGAGATGGTGCCACGTGTCCTATCAAAAAGTGCGGAGTCGGGTGGTGGAAGGACTTTGGAATTTTCTCCAAAGTGGTTAATGGTGCAAAGGTAAAAAATGGAGCACATCCCCGCCAAGCAACTAGATGGTGCCACATGTCCCGGAGTGGTGGAGGCGCGGAGTATTTTTGAAAATTTTCCAATTTTGCAAAAGGGGCAGAATGATTATTTGAACCCATAGATCAACCATAGGGCCCATGGCAGCGGAGGTAGGCTTGGTGGAGAGTTTTTGGGAATTTTTCCCAATTCAAAAAGGAGGGAAAAAGTTCAAATTTCAGCCCACGAACCCTAATTTTGCCCTAATTTCACTGTTTTTGCCCTAAATCTTCAAAGGGCCATATCTTTTGATCCAAAGCTCGATTTTCACATTTTTATATCATTGGAAAGATGTTGAAATTCTCCACATGATGGACTATTCAATTTTGATTTTTAGTGATATTTATGGGAAAATTTTAAGAAATGTCCCTCAATGGCATGAAAAAATGTAGAACCAACCCCAACCACCAAAATTGATGAGGTATGGCACTCATTTCTTCTCCAGATGGGAAAAATGCATTGAAAAATGGATTTATGTGGGTACCCTTACTGTTTTAATGGATCTTGTTGGTGGTTGGAGATCTCAAATCAATTTTCCTAGGTTTTTACCTTTCCTTCATTTTGCTTCATCATTAAAAGCTAGTTTTGGCTCATTTGTAAAGGGTTGATGTTTTTGTTCTTGTAGACTCCCCTCTTCCCTTGGCATGTGAATTCAAGGAGTTTTAGACCTTCCATGAAGATTGTGGCATGTTTTTTCCTCTCTGCCATTGTAATGCATTGTATTAAACTTGGGAATGGTAATGCATGTTTTGTGAATGATCCTCCAATTCTCTCATGCATTTATCATTGTCTTTTGATATTTCATTATATTCTATAAATTTTGCATGCTTTGGTGTTACATCTCTATGATTTGTGTTTATTTGCAAGACAAAATTTCATCACTCCTTTGGTGTATCATTGTTTTAGCTTAGTTTTGTTTCCTTTTTCCATGCTTCTCTCAACCCTGTCTCCTTGGTAATTTTAGAGTAGGAATTTTGAATCGTAACCTCTACAAAAATTCATGCATAAACCTAAACAGAGGGTAAGAACCATCTTTCTCTAGATATTTTTCTCACCTTGTAAGGTCCCACACCTCGAGAAAATCAATGTTGTGCATTCACACCAAATGATATTTCCTTAGAAAAGAAGATCCAAAGGTCATTTTGGGGATGTTGTGAATTTTTCACTCACTGGAGCATATATCCCCGTTGGAATGCCTACTTGAGGAAACTCTATAGATAAAGCCTAGGGCACCTTTCTCTGCTTAGGCCTAGGCCCTTATATGTGTGGTTATTGTAGTGGGGGACCCGTCCCCTAATACACCTAATCCCCCTACCTACAGAGGACACATAGATGTCAATCTTATGCCTATGTCTCTGGTGGCCTTACGTGCACATGTGCATCTCTATTTTCTGACTCCTAATGCATGTGTGTCGCCTTTGACGGATACGCGTATGTGTTTTAAGTAGACAATATATAACACTTAACAGAAGACATACATAATATTCATGTGGAAGAGAAGAGAATTTTCAAAGTCATGGGAGGATTGGGAAGGAATCACGTGCAAAGGATAGAGACAGATTCGGGACTTAGCCATTTTCATGATTATGATCTATTTTTGGAAGATGGCATGTAGAGCACATAAATGGGATGAATAATTGCATGAAACGCATAGGATATTTTTAGAGGAGCATCTACTAAGTATTTTGCATGGGATCAAGCTAATAATAAGATTACTACTTCTAGTTAACTGTGAGAGGTCTATTGTTAGCATTCTTGCATGTGAGCCTATTATTGTAAAGGTGCATGGATATTCTTAGCATGTGACCTATTTTGGGATTAGATAAGTGGTGAAGGGAAAGTCCCCACCCTTATAAATATGTATGTAGTAAGTTGTGTAGGAGAGGTGATTGAGATATATAGAGATACGGATATAGAGAGGTATGTGTGTGTGAGATAGATATAGAGGTATGCATAGAATTATGTTGTCAGATCTATTACATGCATGAGCATATAATGCTATTATTGTAAGAAGATTTTATGTATTCTTGTGTTTTAATATAATGGAAGGTATTGAATAATCAAGGTGTTAAACATGGTTATAGTTTTTTATTGCATGGATGATATCATTGTGTTTATTATTAAATCATGGTTCCTAAAGATCTAGATCTAGAATAAGCTTTATGTGGAATATTTGTGTCATTGTGTAATTACATGCATTAAATGTTCATCATGATCCCATCCTGTATAAGAAAATATAAAGAGGTTCGTGGTACCTTTGCGTGGTTTGGGTGAGTACTCGATCTAGGTTGAGTGATGTGCCAATGTGCATGGGATTTTACTAGTAAATTCTAGGCTACATCATTGGTTCCATTGTTCGAGACCT
Organism: Taxus wallichiana var. yunnanensis; assembly: GCA_018340775.1. NCBI lineage: Eukaryota > Viridiplantae > Streptophyta > Pinopsida > Cupressales > Taxaceae > Taxus > Taxus wallichiana. The sequence goes on from CM031242.1 coordinate 1,031,313,683, forward strand.
CTTTTTTAGTTGTTTTTAGGATGTTTCATGATGAAGACATACCGATTGACCCTAGAAAGTGTTGAGGAGTGGATACATGACCTAGAAGAATAATATGCATGGAGGTTTAGCATTGGATTTGAGTTTGACACACACACATGGGTGGAGCAAAATCTGTATGACTATTTGTATGAGATCTTCTTCACTATCTTTCTAGTAGAATTATATGAGTGGTTGGTTACTTATGTCTAAAAAAATTGGAGGTATCACACTTTTCTTGACACATGAAGAATTTCATACCCTTTAGGATGTTTATATAATATGACTCACATTATGGATATATGGTTCTGTGGTGTTTTAAACAACTATATCTTGGAGTAATCAAGTTCCACTTATTCACTCCTATAGGTAGCTAAATTCCAATTTTTATGATATCCCAAGAGAACTTACCTACAAGGCATTCCACTGGTGATCAAAAAATTTGTGGTAATTGTACACCCAAAATTACACTTGCTACCTTATTGGAAAAATGGTTACAAAATTCCCCAATGATGAGTCAAAATCCTTTCAAGAAGGTTTTCAAGCTCTAAAACCCATTTACAAAGATATATTTGTAGCCTAGATAGCCTTACTTAACATTTCCATACATTTTTCCATCTCCCTACCTCTTTATGTGCTTGTTTTAGCCTTCACCGCTAAGATCACCACTCTTCTTGGGCATTGGTTCTCAAACCACTACCTTGCAGGGAGGTGGTCCTACCCACTTTTCCTAGATTCTTCATGTGCATTTCGACATGTGATGGTTCACTTTATTTTGCTTATTGCATGCATCGTGATCCGAATTGTCTAAAGTTAGCTTTGATTGCTTGGTTTTCCTTCCTCCTACTTTTAAATAGATTTAATTGGTTGTAACTCCTCCTTCTTGCCTTGTACATGAAGTAACCTCCTAGCCTCCATTCTTATATATTCCATGCTTTATTCAAGAAAAGAGGCTTGATAATTTTGTGTATCTTATATTGTTTTTCTGCCATAATCTTGTTAGGAATTGCATATCAAGCTCGGATCTCTTGTTCTATATCTCTTCTACTTATAGTGAGTCCAAATTGCTTCTAAGCCAACATTGCTCAAGTTCCATCCTCTTGTTTTATGTTATTTGGATTCCTAACCCTTTGGAATCACATGAACACTCGAGAGAAAGAAAGGAAATAATAGAGGGGGGGACAAATACTAATACTATTAGATTTACCAATGTTCTTGCTCTTAGAGGTTGGATTTGTGTATTTGTTTGCTTTGTTTATCAAATTATCAATTAAGAATTGTTAATTTCAATTACATGTCAAATAGAGTAGAGAAACAATTCATTCCAATTAGCTAGACAATTTCAAGTAGATCAAATCAATAGGAAGTTGTCTCTTCAACATTACTAGGGAAGCTGTGGGGAACAATAGCTCTTTTAGGGTTATGATTTGTTCTTCACTTCTGAGGTAAGGTTGGAAGGATATTTGATTGAGTTAAAATAGATTTTAGATTTAGATTCACACATCCGCACAAATAGTTAGCTACATCCTTAATTTTTTGTATTTAATTTGTTTATTAGATTAGATGCATTGTCTGAAAAGTTAGAAAAGAACAAAAAACATTTACTTTTCATAGATTAGCTTGTTTTACTGCTTTGTTCTAATATATTGAGAAAACACCAAAAACATAGGTTAGATCTCCTTTGGTAGATAGTTTGTTTTCTGAAATAAAATCAATTCATCTTGCGTGACCATCAATGGTCCACAATAGGAAAATACTTACGGTTGTGATCCCATGGTTCCACAACCCGACGGGCTAGAGATAATAATAAATGACATTGACACAAGCTTGCATTTAACAGCCTTGCATAGACTGCAACATATGCTAAGAAAATAGGACATTTAAATACACTAAATATCACTACTAATCAATCCTATGATTTTGTAATGCTCTCAAAAATAGGTTTTGATTGCATGCATGACCATACAAGGGCCTCAACCTCAATGAGTATTTGGTTGTGATCTACAGGTTCCACAACCCAATAGACCTGCCAATCAGCTAGATATTGACAATATTTTACACACATTGGTATTCATATCTTCACCACTTCCACTTGATATTATTACACAACTTTCATTTATGAATATATCAAATGATCGGGATAAGATTATCTCGAAAAGACTAGAAAATCGACCATAGTTCATGCATCTCCCTTGCACCTCTTATCTCCACTTTTATGACCTTTTCTGGAAATCCATATGATGCACCTACAGGTTACTTTCCACATATTCCACAACCACTTCAATAGAATCTCAATAGAACTAGACATTGATTCGAGTCTCCAAGTAGCTTTCATATCAGATCCTACCATCACACCCCTTTAGGTTAGGAGAGCATTCTTTACCTTAGATTCATAGATTCTAGTTATTACGTGTCGAAGACATAAGGTTGCCCAATTATCTCGATTACCACCATCACTTTCACTTCCATTCCCATTCCATACTAGTTATCTCGAAATGACCTTGGGAGGTTAGGTGTGAAGAAGGTCACGTGTTGATTTTCTATCATACAAATTGGTGAACCTAACATGAAGAGCTAGTCTCTAAGTGTTTCCACTTTCATCGTCCATCCTTTATTTTGCAGGTATTCTTATACCCCCAAATATTTTGGGATATGATGAGTATGGTCGACCCATCCCGGGTTTTGACATGTACCATTACCAATCAAATATCCCACAACAATCACCCTCACTTTCAACATGGGTAGACAACCACTCATCCACTCAAAACCCTCTGCTTTAGGGAACCAATGTTGGTTCTTTTGTATGCATTGAGGAACTTGATTAGGTCACTTAGACTTATCCCCTCAAATAATCAAGTTCAAATAACATGACATTCATTGGTGAAGAAATTTCATCTCCTTGGGTATTGTTTTAACAACCCATTAGCGTGTAATCTGATCAACTCCCCATCTAGATGAGGAGTATTTAGCATGATACACTAGGAGTGAAAAAAATTCCAACACATGAACCAATATTTCGATAGGTTACAAGGACAAGGTGATGTCCTTCTTAAAAAATAATGATACCCCCACCAACTAACAATACAACCAATGAGGGGTGGAAACATCATGAAAATTCATAGCAGGATACCATACTCCTCAACAACCTCCAAGGGTTCAACCAAAGGTACCTAAGCAAGGTACCACCCGTCAATGGGTGATGTCATTTCAGCTTTGGTTGATAAAGTCAAAGAGTTAGAGCTTGCCCAAAATACATAGAATTCATATGCAAGGCAAGCACAGACTCCTTCCTACCCACATAATTATGGGAAAATCCCTACTACATAAAATCCTCCAGTTTACATGAATATTTAGAACCCTAGAGATCTACTTACGGGATAGGAACCTTGGGCATGCCCCCAAGCCATGTATGGATATCTAGCAATAGGAACCAGTCGGAAGTGCATTCTCAAATGCCATACCAACTAGAAAATGCAACATTCCCTGGCTTCATACCTTCGATTCCATATCAAGGTAATCAACCCCCTATGTACACATGTATTCTAAATCTTTGTAGGGGGACATGTATACCTACTTAGGTCCATATGGACAACCACAGGGGATGTCATACACCCCACCAAATGTCTATGTTATCCTGTTTCAACAACCGATGCAGCCCCACCTCCCCAACAAGGGTCTTCAATGGTGGAAACATATGCAATGGGGACTTATTCTAAATATCTCAAGGAACCCCTAGATTTCTCCATTCGGGCAGTCATGCTCCTAAGACCCTTTCTTGATCTTCCAAAGTTCAAAGGGGAGGGTGATCCTAATGCCCACATCAAGGCTTATGTAATGGCCATTCGAGAGCTGCTCCCATGGGATGTAGTTGTTGCAAAAATTTTCCCTAAGACACTAGAAGGTATTTCTCTTGATTGGTATTATAGGATACCAGAGGATTTAATACACTCGTTCAAGAAACTCATGTCATATTTTATCAAAGCTTTTGATATGAACAATCTTTTATGAACAAGAATCAGGAATTCCTTCATATCAAACAAGAACATAATGAATCTGTAGCCCACTTCATTCAGAGGTGGTGATAGGTTCTCTACTCTTCTACAAGTGCTCTAAACATGGATCAAATGGAACTTTTTGATTTGTTCCTTCACTCTCTCAACAGAGAAATGAAAGAAGAGGTTCAAAAATTCCCACTAAGGAGCTATGAAGAGGTGTTAGAGGGTGCTCTTTAGATCGACCAAGTGGCCATTGATAGTGGTCATAAGACCTATGGGCAAATGGGAAGTTAGTCACTCCTACTCAAAACACTCCCGATTACTCCAACAACACAAATAATAATCAAGGACCAAAGATCCTTAATAAGAATCATGGAGTCATGACCAATGGTATGACCGACCAACCCAAAATCCTAATGTGGTTAATCCTATTAACACCGGTGTTAAAAATGGCAACAATAATAATGGTAATAATCAGAGAAACAACAAATTTTCACCCTTGGTAAATGCTTGTGGATTTTAGTCATCCCCAACAACAACAATAACCTCAGTAGCAATAGAGGAAAATGCTAACCCCAAGCCCTAGTCAATACCCCAACCAATTCCAACCAAGGGCAAGGGTTCCAAAGTGCTAATTATAACAATCAACAACCAAACAATAACCGTAGTTTTAGACCACAATAAGGAACAAACCAAAGGCCTCGAGATTATGATCCTGACTTGTATTGTAGTTTCCATAGGGTCCATAGGCATGATGCAAGAACTTGTCGTGATTGTAATAAGTTTTTACAACATTTTCTAGAAGACCAAAGATAGTTATTTGTTGACATGTTTTTGGCAAACCCAACTACACCCAGTCAAAATGCCTATATGGGACTAGTGTCTCCAGAACACACTGCTAGGGATCTTCAACAATCCTCTCCCCACATGTCATCCAAGGATGGTAGACTAGATCCCAATGGTTTGAATAAGGGTATTATAATAGGGACTCATGATCATGAGGCCTCAAATTCATCTAACCCATAGGTGGCACCTCCTTTGGATGGTCACCAAAAAACAGATCATGGGCTTGGTTGAGTTAGACACTTTGAACCCCAAATTAACACTACTACAAGAACCAAGGATTATTCTTCACATCCAATCCTAATTTATCTAGTTTTGTCAGAAAATGCTCATGATACATTAAGCAAGATAGTAGGGCTTATGATCTAATCAGTGATCTAACCAAGACCTTTTCACATATTTCCTTCTTGGATCTATTGAAGAATTCCCCTACTCATCGAGTCACTCTGTTAGAAGTGCTAGGTCTCAGCCATTTGATTAATGTTACCCCTCCACCAGAGGCACAAATAAATCACATAGACTTTGACGTTAGTCCTCTAGGGAAGCCTGAGAGAGATATTGGTTTGTGTTTGACATAAGTAAGATGCCTACGGATGATGAAATAGCTCATAGAGGTGATCCGGCCTTATTTTTACAAGTTTGGATCTACAACAACTACATAAAATGTGTAATGATTGATGATGGGGAAGTAGTTAACATAGTCCCCTTCTCTTTTCTTCAAAATCTAGGGTATGGGGAGACCAATTTCTCCTCTACATGAAACACATTGAGGGCTATGATAGCCTCAAGGCAAACCTTGATCGAACCATAGTATTGTCGGTTACTCTTGGGCCCAAGACGGTACTCACTGAGTTTTATATTATAGATCGGAAACCAACTATAACATGATCCTTGGCCATCCTTGGATCCACTACATGAAGGAAATCCCCTCCACTCTATTCCAAGAGGTCAGATTCTTACATTTAGGGAAAGTCTTTGTGGCTCAAGGTGATCTAAAACCCTTTGATATACATTTGGCCAACTTGAAGAAAAAGCTAGGGGTCCACTCTAAATTTGAACTTCCTATGAACCAATTAAACAAACCAACAAGCACGTGGTATCGAAGAAAAACTAGTTCCTACAATGGAGTTAGAAGTTACATGGGTTTGATCGAGGGTATTCTAGTAGTCAAGGATGAAAATGTTGTTATAGAGATAGTATCATTAGGAACTACAACAAATATTGTTGAGCTATTAGAAAATTATTTTCCTATCCTTCTCCCCTTTGATTCCATGGGTATGGGACATGCCTTGGGACTTGGCTCCCTTCCAGCAGATGAGGTTTGCATGGTGGAGGTAACCAAGGTAAAAGGGGAAGGTACAAAGGATGACTCAATGTCCATCTTTCCGAGTAGTTACTAGACTCTCCATTTTGATGGAGCCAAGTGTCACTTCGGTGCTAAGGCAGGCACGATCCTTACTTTTCCCAAGGAAGGATTTTACCTTTTGCTTTCAAATTGAATTTTGAATGCACAAACAATGGGGCTGAGTATGAGGCTCTCCTATTAGGTCTCATTATAGCTAAGAGAATGGGCATCCTCAATATTAGGGTGTTGGGTGACTCACAACTAGTCATAAATTAGATATCTGAGGTATACGAGACTAGGGATGAACACCTACAACTCTATAAAATAGTTGTGTTTGGTCTGAAAAGGGTTTGAATTTATATCAATCAAGGTAGTTCCATGTGAATAGAACCTTATGGAAAACTCTATAACAACTTCCGCCTCATGCTTTACCCCAAGTAGTGACCTAGAGGACACCAACTTCACGGTTTCAATCTGCGTTGAATCCTTGATTCAAAAAGCTCCCATGATGCCAATGTTGACATACATAGAAACTAAGAGTCATTTTGATAGTTTATATCACACTAATAGTGATGAATCAAATTTAATTTATTTAAACGCTTTGGCAGAACTACATCTTACCTATCATGAGATAGACCTTTCCCTAATTCCACGTTCCTCTTCTTATTTTGGGAATCCAATGATTGAGTCTTCTCCAGGAAAGGATCTTGAGATTTATGAGGTAGAAGAAGAAGGGGACTTGGAGTTTCCTCTAGCCCCACTTAAGTTTGAGGAGGGTAACACCTCCTTAATTGAGGGAATGATTGATATAAACATCAGAACGGAGGAGGAGCCAAAAATCTTAAAACTAGGGTCCTCTTTAACTCTAGAGGAAGTAGAAATTCATACCCAAATCCTCAAGGAACATCAAAAATCCTTTGCATTTAGCTACAAGGAAATGATGGGAATTACACCACACATCGTAGTTCACAATCTCGTCACCAAGCTGGATGCCAAACCAATTAAGCAGAAGTCAAGACCTATGAAGCCAAAGGTGGCCCTTATGGTAAAAGAAGAAGTAATGAAGCTTCTCTAGGTAGGATTCATCAAGCCAATCAATTATTCACAATGGGTATCTAACATTGTCCCCATTCTCAAAAAGAATGGAAAGATCCATATTTGCATAGACTTCCAGAAATTAACAAGGCTTGTCCCAAGGATGATTTCCCACTACCATCCATTGATGTTATCATTGATGCAACAACTAGATTTGAGTTGTTATCTCTCATGGATGGGTTTTGGGATATAATCAAATCAAAATCTCCATTGAAGATCAAGTTAAAACCATGTTTATAACTCCTTGGGAAATTATTGTTAGGCCATCATGCCATTTGGTCTTAAGAATGTTGGCGCTACATACCAACAAGCAATGACCTACATATTCCATGATCTTATTCATAAGATTGTGGAATCCTACGTAGATGACCTATTGGTCAAGGCTAGGAAGCACTTGCGATCACCCAAAGGTGCTTCGTATCATCCTCTTGCACTTGATTGAGTACGGTGTCATGTTAAATCTAGAGAAATGTGTATTTAGTGTAATAGGAGGTAAGATTTTGGGTTACATTATATCTTCACGAGGGATTGATGTTGACCCGGCCAAAATTTGGGTTGTGTTAGAAATGGTTCCTTTAAAGCAAACAAGTTTAGTATTAGATATTTTCTTGGGAAACTTGGTGCAATCTGAAGGTTCATCCCTAACTTGACCTTCACCATTCATCCAATCAATAATTTGTTGAAAAAGGATTATAGCATTGATTAGATGGAAGAATGTAATGAGGCCTTTGAGGTAGTTAAATGATTCATGTTGTCCCCTCCTACGCTAATGTTGCCTAGATCAGATCACCCTTTGATCTTATATTCATGAGATACATATGTTTTGCTAGCCTACATGTTGGCTCAAGAGGATGACAATCAATGGGAACATGAAATTTACTTAATTAGTTAGATGTTACTTTATTATGAGATGTGCTACACACATGAAGAAAAGCAATGCCTTTCCATAGTTTTTGTAACAAAGCGTTTAAGGCATTACATGATCAATCAAGAAATAAGGGTTATTTTTAAGACAAACCACTTATGGACATTCCTCATGCAAGGATATTTGTCTAAAAATGTCGGTGTTTCATAACATTAATGGGTGAGTTTGAGTTAACATTTGTAAATCAAAAATCTATTAAGGGTCAAATCATTGCAAACTAGTTGGCTGACAATCCATTAGATGGGGGTGATTTGGTAGATTTGGACTTTCTTGATGAGTGCATGTACTTCTTGAAACTAGTCCCCATATCTCTGTATGTCCCTGTATACCAACATTATCAATTTCATCATGGACCATACATACCCAGAAGGGGCAACATCACAACAAAGAAGGTGATTACATGTCATTGTTGCTAAATATGTTATTTTGGAGTAGGTGCTCTATCATAGAGCCTTTGATGGAATGTTGTTGAGATGTGTTAATGTCAAAGAATCCGAAAAGATTCTTTATGAGTCACATAGTGGGGTATGTGGAGGTCACTTTAGCGGCCACACCACTTCTCGGAAGATACATCGGATGGGCTATTTCTAGCCCACCCTAGAACATGATGCAGTAGATTTTGTGCGCAGATGTCATAAATGTCAAGAGTTCTCCCATGTGATCAACATATCGGCATAAGCTTTGCAACCAATCACAACCCCATCGACCTTCTCCATTTGGGTCTTGCATTTGATAGGTAAGTTATCTCCCTTGTCACAACATATGGCCATAACTTCATAATCACGGCCACAAAATACTTTACCATGTAGGTAGAAGTCATGCCCCTTACCACCGTACTGGATTTGTAATCACCAAATTCATTCTGAACAAGATCATTAGTAGGTACGGGTGCCACAGTCATTATTTTTAATAATGGCACATCTTTTAAAAATGATGAGGTGTGTGAGTTATGTGCAAGTTCAAATAATTCATCACATGGATTCTCTCTACTACCCTCAAGCTAATGGACAAGTTGAGGCTACAAATAAGACATTAAAGGACATCCTTCTCAAAACCATTAAGGAGAATAAACGGGATTGGCACCTAAAGTTGTTTCCAGCTTTGTGGGCCTACCAAACATCATTTAGAACACCAACAGGGCAAACCCCCTTTTCTTTAGTATTTGGTGCTGAGGCGGTTCTGCCACTCAAAGTCAAATACCTAGTCTTTGTATTTCACTACATGGAATCCTAGGAGAGGAGGGCTATCGTGAAGCATGACTCTCCTAGTGAGAAAGTCTCGACGAGGCTAGATTGAACACCACACAATGACACAATGTTTACACCAATCGGATGGCTCAAAATATAACAAGAAGGTTTATAAATGTTAGATCTACAAAGGATATTTGGTATTAAGACTCGATAGCTGGATAGAAAAAAGATCGAGAGGGAAGGAAATTTAGACCGGGTGGTTAGGTCCATATCGAGTAGTAGAAGACTATAAAAATGGGTCATTTCACTTGTGTACACTAGAAGGTGAGGAGTTTAGAAAATCCATAAACTCTCTTAACCTAAAGAGATACTACAAATGATCCCATAGCATTTTCATATGTACATTATTACATCTGCATTGCATTTTCACTTGTCTGTTAATTTTGTAAAAAAATTGATTAAGCAACTTACTCTTATAGAATTCCTCAAACCTTCCAAAAACATTGGCAAAACATTCAAATCATATCTCTTCAAACCTTCATAGTATCATCAACTCTTTCTAAATGATTTATCAATCCAAACAAGATAAGACAAGGTTTTGATGGTAACCATACCAAGGCTTGCATACTTGGTTCTATTTTTGTCTCTTCTTAGGTTAGGTGTTTTTTCTCATGGTTTGTTCTAGAAGCTTCATGATTTCACATCCATCCCTTATACATCTCCTTGGAAATAAGATTATTCTAAACATTTTTCCCAAATAAATAAATCAAATGTAAATCCACAAAAAAATATTTTTACACATTTATTTTCCCTACAAACCTTCGGTGTTGAGCTTGTGTCTCTTACTAGTGACGTAGGGTTGGGAAAGGAGAGAAATGACCTTACTCATATCTATGCCTTGTCTATGGTGATAAGCCCGAGATTCGTACTAGTAGAATGCAGCAAGTCATAGGGAGTCTCTTTGATAAACTTGAAGGTTACAAATTACTCAAACATTGTGATATCATAAATAAAAAACAAAGTGAGTTAGATGTCCAAAATTCCAAGAGAGCTTAAAACCCAAAACCAGATTTTGTCGACCAAGTGGCCATCTACGAGATCTAATTCTAGATAAACTATAAAGCAATTTACATTCTAAACCATGATGTAGCATCCCAATTTGGTTCTGTCAAACCTCTTTCATTCTCTCATTAGTGCCATTCAACAAAATTTTCATAACTTGTGCCCTTTCTAACTCTCGGTGTTGAGCCCTTGCATCTTACTATTTGTGTGGGGTTAGGAGTGGGACAAGTACATCTCTTTATCATATTATTTTGTCATATGTTTTTTCAGACAATATGAAGTACCAAAGATTGCAAAAGAAACTAAGTTTAAGATCACATTGTGTTTGCATCATCATATATCAACAGCATAAAATACAAAAATAAATCATTTTTTTATCATTCACATCCATTGCATACATTCTAAAAAGCATTGAAAAGTGAAAATTCTAAATATCTAGAGTACACATGAGAGATAAGCCAAAAGAGAGTCAACTCAGATACAATGGAATACTAAACCAAAAATAGAGTCTGTATATATCATAGTAGATCAAGTTTGTATATAATGTCATCATGCACTAGGCATGGTCAAAACACTTGTAATGAGCCCAAAATATACAAAAAATCATATAATATCAAAAAAGTATCAAAGAAATAAAGGCTCAATGGCCTATCAATCCCTATGGGATCCCTCAGATGGTGCGTGACCATGTCTAGGGCTCCTGCTATAGCTATGATGGTGTTGAGAATGGACTGAATGGTGTGAGTGCTCATGGTGGTGCCCACTACCCATAGCCTCACTGTGAGAATGGCTCTACCTCATCAGGTGCTCAGTAGTCTCGTATCCAGCTACCTAGGTACAAAGGGAAGTCACTATCTACACTACCTTCTATACGGGAGAAAATATGTTGATATATTAGTTGTGGCTAAGGGATGTCCTGAATCTATTGACAAATTGGTCTAGGTCATCCCCGAGGGGATCAATAGGGTGTCCATGCATACCCGATGAATGAGTTCTCACCACTCATGTGCAAACACTACAGAAAAGAACAGAAAAAAAGGAGAGAGATAATGAGCTATAAAATCACAGAACGTAAATCAAAAGGAGAATGCTAAGTTAAACATATGAAAATTAATAGAAAAAATTGAGAAAGGAGTATTAAACATACTCAAGTCTCCGGTATCCATGTGGGATCAGTGGCTACTTCTGGTGTGCTACTAGTAGCTATGGAGCCTCACCAAATCCAAAGGCATGACATTGTCTGATCACACTCATCATCCTCTCCAAGTGTCTCCTCCGAGACTAGTGTCTCTCTCTCATGCTCACCTCCTCATGTGCTGCTCTAAGGATCTCCTAAGTTTCATGCCACTTAGGGTCACTCTCCTCTCCTTTCGAAGGGGCTCCCGCCTCATCCTCCTCCCCAACCTCCTCTCCGATAGACTCCCCTCTATATCATCTCTTGCATCCTCCTTAGAGTCAGAGTCCAAATCAATTAGCTCATCCTCCTCCCCACTATGAGTAGGAGTTGCGCCCGATCTTGAGTAAGGGTGCCTAGGGGCACCTACTTCCCACCAAGCCTAGACTATATGCCTAACTACAACCACTATCCAACTAGGATCCCCTCTAGGACCCCTCTAAGCCTCCCAAATAGTCTTATAAACAGGCTCCACCGGAGGAAGCATGATAGGGTATGGAAGACCAACTGTTGAGGTACCCGGTCAAATGGGTGAATCTCTAATCTCCCAGCTCTATCAACTAACTAGCTCGTGGAAGAGCAAGATACCATCGTTGTAGCCTCCTCACCCCATACCCATGTCATGTCCTGGTAGGGTGTGGCAGTCATGTCTGTTGTAGTTAGGAAGCCACTGACTGATGTGGTGTCTAGAGCATTGACATGCCTATCCATATAGCTACTTAGACAGCCTCTAGATCTGATACTAGTACCCCCTTCCATAAGGGATGAAACGCTCATAGACCCAACTCATAACCATAGTAGGGTGGCTCGAATATTGTCACTGTAATCTATAAACTCGCATGTGAAAAGCATTGTATGTAGTCCCAGAATATATTCCCCCTAGCATACTTACGGACATGAGCCTCGATCATGTGATGATGGGGGCCCAACGAAGATAAGAGTGTATCTCCTCCATTGTTCCCAAATAGTCTCGAGCACAGGATACCCATGATGGCTCTCCGAAGGATAGGAATGGGAGATGTAGAAATGGACCAATCCTTCATTCACTATTTCAATCCATATGAGACAACAATTTCTCCCATATATGTGGCCCACTACTTCATCACGGCCCTAGACCCCATTGTCTCCAATGTCATCCTCCTACCAAGTACTAGGAGGATTCCAAGGATGTGGTATACATCTACAAAGGTGATGATCCACTCACCCCTAACTCCTGGAAACCAGAAAGTGTTCCGGTCTGCATCCCAGTAAGAGAATAGGTTACACAGAATGTGATTGGCAGGAGCAACATGGGGCACTGTGCTATCCACCATCTGCTCGCTCCTTGTAGAAGATTCATCTCAGCCTAGGCCATCGATCTATAATTCCAGGGGAGCTAATCACACAATCTCTCTCTAGTCAAACATATGTATTCCACCTTCTTCTGCATTCACCAAAACATGAAAAAGAGTAAGTTAGTAACTTACATCACATGATAAGCTCATAAAAAACATAGCAAAACATTGAAAATACAAAAAAATCAAGTTAAGATGCATTTTAGACAATCTTTTTAGAACCACCACCCAATGTAGGGCAGCGGTTCTAGGACCTCCACCCCGTCGGGATGGCGGTTCCTTGATCGTTGCCCTATCTTGGGCGGCGGTCCTAACCTAATTTCCCAAAATGTGCCCTTAACCCAAAAAATGACCAAAAATAAAAAAATTGACCATTTCTAGAAAAATAAGAGAATGCCCTATGGGCGCTCCCCTAAGGACTCATTTAAAACAAGAAAAATTGAAAATGTCCCCCCTAGGTGAACTTTTCAACATTTTAACATCTAGGGTACAAAAAGACAAAAGAGGAAATAACTAACCTAGGAACGCACCGGTTGATTTCCTGCTCATGGAGGCATGATCGCTATCTTGCAATGGTTGTTTGAACTCTATCCGGTCAAAAATGATCAACATATGTCTAGAGCTCCAATTTCACCAAATCAACAATGCATAAATGAATTGAAAAAATGAGTTTGTTTCGATATATATATATATATATATATATATATATATATATATATATATATATATATATTAAAATTGTTTTGAGTGTATGTGTTTACGTGGTTGGAGCGTTGGCACATGTATATTTCTACATCCCTGCTGCATAGATGGTAAGTCCTCTTGTCATTTTGGTTTAGTGTTTATTTTCCAATATTTTATCTATTTGCACTTGATCCTCTTCTCCTTCTTGCAGGAAGTGGGAGCTTAGATGATAAGATTTCGACACACAGGTGTGTCAGGTATAGCTTCTAACTCCCCATTTCAGGAATGCCATACTCGAACTCTACGTTTTACGCCTTTTCATGGCTAAGACACTTCTCTGAGGGGGAAATATGTACGCACCCAAAATTGCACATACTACATTGTCAAGAAAATAGTTACAAAAGTCCCCAATGATGATTTAAAATCCTTTCAAGAAGGTGTTTGAGCTCCAAAACCCATTCACAATATATATTTGTAGCCTAGATAGCCTTACTTAACTTTTCCATGCATTTTTCCATCTCCCCACCTCTTTTTGTGCTTGTTTTGGCCTTCAGTGCCAAGACCACTACCTAGCAGGTGGAAGTCCTGAAACCACCACCTAATGTAGGGTAGCAGTCCCTCCCACTTTTCTAGATTCTTCATGCACATTTCAACGTTTGAAGGTTCACTTAATTTTTCTTTTTGCATGCATCCATGAGCTGAATTGTCTAAAATTAGCTTTGATTGCTTGGTTCTCCTTCCTCCTTCTATTTTTAAATAGATTTAATTGGTTGGAACTCCTCCTTCTTGCCTTGTGCATGAAGTAACCTCCTAGCCTCCATTCCTATATATTCCATGCTTGTATTCAAGAAAAAGGGCTTGAGAATTTTATGTATCTTGTATTGTTTTGATGTCACAATCTTGTTAAGATATGCATAGCCAAGCTTAGATCTCTTGTACTATCTCTTTTCTACTTGCATTGCATCTAGATTGCTTCAATCTGCCATTGCTCAAGTGACATCCTCTTATTGTTGTTCTTTGCATTCCCAACCCTTTGGACTCATATGAACACTCAGAGAAAGAAAGGAAAGAACTGATGGGACAAATACGATACTATTGGATTTTCCAAGGTTCTTGCTCTTCCGCATTAGAGTTGTGTATTTTTTTCTTTTTTATCAAATTATGAATTAAGAATTGTTAATTTCAATTACATGTTAAAAAGAGTAGAGAAATAATTCATTCCAATTAGCTAGACAATTTAAAGTAGATCAAATCAATAGGAAGTTGGCTCTTAACCATTACTAGGGAAGTTGTGGGAACAATAGCTCTTATGGTTATGATTTGTTCTTCACTTATGAGGTAAGGTTGGAAGGATATTTGATTGAGTTATAATATATTTTATAATTAGATTCACACATCTTCACAAATAGTTAGCTATATCCAACTAATTATTTGTATTTAATTTATTTTTTAGATTAGATGCATTGTCCGAAAAGTTAGAAAAGAAAAAAAAAAAACATCTACTTTTCATAGATTAGCTTGTTTTACTACTTTTTCTGATATATTGAGAAAACACCAAAAACACAGGTTAGATCTCCTTTGGTAGATTGTTTGTTGAAACCAAATCAGTTCATCTTGCATGACCATCAATGGTCCACAACAAGAAAAGACTTACAATTGTGATCCCCTGGTTCCACAACCCAACGGGCTAGAGATAATAACTTACATTGACACAAGCTTACATTTAACAGTCTTGCGCACACCTGTAACCTATGTTGAGAAAATAGGATAGTTAAATACACTGAATATCACTACTAATCAATCCTATGACTTTTGGAATTCTCTCGGAAATAGGGTTTGATTGCATGCATGACCATACAAGGGCCTTAGCCTCAATGAGTCTTTGGTTGTGATCCACAGGTCCCACAACCCAATGGGCCTGCTAATCAACTAGATATTGACACTAGTTTATGCACATTAGTATTCATATCTTCACCATTTCCACTCAATATTGTTACACAACTTTCATTGTTGAATATATCATCTGATCAGGCTAAGACTTTCTGGAGAAGACCAAAAAATGCCAATAGTTCCTATAGCTCCATTGCACCTCTTGTCTCCACTTCCATGACCTTATCTAGAAACCCATATGAGGCACTTGTAGGTTACTTTCCATGTATTCCGTAACCACTCAATAAAATCTTGATAGAACTAGACGTTAATTGGATTCTCCCAAAGAGCTATCATATCGGGCCATACCATCACACCCCTTCAGGTTAGGAGAGAATTATTTTCCTTAGATTCATAGATTTTAGTATTGTGTGTCAAAGACATAAGGTTTCCCAATTAGCTTGATCTCTGCCATCACTTTCAATTCCATTTCTATTCCATACCGGTTGTCTCAGGTAGGACATTAAGAGGTTAAGTGCGAAGAAGGTCATGTGTTGATTTTCTATCGTATAGTAACCCTATACTTGGAGAGAAAACCTATGGCTAACTAAATGCCAACATGTACGGGGAGGATAATTTTTGGTGAAAGATGATAGACCTAGCAGCAGAGAGGTAGAGAGAAGAAAGGTGGCTTAAGTATAATGAGGCACACGAGAGGGAGATAGAGAAGCAACGAGATTCTCAGAGAGTGAATGACGTTGAGGAGAGAGATGGCACGTGAAGGATTTGGAGATCACGCAAAGGCATGGATCTGGGCATTAATAATTCCCCCATTTGGGAAAGCATGATAGGGAACCCTCCTTGGCCTCACATGGAAGTGCGCCAGCAGAGATGACCTGGGCCGCAGGCGTGCATCTCGATTCTACCCGCAACCTTGCCCTTGTGCTTTGTCTTCCAAGTATCTTGTACAACAAATAGTCAGCAAGTTGATTTAGGTAGTAGAGGAGCAAGAGTAATTCATATAAAAAACAAATCAATGGAAGAACAAACATATTCATTATTATTCAGAGGTACCTTTTTAGGTGTATCTTCACAAAAATTCAGGCGCGCATAATTTTTGACTCTCTTTTGGAGTAGTAACACTTCACTTGGCTGAGACCGTAGGGAAATGCATTTTTAGTGCTACTATTGTGACACGGAAGTACATATTTTGGTCTAACTCGACTACAGGTTTAGGATCGGGAGGTATAGGTGGTTCTAGTGGATCTGGTGGTTCGGAGGTAGAGGAAATATAGGAGGTTCTTGATCGGTGGGTAGGGTCCACACTAACCCCAGAATATTTACATGGAGATGTCTCTTCATCTTCCAGGGTATAGGGAATAGAAGATGTTAGTGAACACATGCACATGTGTGAAATACTATGGCATGCAAAAGGAATCGCGGCTTAAGCATAGGGAAAGTAAATTTTCCACTACGCTATAAGGGTGTTCACACTTTGTTGGTATAGAAAGTTTGACCTTGATCAGACTTGTGTAGACTATTCAACTTTAAAAGATGTTTTCCTTAAAGAATTTCATATCCCTAAGTTTGAGAAGAAGAGTATAAGTGTGCTCAAGGATATTAAGAAAGGAACTATTAAGAGTGTCAGAGAGTATGATGCTCATTTCAAAATGATGTTATCTAAACTTTCTTATGATATTCATGTAAGACAACATGCACAATGGTTCATTGGGGGCCTGATTACACCTTTTAGAAGGGCACTATCACATAATACATACACTAATCCACACAAAGCACTTGAAGTAACTTTACGTGCTGAGGCGGTTGGAAGTATAAACACTAGGGTGAGCCCATTTTTAGAAGCATAGACTGTAGCTATGGTGAAATAGTTGGAGAGGCTATTGGAAAATTCATCACATTAGGCCTACATAGGGATTTGGTGCACAAATTTTGAAGTGGAAGGTCACACAAAGAATAGTTGTCCCCATAGATTAGTACACTCATTGTTGTTGGACTATGAGATATGTCATTTAAACCATGATGTTATCCACTTTGCCCATTATTACAACACACAATAAGGAAAAATGTCTCTTGTTACTGTAAAATTTGCAAGTCCAAAACTCATGACATGGAATATTGTTAGCTGATTGGTCAAATCCATGATGCTATAGATATTGGTGTATGACAAATAAGATTTTTAGGTAAATCTAAAGGAAAGAAAGAGCATCAAGATAGAGATCATAATCAGGTGTGTTATGATTAGAATGAAGGGCGTTTTGATGGTGGTCGTAGCAGTAGTTTGAGGATAACATGGTGGATTCGGAGGATGAGACCTTGGTGGTGGAAGAGGCGAGTTCCCTTCCATAACATGTTATACATGCGATGTCTTGACCACTACAAGTGTGAATGTCCTCATAATATTACATGTTCTTTCTATGGAAAGAATCATAGTTATGAGGAATTCCCAAATTTATATGAGCATATTAGCAAGTAGTATAAATAAGAAAATAAAGGAGCAGGGATGGTTAAGATACAACATGCTATGGAAAATCATTAAATTCCCAAGTTGGAACCGAATCTGAGGCATTGCAAGTAAGGATCACTACCAAAGACCTAAGCGGTGTGTACCAAAGAAGCATTGTAGAAGAATCCTACCATCACTATGGAGGAGGTTCTACATGCACAGTACCTAAATCCTACCCATTAGGAGGTTTATTAGGAAACCATGGAGGTACTCAGAAATCTTCAGGGTGAAATACAATATTTAAAGGAGAAATCATGGAATATCAAGCAAAAAAATAATCAGAGATGGTCCAATCTGATATAGATGACTTGAAAGAAGTGTGTAAGATGTTGCGCCAAGATAATATCATTCCACTATTAGGGAATTGGTTAAAGGGAAACACTCTGCATGTAAGTATTGAGACTGGATGGTAGATCCTGCATGCAAATCTTCCCCCTCATAGCCTAGATTATGACAAGGAAATCACTTTGAATGTTGTTGTGGATGGGTGGCTTTTGAGTAATATATTGATTGATATAGGCATGGAATTCAATGTTCTTACCTTAGATGCATGGGTACAAATGGGGAGACCTCCATTACAACCATCTTTGAATGTATTGTTCATGGCTAACTAGACTAAGGCCACTCCCATTAGAGTTTTAAAATATGCCTCCATTACCATACAAGGAGCCAAGTTCACTAGAGATTTTGAGGTTTTAGCACCGACATAGGCGGATAACTTCCCACTCTACTCAAGGCGTCCATGGTGTTATGTAAATAATGTTGATCTTTGGTTTAATAAGGGTTATATAAGCTTTGAAAATAAAGAGGAAAGAGTTATTATCCCTTTAACAGATGGAAACTTTGTGCGCTATGTTGAGGCCTTGAGTGAGGAAGATCTGAATAGGATTTATGTATGTGTTGTCAGGATCTAGAGGTGCTTGATCCATAGAAAGAAGGAATCTTTAAGTGAGAGGATGCACAATCTATTAGTGATACTACAAGTGTTTGCTTGTGATAATTGGGCTAATAACACTTATGAGTTAGTAGGGTGCGAAGTAAAGAGCATATTTGGTAGGGATAATAGACCGTGTTATATTAGGAGAATAGGTAAAAACTTGAAACCACATTACATCGGAGAAGGAGACCTATGGTGTTCCTATGCACTATGGAGGAACATTACATAGAACAATTGGAGAGATGAAATATGCTAGTATATACCCTATGTAGGACAACAATGTGCTGGTGGTTTGTTCACAAGGATAATCTTGTAGGATGTAATGAAATTAGGATTGCTCTTGCTACTAGGTTCTTTAGGAGCAATGCACCTACTCAAATATGTACTTATTATGGTAATCAACCTGTTCAGGACCACATTCAAGAAGTGTGAGAGACTCTAGATAGAGGGGCAAGAAGATTTACCACCTTCGCTCTTGGTACACAAGTTTTATTCCACTTTAAAAGGTTGTGTGCATACTTGGTATGTATATGTATAAATCCATAGAGAGACTAGGAATTGGCAGGATTTAATTGCAGGAATGGTCGAGATGCTTGACTTCTTTTCTACTAAACCTTTAGAGGAAGAAGCAATAAAGGTTATAAAGCACTTAACTATGGGATATGGTGACAAGTCAAAGGAACTCATTCAAGATTTATTTGATGAAGGAGAATCAGGAGTGTGTTTTTTTGAAGAAATAAAGATAGATGCCACACTAGTTAAATGCACTTTCCTTGAGCAAGAAAAAATGAAAAATGGTCTACTTAGTAGATGATGAAGAAGTAGAAAATATAGATGTAGACCATTCAACAGGTAGGTGTGAGGTGTTGGACAGTGCAGATAAGACCACATGTGCCTATCATGAACCTATGAAGAAAAATAAAGTGAATATTGGATTAGATGTTGAGCCTAAGGAGGCCATAATTGGAGACTATTGGTTAGACTCTGAAGTGGAAAAAATCATTGAGTTACTATGGGATTATTAGGACTTATTCCCTCGGGGTACCATGAACTTAAAGGCATGCATAAATCATTAGGAGAGATGAAGATAAAGGTTAAGGAAGTTGTGCACCCATTTAGAAAGAAACCCTATAGGATGAAGCCCAACTTGTGTGAAAAGGTTAAAGAAGAGATTCACAAAATGTTGAAGTATGGAATCATCAAACCCCTAGAAAATTTAGAATGGTTTAGTCTAATGGTGATCGGTATCAAGAAGGATGGTTGGATTAGGATCTGTGTGAACTACATGGAGTTAAATGTTGCATGTGTGACTAATCCTTTTCCTATGCCATGCTTCAAGGAAATACTAGAAGGCGTTGCAGGGTGCATGAAATCTATTCATTTACAGATGGGTTCTCTGGTATCATCAGGTTAGGATTGCCCAAGAGGATTAGGAAAAGACTAATTTTACTACTAAATGGGGTAGATTTGCCTATACTATGATGCCTTTTGGTTTAAAAAATGTGCCTATTATATTTTCATGCATAGTTGTTCAATGTTCAAAGATTTTATTCTACAACTTCTTGCATTTTTATTTAGATGATTGGATGATGTATGGACTTGTTAAGGATCATTGTGAAAATTTACACTTAATCTTTGAAATATTTATACATTTGAGTATCTCTTTAAACATCAAGAAGTGCATATTTTCTACACCATTTGGAATACTATTAGGATACATAATCTGCAAGGAAGGTTTGTTGGTTGATCCAGCTAAGGTTGCAGTCATTATAAGCCTAATAGAGCCTACCCTACAAAGTGAGGTGCACATATTCTTGTGTCACATGGGTATTATAGAAATCCATAAAGGGTTATGCCAAGGTTGCCACACCTTTGGAGGATTTACTTTGGAAGGAAAAGGTACGTTCTCTTTGGGAGAACTACAGCAAAGTGCGCATTCGAGACATTAAAGGATAAACTTACTACCGCACACCTATTTTACACTTTCCTTCATAGGACCAACCATTTCATGTACATGTGGATGCCTGCTGGGATAGCCATTAGTGCAGTGTTTTCTTAGCTAGGAGAAGGTATTATAGATCATCCTATCTATTTTTCTAGTAGAAAGATGACTCCTGCAGAGTATAATTACACAACTATAGAGCACAAAGCTTTGTCAATGATCTATGTGTTACATAAATTCAGATAGTACCTTCTAGCTACACCATTTGTATTTTATACAAATCACATGGCATTGAATTATTTGGTAAACAAGCCCGTTTTATAAGGCTGCATATGCAAATGGGTACTCTTATTTCAAGAATTTTATTTTACAGTTGTGGTCAAACCAAGGAAAAGTAATTCTAGACCAGACCATTTATCTAGAATACAGTCATGAGAAGAAGCACATGCCATTAAAGATACTATTCCCAATGCATAGTTATACGGTTACAATGTGTGCCATTGGAATTAGAGGACATTATTTTCTTTTTATGAATAGGTATTGTTAGTGCAAAATCACAACGACCCCAAATGATTCGTTAGATCTACTTTTCTAAGGTAGATTCATTTGGTGTGATTCACATAACATTGATTTTTCCCTAAAGTGTGGGACTTTGCAAGTGGGAAAACACTCCAGATTAAAGGTTAGTTCCTATTCCTCTATTTAGGTGCATACATGGAAACTTATAGAGGACCTATTCCTAAACCTAATCTAAGTTTTACCAAGGAGACAGGGATAAAAGGAATACAAGAAATCAAAACTAAGCTACAAGGTGATTCACTAAAGGAATGATGAACATTAGTTTCGTTGATAGACACAAACCAACATAATACATACAATAATCAAGCACAATTAACTAGATTTATAATGAAAGACTAGATGAGAGAAAAGGAGACAAGAAAGAATCTAAAATTGATCAAAAACATGTTTTATTGCTTTACAGATTGATACAATGGATTACAAACATCAAGGAGGGAAATTTATTGCAATTTAAATGGAAGGTATGAAATCCATGAATTCCTTTTCCAGAAGGAAAGGGGAGCCTACAAAAACAAAAGAATGTCCAACCCTTTACAATGAGTTTTGACCCTGCTTTTATAGATTCAACATAGAGGGAGAAAGAGAGAGAAGCGTGAAAAATAGTCCGAAGCTCAACCACCACTACTAATGCCTTCCACAAAATCTTCCCCCAAATCTATCTTGACTACATCAATTTCTTATTCGGTGCCTCGAAGGAGGAGGAAACGGAAAATCAGATCGAATCCAATCTAGTTATTGGGAAAAATAGATCCTACATTAAAGGCCCAAATATGTTTCTCCATTTTTATCCCACCTAACCTCCCCAAACTTAAAATTTCATATCTTCATAGTGTAGATGAGGCTGAGATCTTTCCAATGGTGTTAAATTTGCAATATTTTGAGCCCTGAGTCAAAAGATATGCCCCTTCGAAGTTTGTATCGGTCTATACAAAAGGGTGGGAAAACCAATTTGAAAAATGGGCCCCCTTTTTAATATGGGACACATGGAGGGTTGGCGCTTATTCGAGGGTGGCCTTTGTATTTTTCTCTTGGAATGGCATGGGGCTAACACGTGGCTTCCTCTTTTGGCCTACTCAATTTCTATGTTTTTGGCTAAGTCCTTTTCTCGGTGGGGTCATATTTCTTGACTAGGGACACGTGGTGGTATGGCACTCATCTGGAAACCCTCTCTTTATTCAACCCTTGAGTGAGCACCATTTGGACACTCTCCATTCTCTCGCCACCCTACTACCATGTATTGACTATTCAACCCGACTCTATCCCTTTTTTGAGACTAGACGCGTGGAGGCTCCACACTTGCTTAAAATCCCGATCAAGATTTTCCTTTGAAGGAGCATTGGGTTGAAATTTGGGAGTTGTTATCCAAAATTCACCCTCAAGGTAATTTTGATAACATGCATCAAATTATTCGATCTTGAGCAAGTAGATTGATTTAAGGCCCAAAATTGTGTTTTGGGGACCCCCTCGGCTTCTCTCTAACTCTCCCATCCAAGAAGAACTCCCAACAAGTTAGAAAAGTGGAAAAAATGTAAAAAATAAGGTTGTAGAACTGTTTTGAAGCATTTCGGTCTAAAGGCACAGGTGGTACCGAGGTTCGTCGTACCAAGCTTGGGGCTGAAATACAAAGAAAATTGGATAAGTCAGACAATTTTGTCCCAGGCGGTCCATGGGATAGTTGGGACAAAAGTATGCGTGGGACGCGAATCGGCCGATTTTACGAAAGGCGTCCATTTTGGGTAGTTCGAGAGATATTTGTCCGGGACAAAGTGGACAAAGGTACGCGAGGGACGGGAAAAGTCGAAAAGGCCGCAAGAAGGGACAAGGAAGCCCGAATCAGCCGATGCAGGAGAATGTGTCCCAGGAAGTCCATGGGATAGTTGGGACAAAAGTACACGGGGGACGTGAAAAGCCGAAACGGCCGAAGGCAAAGAAGAAAAGTCAATGTTTGACCCGTGAAACTTCAAACGGCCATAACTTTTGACTCCGAGCTCCGATTTTCACAAAATTGGACTTTCTGGAATGAGCACGATGTCCTCTATGCCAAAAAAACTAGATTTATTATTTTTAACAAGGGTAGATATATTTAAATAAAAGAAACATATTCGGTTCCAGTCAGTTAATGCTCATTCCGTCGAATGACGATGACGCTGTCGGACCCAAAATAGTTGTCCCGCACTCAGAAGGCCATAACTTTTGCATTTCTCAACGAAATCACACAAAATTGGTACCGTTGGAATTGTGGCTCTAAGCCTGATGCACAACAATCAATAAATTCTAGATTTGATGAGGGATTGATTGATATTTTTTAGAAAACGTGGCTGGGTTCATAACAGTGTTTTATTTGGTGGTTGGGAGTGCAATTAAGAGGCATGGTCATCATTCTTTCTCTGCTGCAGCACCTGGGATAGTATGGGGAGCCTTTTGCAAGTAATATATAATCATTTTACTCCATTTAATGCCTCTTACAAGTGGTTGAAGGACATATTTCGGGATTTCCATTTTCCCTTCTCTTTCTCTTCTCTTTTTTCTATAAATTGGAGTGTTGGGCTCATTGTAAAGGGGGATTTTTTAGATAGAAAGCTCTGTCAAAATTGCTTTGTGAAGCTAATGTGTTGCAGGCCCTTGTTGTGGACTCCTTGCATGGTGATCCAGGCCCTTTTCTTGTAACCGATTGAACTGTGCATATCAGGAAGCAATAAAATATAAGTTTGTGGATGCATCTTCCCCTGCTGTGTTTTCTTGCATTCTTCTTGCCCCTTCAACCTTGATTACAAGAATATTGTGTCTATTATTATGTTCATGCAGGGATCCATTATCATTGTGTATGTTTGAAATATTGTTGTGAATGCATTTTGCTAGATTATGGAGAACTGTCATCACCTCTTCTAGTGTGCACTTTGCTTCTGTATTTCACGCATTTGAAGACTACTCTCACACCCTCCTTTTCTGGTGTATCACCGCTTTAGTGTAGGATTTCATTTTATGCATTCTCTCTCTCTAGGTCCCTTGAAATTTAGATTAGAATAGTTAGTTTCCCTGCATTAGAGTAGATTGTGGCGGGTAGTTTAGGAGCAAGAACCGACTTTCTCTGGAAGTCTATCTCAAGTAGCAAGTCCTACACTTGTAGATAGTACCCATGTTATCCAATCACACCGTGAGTTCAAGTATATGTGCTTGTATAAACCATAGAAGGGTGTTGTGATTTGGTGATAACGAGGAGCCTCTGCAGTCTTTGGAATTTTAAACTACCTCCCTCTTACCTTTTCGGACACTTGGAGTACATGGCGGTGGCGCTCATTTGAGCCTCCTCTTTGGATTTATCCTTGGAGATGTGTCGCTTAGACATGTGGCAATCTCCACCAGCACTTCTATACTTAGCCTTTTTTGAGGCCCGGCTATCTCGCCTTTTGACCTCGGTTTACCACTTGCTACATTGAGGGCTAGCGCAAGTTTGAGTCCCCACCTTGGGCTCTCATTTTGGAAGTGCGATGAGCCGACACTTGGCCCCTTCCACCGAGTCAGAGAATTTTCAATGGCCGTGTAACTTTTGGGGCTCTGGATGCGTGGAAGCATGGCACTCGTTTGAGCTTCCCTTTTTAGATTCAACTTTGGAGAAGTGTCGTGTTGACATGTGGCTCTCTCTGCTATCTCCTCCATACTTAGTCAATTTTTGTACTTTTCTGAAATGTTTTGATCCCAAATACTTCTATCTTCGCCGTTTCTTCTCTTTCTTACTCTTGGCTTCTCTGTGCACTTGCTCCTCCTTTTCTAACCTGCTATTTTATTTTCGATCCCACCTATAACCCATTAAATAGATTTAAGAGAGGCATCTCCTCTCTTTATTCTTGTATAGGGTCGTTTAGTCTTTGTAGGCCCCACCACTCCATTGTTAAGTCCTGTGACTGTTTGTAAGATTTAAACATGATTTATCTGGTTATTTCTTTGTAGGGTTATGGCTGATCCAATACTTCACCAGGGTGAAATATGGATAGCAATTTGGTGACTCATAAGGGTATCTCTGCTTGAGATAAAAAGACCAATTTCCTTGTCATACCCATTGGGTTGTTAGAACACCCAATTTAGCGAGGTTCTTGTTTGTGAAAAGACCAATTACCTTGTCTATTATGTGCAAATTTCTATATTTTTCATCTATATTTCTTCTAATAATCTTTAGCAGGTTCTTGTTTGTGGACTCATCTTGGCCATTACCTTGAGCGTAATAATTTGATGAAGTGCTCAAGTAAATCCCATACTTTAACAGCCCATTCTATGATTTTGGAACCTATGAATGCCAATGCATTGTCTAATATAATGGTGGCTAGCACTCCAAATCTGGTCACTATCCCTTCATAGAAATCTAGTATGCTAGACTCATTAGCTTCTTTGAGTGCCACTACCTTGGTCAACTTGGTGAAATATTCTATTCTTTATCGAATCCATTTGTGGCCTTGGCTTAAATTTGGATTGATGAATCCAATGAAGTTAAATCCCCATTGCATGAATGGTTGGTCAATTGAAATTGGGTGCAATGGAAGTGTTGTTATCCTTTCTTTGCCTTTGAAGAATGCACAATTCTTGCACTTCTTTATCCATGTATAGCAGTCACTAAACACCCTGGGCCAATAATAACCCACTTTCATGATCTTAAGTGTTGTTACCCGTGGAGAAAAATGGCCTCCAGCTACTTCATCATGGAACTCTTGTAACACTCTCTCAAACTGATTTGTCCCAATGCACCTTAACAGAATGCCATTAATGTCCCTTTTGAACAAGACGCCATCAATAAGCACATATGGGATGGCCTATATTTTGAAATGTCTCCTTTTTTTTTACTCATTTATGGAGGACACATGCCTATTTGTAGGAAGTGTATAATACTTTAATTCCAACAAGGAGTGGGCACATCCTCATTTTCTTCCTCTTGACTATCCTGCAGGACAAAAATAGCTTCCTTTTCTCTGTTTGCCTCATCTTATTGAATCGAGGACCATTTTTCACACAATCCCTTCCCAAAGACTAGCTTAGTAACCTTGATCTCAATTTCATACTCCATGACACAAGTGATCCATCTTGTAGGTTTTTCATTCAGATCCTTGCTTAGAAGGAAGTCTTTAGAACCTACATGGAGACTAACAGTTGGATTTTATTGTTTGCAAACTAGATTCTTAAACTTATTTAACCCTTTTATCACTTCCAAGACTTGATTTTTGATGAAATATTATCTCACTTCATAATCTTCTAGACCTTGGCTAAAGAAACCAATTGGCCACTCTATATCCTCTTTGTTTTGTTGTACTTTGGGATTAAGATTGTAAAATTTGTGTCATTCCCACCAAAGGCATATAGTATGAAGTCCTTAGAAAGTCTACATTCATGAGGGTTGGGGCTTGTGATATAGATTCTTTGATGGCCTCAAAACTTTCCCTTCCTTCAGCTATCCACCTAAATTCCAAGCTCTAATTCAACATCAACGTTATTGGCTTGACAAGGGCAACAAAGTTTGGTACAAACTGCGGGACAAAATTGATTTTTCCTAAGAAGATTTGAAGATCCTTCTTATGGCTTGGCAATGGAAATGCTCTTATTGCTTCAACTCTCTTTGGGTCAATTTCCAAACCTTCCTTTGACACAATATGGCCTTAAATCCTGCCCTCATGGGCCAAGAATATGCATTTTTTAGGGTTCAATGATACCCCAAATATCCTACACCTTTGAAACACTTGTCTTAGGTGAAAAAGGTGGTCTGTTGCATTTTTGGAGAACATAATAATTTCATCTAGATAGATCAGTACTATTTTGTTGATCAACCCTTTAATTCCATATCCATTTCCCTTTGAAAGTGACTCGACATTAAACAATCCAAATGGCATTTTTTTGTAAGCATAGGTGCCTCATTTAGTGGTGAAATTTGTTTTGAACTAATCATCTTCCTTCACCATTATCTTGTTGTATCCCGAGTAGCCATCTAGAAGAGAAATCTCTTTGATCTTACAACCACTTGTAAAATTTTCTTCATTAAGGGGAGTGGGTAGTGGTCTTTGAGGGATGCTCTATTTAAGTCATGAAATTCAACACACAACCTAATATCTCCATTATTCTTCTTTACTCGGGACTAAGTTTGCAACCCAGCTTGAGTGTTTGATTAGAAATATGATACTTTCCTCTATCATCTTGTTTAGCTCTTTCTTCATCTTAGAGGTTCAATGTGTGGATTGACTGGTCTCTACTTTTTCCTGATGGGCTTAGCAGCTTGGATCTAGTTCGATTGTGTGTTGTGCTAACTTCAGATTGAACCCTCTTAGTTCTTCATAGCTCCAAGAAAATACATCTGGAAACTCTTGGAAAAGTTACATGAATTCATACCTTTCTTTCTCGGTGGCCACTTTACCAATTTGAAGTTTTTCCCTCTCCAACTAGAATTGATTCTAAATCTTCTCCTTTGATCTGTATGTTAGCCTTCTCCTTTCAAAAATAATCATTAAGGTAGAATATAGATTCCAATGTCACCAGACCTTTGGGAAGCTTGTTTATATGCAGCTACATTATTTGATCTCCATACTATTTCTCTAATATGTTTTGATTCCTAGCAGAGAACTCAGCTTCCTCTTGTAAAAAATTGATGATCTATTGATCATTCTCGAACACCTTCCAACATGTTTTGTTATCTAGAACTGCTTGAGCCTCATAATCACATGGATATTTGGTTGTCCTCCATCCCTCTTGATGTTTTCAACCACATCAAATGTTTCTTCAACTACTGCAAGCCTATCAGCGGCTTCATTCTCCTTCCTAGGTATGGACACAATGTTGAAGGCTTTGAAATACTCAATGAGATCCCATACCCTATTCTTATAGATTTTGAGCATGTCATTCTTGATAACATTTTTTCCTTTGACTTGATTGGAAACTAGTTCACTTTCGCCAAAGACTTGTAAGTTCTTGATTCCTCGTATTCTTGCCTAATGTAATCCACAAACCAAAGCCTCATATTTGGCGTGTTATTTGAGTAATGAAAATTAGAAACAAAAGTTTGAGTAATAATTCATATCTTGGGGTGACATAATCATAGCTCCACCTTTGGCTCCTTACCTACTTCTCGAGCCATCAAAGAACAATTTCCATACTTCATTGTCATCCTTATATTCTGGCTTAATGATGTCAGGAAGAGGATGATTCTCTTCATGCATGTAGTAGACTCCTAGCTTAGATTCTTCCATCTCCTTATAGGGATCAAAATCATGTCTTTTGACTGCCCATTTGTCAAGAGTTAGGTCTGGGATACACCCCACCTTAGTATCTACTTCACAAGTGTTTAGGAGGTCCTCCTAATCAAAATTCGAACAATTTGCATTGATTAGGCTAGGCATATAAGACTCAATGTGATAATATGCTATGGGCTCGGATCTGATTGTGGCCTTTACTCCATACCTTGTTCTAAAGAGCATATGTGACCAGTCAACAAACAAATAGCCTCCAATTTTGGAAATGAAGTCCCTAGAAAAACACAATGCATAATGTGGTGGTAAGTCTATGACTGATACATTTTGCAATACAGTCATATTGGGGTAGGCATGCGAGAGCGAGTCTCAGATCCTTAATGAATCCAATAGTGATCACTGTTGTCCCATCCAATTGTACTACTCCTCTAGAGATGACTTCATACTGGAGACCTAGTTGATCAACTATTGCCTATTTGTCAACTATTTGGGCATTACGAACTACTTTCTCCAGAATCAATCATGTTTTTATGCACCAAATTATCCCTAATGATTAATGAAACATAAAATGGAGGAGGTATTAGGTTCTTACCTTGTTGCTCTTGATGGTTTCCCAGTGCTGAGTTATATTAGTAAGCACTTCCTCTTGCTGGTTAGGGGGTTGATTTGAGTTTGACCAATTGGCCATGGTAGTCTGTAATAGATCCCTCTACCCTAGAATGGCTAGTGACTCCCATAGTGAAATGTTCACACTTTTCCTCTTCATTTTATAAATGATGTTAAATGTGTTATCCTTATGCTGCCCCTTCCCTAGCACATTTTTTCTTACACATAGGTTATTCTGACAACCAAAGTGCACGAGTAGATTTGGAAGGTGGCTTGGATTGGTTCTACATGTTGGGAGTTGTATTTTGAATGCCAATACCTTGTGGAGTAATGGGGGGTTGAGGATTACCTAAGTTTTGTGAATGTCCTTCTTAAATATTTCTCTTCTTGGACCATGTATTGGAATCTATACTTTGAGAAGGAGCACCGATTCATTCCATAGAAGTCTTCATCTTGCCAATTGACAAGAAATGTTTCACTTAGAGGTCCCTCTTTGAGCTCCTTCTGCTGATTTTCTTCTTGGCTAGGTTCTTGTGACACACCAATGGTTTACACCATCAAAGCATGATTTAGCACACCATTGAAGCACATCGATTGATTATGTGGTGACTTCATGGGAAACACCAATCATATTCTTGTGCCATGTTATTTTTTTTTGGAACCAATGCCCTTGATGTTGAAGTTGTGATTTGATCATATGACCTAAAAGGTCTAGTAAACTTGAGGTTTCCTTGGTATCGAACTCTGAGTTACGTCCCGGGCTAGGTGGTCTATTTGTTGATACGGGGTCTAGCCCTATACTAGGCTTGAGATGATATGGAGTCTATAACTCGAGCTTGTTGCCTCTTCGATAGTTACTAACTCATTTCCTAGGTTTTGAAGTTGTTTCATGACCTCTTGAAGTTCTTTTGAGGTGTTAGAGGATGAGGTGGATGATTTAGCTTAGCTTTGACTCATGGGAGTAGGTATAAGAAGATAGTGTGGGTGTCTTCTGATGGCACTTGGGTTTCCTAATTTGGGGTATAGAGGCATTGAGGGCCTAGGAGCAAGCTTGTCAGACTTGAATTAAACAATTTTCAGCTCTTATAGAGAGGCTATAGGCTGCAGGTAGAGTGGTGCCTCCCATTGATTGAATTATTAAAGAAATATCATAATTTAAAGCTCTAAGAAAGTATAAGAAGGCACCTTCTTTTGTGGGATTCACTACCACTGGAATCTTGTCCCAGGTCCTTTGAAATCTGAGGTTGAAATCCATCAACTACTCATTCGGAGCTCTCTTGATTGTTGTCAGTTTCTCCAACAAGGATAGGTTATCTCCCTTTTCTCCAAACTGGTCATGAAGAGCTCTGCAAAGATGGTCCCAAGTTCGAATAGAGTATTCTTCTAGGCTCTTAAACCATTGTGAGGCTTTACCCTTGAGTGAAGAGGCTAACAACTTGACTACAATTTCCATCTCAGTGATCTCATGGATTGTACGAGACATTTGTAATGTCTTAAACGTGGTCACCAGAGAAGTCTAGTTTTCTCTAGTGAAATATGAGATGCTCTTTAATGTTTCCACTTTGGGACTAGACTTTGTGCATTTAGAGCGAGCATGCTACTACCGGTGAAATTGACATATGGATTTGGTTATGCTATCACGATCGACTTGAGAACCCTTCTTTGTTGAAAGAATGGCCTACTTAGGGGAGGTGTTGATAAGGCTCCATTTGGTGGAGATGGAGACCTCTGGGCTCTTCTTCCTCTTCTCCTTCCATTTGGAGAAAATGCAAATGTAAAAACTATCCATCCTCTCTAGTTCTTGAACTTTTTGTATTCTTTTCATAAACTTGGCAATATTGGACTACTTAAACTAGTGGCCTTTGTCCTTTTTGGAGTCACCAAATGCACATTTTTAAAACTTCTTAAAAGTTAGAATCACAACAAGAGCACATCAAACTTACTGTAATAAAGATGGAAACTTCTTGGTCCCACTAGGTGTGTTAAAACTATTAGTGTGGTCACACGGTGGCTTATGACTTGCTATTGTAATGAGACACCTCGAAAGATAGAAGATGTAACCTTCTCCCATTGGGTGTGCTAAAAGTGTTAGTGTGGTTACACGGTGGCTTATAATTTTTTTGTAAATGAGACACCTCGAGAAGATAGAAGATCTAACCTCGGCTCCCACTAGGCATGCCAAAACTATTAGTGTAGTCACACTGATGGCTTATGACTTGCTTTGTTATAATGAGACACCTCGAGAAAGATAGAAGATCTAACCTCAATTCCATCAGGGATGCAAAAAAAATATTAGTGTAAAATCACAACACCCCCAAATGAGTCATCAGATCTACTTTTCTAAGGTAGATTCATTTGGTGTAATTCACATAACATTGAGTTTTCCCTAAAGTGTGGGACTTTGCAAGTGGGAAAAATCTCCAGATTAAAGGCTAGTTCCTATTCCTCTATTTAGGCGCATACGTGGAAACTTACAGAGGGCCTATTCCTATACCTAATCTAAGTTTTACCAAGGAGACATGGATAAAAGGAATATAATAAATCAAAACTAAGCTACAAGGTCATACACCAAAGGAATGATGAACTTTAGTTTTGGTGATAGACAAACTAATAAAATACATACAATAATAAAGCACAGTTAACTGTGATTTATAATAAAAGACTAGATGAGAGAAAAGGAGAGAAGATAGAATATAAAATCAATCACAAATGTGTTTTATTGCTTTGTAGATTTATAAAATGTATTACAAACATCAAGAATGTAATAAATTTATTGTAATTTAAATAGAAGGTATGAAATCAACGATTCCTTTACGGAAGGAAAGGGGAGCTGCGCAAAACAAAATAATATCTAACCCTTTACAATGAGTTTCGACCTCACTTTTATAAATTCAACAGAGAGGGAGAAAGAGAGAGAAGTGGGAAAAAAAAGTATTAACTCAACCACCACTCAATTCCTTCCAAAAATATACCCCCAAATCTATCTTGACCACTTTTATTCGATGAATGACTTGAATTCTCGAATGCGATCTGCCGTTGGGAAAAATAGATCCTATTAAAGGCCTAAAGACATTTCTCCATTTTCTCCCACCTAACCTCCCCAAAATTAAAATTTTAGATCTTCATGGCGTTATGAGGCCAAGATCTTTCCACGGTGTTAGAAATATTTCAAGCCCTAAGTCAAAAGATTGCCCTTCAAGTTTGTATCAGTCCTGTCATTTGAAAAACTAGTTTGATAAACAGGGTCCTTTTTAATATGGGATAGTGTAGGTCTGACCTTTTTGAGGGAAGGCTTTGTATTTTTATCTTGGAATGGTGCGGGGGCTAACACGTGACTTCCTCTGCCGTCCTACTCAATTTCTATGTTTTTGCTAAGTCCTTTTCTCGGCGGGGTCATATTTCTTGACCAGGGGACATGTGGTGGTCTAGTGCTCATCTAGAAACCCTCTCTTTATTTGACCCTTTAGCGAGCACCATTTGACACTTGGCATTCTCCACCGGCCTACCACCATGCATTTATTTAACCCAACTTTGTCCCTTTTTTGAGACCTTGATGCGTGTAGGCTCCATGCTTTCTTAAAAGCCCAATCGATATTTTCCTTTGAAGGAGCGTCGGGTTGACACTTGGAAGCCTCTATAGGTATTTGGAATTTTTAATGACCTCCCTCTTACCTTTTCGACCTTGGACTACGTGGCAAGTTGGCACTCATTTGAGCCTCCACTTTTGGATTTACCCTTGGAGATGCACCACTTAGACATGTGGCGCCTTTGCCAAAGACTTCTATACTTAGCCTTTTTGAGGCCCACCCTATCCACCTTTTGACCTTTGTTGACCATTTGATACATGGAGGCTGGCACAAATTGGATTCCCCACCTTGGGCTCTAATTTTGGAATTGTGTTGAGCTAAACGTGGCCCCTTCCGCTCGTCGAGACTTTTCAATGGTCGTGCAACTTTTGGGGCTCTAGACACATGGAAGCCTGGTGCTCATTTGAGCTTCCCTTTTTGGATTCAACTTTGGAGAAGCATCGTGCTAACACGTGGCTCTCTCCACTATCTCCTCCATACTTAGTCAATTTTTGGACTCGTTTTGAATTGTTTTGAGCCCAAAGACTTCAAATCTTCATTGTTTCTTCTTTTTCTTGCTCCTAGCTTCTCTGTGACACTACTCCTCCTCTAACCCTACTATTTTATTTTGAGCCCACATGTAACCCATTAAATAGATTTAAGACATGGATTCACTCAACAAAGCCATTTCTTCTCTTTCTTCTTGCATAGGGTCATTTAGTCTTTCATAGGCCCCGCCACTCCATTATTGAGTCCTTCTAACCTATTTGCAAGATTTAAACATGTTTTCTCTGCTTCTTTCTTTGTGGGGTCATGGCTACTCTAATACTTCACCTGGGGAGAAATATGGATAATAGGTATGACACCGAAGGAATAAAATCTTTAGAGAAGAAAAAACTTGCTATACACATGGCACTCTATATGTTGATTAACGATGACTGTCATGTTAGGTAGGGATGAAGTATTGTTGCTATATGTCTTGGAGCATGATCACATAGATATAATGGAGGAAGTGCATGGTGATATTGTAGGTGGCCACTATGTAGATGACACCATTACACGTAATATTCTACTCATTGGATTATGGTGGGAGACCATGTATAAAGATTGTAAATCATATTACAAGGCTTTTGTGATCACTTTCAGTGCCTTGGGAAACCAAGTCAACTATATGAAATGCCTCTAAGACCTATTACTAGTGCGAGAACCATTTGAAAATGGGCTATTGATTTTGTGGTTTTATGTCAGCAGCCACGCGTAGGAATGGATCATGCTTTATCATCACCTATATAGACTATTTGACAAGGTGGGTAGAAGTAGCACCTATAAAGCATTGTATAGTGGCTACAAAAGCCGTTTTCTATAGGAAAATATTATTAGAAGGTATGGATGTCCTTTGAGTTTTACCAAGTGATAAGGGCACACATTTTTTCAATGAGACAATCGGATATTATTGGATGAGTTTATGATTGTGCACCATAAGACTACACCCTATCATCCTTAGGCTAATGAAACTACTAAGGCCTTCAACAAAATTTGAGCCAAACATTGACAAAAATTGTGATGTTTGAAGGAAAATTGGGATGAAAAAATTTATGTTGTGCTTTGGGCATATCGAACAACATATAAAAGGTTGAACAAAGCCACACCATTTTAGTTAGTGTTTGGTGTGGAATTAGTTCTTCCTATGGAATTCATGCTACCTTCTTTGTGTATTGTGCATGCTATAGGTCCAGATGATGAAGAAGCATTAGAAAAATGGATCAAAAATTTAATCAAGTTAGATGAGAGATGAGAAATAACACGTTGGAGTCAAAAATAAGAAAAGTTCGGGCAGTAGAAATCATGGCATTATAGGCACATCGGGATAAAAAGTTTGATATTGGAAAATGGTGCTCCTTTATGATTCTAATTTTTGCACCATCCAGAAAACTCAAGGTACATTATTTGGGGCCGTATGTTATCACTCACACACTTGTAACATGCTTGCCAATTAGAGGTGCTTGATGGAACACTATTACACTGGTACTTCAATGGGATTACGCTGAAGCCCTACTATAAATAACTCTTCTTGGTGTTTCTAATAAGGAATTGTTGCCATTTAGATTAGGTTTTCAATTCTGTATTTCCTTAATGTATTTCTTTCTCCATCGCTATGATTTGTCAATTTAGTTGGTGTTTTTGTGTAATAAGTGTGTTTTCACCGTAAGATAATTATTATTTAAGAATTTTTATGCATGAGGACTACACATACCATTATGTGGGGTGATTATGTATATCGAGGTATAAGACTATTGAAAATAAGTACACATGAAAGGAAAAAATCACTACAGTGCTATTTAAGTTGGAGAATTGTTTAAAAGAGATTGCTTCTAGAAATAAGGACCATAGCTAGAGATGAATGAAGAAACATGTATAACGTGAGGTAAGCGGGGGGCCATGGGAACTACCAGGAAGGCACAATGGTGAGGTACTCAGTGCATGGAGGCACCCCAAGAGAACTCCATGGCTAGAAGGTAGGAAGGTGCGCTAGAAGGTTATAGCTTGGGTGTGAAGATATACCACACGTAAAGAATGAAAGAATGAAAAATGGTTAATTAATGAGAAAATTATTTGGTAGGTGAAGGAGAAATAAATGTACTAACTTTTTGAAAATCTATATAATGACGGGATGTGAGTTCATTCTTACCATTAAAATTGTGAGAATTTGAAAAGAGCTAAGTGCAAATGAGTCGAGTGAGTAATGTTGAGGTGTGAAGAGTGTGAAACTAGACGTGGAGAAAATATTTTTACATAGGAGAAGCTTGCCCCATAGGTGAAGGGTTTGATCAAAGCATATGCATTATGAAAGAGCTAGGGAACACAATTTCCACTAGGGCATGGAGATTTTAACTAGGGTTTTAACTTACTTGTTACAGAGGATAAAAAGGAGATATTTTCAAATGGTGCTAAAGAAAGCACCTGCAATAGGAGTAAAAGGAAGAATAAATTTCTCTCGAGAGTAATTTCCTAGAAATACAATATCAAAGGGTGTGATTATGTGACAAGAATGGGATTCCCACATCCATAAATGTAAGATCATCTATTATAACCATCACACATCAGATAATAAGAAGAAACTAGATGTATTGTTGAGTATGAAAACAAACAAGCGCACAAAAATACATACATGCCAAAGGTATGATGACACTAGAGAGAATTTTCAAAGAAGACTAGAGTCTACTAGTTATACGAGGTGCCATACTTTAGAAAGTATGAACCATTGTATCAATGGTTGATGAGTAAAGTCTATAAGGACTTCTTCTATTTTTCTGACAGAGGGTTAGAATCATAGCCACCTTAATTTCAATAGTGAAAGGATTAAGAGCCTCGGGAGCATATCTAGAGAGTGAATTAATAGATAAAGTAGTGATCATGTAGAAAGGAAGGAGATAGGATATACCAAGGGTCTTTTCGGCACAGCATGGAAATTGATAAAATTGAAGAAGTACACAATGGTACAGTAGTTGCATCTCCGATAACAAATTTGAATGACCAAGAAAGGTGGTCACAAGTGAATACAATGTGATTGTTCGTTATAAGAAAAATTTCTCAAGGAGTGATCTACAATATCGTGAGTTACATAGCATAGACAATCATTGAAGAAGAAAATACAGGTGACGGAATTATTTTTGGTGTTATTTTATTGTCTTCGGTGTTTATGGAGATTGGAGTGCTTGATGGGCTAAAGGAAAAGAAATCTTAGGTGGAAAGATTTTATAAATACTTATGTGAATGGACCATGTGTGGGCCATTTAAATAGAGGGAAGAGATGTGGTATGATAGAATCCATGTGGCATTTAAAGAGGAGTGGCATATACCCAAGGAGTTACCTTCGTGGTGGGTAAGGTAGTACATTTCATGGTCTACCAAAATTTTTACATTGTGCGATTTGTGATGAAGGATGAGGCTTGGAGCCCATGGTACAAACCGGCATATGCCTTCATAGCACACTACTTATAGGCATCGAGTTCACCGGTTCACAGATGTGTGCTGCCTAAACTTCATTATAGATAAGGTGGATTGTGATTATCACACTCTAAGAAAAACATATGTATATCCAGGACGGACTACCTACATTGAGAGGCTTATCTCATATGTAATAAGCATGAAGTTGGTAAGCTTGGCATTCAAAGATGTTGGAGCAGTGCTTGTATATCTTCAACTCAATCCCAAGCTAGAGAATAATAAATATGTGGAAAATGAGTTCACGCTTCCAGGGCCACCTAAGGGTAAGCATATAGTAGAGAATGTGCCAACTCCATAGCCTGTAGAGACTATAGTGGTGGATGAAGAGGAAGATGAATGAGAAGATAGTGGTGGCATGAAGAATAGAGGACGAAGGAAGCCTACATACAAGGTAGGAACGAGTGTGAGACTACACCACCTCGTAAAAGAAGGAGGTGATAAGGACTTGATGTAATATAAGGAGAACACCACTTCAAAAGATTATTCGGAAGAACAAGAACCCAAGGTGCTACGCCATAATCAAGCAGAGAGATCACCATGAATCTCTCCTCAGAAAGAGGCAGTAGAGAAGAGAAGGAGAAAATTAAAACTTAATGAAGAAGTGGAAGAGTCTTCAAAGAGCACACTGCAACCTCATACATCTAGATGACGTATAAGAGTCAAAGGATGAAGAAATGATGGATGGAGAAGGAGTAAAGGAGGTAGATGGGATAGTGTAAGATACTTCTTAGGTATAGCAGAACATGCTCCAAATCTTGGTGCTCAAGTTCCTAAGGGTCCAAGATCGAAGAGGACAAGTGGGGAGTATACTGCATTAGTCATGGGCTATGTTGAGGACACAAGTAAAATTTTCCACACTCATTTCCAAAGAATGGAGGTCCTTAAGGAATTGTATGGATGGGAGCTGATGGATGAGGACATGGCCACCATGTGTACAAGGAAACAACTATTTTGGTCAATGTAGAAACATATGGATGAACCAGACTTTGACGTATGTGAAGAGTCATGTGTATCAAGAAGATTGAAGAAGACACCTCAGGCTAGACACATAACAGTAAAGCCTATTGTTATGTCGGATGAACAAGTAAGTAATGCCTTGGTGAAGGTATCTACAGAGGTGGCAAGGAGGAATGTGGATAAAGTTGTAACTATTAGGGTGTTAAAAGAAGAGATCAAGGCCAAAGATGTAGAGATAACACACCTACGACAAGAGAAGGACTTAGAGCAGAAAAAAACAATGCTTTCATTAGCATTGAAGAGGAAATTATAGACCATGTCCATAAAGCAAGACCACATTTGAATCCAAGGTACCCAAAAAATTTCCTTCGTGAATGCATTATGTATGTACCTTAGTGGATTTAGTGTCTAAGGATGGAGCTATGCGCATGTCAACATAGAAAGATCTAGAGTAGGAAGAAGAGAGAGCAAAGGTTTTGGTGATGAGGAAGATTGCATCTTATGAGGCATTTCTCCAAAGCTTGTAGGAGGAGCTGAGAAAAGAAGACCGGGAATTGAACATTTGCACAGCTTTGGAGGTGGTCATCATGATAAGGACCATGGTAGAGGATAATGAAGTCCTAAAAGTGATGAAGGATGACACACTGGTCATGCAGAGAGGTTGACATTGGTAAAACAAAAGTTTGAGGCCCTTGCAGCAGCACATGAACCCCATAAGGAAAGGTTAGATGAGATGGGAAGATTATAGTGCAGAAGATGGATCTACTAGAAGGAAGAATGTCTACAATGTCCAACATTGTTCTGATTTTGCATAGTAAAAAGTGAGAAATTTCCCAAGATGAGTTGGATTCTATTTTGGTAGACATTATAGAAAAAGCAAAGGCCACACTAAGTGAATGGAAGACATTAGAGGCCAAAATAAATGAATAATATCAAGAACTCATTCTTCTAGTTGAAGTAGATGGTGATATAGAGTAAATAACTATTCTTTGTATAGAATATCTTTAACATTCTTTCCATTAATTTATTATTTATTTTTCAAAGAGTAACCATTGTTGAGGTGGTGTTAACATTTTAATCTACCTTGAGAAGTAGATGTCAAAAGTGGTCAAAATGTTTTTGAGAAAATCCTTGGTATGGGTATTCTGTAATGTAAATTGAAAATTCTCCAAGTCCCGAAATCTGAAATTTTAGACTTTGGATTTTGGAGATTTTCTCTTTCGGAGTTTAATGGCATGAAATTGTGTTTGCAAATTTTTAAATTCAAAACCCCAAAAGTCTAAATTTTAGACTTTCGGGCTTTTGGGGTTTGGAGATTTTACTTAGTAATTGGAAATTTTAAACCTAGAGTTTCCGAAACTCCAAAAGTCTAAAATTTGGTAATTTATAGCTTTTAGGTTTCAAACATTTTGGTCACACTTTTGGTTAAATCCCTTTCGAATTGAAGTCCGAAAGTCTGAAATTTCAAACTTTTGGGCTTTCGGGTTTCAAAATTCTCCGAGTCATTTTTGAGGTTTTCACTTTCAAACTTCCAAAGTCCGAAGTCCAAAAGTCTAAAATTTCAGACTTTCGGGCTTTCAGTTTTATAACTTTTCATTGCCAATTCACTTTTTCATCTCCCAATCTCTAAAGTCTGAAACCCCGAAATTCCAAAATTTTGGAATTTCGGGCTTTTGGGTTTTGACTTTCGAGTCCTTCATGTAATTAATTTTTCACCAACCCCTGTACAAATCAATTGCACCATTAATATCAAGTTTTCTATTTAAACTCATTTTTACTTGTCATTTTTACCTGACACTTTTCTCTGACATTCCATTTTCTTGTACTTTTCAAGTCATTCTTGAGGTATTTTAACTTGGTTATTTTCCTTTTGGTTTAAGATCTCTTATTTTAATTTCCCTTTGTTTGTTTTCTTTTTTCCTCTGCATACCTCTTGAAATGAAAAACTCATTGCCCACCATGTTTCTACATTTTAAGTTTCCACAAGCATTCAGAGTTTTTAGGGATCTTCTCAAGTTTTCCATTTCTCCCTCTCAACACTTTTTAGGATTTGGAGATTAGCATTGTTTGGAAATTTTCTTCTCAGATTTTGAAGACTTGGTGGTGCATCACTATTTTGGAGCTCTTGTTTTAAGCATTTCAGAGGTCACCATTTCAAAAAAAAATTACTTTTAGGATATTTTTATTTGTTGGGAACCGTGTGATGTCAAAACTTTTAACTTTGGAAATTCAAAACTTTTAACTTCAGAAATTTGGAACTTTTTTTTTGAACTTTGGAAGTTTTCTTTTCGATTTCAGAAGTCAGGTTTTCAAAATTTGCACTTCTCTGTTCATATTTTTTCACTTGAGGATTTTGAGTTCGAGTTTTGAAGTTGATAATTTTCGGGATTTTGGAACCTATCTTTCAGAGTATTGCACTTCAATTTTTCGAGACTTCTCTTTTTCAGAGATTTTCAAATTTTTCTTTCAGAATTCAAAAAGTCATCAGGTTCCAAGATACAAAGCTTGATGTCTACTTCCACATCAAAGGGAAAAGAAAATATGAAGTATT
Source organism: Taxus wallichiana var. yunnanensis (assembly GCA_018340775.1). Classification (NCBI taxonomy): domain Eukaryota; kingdom Viridiplantae; phylum Streptophyta; class Pinopsida; order Cupressales; family Taxaceae; genus Taxus; species Taxus wallichiana. Next base: position 1,031,354,104 of record CM031242.1, read on the forward strand.
CATTTCTTGGAGTTGCTCCTCACTCTTTCCTATCTTCCGACTTGGGGAATATAGGGGACACCGACCTCGAAAGATTGATTTTCAGATTTCTGGGAAAGAGTAAAGGCTCCAAACAAGAAACCATGGATGCAGCCATATACGATAGTGGGATTGCCCTTGCTTCTGGTTTTCCCACATCCATGCATTTCCTAGAGTTCATTTTAGCCACGGCAACCCACTTTGACAAAGGATCTATGTTAGTCAAAGATGATGATGATAAGGTGGTAATCCATTTGGACCCAAACTTCTTCAAAGATATGCTCAAACTTCTTGATGTTGAAGATTACACCACAATTTTGCCAAAGTCGGTAGTGGAGCATTGGGACAAGGAGGAGGAAGTATGCACAAAAGTCATGATGAAAACTTATCTTGCCAAGAGCGTTTCCAAATTACCAAAGACCATGCATCGGTCATATTTTATTCAGGAGGTCAGTGACCTTATTGTGCTATTAAGCAAAATTTCAGGTCTTCCTTCTATAAAGGAATTCCAGGAATGGATGTTCTTGTACATCACTACCATCAAGAAAAATAAGGAATTTATCCAATGGGGGAGCATATTAGTAGCTCCATTTGCTATCAGTTGAGAAAAGTTATTTCCATAAAGAATTTCTATATGACATCCTTCTTGGTTTATGTTGTCGCACTACTATGGGAGATTTTGCGGTTGAATACTAAAGGTATTCGTAGCACCTCCCAAATCTATGATTTTTATCCTTAGCTCACACTGAATGAAGGGAGCAAGAATTTTCATAGGGTCAATGATGCCTTCTTTGTAGTTATCCTCTACTATTTTGATAAGGAGTTATACAATCGAAGGATTTCTGATGAAGCCTTCAAAGAAGTGCGTGAGTGGGGAGATATCTATTTACAGTTCCCCACATTTACTTACATTCAATTCCAAGCTTCATAGGTGCTCCCAATAAATTTCCAAGATGTCCTACTAATAAATGGGTTCTCCTTGAATTGGTTAGACAATTTTTGGATTATCATCGAATTCAGAACAAATGCACAAATCGGGAATGCATTTCCTATTTTAATTGGTAGATACACCTTCCTGAATATTCACAAGGCCAAAAATGTGGATGCAAAATGGCTGAAAGTAACCTTGCGGACCTTTCATCCCTAGACCAACTTTGATTATTGGGTAAATTTGGCAAAACAGGTCGGTCTAGTGCCCACATGCCCCAATTAGAGGATATCTGGATTCATTGTCGGGATGAATACATCATCCGACAAATGGATTATGAGAGGTTGACCTTGGATGAGGTTTGGCAGTTTGGTTTGGCCGATGTCCCAAAGGATGTGCAAGATAATGATGAGGTTTTGATGTGGCATACAAAAATGATAATATTTCCAATCAACCATTTTCATGGATTGATTGGTATGTAGAGGAATGTTGTAATACAAAGGAGAGGGCGGGGCCCATTCTACAGAGAACTTACAATTGGTTGGTTACCTTGGGAATCTCACCCAAGGGAGTAGAGAAACCTACAAATATAGAGGCCCCACCAACCATAAGCCAATCAACACTCACAAAGGGGAAAAGGTTGACCCAAAAAACCCATATGACTCCAAAAAATATTTCATTTGTTGTTGGTGGCTCATCTCTCTCCAAGGCTTCTATTTCCAAGGCCATGTCTCTGTGCACCTGTGATAGAAGTGGTTGAAGTCAGTGACTCCCCTAGTATCTCACAAGATCCATCATCTCTTCCTCCTCCTCCATTGTCACTTCCAATATCAGTTCCTTCCACTTCCACAATCATTTCTTCTTTCCCATCTCCTTCTATGGCCTAGGTATTCTCATCCCTTCCAGTTCTCTCAGCTGGAGAAACTATCGGGTCACCCATTTCTTCTTCACTTCCCTTAACACTTCCATTTCCCTCCATCTCATTCCCCAACATCATTCTATCAACTCCTATGGTTGTCCTTACATCCACCCCATCCATCATTGCCACTTCTACCCAAATGCCAACTAATGTTTCTAGTGCTCTTGTCATGACTAATGTTTTAGGTATCGGATCTACTATCCCATCTTCATCGAATTAGCCATTCTAAATGGTTGTTTAGAAAGACTCCAAAGTAGAAGAAGAAGGTGCCTCTGGGAGATGTCATAGATCTCAGTATATTGGAACATATGCCCAAAAGATAGGCCAAGAGGCCAAGGAACTATTTTAATTCTAATAGTGAATCCATCTGGGGAGTGAATTGTAGAGGTTTCTACTCCCGTTGAGGGAAAAACTAAGGAAATAATTATTACGGAAGATTATTGGATCTCTAGATTTTCATTGGGAAAATCTACTCATGAAGGATCCAAACAAGATGTGCACACTGCTCTTGGGGATGCTAGAAAAATATGACAAGATAAGGCTACAAAATATGAGCTCAAACTCAAGGTCAAACAACTCACTTCATTGTTACACAAAGTAACCCAACCAACTCCATCTACCGAAGTCTCAACTACTATGGCCATGATAGTTTCATCTACCATCGATAACATTTCTTATCATGAACTCGAGAAGCTAGGCCAAAAAGGGAGATTGGTAAATGGATGGATAGAATGCATACTACAGGAAGCTAATCCCTTAATCAAGGAGGCTTGTCATTGAAATATATAATGATTTACAAGTTGGGAAGGCTATTATTTGTAAAATGGATGAGGCATTTTTCCGAAGATAATAATAATCTAAATTTAAATTTGGCAACATGGAGTGAGATCAAAGAAGAGTACCCTGACTTTCTCCTTCAAGAAGAGGTGATCGATGATGCCTCAAAGTTATTTGAATATCAAAAGGCCATGGAATTTCGGTGCCAAGTGTTGCAAGATTTAATTAAGAAATTGGAAGATAAATGAGTAGAAATCACAGATGCCTTGAATGACATCTCAGAAGAGTTTGATATTGTTAATTACAAATTCTTCAACGAAAACATCGATGCTCTTCCTAAAGATCAAATTAAGGAAAATTTCAAGGATTTGGTGAAGCGTGACGATGATGAGGTCACCAAAACTTTCAGCAGTGACTCCATTGACTGATTGGTCTTGTGCCAAAATTTCATAGGAGGCTGAAGAAAGTTGTGAATAAACTTCGAAGAGTGCCACCAAGATCACGAGGAGATCGAGATGGAAGATGTAGTGAATCACTATGCATGTGGGCCTGGAGATGAAGAAATTCAGGGAATCATCAAGTGCTTCATTGAGTATAAGCATCGAATGGCTGTGTGGGAAGGAGAACAACAAAAATCTACAGAAGAGGAAGGTGTAGCTGAACAAAGCCAAAGTTGAGTGGCCATGAAAGGATAGATCCAAGCTTTGGATCGGTCAAAGTTGTAGGGTTGACTGAGTCAAACCCTTGTAACAAATTATCTATTTTCATGGGAGCATGTTCCCTTAATTTAATGACATTTCTATTTTTAGTAAAATGTTAGTTAAGGGCCTAATTGTAATGGCTCATCCTAAGAACTTATAAATAGTTGAATGCTTCAAGCTAGTAGGGAGATAGATAGAGATCATTTTTGGTGAGAAGTTTCTCTTCAAGCTTGGAAGAGTGCTTCAGATATTTCTAAAACCTTTTAATTATATTCGAGTTATACCTTGCTATTGGAAATATGATTTATTGTGTTGGATGGTTAATCAATACTTACTTTGTGAATGTATGGTTCCTTAGTGTGAGTGGTTAGCTTACCTTTATTTTAGGTTATCTATTTCATGTTGTGAGGGAGTAATGTGATTATCTTTTATGTTAGTTGTGAAAATATTATTTTCCTTTTGTTGTTAAAGTTATGTTATCATTATTCATAGTTGCTGAAATAGATGTTTGACATGTGCATGTGTTCTTTCCTCATGATAAATTAATTGTGTGTTGAATCAAATTTGATCTATCCTTTATGTATGCTCAAGTTTAACGAAGGAACGTACACCCTGGTTTGTGGTATTTTTTACCCTTTCCAAGTTGCAATAGGTGAAGGTGGCCAATGATGCAAGCATCCTACCCACATTAACCCTTCCAGATATTAAACATCCCTTTATTTGGTGCATCACCACCCTTAGTATAGTTTCATTTATGAAAATATCTTTCTCTAAAGCCCCATAAAAATGTTAGCATAGGACTAATTAGCCTTTTTATTATATTAGGAGTAATAAAACACTTAGTTTAGGAAGAGGAATCCAGCCTTATCCGGAGGTTAACCTCAAGCCCAAGTCCCACAACTTAAGAGGTGATCCCATGTGTCCTAATCATATTGAACATCTTGTTCACATTTTAGCCATTCAAAGGGTGCAAAGGTGATTTAGGGACAACATGTGGAAATGTAGTTAGTGTGGGGTAATGTTGAACAAACAATGTATAACACTTAGCAGAAGGCATATAAAGATTCGGGTAGAAGAGAAGAGTGCGTTGAAAGGTGCGGAGGATGGAGAAGGAATCATGTGCGAGGACAGAGACATTTCGAGACTTAGCCATTTTCACGATTATGATCTATTTTTGAAGATGGTGTGTGGAGCACACAAATGGGATGAAGACTTGCATGACACACATAGGCTATTTTTGGAGGAGCATCTACTAAGAGTTTTGCAATGGATCAAGCTAATAATAAGATTAATACTTCTAGATAATTGTGAGAGGTATATTGTTAGCATTTTGGTATGTGATCCTATTATTGTAAAGGTGCATGGTTATTCTTAGCATGCGACCTATTTTGGGATTAGATAAGAGGTGAAGGGAAATTCCCCACCCTTATAAATATGTATGTAAGATATAGAGAGGTATGTGTGTGTGAGATAGATATAGAGGTATGCATTATGAGATAATATATGGATAAAAATATAGAGAGGTATGTGTGTGAGAGATAGATATAGAGGTATGCAAAATTATGCCGTCATATTCGTTACGTGTATGAGCATATAATGTTATTATTGTAAGAAGCTTTTGTGTATTCCCATGTTTTAATATAATGGAAGGTATTGACTAAATCAAGGTGTTAAACATTTTTATATTTTGTTATTACATGGATGATATCATTGTGTTTATTGTTGAATCATGGTTCCTAAAGATCTAGATCTAGAATAAGCTTTGTGGAATATTTGTGTCGTTGTGTATCTGCATGCATTAAATCTTCATCATGATCCCATCTTGCATGAGCAACTCTAAAGAGGGGCCTGTATCTTTGTGATTTAGGTGAGCTTTAGGGCGCGCCGCATTGCTAGGGCTTTTATCATGGTAAATTCTAGGCTACATCATGTGTACATATTTCTACTGGTATGTAACACGTATTCATGTTTTTGACACATCTATGCACATGCATACGTCAAATTTTCCCCTAAACTATCCTAAAACATGCTAAAAATGCCATTAAATGCTAAAAGGATAAAGAAAGATAGGGAACTCACGTATAGTCCATCCACTACGTCCCCAAAGATACTCTCAAATGCAATCTACTCATCTCCTCCTCCTCGAAGTCTCTTCATCTCACTCTAATGCTCTCACACTCACTCGGGTAAAATTTTGCAAGAGCTCTAATACAAATGGATTGGTCATGATTTTTTTACCCCTTGGTGGGTACATTAGGATTTTGTGATGCCCTGGGGGTGTTTTCTCCATTGTGATCACTCTAACACTTCTTATCTTCACTAAAATGATTATTTTTATTAAATAATTATTATTTTTATTCATTTTTCATTAAGTTGGGGCATTATTTACCACCTAGCTCTCATCTCTTCACCTTGGGAATTTTTAAATATTTCTAGGCTTCTTATCTTCTATTTTTATCTATCACCATGATTATTTTTAAATAATTATTGTTGGCCCATTTGTCTTCTCATCGGGGCATGTTACTATTACCCGGCGCTTTGTTATCCTCACTCTGGATCATTTTTGTATGCTTCAAGGAGATATTTCATTTCTTAAATTCTTCCGACTAATAAAAATTATAAAATCATCCAAAAATTAAAAAAATGGAAAATACTTTTAAATGGACTAAAATTGGTATAAACTTGTTTGCAAATGAAATTTATGTCTCTCACATGGAATTCATCTCATGTCTTGTTTGGATTTCCACATGTTTTGGAACAACAACTCATAGATCCTCTAATCTCCAACCATTTACAAAATCTATGATGCTTACTTCATCAATACTCTGGGGCAAGAGTTGCATGGTATTGTTTCATTGTGCACAATACTTTTTCATCGAGACATAAGTGTCTTCCATCCTTTCCCTTACATATACAACATTCTTGGGAATAATTTTAAACCCTTTTCATTTATGAAAAATTTGGGCTTGCATCTCAACACCAAAATATTTACACAACCGCTTAAACGTTATTGGTTTGAGTGTGTTTGATTGTACTTATTTCCATGTTAAGTAAGTTTGTTTCCTTCTCGTATTGCATTGTATTCTTGTATGTTACATGGAGTTGGTCATTTTTAGAAATGGAAAATTATTGTATCATGCATTTTTATGTCATTTTACATTTTTATCTCATGCTCGTATTTTAATAAGGATTGGTGATGAAGATTACTAGTAATATGATGAATAGAATTGTTTATATAACAATGCCTGGTGGATAGCTCAAAATCCCTTTTTCTTGTTATTTTCTCTTCTATTCTTTCTTGTGTCCTCTTTTCTGATTGTTGATCGCATTCCTCCATCACCCCATCGATACTCAAGGGGCATCCTTCATCGTACTAATTTTTCTTCTACCCCTTCAAAATTTTCTACTTGTTTATGTTTTCTACTTTCTTTGAAGTGATGTCACATGTCACCTCAAAGAGGGGAAAATGTAGACACCTATAATTTGGTCTACATGATCTTATTACTAATATTATACTAACTATCCTAGTCTCATGTTAATTTACTACACTACGCTAGTAAAATACCCTTTCTAACCTCTTTAAAACCCCTAAACCATGTTAATCCCTCTCTAACCAGCTTCTATAAGCTTGTTTCCCTTTAATTAACCTTATTTAGGTTAATTAACCCTCTTATTGACTTTCTAAAGAGGATTTTACTTTCTAAAACAATATCTTACCTTTCCAAATAGCCACTTAGCTTCCTAAAATCATGTTCACACCTCCGATAGGTTTTTCTAAACATCAACTTTTTGACTCCTTTTAGTCCCACATGCATCGAAAACATTCTTTTCTCAAATCCAAAAACTATAAATAGAGGGATACCCTCCCACATTTTCCCAATAACTCTCTCTCTCTCTCTCATTTTGAATTTAGGCTATTCTTAAGTCTTTTAGAGTCATTTCATAGTTTATTTGATCTATTTATTTGTTATTTTCTAATCCCTTCAAATATTTAGGTAAATGGGAGAAGCCATTAAGGGTGAGCTTCCATTCTTAAGTTTTGAAACATCAATAAATATAAAATTGATTTCTAGATATTTAATAGGTTCACTTATAGATATATTTCATGGAGTAGAGAACTAATATAGTCATGTTTAGAGGTTGATTGTTTGTTTCAAGATTTATATATGCATGCGAATAGGTAGCTCTTTCTTATCTCTAATCTGATGGTCATTTGATTTGTTTGTTCCAAATATTTTACGGGGTTTCTTTAGAGGTTCTTACCCCATTTTCATATCTTTTAAAACTCTAAATTTTACACACCGGCTTACATGACATACAAGAAGATTAAATTATTTCAGATGGATGTGAAATCAGCCTTCCTAAACGGTTTGTTGCTAATGAAGAGGTATACATTAAATAACTTGATGATGTATTTTCACTAACTGAGCATAAAGACTATGTGTGTAGGTTGAAGAAAGCTTTGTATAGATTTAAACAAGCTCCCGCAGTTTGGTAAAACATATTTGATTCATGCCTCATTGAGAAAAGGATTCGAAAAGGTGTCGTAAATAGCAATCTCTACATCAAGGAATAAGGAGACCACTTGCTAATTGTCATTTTTATATATAGATGATATCATTATTGGTGAATACCATGATCGAGATGACATATGAGCTTTTGGACATGATGAAATAAGAGTTCAAGATGTATATGCTTGGAGATCTCTCATTTTTGTGGGACTACATATCAATCAATTAGATAACAGAGTATTCATATCCCATACTAAGTATATCAAGGAGATGCTAAAAATATTTAGAATGGAAGAATGTAGACCAATTGGGACACCAATGGAATTTGGATGCAAGCTAAACAGAGATGATGATTCACCTAAGGTAGACAAAACATTGTACAAATCCATGATAGGAAGTCTACTTTACTCCACAACATCAAGACTTGATATCATGCAAGTGGTAGGCCTTGTTAGAAGATTTCAAGAAGATCCAAGGGAAACACACCTCAAGGAGGTCAAGAGAATTCTAAGATATCTCATGGGAACACTTGAGTATGGACTGTGGTACCCCAAAAGCAATGATTTCAGCATAAAAGCATATACATATGTAGATTGGGCAGAAACGTTGATGACATGAAGAGTACAAGTGGAGGAGCATTCTTTGTTGGCAATTGGTTAGTATCATAGCTGAGTTACAAACAATCATTAGTGGATCTCTCAACATGTGAAGAAAATTATATAATTGTTGTGATGTGTTGCACACAAGTTCTATGGATGAAGAAAACATTGGAAGATTATAAGGTAAAATCTAAAAATCTAATTCCTTTATTGTGTGATAGCACAAGTGCAATAAGTGTCTCCAAGAACCCTATGTTCCACTAAAAACCAAGAAAATACATATAAGATATCACTTCTTGAGGGAACAAGTAAATGATAGGAAGATCTAGTCTAAAATATGTTGAGCACTAAAGAAGAAATTGCAAATATAATGACCAAGCCGTAGCCAAAAGCAACATTTGATCACTTAAGGAATTAGTTAGGGGTCATTCCTGAACCTACCAACAACTAAGAAGATGTGCAGGAAACACAAGGGATCATTCTCAGGAAATATTAGCACCTAAAATTAGTGCCAAAGTGAGGAGGAGCTAATATGTTAGCTCAAATTTATCAAAGTATGCATCATCTTAGGGGGAGATTTTCCGTGAACACACCATCATAGATGGATAAGAAGCATAATCCTAGAGGGAGATTTTTAAGGTAAGAAGATGAAGGAAATAACTTACAAGTATAATTAGCTTTATATGACATAGATGGACCTTTTCGTTGTTTTCAAAGGGGAGAAATGCAAAAACTAGAAAACTATTCCGTGGATATAGAAGAACATGAGAAAGGTGGATTCAGGTATGCAATCATTTTTCCATCAAAAGGTTATAAGGTTATACAGGTTTCTATAGGTTGGAGTGTTCCCATCAATGAAAAAGGAGGATATTTTTGAATATTTATCATTGTTATATTTGTTTTCATTGATGTCAAGATGGATGAGTTAATATCAAGTTATATTGATGGAAAAATGATTCAATTGGTAAAGTGATCATATGAAGAAGATGATGGTTGATTGATAGTGTCAACCCATGATGCTTTGAAATGATCAAGGATAAGTCCTAAAGGACTTAGAAAATTTTTGAGAAAGCCATGAATATAATGTATTAGCTACTAAGTGTAAAGAGATCCGTAGAGTAAATAAGCTCAAGGAAAGAACCGCAAACTAAATAAAATCTTCGAGAAGAAGCCACCAAGGTAGGTGAGTGCCACAAAGTGAAGAAGGTATTAATGAAAAGCCATGGGTATGAAGACTTAGAGAATGTTGCATATAAAGGTAAAAGATGGAAAACTATGGATAAGTGAAAAATGCCACTAAGTATAGAAGATTTCCACAGACAAAAGGAAAGGTGTGAGGAACTAGAAAAGGAGAAAACCGTGGAAGGTAGAAAATAAGCCGGAAGCCACAAGAAGTTGAAAAAGTAACATAATGCATAAAATGATTCAAATAACTACAAATTTGCATAAAGAAGGGAAACTCTAAAGGACAAAAGGAGAAGCTACGATATGAAGGAAAAGATAAAATATTCTAAAGGAATCCATGGAATGATCAAAGTGAACCACGTGGATCAAAGACAATTTGTTAGAGTTCAAATTAAAAGAGTGAATGTTTACATTTAGATTTCAAGAAGACTTGATTGACAGAGAATTACAACCGCAAGTACAACGAACTTTGTATAGACCAATAAAATTTTCTATTCTAGGTACCATCATTTCATGCATGACTAACCACGAGGAAATTTGGTTATAAGATTGATGGTTCCTAATTTCAAGGCGAATTAAAATAATACAAAGAAGATGGGTCGCTATTTAATTTCATGATGAAATTCTAAAAAATCCAAGTTTTTAAATTTTGGAACATGGCTAATAAATTGGTTTATCAAATGTGTGGACGAAGGAGAAATGGAGATGAACAAGGAAAGAAAAAATATAGACTTAGCTAGAAAATATAATGATCCGGATTCACACGTGATAGATCAAGAAGACTACACGATGAAAATTTTGAAGCAATATTTTGAGCCATTTTTGTAATAAAATAAAAATCTAAGTTAATTTGAAGGTTATTTCTCATTAGAGATAACTAAGGCACTAGATCCAAGAGAGAATAAAATACGATGCAATCAAGCAAAGAAGAGGTATAGTGGTGAAGAAGAGATGAGGGTGAGATCGAGAAAATAATGAAGAACATGATCAAATAAGAAAATAATAACAATGGCAGATTGAATGAGCCAAAGAGAGAATAATGAATTAGTAGAAGAGTGTCATAGAGAAGAACACATATTAAGCAAGGAAAGTGATCATAATTCATTATAATAACAATTTTTGTAACTATATGATCAAATTATGTATAAGAACCAATTCTAAGTTTTAGCTTAATAGATTCAAGGCGTTATAGCTTCCTTATAGGTGGGTTCCTACAGATTAAATCTCTTGTGATGTGTAATATTCACTAGAGTCTTTTGTTGTGCGTAATATCAACACATGTGTAGGGGTTGGTGCTTCTGTGGGATCGTTGTCTCACTAAACAAATCATGTGAGATGTGTTATATTATTATGAGTTCTTTCTTTATGTAATATAAGCACAATGGTTTTGGTGGGTTTTTCTCCCAAAAGTCTTTCCCATGGTAAATATTTGTGTTCATTGGTTATGTGTATTTCAAATACTTGATTGATTATTTGTTGCTCATACATATAGATTGGTAAAGAATATAAAATTGAATTAAGAGTGCAAATGTTTTTTTATTTGCACTTACTTCAACCCCCTCTCAATGCTTTTGATCTCGCATCAATATTTTCTTAAAATCATCCTTCAAAGAAAATATACCTAAAAATCAACCACATATGCAGGGAAAAGGTGAACAAGATTCTCTGTTGTATTAAATGATGGAATTCTATTGCATTGATCAAATATTTCTGATATAGTATGCCTAATGGTGTGTTTGATAAAATAAAAAAACTTTTTTGGCCTAGGAAAATAAAAATTTGGGTCTAAGTGCTATATGTGCATGTCAGACTCTCTCCAATCCTCGAAGCTAGTTTGGAAAGATAGCTACAAAAAAATGACCTTCTTCCATATGCTAATCACATAATTAATAACATGACTAATGACTAGAATTTTTTTGGAATGTGTTTTTTGGATTGATAGAAGTTGATAATGTTGATTGATGTAAGAGAAGTGTGGTTGTGTAGATATGTAGTAAATTATAATAAGTAATTTCATAAATACGGAAGGTGTTATTACAAATAATGTTGAAGAGGGTATTGAGAAAATAATGTTAGTGGAAAGCATGTTGTGTATAATTTGTGTAGAAGGAATTGTCTATAACCAACCCTGTCGATAAAATACTTTGTATTGATTAATGTTTTCCAATATAGTGGTTCACATTGCCCAATTATATGATTTGTATAATGAAAAAGATGCGATAGAATTTTTAGATTATTTTCATTCAATTTTAAGCAATGAGTTTTTTTGTTCAAGACCACACCATATTTCTTATTTTGAAGTAAAGCAATAAAAGGGAATTATATATGCTTGAGACTTGTCTAGATCTTGATAACATGATCAAGATTTGAGCACCGCTAGTCAGTAATTCATAGTGGTGACTTAACTTTTTTCTTTTGTCTTGTGATGTTTTGTAATCGGATGTACTCCTAGGCTTTTTATCTTCCTAGTTTGAACTTGTGGCTTTGGGGCATGCTTCCATACCGCCCAATTTTTTGGTGAATATTATTATATCATTTTACTTGTTAATATAATATAAGATGTTATTCATAAATAAAACACACCATCAATCCTAAATTAGTAAATTAAAAGTATATGTAAAAATTATTGAGATTACTCAAGGACAAAATATAGAATTTTTATTTTTCAATGATTATTAATAGTTTGAAGATTAAATTGTGTAGTATCATGATATTGATTACCGAGGTTGTCCCCGACTGTAGATTACGGACCCTGTTCCCACCCAATGTAAATTAATAAATGTATGAATCAATAAATTAAAGTGTTGGAACATTGTTGGTCCATTATTATTGACTTGAATAGTAATGAATTAATTATTGGAGGAGACTCTCATATTATTGCTAATGCCACCATCAAAAAAATTGTGTGAATAAAATTCCTTTTTATGATTTCATTAATTATAGATTGGACCTTAAATCTTATATATTGGGAGGCTACTAAATAGGCAGATTTTATAGAAAATCATGGGTCTATCAAAGAATTTTGTGATAATATTGGAAATAAATATGTTGATCACCTGGACTCATCACCTTTTCCAATAAAGGTCAATATTAAAGCCCATAACAAGCTTGTATTAATTACAAGCATGTAATGGCATAGTCACTCCATATATTTACTGATCCGATCTTCCTTATTTTCACACCTTTTGTATTTTTTTCCTTGGAATTCATTTTTCTTTCATGGCCTTTCCAATGTTTCCTTTCATGAAAATTTATGTTAGTGCATGAAATGGCATTTTATACCAAAATTTCACGTCATCATTTAAAATCCATTTTTCAAATTGAAACAAAGAAAGAATTGGTTTCTATTGAGGGAGTTCTTAGAGATGATTATCTTTCTCTAGAGGGACGTCTGAGGGTAAATTCCAAAGTTTCTTCGATGTTTATTTTTCATATTCTTATCATACACACATCAAAGGATTCGGCTTTGGTCACTGGATCAATCCAAATGATATAGGTTGGCATCAAAGAAAAATGGAAAAACAACAAGTGTGTCATGGCCCTTACTATCTAAGTCTCGTTATAAACAGAAGGTTTGGTGGAAGTGATCATTTTTTTATATTTCTACAAATAGTTTGACATCCTAATTTTATTTGTGATTTGTTTTTCCAAATGGGATGAGATATTGAGGGCGAGACATAGTTTGTTCCCCTCATGACCTAGATGCTATGCTTTCTCCACTATAATAGGAACCAACACATGAGGATATTATTTTCTACTAAGGTCATGAGGTAAACAATTGGTTAAAGAGTCAGCTAGTGCTTTAAAAGAGCATATTTTTTTGGAAACACTGCGGAAATTATTTTCATCCCTATTAAAGTGGAGGTTACGAAGGTGTCATCTGATTCAAATAAATAAGTACTTCTAAATTTTGTTAGGATGTAACTTGTTTTAGTTGTTATATAGCCTTGTCGGTTCCATTATTACCAAATCATCATGTTTGTCTTACTTGATATAGGGTTTTTTTATTCTTAACCACTTGTGTTTATGACATAGGCCCTTAAGCATTTTTTCACCAAAGTATTGTTGGATCATTCAGGGTTTTATAGACAAATCCTTTCATTATATCTATAATGTTTAGGAAAGGGACCCTTCAACCTCCTCAAGTTATAAAAATAAAGAAATCATTAATAAAAGTATTTGTTATGTGTTGGCACTATGCAATTTCAAAATTAATCACTATTAAATTTGGTTTGTTTGAATATTTCAATTTGTTGCTAGAAGTGAAGACTAGTAGCCACTAGCATCAATATATTATAGAATATCTTTTGGTCAATGTTAAAAAAATTGTACAACTTTAGGATAGAGGAGCTAATAGTGGATTGATGGCTATCTTCCCATCACTTTAAAAAAAATGAGTTACACTACATCATTGTGGAAACCTAGAGGTCTTCACTTTTGAAAGCTATGGAGGTCTTTGAGAAAGGAATAAATTTAATTCTCTTGCCCTAATAATAGAAGATATTGTAAATGGATCTATTTCTTTTATAGAAACCTCTCCTACAATAATCTTTCTGGGAAATTCCTATTATTAAAAATCTTTTTTCATGTTTTCCTCCATACAGTTGTAGATATAAACACAAATTTTCTCTGTGTACCAATTCATTTTTGTTTCTTATGGTTTTTGGATATCACCAATTAATTGATGCAAGAAATAATATCTCGTATTTTAAATAGCTTGAGTTCCGAGACATTTTTCTATTATTATCGAAAATTTAGCGAGACTTGGATATGTATGATGTTGTCTAAAAAATTGTGGCCCAATGTAATGAACAACATCCATCTCAAAACCGGAAATTGTTTGCATCTATTAGTATATATACTACTATTGTGCATAATTATATCTTTATATCGTTCAAATCATCGAAAGGTATTTACAAAAGGCTCTGCAAACAACATGGAGCAAGGTGTAAAAACTAACATGGCAAGACATGATTTCATATTGTATAGATTATTAGATGAAAATCAGAAAGAAATATCATATTACAATTTCTTTATTGACACATCTATTTGTTACATTTAGGTTCTCCAAGGTTGGTCATACTGCACATGAACATGGCTCTTTACATGTTCACGAAATAATGAAAATAAAAAAATCTTAAAGAGAAATATGTAATTGGCTATGGTGCTATAAGAAATATTTATAAATGTGATCTAAATAATTCTAAGCCAATTTCTATAAAGATAATGTACAGTTGCTACCCACTAAGCTTGCTTGCATTTGAAACTAATGTGGAAATATTTGGAAGCATCAAACATCAAAATCTTGAGAGTCTACATGGATGTTGACATTATCTACTTGGAAACCTGATGTTTAATGATTACATGGTAAACAAAAGTCTATGGGACATCCTACATGGTGAGTAAAATGACTATGTTATGAAGAAAATTTGATTTGTACATTGTAGATTAAATTTTTGAAATAGAAGTGTCCAATCAACCTATAACCTTCATATTAAAATGGATAGTTAGAAAATATAACAAGATTTTTATTAATTTTTTATATAAGATCATCAAATAAGATTAAGCCGATTGTAACATTTAGCTAAAGATTTCTCATGGTTCTAATAGAAGGATAAACATATCTTCATTATGATCAGTAACCCACACATTGTTTACAATGATGTCAAGACTTCTAATATTCTTTTAGATTATAA